>NADL03000492.1:0-1200000 GCA_002205965.3 Kappaphycus alvarezii | reverse complement strand
GCCGACCAAAGTACCGTCGCTGTGTCGTTTTCTGAACATGGTATACGCCCGCAACACGCCGTCGCTGATATTGCCCGTAGCGGCCGCACAAGACATCCCTAGCCAACAAGGTATGCCACAGGGGGACCCTGCAAGCATGTTGTTGTTTTCTCTTGTTGTGCATCCATTAGCAACTGAAATTGCCCAGCAGACACCGCTTAGTCTACATAGATGGTATGCGGACGACTGCACTCTCATCGGCACTCATACAGAGCTCGAGGGCAATCGACATCCTCAGCTCCAGAGGACCTGACTATGGCTTATACCTGAATCGCGCAAAAACCCGTCTGTTTTGGCCGCACAGACTCGGTAACTGCACATCGCCACTACTCCACCGCTTCCGAGTTGAGAACTTTTCCACCGAAGGGATCGACCTTCTTGGGGCCCTAATTGGGTCGTCACAGTTTATGGAAGATTTTCTGAACGAGTAAATCAGAAGCTGCAAGCACACATTGTCGCTGATTGACGGTATCGGAGACGCTCGAATTCGGTTCCACCTTCACCGGGTATGTGCATCCGCTTGCAAGCTTCAACATGTGGTGAAGCTAACTCCGCCGAGTGTGACCACTGCCACTGCACTGAGATTCGACGACGACCAACTCGAATTTTACGCAAGCTCTAACAACGTGCCGATGACTGATGCAGTTCAACAGCAGGTATCCTTACCTCTCCGCTATGGCGGTCACGGCTTCACACCTATAGCAACGCTTAATTTCGCAGCATATGCTGCGAGCATAATTGACGCCGAGCTGCTGCGGAGCCCTGAGGACAGTGGTGAGACTGAACACCGACACGCTGAAGCCGATACACACCTCCGGGAGTTTGTCCGACGGCTCCCTGCGTCCGTCACTAATAATGGTAGTCTTAAGGAAACTTTGACAGCGGCAAGCCTCGCAGCCAAGCCGGATAGTACATACAACATTCTGTATCGAGCCTGGTGCGAGTCTGCAGCAAATTTCTTCTGGAAGGACGACGAATGGAAGAGGTTGCCAAACCCCATATCGCATTCAGAAGCAGATATTCGACGAAGAATTCGACGTCATGCATACTTGGAAACGCAGGCAGAGGCCTTCCTAACCGCACACCCCGCTGTAGTCAACGGGGAAAAGGTTTGAGTGTTTTACTCTTGGAAGATATATCCGGTCTATACCATGGTTTTCCAGACAACCGCAATCAACTCAAAAAGGGTATACCGACACAGTAATGGTAGTCAACCGAACGTCCAACGAGATGTGGACAGTGATGCTACGCCGTCACCTAGGAGTTCGCGTGTTTGACGACACCGCACCGCTGCAGTGCGCTGAGTGCCATAGGCCCATGGATCTCTTAGGGGACCATGCAGCAGACCTTTGTAAAAAAGGTCTCGGGTGGACCAACCGGCACACAGCAGTTGTGACAGTACTTGGGAGAGAGCTATTTAAAGCAGCAGGAGTTGGCGTCCAGTATGAGGTCAAATACCTACTCCCCGGACTGAATGCGCGACCGGCAGATATTCTGGTGCACCCGTGATCCGACGCATTGAGCACACCGCCCCCTCTTCCAGCGGCCTACGACATCACCGTATCCTCGCCATTCCAGGAGTGCTATATGTCAATGGGAGCACGAAAAGCGCGAGCCGTTGCCAACGCAGCAGGCAAGCGAAAGAGGAGGGACCTAGCCACGAAAGAGGCTGCCATTTCTGGCGACGTCCTGCCTGGAAGATCAAGATTAGGATGGGATTTTGTGCCGCTGGCTTTTGACTCGTTAGGATCACCTTCTGAGACGTCATCAAAGGTCATAGAGAAATACGCGGCAGCTGTTGCATCGCGCAGCGGATGCTCTACGGGGGCGATGAAGACACGCTTATATCAGAAACTAAGCTACGCTATTTGGTCCACAAGCGCGGCGTCAGTAATATGTCGTGCCCCTCAACACGCAGAAGTTAGTCACCCTATTCAAAATTAATTTTGTAGCGACTTCACAGTGTTGCACATACATATTACAGTGATAAAAACAAGATCTTCCGAAAGAGCAATAGAGATGTCAAACATGTCACTGAAAGCGATGACCTCTCCTGACGTAGCTGATATTGTTACTCGCAGAGATTTGTTGGACTTGAAGGATACGGGAACTACCTTGTCCTCTGCATTCGCGAGAAAGACTATGTGTCCTAATTTGGAGGAGAAGTAGTGATTGTTCGCGAACGAAGAATCCGAGAAGCCGACTATGCGAATGGTATTCAAGTCCGATTTGGGAATATTCAGGCGGAAGCGGTTATCGATCGCATATTTCATTCCCTTGATAATTTTTCTGAGGATCCGAGTTTTATCGGCGTCGAATATTTTCTCTGTGCCTTGAGCTAGCTGCGCTATTTCAAACAGACAGTCTGGTGTCGAATTTGCCAGCCATGATAATCGCATGCGCATTGATCTGAAGAGCTTAAAGGATGCGTCAATTGGAAGGCACTCTAGTTTGAGCAAGTATAAAATTTGATCGATGTAAAAATCACCGTCCTTCTCGTCGACGAAGAATCCTGTAAACTCGGATGGTAAAGAGGATTCTTCCTTCATTTCGAATCTTTTGTTCTTTAGCTTTGAGAGTTTTCGGAACTTGCCATCACCGCAATGGAGAAGATCATCAACGTAAGTTCCACTGAGCCGCTTTAGGACTATTCCCGATAACATAAAATAGAGCGCAGGGGCAATACGGAAAGGCTTCATTTTGAGTTCCTCGCGATGGTGCTTATCAAGCGTTTTGTGCCATAAGTCTCCTGCGCCTGAAAGAACGTAGAGTGGACGGAGCAGCTTTAAGCACTGGTTGGGTTCAAGCTCAAACTCTGGGAAGGGGTCCTTAATGTACATATTTCTCTCAAGTGGCCCTGAGGAATGCAAGTATGCTTAAGTAATATCCGCAGTCCAAACATCGAAGCCATAGATTGCAGCTAGTGCTAAGAGTAGTCTTATGGACTGAGACTGTAAACTCGATGAGGTGTGCACAAGTATATTCTTCATTTTTTGGCGATGACCGCCCATTAAGTAGCGTGCTTTATACTTTATCTATCCGTCCATTGTTGATTTGAGAGAGAAAAGGAAGCGACCATGTAAACCGTTCACGTCATGTGGGAAATCTTCCTTGATTATCACGTTAAAGGTCCCCCGTTTTAGTAGCTCCCTTATTTCCTTCTTTTTTGCGGTATTATTTCTGGGGTCTTGGTTCTATCATCGCGTTCATGCAGTAACTCTGTCGCCAATACTAAGTCATCGTCTAGTGACTTAAATTGGGAAAACCCTTGTCGGAGGTCTGCCAGAAACGTAGAAGAAAGTCGTTCTGGAGTGAGGTAAGGTTTCGCTTGTGCAATGTTGACTGGTTCTGCAGTATCTTTCTCCGAAAAACGAACAAAGACTAATTTTTTTTGAGAGGTCTACTTTTGAGACTCCAAATGGACCAGTCCATTCACCGATACGGTTAGACATTACTTTTTCGCGCCAGATGAGTACTATATCCCCAGGAAAGTACAAGCGGTCACTTGAAGGTGGGACTGCGTGGAGCAACGCCTGAAGAATTTTTAATTTTGCCATTTGGGTTTCCATTCCTTTGCGGGCGTTTTCAGCTATGCTGATTCGTTGCAACAGTGTCGGACGGGAATATCTGGGCTCTGGGAATGCGGAAAGTTTCGGGAACTCTCCAAATGCGGGAGCAGAGGGGACGAGACCTTCTGGACCTAGAGTTCCATTAATAGCTTTCACAGAGCAGGCCAGGGCAAGTTTTTTTTGTCAGTACTCGGATGATTTAACATATTCTTGTGGTAGGTACGGCGCAACAGCTCGTGATATTTTTCCCCTAGTCCGAGGCTTGAATGTGATTCAATACCTGTTTTATTGACTTCAACGTTGGAGAGAGCAGCAAGGTGAATGAACTTGTCACCAAGCTGTGATCCTTGGTCCGTTAAGATTCGGTTCGGGAGTCCAGTATAGATTGAAGCCTAACAGAGGATAACGGCTGACCGGACATTTTCGGTGGAAATGATGCTAAGAAATTGGGAGGCGGAGAACTTGTTTCCTTCGTCCAAGACATGTAGCACGGGCGTGCCGTCTATGTAAATTATATCTAGGAATATGATTTCGTTAAATTGCACATTTTCGGCACCGAGAGTGATAAGTAATCTCGTAGGGGCGTGATGGATTCGTTGACACGGATTAAACCCTTTTGAAATCCCCTTTAGCGCTTTTAATGTTTCGCGTATGGCGTCTTCCGGTCGTGAGCGTTTTATCAGGTTGAATAGTTTCGATGCAGACTGATGGAAGAACTGACGATGTAGTTTCGAGAGCTGGGCCCCAGTTAGATAATTATCCACAGGGAAACCAATTTTATCGAATAGATGATTGCTTGCAGATGGAATCATAGGCATATACCAGTTGTCCACATAGACCTAATTTCCGGCCGCCGATACATTTACAACGCGATCGACGAGTCTGTTGGAGACGTTACACGGAGTTAGAGATTCTTTATCGAGGACGTCCATTCCAAGTAGAGTCGGTACTTCTGCATTCACGATATCAAGGTGAACACGTATGGCTGGAATACCAGGTGGTGTATCAAGTGCACGATAACGCTCCCGATGGATTCATAGGTTGCATCCGCGAACCTAAACTTGTTCCGGGATGGAAGAATATTGCGCTTATGCCTTCCAAAAGTGTTGAATATTCGATTGAGTTCTTTGCGACCAGCAAAGGATTTGGGAGCTACAATATCGCATAGGAAGCCGATTGGGCGATCAAAAAAGGGGCTTTTCTTGAGATCGGCCACAAAAATGTTGGCCTTAAATATCTCGCCTTCATGCCCGCCTTTTATCATTTTTGAATGGCGATGAGATGGCTCTAATGTTCCCCGTCGCCTGGACGAAAATCCGAACAACTCAGATTGTGTTCGTTTAAAGCTGAGGTGATATGGGTCAGCAGTATCTCTTTTTCCACAGCATTTAATGAGGTTTCAGCATGCTCGAACTTTTCTTCCTGTGAGGGCTGTTTTGCATCGGCAAAGTGTGATTCGAATTCTACAAGGACTTCATTCTACTCCGATAGGCTTGAGTCGTCTTGATCGTAGTTTTTGTTCCAGATATTTTTCTCTTCACCTTTAATAAAATCAGCCAGAATTTGTGTGGATGATTCCCCGTTCTTCATGCAGCAGCGGGCACGTGCCTAGATTGCACCCGGGGCACAACGGTGAGTAGGACTCCAGTTAAAGGCCCCACATCTATGACATTCATTTCGCTTACG
Source organism: Kappaphycus alvarezii (assembly GCA_002205965.3). NCBI lineage: Eukaryota > Rhodophyta > Florideophyceae > Gigartinales > Solieriaceae > Kappaphycus > Kappaphycus alvarezii. The sequence goes on along the minus strand of NADL03000492.1, from coordinate 1,194,706 downwards.
GGAAATTTCGAAAGCGCGGTTTTGCCGACGATCTGAGTTGCGACTCTTGGAATAGAGGCGATTTTCCCGACGGTATTTCGGGGTGCGAGCATACCGGGTTATATTTGTCAACGTACCATCGCTACCCTCCGTTATGTAAGGTCTCGATAAATTTGAAGGGCCTGTCAGGAGGCGTATTTGACGCAGATTCTGAATTGATTCATGGACGGTAGTTGCGAACTTGTTGTACGAAAAACCCTGAGACGAAATGTTTTGAATCGGAATGCGAGCTCAATCCTGAAAATAAGTTACAGATTTCCTCAAATATTCCACCTCATGAGCATCCGTACGGAAGTCCAGGGGACATTGGGGTACGAGATAATTGATGTGGGCGACTAGCTTGGTCAACCCCTCGGAGAGATCGGTAATGTTTCTTTCATGCGTAAAGGATCACAGTCGAAGAGTCTCTATAGTTCTCTTAATCTGAATCTGCCTTGCATCCGAAACATACTCACTCATCATGACCTTGAAAACTTCGGCGTAGTTCATATTGTCGTTGCAGTTCTCGGAAAAGAACTTCCGGGCGGCGCCGTCGAGAATATGAACAAAATAGTCAACCTTCTGGGTGGGAGAAAGATGATATTGGCGTGCGCAGATGCCATACAGCTTAAGAATCTCGGTAATGTCTTGATGCAGATCTCCAGTAAACTTGTATTCCTTGAAAATCTGTTGAACATAGATTGCTTTGCGCGGATCTTCGTGCCCATTTGTTATCAAGGCGGTAGCTGGGTGCTCTCATGGTGGCTGTTCTTCATATTCTTCAGCGTTACCGACTGTTATATTGTGCCTTATCGTTTGAAAGTCGAAAGTTGAGCGAAAGTTTGGCTCCACAGTGGCTGAGTCGGGATTTTTTTTGTTGCTCTCGGGCCTTGGAACACTGAATTTGTCCGTCTGAAGTGGCTGAATTGGCTCGTATTTCCTAGGACGATTTTCGTTATGACCTTTCTCTAGGTCATTCCAGCAGGGCCCAGGATTCAATAGCGGATTTCCATGCCCTCTCTTCTGCTTAAACTTATCCACGACACTTTTGGCGTAATAAGGGTCGATCTCAATGAAGGGACAGAACCAGACCAGAGTGGCAAGGCGTCTGTTTTTCTTCTGAGGGTCTTCAGCTGATATAAGGATCGAAAACGGCATCAGTGTATCGGAAAAACCAAACAATGTCGGGATATCATAAAAGATAGATACTGGAAACATCTGCATATTGAAGAATTCTTCCGTGAAGACTGATGCGGCAGCAGGAACAATTCGATGAGGTACTAACCTACATCTTCGGCATCCGGAGGAGCAAATGATGCATCAGTGGAAGAGCCACTCTGTCTGGCCTCGGAAGAGAAAAATTACATCGTTGATTTGGCTCCATTCAATATCGATATCGCCGGTTCGTAGGAGAATGTTGATGTGCTAATCTTCTTCATAGTCTTTTCGCAACTGAAATTGAAACAGGAACGAGAAATCGGGGCCATTTCGATTCGAAGCTGCAGCAGAAAGGAAACAAAGTATGTCGAAGTGGAGGGAAAACTGATCAGCACAGAAAAGTAGTAAACGAGTCCGGATCGTCGTATTTACTAATCTGACTGCGCGCGCGTTCGTACCCGTGTACAATCAAGGGTATTTGTCGAACGCGAGGTGGAGGGGTAGACGTAGAGATAGGGGTAGAGTAGGAGTAGCTTCAAATAAAAGGAATTCGTTTACTAAGAATGAGAAGGGGGAAGGGGCTGAACACCTCTGCAGGACTGCGGAGTACTACGTCAACATTGAATTAATTTTGCTTGTCTCTTCGTTCGGGGGGGGAATGGAGATGTGTGGTGAGCTCTGACCGATATATATGGAGCACTGCGGCGGCACAGTGGTCCTTATTGCAGAGCACACGACAACACCGTACAGTACAGTACTGTAAATCAACAATGTGACATAAGCAAGAAAAGGTTATGTCGAGAAAGAAAATAGCCTTTCGAACAAGGGCCCATTGATTAATTGATTCTCAACATGAGATCCAAATTAAATTAAGCAGACTAATTACGAGGCTAAATCCGAGAAATCAGTTTCAACGAAATTGCTACAAAGTTGCTGTTGATGTTTTTTGTCCTATACCCGTTATAATCATGTTATAAAGTTACTACTAATACCGAAACGCTGTAGATTCAGCTGCGTTTTACTTTACTGTACTGTTAAAGAGTAGAATCTACTGTACTGTACTATACACATGTAAACTGTTATCGAAAAATGTTCTCCTGCGGCAATAATTAAGCTTTAGATGTGAATTTCGGCAATAATTTACCGCAAATTTCAACTTTTTCCACGCGTCCTGGTCGAGGCACTCAACCGGAAGTGTTGCTACGCCAGCGGCGTGCGGGAAGGCTTGTAGCTTGAGCTTCATCGCGACAGACGGCAAACAAGCAAAGTTAAGGCTTCGACAGATCCAATGGCAAATAGTTCTGGAACTCGTAAAGAAGCGGCCCGCGATTGTCGGAACAAATTATACAATCACTAGGAAAATGGTTGCTTATGGCGGTGTATCTAGGGGGTTTACATCTGAGGATTTACCAAACGGCCCTTCATGGCCCACATCGAAATTCTCCAGCAATTCCTGGATTCAATTGTAGACCTGATAGCCAAGGATGTAGCGTTTCAATTTGGCTACGATCATGTCTTGGAACCTGCAAAAAGGGTTATCCTCTAGGAGTCCTGCCGCCGTCCTGCACCCCGGAAGGTGCAACAGAGCTCGATTGCAGGATGGAGCGCTGCCTACGGTCCACCGCAGAGGGTGCTGTAAAATTGTGCCCCCAGTACCCTGGCATTATCCCGCCAGTAACCGTTACCAAGATTTACACTGTACCAAGACATCAGTGCAACATGTGCACTGTACCCAGACACCGGTGTAAAACACAAGACCCATACCACTCCGTTCCAAGCCAATCACATGACGCCATTGTGGCGATCTCGCGTGGTTCTCGAAACTTCTCCCACCTCACCAATCAGCAATCACTTTATGCCTTCTTGCCAATTGGACCAATAGAACTTTTCCATGATGTTTACTGCTGTCAATCTCCCTGATAGTTTCTACGTGAACCTTCAAAACCTTTTAGTTTCATGCCTTTAGGGTCTTTCTTCTAGAACACCTTTGAATTTAGCATTATCTGCCTACAATTTACCATTGTTGTCGTTGAGTACTTTTTCTATATAAACCCTGGTCTGAAGCTCCGGCCTCTTCACCGGAAGCATCAACCAACAGTTCAACCATCGATTACCTTTTGTGCGCTTAACACCCCACAGGTGCCCTGCAATCCGAAGTCCGGGAGCTCCAGCAGCCAGTCAAGCCGACGGACGCCAAAAAGCACTCTTTCGGAATAGCGCTCACCTCCGCGAAAACTATCGTCCCCGCAGCCTTCCTCCCGGCAAGTTCCGCTATGGACAATCTTGCCAGACACTTCTTTCCACTGTCCATGAGGGCTCTGGAAACATACGCTGCCGCCGTGCACGCTCATTGGAAATGGTCCTCTTCCTGCCTATTGTCCAAGGTCATCCCGATCAATAGTATCTGCTCCCAAAAAGCACCACCGAACAAGTCATTGACGGATGCTTCTCACGAAGCAGTCCAAGAAGCGATTCTCTCCGGAGAATGTAGGAGGTAAGCGTTCCGCGCATCCATGGCGCTTCTGGTTCCAAAGAGAGGGTGCACTGTGCGCCACATCCCGTACTACAAACGCATGTCGAAGCCTGGCAATTCTTCCTGTGGCTCCAATATTATTATCAGGCTCCGCTGTTTGCTCCCGACACACCATGCCCGACACCCAATTGCTCCGATACGTTGGACGCCTGAGGTGACCAGCTCCTTCACTGCCTGCACGGCCCCCAGAGGGCCACTTACCACGACCGGCAAATGAATCTTTTGGCCCGTGACTTGGCATGGCCGCCCGTCACCCCGTTGTAGAGCCGTTAGAGGGTCTTCACCGCACAAGACCTGATATCTGGGCAATGGGAAGCCGCGGAGGGACTGACTTTTTTGCGATCACTTTCGTCAATCCTCTCACGCTATCAAACAAGAGAGTCAAAAAGTTCAACCCGCTGAACCCCCTGAGCGCAGCCCGAGCCGCGAAGTACAGAAAATGCCAACCCGCCATTGCTGCTTTCTCTCGAGGCAGACTCGCCCCATTACCCATATCCACTCTAGGATATAGGCATCCTGACGCATACGCAGCCATAGCCGAAGGGACAAGACGCTGGTCGGGGCCATGGAATCATACGGGAAGGTTCGCGGGATACTCATGCAGAGGCAAGCTGCGACCGCTGCTATGTCTAATGCGGCCTGTGTTAGCAGAACATCGGCGTGAGAGGGATATCCGACGCCCACTATCCAAAAACGGAGGTGTTTCGAGCGACAAAAGTGCTATGGTAAGCTAGTTTTGGGAACAAAATGTGCTGTATACGGACGAGAGACCTAGGGCAACCGACTTTGTCCGAAAGGGACAGGCTGTACCTTTGCCTTGCGATCAACAGATCTGCTTCCGTGTACGTTGCAAGGCAAATGCAATGGCCTGAAATGGAAGAGGGCTCGGTGGATCCCCCAACAATCCTAAAGGGGCAGGCTCTTTCACCTAGCTTCGAGGCTTGAGAGCCGTTTATAAATTTTGGGCACGAAGATGACTACCAACTTCGTCACTACTGGAGTATCTCTTTTGACGTTGTCTGACAACTTTCTTGACCTCTGCATGAGGAAGCAGTTTACTCAGATTATATAGACTTTTGGCTACCACTAAAGTACAAACAAAACTACAGTAGATACCAGAAAATTCATAGAAACACTTTGTGTGGATGATATATTCTAAACAAAAGATAGTTAAGAAACAAATAATCGATATGGTCCTCTTATTTCCCATTCTCTACATCAGACCCAAAGAACTCCTCCAAAATATCCATGCTGCCCAAGCAGTCCCCACAAATATCTGCCAACGGCTCATAACTCTCTATTTCCTCCTGGGAGATATCTAAACCACTAAAGATACTCCCAGGCGGTTACAGCGTGGGCACCACTTGGTCATTGCCGTCCAGCCCCGGCCCACCCATTCCAGCACTTTCCATGTCTCCTCCCCCTCATCCTCCTAGTCCTCCTCGTCATCCTCCTCGTCATCCTCCTCGTCACCCCCATTGCCATCCTCCTCGTCATCCTCCTCGTCATTCTCATTCTCGTACACCAACTCCGGGGCTGCCCACTCTTCGAAGGTCTCCCCGGCTTCCTCCTCGACTTCCCTCTCCTGCCCCTCACCTACTTCCTCTGCGTGGTCCTCGACGAACAAGCGACGCACGAATTCGATCACCTTCTTTTTGGTTTGGCTGCGTGGATAGTCATCACAGTCAGTAGGTCCGAAAGGGATTAGGGGAGTGGAGTTTACGGGGTGGGGGTGGCTATTTTTGGTGATGGAGGCGGAGGGGCGAAGGTTGTTTATTTTGGTTGTAAATGGAGTAGGGCGATTGTGAATGGAGGATAGAGGGTGTGAGGGGGAGAGTAGTGTGTCAAGGGGTTGGTGGATCTCAAAAAAGTTGTGTAAAATGGGTTTAAGTACACCTTAGAGGCGGACTGGAGTCGGTACTAAAAAGTTAAAATCGAAATCTCAGTAGCGCATTTGCGTGAAATTTCTACATAAGGAGTGAATTTGATGAAGAACGTAGATGAAAAAGACGTAGAACGCTGATTTGGAGGAGAGGATACAGTATTAAAATATCTAGGGAGGATTGTAGACAAATTTGGAAAGGACGGTAAGAGGAGTCAGGGGTGGGATCGTTATAAGTTTCTGGTCCCTTTGGGAGGACCATTTCCTGTATTACACGAGAGGAGGACCATTTCCTGTGCTACACGAGGGGAGGACCATTTCCTAAGTTACACGTGGGGAGGACCCTTTCCTGTGTTATGCTCGCCAACTGGCCTTGAGCTAGCTTTGTAGCGACTTTAAACCGTTTTAACACCGCTTCCTTATTTTCCCTTGCCGACCACCAATTATTTGATGCACTTCGGAACGCATTGCAATCGTTAAACCCCTCAAGTTTACTCTACGGAGTCTAAGCCAGTGGGCTGACCTGTACTCATGACTATTCTGCGAGCGTGACGCTTGATAAGAGGTCCTCTGAAAGTCTATCAACTGGAGAGCAGCGCTCGGACAGGGCTGCCTTACAGTTGAAAGACCGTACAGTGCTGCGGATCGGAGAATCGAACAGCTTGGGGCATGCGGAGGCGCCATATATGCCTGTGCGCATATTACATCGCGGACAAGGGTCGCGAGACTGGTACAGGAGCAGGCGGCACCAGCAGGGGGAGGGTGTTCCGACAGATCTAGTTTGCGCGTAGAGGGAAGAAGCAGGGGAGTGATGATCCTCAGGTGATGCGTAGCGGATGTCTCTTGGGCCGTCGTCAGTGTTTTCTTTAACGGGTAAATCGCTACTTCAGCCCAAGCTACCTGTCCTCGGCAGCGTACTTCTGCAAATTAGTGCTTGCGGAGGTTTAGAGGAAGACCAGCATCGTATTGATCGATCGCAAGGGGTTAAAATAGCCAATAACAGTCAGGTATCTGTTTGTGGCGATGGCCCGAAATTTCGTAGAAATTTCAATAATGCAAGAAACTTGTACTGAGGGGGGGGAATCTTTTAATGTGTTCAAAAACCTGAACCGTACAGGTAGTGGTTACACTAGAAGACTAAGAACATCTCCAGGCGACGGCTGAACCATCACCCACTCCAACAAGGACAAAGGGGGGACTACAAGAAAATTCCAGCATGTAAATACGGGATCCAGACAGCTTGAAAAACTTTTAGTGTAAGCATGACAACTTACAGACGACGACAACCAGGACGAAGAAAACTCCGGACGAACGAACATGCCGACGGGATGACAGGGCTGCGCAGACCACGTTCGTTCGGAGACTCTAACAAAGACAGTAGGTTGAAAAGCGATAGGAAACAGCGAACTTTGAAAACCCTGTTCGAGCGGAAGAGCCGTCCTTACACGTCTTTCCCAGGTCGTCCCACGTGCGTTGGGGGCGCGGGATGACAATCCACTCGAAATAACCATCAACAACAACGGTAAAGCAAGAGATCTTGAGTCATGTTTGTTCCGTCGCCAGGGCATTCGAGCGGACACAGATCCGGCGCCCGCGCTGAATTGAGCCGAGAAGAGCGAAAACAAAACTTGAGGAGGTCGGTAAGATCGGGAGGACGGTGGGGGCCGGGGTGTGAGATTGCATAAAATATGTACTCGCTTCTGTAGTCCGCAACAATCATGAAAATATGCATATAGTGAGGTGAGATAATGATCTTGTCGAGAGAGAACTTTACTGTATTACGGTGTGGGCTGTGCGAGCTCGCTTCTTAATCTGGGGAGATACTGTACTGTATCTCCCCAGTTGATGTAGGGTTAGGCACTGTATACGTACCACTCAGCACAGCACAGTACTGTATATATATACTGTACTGTGTCGAGGGTACGTGGAAAAAGAGGAACAATAGGTTACGCTTGGCCTAGGTAGAATAGGAAAGAATAAAGGACTTTTTCAAGCATTTCATGGTACCGCATCCAAGGTTCGACGACGCCATGATAGACTCCAGCGCCCCTCACCTCTCCTTTGATGGACCTACCTCTTCCGATATTGCTATTTCCTTTTCGCGTTCGAGAACGTTGTTATGCGCGGAAATACGGACAGCGAGAAGGTCCTTTAGATAATGTGCCATCTGGAGGGGACAGCTTTCGATTTCCACTAAGAGTAGTTTGCGCAGGATGGGTCCCTTATTGAAGACGCCGAGAAGTATGATATAGTCAAGAAGAAGCTCTTCGCCGAGTTCGAGAAGAAGGCGAAGCCAGAGGAGGAATTCCACGAACCCGTTGCCGCAGGACTGGATGCTGGAGACATAGGAGGGTCTCTGGCGCGAATTGATGCCCTCTACAAGGAGGTAGGCTTCAACGAGATGGCTTCCTTCGGTTTACTTCGGAAGGCAGTAGCGGGACACCCGGAGTTGGCCCAGTTTGTCATGTATCGAGCGCTGTCGGCCTACAAGGAACTCAAGAAGGAAATCGAAGACTTCCAGTCAGGAAAGAAGGCATTCTTCGCCAACGAGGAGGCTGCTCAAGCGCTTTTGATCGCCCCGAATACAATTTCGCAGAGGCTTGACGGGCCCGCTTTCCAGCTGCACCAGCTGGAGGATAAGGTTGACCAGCTAGCAGAGCAGTTTGCGGAGTTGTCTCTCTCTGTGGAGAAGCAGTTTGAGAATGAAGGACCTGCCGCGATGGTCGATGACGACTTTAGTTGCAGTTTCTGTGGGCAAAGGGGCCATTGGGCCACGCAGTGCCCGCAGAACCCTCACAGGCACACCCAGTGCTTCTCTGCGGGAAGAGAGGTCAGTAAGAGGAAACTTTCCGTTCCAAGCAACAGCAAGACGGATGTTGTCGTGTAGGAATTGCTGGATCAAGTTTGGAGTCGAAATAAGAACTTAAACTGAGGGAAAAGATTAGCGACGAGCCCGTTTTCGTCGTCCAGGAGGCTCGCAAGAGCGATGCGGTAGTCGCGCAAAGAGGAATGCAGACGGCTAAGCCATTCCGAAGCAACGCAGGGACAACGTTATGGACATCGACGCGCTGATGAATAAGGACCCTCTCGTTCGCCCGCCGATGGTCTTGTCGGAGCAAAGGAAGAAGAAAAATAGAGCAAAGAAGACCAAGAAGGCGACAGGGGCCCTCCAGGACCACGTAGGGAAGTATAACGTGGTTGCGTAACCATCTTCGTCCTCGTCGGGAATGAACTTCGGGAAGCTTCTGCGCGGAGGCGCGGATGAAGCAAGGAAGCAGTTGAAGCGTCTGGTTTCCAAGACTGTCGCAGTGACTCAGGCATCTACGAAAAGTCATACCGAAGTCTCCCGTCGGTTGAAGGTCGTGGCCGTGAAGGCTTATGGAATGGAGACGCACGCCCGATTGGATACGGGTGCAGTTCAAAACCTGATGTCCTGGGACTTTTTCGAGAGGATAACACTCGCTCCGATGGCTACGGATCGTCAGGTCACCGTCGCCGATGGAACAGTGGCTGAAATTATTGGATGTGTACAGAAGGTTCGAGTCCCCTTTGGAACCCTGGTCGTGCCCCTGGGTTTCTTAGTGGTACGGAACGCGCCATGAGACACTATTATTGGCAGTCGTGCATTAGAATTTATGCAGAAAAAACTTGATTACGGGCGGCAGCAGGTCACCCCGGCGGTTGGGAGGAAGAAGGCACTTTTACCGCTACTTTGTGAGCCCCCAGTGATTGACGGGATGCGTACTAATAGTGAGGATTTCACATTACCTGGTGAGTCTGATGGAGAGCAGATTCCTGTCTCGTCCTCATCAGAGTCAGGCGAAAGCGATGGTGGGTCAGACACCGAGCATAAATTGGTGCTGGAGATCTTAAACAAGGAACTGTATGAGCCCGATCTAGAGGGCCTGATGTTGGAGGAGGCGTCCACCGAGAAAGACGAGGGAGTGGATCATGCCACGTTTCTCGTCTCGAAAGTGAAGCATCTTGAGGAGGAAAACCAGAAGAAATTGGTGAATGCGCTCAAGGAGGCGGACGTGATAGCGTGGGACATACATCACCTGGAGCCGGCTCAGGTGCCGGTGGTACACTCTTTCGAGTTGACAGATGAGACTCCGACACATTCGAAAGCCCGTCGAATGCCGCCGAGGCATAACCAAGTAGTAAAGAAAGAAGTGAATGAATTACTGGAAGCTGGAGTTATCATGCCGTCAAGGTCCCCCTGGTCCTTTTCGGTACTTATCGCCACGAAAAAAGACAGAGAGCCCGGTTCTGCGTTGATTACTGTCAGTTGAACCGGGTCATGAAGCCGGACCGCTGACTGTTACCGAAAATAGAAGAATTTCTCGACGAACCCTCTGGCGCGGAGTTCTTCACGACGCTGGACCTTTACGCAGGATACTGGCAGGTTAAAATTTCCGAACCGTGCAAGGAAAAGACGAAGTTTGTATCTAGATATGTAACGTAAAAGTTCTTGGTGATGCCGTTTGGAGAATGCTCCAGCGACTTTTCAAAGGATGATGGGCGAGATTCTTCGCGGATTACCGTTTGCTATGGTTTACGTGGACGACGTTGTAATCTTCTCGAAGAAGTTGGAGGAACACATGGCTCATTGTAAAGAGGTGTTCAAGAGGATTCAAGAAGCGAAATTGAAGCTGAAGGTAACCAAGTGCAGTTTTGCTCAATCGGAAGTGAAGCTGCTTGGTCACATTGTCAATTCTAGCGGTGCGAAGGTTGATCCCGACAAGATTAAGGAGATCGTAGAGGCCCCTGTACCGGAAAATGTGAGCGAACTGAGGAGTTTTCTCGTGTTGCCAGGGTATTATCGACGCTTTATACGAGACTTCACAGATAATCAATATAAAAGAGGCAAACGAAGGTGAACAAGGAGAAATGAAGGTCGAGTGGAACAAGAAGGAATTGAAACCAGAAATGGAGGCAGGAAACAGATAAAGAGATTGAGGACGATCAGAAGCGGGCTGCTCGGGCCTGGACCGTATGGTGGGCGAGTCACCTGGCGCCACGGGAGCTTGATTAACCCTCAATTTTTTTTTCACTCCTTCCTCCGATTAGTCCTAATATCCCGTTCTCGGTAACGTGGGCGCTTGCTGGGAGCACCATCGAGGAGCACGACGTGCCTTATCTCGCAAACGGGTGAAAATTGGGGATGCACCACACGCAATCCTTCACAGCGTTGGCGGAGAACGCTAAAGAGAATTCTTCGGCCGGGTCGAGAAGTCGTCGACTGGTCTTGTTGATGGTGACGCAATGGGTGACACCGTGCGAGCCGACGAGGATGGGTAGATATATCCCGAATGGTAGATTTTGTACGGACTAGAGCGGTCGGTTCAGTGGAAGACAGTTCTGGAACATTAGGCTACGAGGGGGGAGAACCTTCTGGGCGTCCCTCAAGCTGCGGACACGGGCCTCCTGGGTGAGGTCGTTCCAAGTACTTGCAGCTCTCTCACGGAAGACGGACACCCAATGAAGGGCCTGAGCAGGCTCTCTATGCTCGGACAGGGCATTACCAGGGGAGGCACCAATGCAACTGTCTGTCAGGTCTCTGAATTGGACCGGCTGGAGAGGAAGACAGCCGTGCTGAGTTGGATCCAAACGGGAGCCTCTAGAACGCGTGTAGGAGAGCTACAGTTTCCGCTCGGGGTACTTTTGGCACCACAGATGTATGTTGTCAATGGTGTGAAGGCGGCCCTGTCTGCCCAGGACAAGCTCATCTCCATTCACGGCCGGATCGTGTTCCCCGGAGAACTCATCGAACGCAATCGTGTACAAGAGCATCGTATGCTCTTCACCAGTGTCGTCGTGGATGGCGCAGTATACATTGGCGCCGCTGTGCCAATAAACCGAACGTACGCACCAGACGGAGGGCGGAACGGGGGAGTAGGGTTCAGGGTCTTCCAAGGACTCGGCCAAGCCCAGCAGGTAGGCATCCGTCTTCGGGAACTCTCGGCATGCGTAATAGCGCGCGAAAGCGGTGATGTGACGGCCGAAGAGCGCCTTGTGCTCTTCCTCGTTCATCGCGATGGGACGGGGAAAACCAGTACGGTAGACGGGGTACTTTAAGGGGCTTCGGTTATGGAAACTATCTTCTGGATATCTTGGCAGCCTCGGGATCTTAACGCTTCGCGGCGGGACTACACTTCAGCATCGGGACGAGGAACTCGGGCCGCTTTTATGGCGATGGCCTTACGGGGGGCTCTTCCCCCTGTGCTCAAGCCGGCCTTCTGTTTGGTGCGATCAATGATCTTCCGGGGAGGGAGTCGAAAATAGGACAACGCAAGTGGATAGATGACGATAAGGGAGAAGGCAGGTGCGATGGGAGGAAGATGCAGAGGGTGAAGGGGAGGGTGTTATGACGAGGGAGGTGGGGGGAGGATGGTCTGGTGGAGAGGCTTACAGGGAGGTGGTTGCAACGACACGCCAAGGGGGGCCCGCCACGAGTACATCAACTGTTTAACAGCACATTGGCGCTTCCCAAGAGGCAGGCAGGGATGATTGAGGGCTTGTCGCAGTAGTTGGTGGTTGATGGACTGGCCTTAGTTGGGAAGGGGAAGCTGGTGGTAAGATGGTAGAGTGGTAGAGTGGGTGGGGGTTTGCACTTACCAACTGAGCGCCCGTGTCGCACTTTGATTGCGGGGGCTTGTGGACTGTGCGAGGTCACCTGCTGACCTGGGGAGATACTGTACTGCATCTCCCCCAGCTTTATTCCCAACACCCGGCACAGTACAATATATATACTGTACTGTGTCGAGGGTGCAAGTAAAAAAGGGGCACAATAGGTTACGCTTGGTCTAGGTAGGACAGGAAAGAATAAGGGACAATTTCAAGCATTTCATACTGTAGGTCTCTCCCTCAAATACTCAATGCTATTTCAATGACTCAGTAACTGGAAAATGATTCAGTTTCATAATAAGCGAACAAATCAAACCATTTGAAGATGTCAAAATAATTAATACTTTAATTTATATAGTAGTACTAAACGCACAAAGAAATGCTTCAGCCTTATATGCAAAAATGTAATCATTAACATTTATTACAGTAATTACTCAAATTCATCCTTTCGAGCATTAAATTGAAGGTTCCTTAACTGCAACGAAATGCGCATACGACGCTTGTTGCGATATCGCTCCTCGACGCGAAGACTTTTCTTCGCGATATCATCACCAATCGCGTAAAGCCTGTTCCTAAACCGCTTTTTATCAATAGCGTCCTCGATACGCAGGGGATGCATTTGAATGTGTATTTTATTCAATACAGCGCAAAGCCGGAAAAACAAATCATAGCGGTCTTCTTCCTACCTCCACTTATTCCCTATAACACCCCAAATCATGCAATGTCTACCAAAAAAATTCTCCCCAATGATAAGATCTGATGCAATCTTCCTATTAACGGACTCACCCTCCCGCGATATGCCTAGGTTTCTACTTAGGAATAATGGCCCTTGCCATCTCTGCGGCTCCTTGATACCCCCTGTCCATCAATACACCCCACTTCCTCTGAAACTGACCAGAGAGCAGTGCAAAATCGGTAATAATTCTCTCCTCTGTAGCCTTTTCCAGAGCGGACCTGTGAAATTTGATGTTCTTCTGAAACATTTATAAGTCGGAAATTGAACCAGGGTAGTGCTTTGTACAGTTGACTGCGAGCACGTTCGAGAGGACACTTACCTCCACTTTAAACCCATTTTTTTATGCTTCCCGTTATAGTTAGCTTTCCCCTCCTGTATATTCCCTGACTGTCGATTGTCCTGTTGAAATGTTACATCGCTAACATAGCGGGCAACTGGGAATTCTTAAAACTCTTTTCTTCATTAAGGAGCAACCCGAATGGAAAGACGGTAAAGTTGCGAACAACAAGGGCATCATACAACGGGTGACTAAGAAGCTCAATAGATTTGGTCACCATTTTCTCAAATGAAGGTCCCTTTACACTGAGAACCCTTGCCACAATCTCTCACAGCCCGGCTTTCTTCAGCGTAGTTAGCAGCATCTGAAGCATATCCTTCCCACCATAGTTTGATTTCCTTCCCGGACCAACATTATGACGCTCCTTGACAATGTCTGCCATGCTATTCCGTACGGTACTAAATTCCGAAGCGTCGAAATTTTTTATGTCGCGAATGGACTTTGAGCCACCTGTATCATAAAACACATCAAATAAAGGGGAACTATAAGAAGCGCCGTTGTCTGTATCACTGTCGTCAATCTCAAGTATGTCCTCAAGCTGAGCCTCCCGATCAACTGCCACATCGGCTAGGATCTGGAGGTCATTTTGGACATGGGTTTGTGTGACAAGGGGCACTGGCTGCTGGCTGTTGGGGATTTGGGACAGGGACTGTGGCATTTTTCTGTTTTTTTGGTCCGGGGTAATCTGCAATCCGTCCGAGCTGTCACTGGACTGCATATATTTCACTTTACGGGGAAGGACGCTGCTTTTGATTTTTTTGACCCAGTGATTTCCGAAATGAGCCTGTCGAATAAAAAGGCGCCTATTAATTCCGAAATGACTTAGATTTGAGTATCCGAAATGACTTCTCTCATATCATTCTAATTATCATTATTTTTTTAGGTCATTACTGAATTACTAAATTTATTCCTCATTCATCCCTTGCTGCCTGGAAAGTATTGGCTCTTTCGTAATACCCTCTCCAATTGATAGAGGGGTTCATTAGTATCAGGGGTCCATTGCAGGAACCGACTATGTCGCTAGTGCTAACAGGGTGGCCACTTGCAGAGGTTTGCGGGACACAATAGCGTTCACCGGAGATGATCACATCGTGTCGATGTGTGGCCAAATTTGCTTGACGTTATTTGGCTACAAACTCGACACGCGAGAGTCAAGTACAGCACAGTGCTGCACAGCTCATGGCTTTCGGCTGCTGTGGAGCACAAAATGGATTTGTTCTTTTACTATCTGTGCAGACATGTGGAACCTTGCACATCAAGTATACACTGACGGCCTCGCAAGAAAAGTCAAATCGGCCCATACAGTACGGGAAAAGCTACTTTTCAAATTTTTTAACGCTTTAATACGGTTTTGCAGAGTTTTATAGATTTGCGGTTCTCTACTTAACCCGTGGGCGGTGAGCTCCTGGGCCTAATACTATTCCGAGGTTGATCGACAAGGAAAAGACTCCTGCAATCCCACCACCTAGATCCACGGAACAGATCACCAACACCCCACCGCCAGTATCCACAACCAAACCAAATATCTCTCAGTTCGATCCTGTGGAGATTGGCAGCAGTAAGGTCACTTATCTCTCAAGACTTACGGTGCGGATATCGTTGTACAGGGGGAAATACCCAAATAACTGCTGGTTCAACTTGTCTCTTTGGACTTTCGGTACCTAGCTCGAAGGTCAATGGTGCATACCTCCACTGGCTGTTTGAAAGCTCCTGTGATCCGATTTAGACTTGTCAAGTTGTCAAAGACGTCTCTGAGAAGTCCTGAAGATCAACGAGACTACCAGGGTATTCAGCTTTGGATGTCGTCCTTGGAAAACGACCCGGATGCAAAGGGAAAATTAAATCTGCAAGAGAAAGAATGGTAAGAATTCCATGGGATTTTGTAGTAGAAGGCATTTAATTTCGCAGACTAATTTCCGTCGAGATTTGGAAAAGGGAGGGCTCCGATGGTTCCGGATAGAAGAAAAGTTTTATCTTGACTGGATCTGCTTCGCCGATGTGTGGCTACCGGCGGCAGGTTAAAAGTAGTCCATAACATGTGGCTCCTCTCCGTCATCTTATTACTACTCATGAACTTCTCTCTGTCACTGCTTCCTCCGTAGCACGAAAGAGGAACGATTCTTCTGGCACTCCTGGTTTCAATGCCCTAGAAGAAAGTCAGAGGAGGTAGAAGAACAGGAGGAAGAAGAAGCTAACATTTTACTGCTGCATCTGTGACATTTATCTCATTATTGGGGACCAGAATTAAGTCCACGGGGCCCATAGCAGGCATAAGAGGGCAAGAAAAAAGATTGAATTGAAAAGAGAATCCCCTACAGTACGAATTCTGCAACTTTAGGTCCGTCCAGACGATCGACCTCGGGACCAATCTTCGCAGAGAAAGAACGCAGAAAGACCTAATGAATTGCCTAAAAGAACTAAATTTAGTAGATCTACTTTCTTACTGAATTGTTCTGAAAATACGGAAAAAATGAGGACAAAAAAGCAAAAAGACAGAAAACTGAACATACAAAGAGAAAATATTTAGTAAAGCCCTAGGCCTTCGAATCGAGGAATTAAAAGAAATTTAATATTATAAAGCTCACGAAAAACAAAGTTTTTATTGTATTTTTGTAGATGGTAGAAAAGATTTCCTTTGAATCGATTTTTGCCTCAGAAGTCCATTTTTCCAACCGAAGAAATGGTGTCTGAAAATTATTGATCTGTTTTCGCTAGTTATTAAAGCGGTAATAGGTAAGAAAAAGGGAAGAAAAGTAGCTGCGAGCATGTGTACAGAGTTTTCTATTCAACTTCCCTTTCGACCATTTTTTCAGTAACGTATAAATATGGGTGATTGCATAGATTAAGAATTTCTTGTTGTATTATTATCCGTAAATTTGCTCATACAGATAAAACTCAAAATAAATTCGTAAATGTCCAAAATCTCAACCACTTGCGGATAAAATGCCCGATTCATACCAACAGATAGAAACGCCAAATGGAAAATTGTATTTGAGGATCATCTGAGTTCTTGAAGATTGCGCTCTTTTGACTTTTAGCATGTTTAAATAGACCAGGTTCTCTCCTTCGGTGGCTCGGAAGAGTACGCAAGCTTGCACAAGACTTGAAGGATTTTTACGAAATCCACTGGAAATTGGCCCTTTGCAAGTCACCCCGGCAAAAAATTCTGGTCCAATGAGATGTAAGTATCAAGAATGTTTAAATCAAGGTGCATTTGGTAGCACATGAATTGTCTAAACTGACCTGGATTGTCAATATATATAAGAAACCAACAGGAGTGAAGCAGGACGCAAGAAAGGTCCATGAGCAGGAGTCGAACTATGCTGTGGTCGCTAAAAAACTGAAAATAGGTGAAGTGATTATCCAGAATTTTTTGAAAGGAACTCTTTCTTCACTCTCCGCATAAATTAATACTAAGAAGCAAAATCTTTGATGAACAAGAGAAGGCGTGCGTACTAAGTCGAAACCAAGAAAAATGTGAAAAGTAATTACGAAAAGAAGGTTCTCTTCTTCGAGGGAAAACTAGGACAAGCCGAAATAGTATGAAAAATAGTAGAGGACGTAAAAATTGTTAACAACCAATTCTCCTATGAAAACTGAGTCGGACTACCAATGCAAAGGATTCTAAACCACCCAAAATTTATTCCAAAAAATTATGAACAAGAATATAAGCCATTTCAAGCCAGGAAGAAGTAAATAATTGATGATAACAGATCAAAAATCCCTGTGGTACAGCAATCAAAAAACTTTTGAAGCAGTTATGATGTCCCGAAGTCATATGCAGTTGGCCAAACTACGAGTTTATGGCTCTGAGGCGTGAATTTCATTGTACTCTTGTTCGTTTTCAGATACTATTTCGAACGGGTTCTTTAAAACGCTCTGCATTTTAGTCGAAAAAACCAGATGGAGAACGGTTTATGATGGTTTTGTCGCCTAATTTGTTTGTACTACAAATATGTACCTACAAAGATGCACCTAAATTGTTAAGGGACCTAACGCTTCCACCAGTTGGTAATAATACCAGTTGTATATTTATCGGTAGACCTATAACGAAGGCTCGCAGAATGTTCATAGACTTTGAAAGGGACAAATTTATGAAAATATTTCTTCGTAAAATATTATTATTCTTATGGATCCTGACTTCAGGAGTACGGGAAAAAAGAAAATGCAGGTAAAAGGACAAAAGAAATCCAAGTGCAGATTTATCTCCTGATACAAAAATATTTCTAGACACCTCAGGATATCCCATTTTCTTAAATGGAACAATTAATACCTGTTTTTGCGTTAAAAAAGGTAAAAATTATGTAGTCTTGATTCTTCGCCCAATAATATCCAATGGGAAGGACCAAGATGAATTCAAAGTAACTGTGTGAGCCCCATTAGACTATCTAACAACGAATTTACAAGTAGGTATAAGTTATTCGCAGCATGGAATCTTTTTAATAGTAAGGAATATAAATTAGAATCGACCTTTCTTGTTGACCATCAATCATTTCGTTTAGTTAAAGAAAGCGGCTACCATCCATAAAAATGACCAAAATACGGAGCTAAGAACTTGAAAATAGTATGGTAAGAGATTTTATCATTTTCAGAGCAAGAATCGTTACACAGGCATCACCTTTGGTTATTTTATGTTGTCACGTCCTTGAGTATGGAATATTTACGTCGATTTAGTTTGTATTATAGAGCATGTAAATGATAGATGAAATCATTAATGTAATAATTGTAAAAATTATAAGTAATGGTTTTTTTAATTGTGAGTAGGAACTGATTTCTTGACCTTTTGTTTATTCATTGTTCAGGAAAACTCAAATGAGCGAGAGTTCTGAGAAAACCCTTAATATTTCGGCGAAGTACGTTTTAATTCGATATTAAACCATTCAGGCTCATGATTATACCTCCATTGTTTGAAAAATGGATATAATCATGCAGGGATTAGCATTTTTTGTTTTAATTCCAAGGAACATGTGGAAAAGAGCCAGAGTGTATTTTGAGCAATTTTAGACGAGTTAAGAGTTGAAACTCACGAGATACAACTTTATAATGTATTTCATTTCTTTTCTGGGACATAAGGTGGATTCAACTGATATCTTTGCAATCAAAAAGGAAATTGACACAATCGATAGTGTGGAGGTCGACGGACCTACCAAAGAATTACGAAGCTTTCTAAGATGTTCTGGGTACTAGCAAAGAGTCTTAGATAAGTTTATAAGATTTTTCATCCATTCTTCGTGCTAGAAATTCGGTAGGTAAGATATTTGAATAGAAAAAAGTGAAGTTAGCATATGAGGAATTCAATGGAATACTTACATCCCCCAAACACCCCAAGTGTCCTCAATTTACGTCTTCGTGTGTCGTAGAGAAATATGAATCAAAGGAACTTGTATTATCTGTTTTGGCACTGAAGAAGTGAGAGGGAAAGATACAATTGATTCAATACGGGTGAAGTGCTTTATTCTTTGTTCAGCACTATCTTGCAGTTCGTTCATACGCATCACAATGAATAGTACGGCGCAATAATATTCGTAACATAAAATTTCAACTGGCATAATTCCATTTAAAGTAGAGAAAATGAAGCGAATCATTTATCAGTTGTGCGATATGATCGAACACTAATAATGATTTTTGACGTATTCTCTTCTAAAGTTCAAAGAAAGAAAATAATACAGTGCTAACACCTATTTTCTGAAAATATGGGCAATTAGTAGGTCTAAATACCAAGGAAGCGTGATTTAGGGGCAAATCATTGGACTAAATATTGACATTAAAATTTTTTTGCATTAGTTACTATATATTTTTTGGCTACAAACTCTAACATCATAGATTATGGGGCTCCTTTTTACTCTTTTCTTCATCTGTGGCAAGCAGTAGGTATCTACTGCAAGTACCATGTCAGACTTCGCCCGTCACTATCGGTGATTTGTATTATGGATTGACCATTTGTGAAGACTATGGTTTCGTAGCTTGGATTTCCTCACTGAGAATATTTAAATGGAGCGTCATTGCCAGGCAGCATCGTTTAATTAGTTCAAAATTGCTTGCTGATAATTGCTCAATTGAAATGAACTCTTGCAGTGATGATATTTGAAGCAGTAACAGTTACTGGTTCTCATGAAGATAAAAAAGCTTGTCGAGTGAACTGATCTCATTCTCACCATAAAAAAGCGGTAGGTCACATTATGTACTCCCTAAATATTTTTAATTCTTTTACATCAGCATTATTACTAGTCTGATAGGAATTGATGCAGAGGTATGACATAATGGCTGAAATCGGTAGTTGAAGAGGCGATGCGAATCCGGTAAACGTTTTAAAATTGTTTCTATGTAACTCTATAACCGCTCACTGAGTAACTTTAAAATGTGCAATTATACTTATTTCGAGTTTTTAACTGCAGAATCCTACTCTACATGAGGCAAAAGTGTGCTTATTAAAGAAAATTGCTTTAGCCATACTTGATAGTTACGAAAGATCGCATTCACCGTCTTTTGGCTTTTCATCTGTTTTATTTAACGTATCACTGAGTATAACTCATGCATTCCACAGATACATTGCAGAATTAAATTGTATGGTCTATCATAAGCTTGTATTATGTGTCATTCAACTCTAGTTTGGAGGATCATATTTCTGGGACTTTCTCTATATTTTAGAGCCAACCTCGCTTTAGTTACCTATCATAGTGATATTTTCAATATAAATTTGACTCACAGAAAGCCCCTAAACTTATCCTTGTCAAGCATTCCCAAAATTTTAATTGGTAAAGATCATTGTGGAGTATGAATTGTAGTTTTTCCAACTCGACAGGCCCTAAAAAAAATCTGTGGGCTATTCAAATGGAAAGGAAAGTGACTTAAGGTAAAAGTTGTAAAAATTGTCCGTGGAAAAGAGCTCATAAATAGCAAATTAGACATACCATTCTGCTTAATTGTTTTTCAATGTTAATCGTATTGATAATTTTGGAATTGGAGAATAAAGTACACTAAACCTAAAATTAGGAGTCAAACGGAGGATATTAACATAGCCAAAAAGGGAAAAATGATACATATGCTTCCCTTATACAACAAAATGCTTTCTGTGTCGCACAGGTTTAATATAAATGGTAGTTTCAAAGCCTAGTTACTTCAATAAAACTAAAAGTATAATAGAAAATACAACGAACCAGTAAAAATGCGAAAGACCAAATTCCATGGTGCTGCGTGAGTAGGTTTATTCGACTGGTAATGCTTCCAAATGACTTATCTTTGCTATTGGTGTTATCATGGTTACTCTAAATTTCACATCAATTTTTGTATTTTTATTGATTCTAATTCACTCTTTTGTTCAATGAAATATTTATTAATACGGTGTTTCGCTGTACACAGTATTTGAGGAGACTAAATTGAGAAATAGGTGATCGTGGAGAAACTCAAAGACTCATAAAGTTTGAACGAAAATTATATATTTTAATTGAGTTATAATTGACTAATCTGGTGAATTGACTAGAGCAACAAAGTATCGGTGAGTTCTATCGTTCACTTTGGCAGTCTTATTGGTATTATGAGCTGCATCAATCCTAGTTAACGCCATAAGGAAAACCAGAATGAATATTCTCTCAATTTTATATTCATGTTATAGTTAAAAAGTTATAGTTGATTTTAACGGAAATTAAAAAAAAATTATACTGAAATTAGTGCTTATAAAAATGTAGCAAGAAATATTTAGAGCTGCCTGGAAATTTTCTGAAGCTAAGGAACAGCTTCGTTACACCTTCAATTCCAGTGCACCCCTATCAGTACAACTGCATCCATTTTGACAATATTGAGCTGGGTATAGATTAAATTCATCAATTTCCTACCATTTTTTCACAGGTTGCCTTTTAAAGTTCGAGAAGCAGCGAAGATACTAGCACGGTTATTTTTAAGCATTATTCTAACTATTTGAAGGCTTTTGACATTACAATGATCTCATGCTTCCCAAAATAAGTATTATTTTGCTTTCTTCATAAATTAAACTAGCTCGATTGAGGAATTAATGAATTCTTTTCGATTCTAATAAAATTTAATTCACAAAATTCGCTATAACTTGAGTATCCAACAGACCTGAGAAACTTTCCAGGTATTTCAAGTTTCCTTTTTAGTTTCATGTCATTATCCCTTAAAATATTTGGACCTTTGAAACATCTGATTAGAAAGGATAAAGTAATTTTTATGGGCGGGATTAATAATATTTTAATATCTACCAGAAGCTGTACTGAATTATGAGTGCGGTACAAATTTTAGCTGTTTTGTGATTGAAAATTCAGATTAATTCACCTTTTTCGCATCTGGTCGGCCCTTATGGCAATCTGACGAGAAAAGAAAGTAATTATTAATAATTTTCCATTGTAAGTAAACTTTTCCATCTGAATGCAGAAATTATAAAGATCAAATTTTTTTTGATAAGCTTATTTAAAATATTAAAATATTAAAACGAAAAAAATATTATACTTCTACCGAAAATTAAGTGCTCAAAACCTTCTCTAGAGAGCCAAGATAAAGTTTAAACGAAGCCTTTTAGTGGAAAAGTCCTTTTATCCTCGAAAATATTCTCTGTAACTGTAAATCCCGGCAAAATTCCCTTCTTGAGAGATGAATAATTAGAATTTACTCATTTTCTTAAAATTGATCTTGATTTAGTGGTGCATAGGTTTCAGTTAGATAATAGATCTGTGCGAATTTTCTAGTATGTTAGATCCAATATTGAAATTAGCAGGATATGAATTAAAAAGTTTAAACCTCAAAATATTATCCCTCTATCCCACATTGAAATTTTATGCATTTGTAACAGTGGAAACAATTATATACCACGAAGATCAGTGATGGAAACTCTACAAATAAGTCTCCCTGAAAAAATGGCTCAAATAGTTTAAGTACTTGATCACTTCGGTAAACAGCAATTGTACTGTTGAAAAGTTGTCAGGGGTGTAATAAATCTTATGGAAACAAGTTGACTAACTACTTCTCTCCAAAGTTTTTTCAAAGACATATATCACGAGACACAGATCTATTATCCTGAAAACGAGTAAGGAGAGCAGCCATGGAAAAATTAAGACTTTGATTGATCAAATCACTTTAATGCTTCCTTCCCTCAATTTTTGTAAACTAGCTACTGATGAGTAATTTTAAATTTTTAGTCAAATAGTATTAGTTAAAGATAATCTAAACCTGTATGGAGATACTCAGTTTATGGAAAAAGTTTATAATACAATATTGAATCAGTCCTAAGTGAGTTAAATAATACCTTCCAAAACAATCTCATAAACGTGAATTGAATCCGACGTTACGGAAGAGATAGTCGAGAACTTAATTGGCTTTGTTTCGTTCCTCATCAAAATGATTTTTTATCAATCTACTTCTTCCTGATTTTTTTTATTGAAACGGGCTGAATGCTGATCTTGTGCTTTACTAATTATGTTGATGAACACCAATCGATTCTGTACTTTATATCAAATAAAAACATGTAATTTGAGAGTTACGAAGTATTTTTCTGGTATCGAAGTCTCGAGAGGGGAAAATTTCTTTATATTTTAATATACTAAAGCCGTTATGGTCTTTTGATCCTCAACTGGATATAATTTAATCTGACATAAGGTCGGCTGACAGCTTTTGATAAATTTTAAATGTTCATATATGCATTCTACACATCACATGATTCTAAAAAAAGGATGCTGGAATATTTTAGCTCAGTCGCTTGATCCATTTATGAATAAATTTTTTGTTAATAATTTGGTTCTGTTTAATATTCATGCTTACTGAAAAAATAGCCTGAAATTCACATCATTCATGCCACACTACATCTGCTGTAGTGTAAGTTACTTTCTCCTTCCTGGTTATGATTCAAAACCATACATTCTGGCACCAAAATATCTTGAAATTTTAATAGATTTTTGGTCATATGAAAATAGTGCAGAATTCCTATGTTTAGAATTTTACTGCTGATATGCCACAAATTTGCTTTGAGGCAGATGTAGAGGGATTTATGGATTATGTATCCAATTAATTTTTTTTGAAAACGAAAACGTAGAAAGTGATATTTTTCTTCGGTATCACTGAAAATGACATCAACGGTCGGGTTGTGAAATATTACAAAATGCGTGCTTGTGGAGAGTTGATCGCCAAAAGGTTGATCGATGGCTAAACTGCTTGGTTATGATTTCAATAAAAACGATGGAGCGTCAAACGAGGTTTTATAAAGAAATATTACTCAACGACACCAGAGTAAATCTGCAAGCAAACATTATTGAATTCAGAGGTATTCTCGGAAAGAGTTCCTAAATGTGTGAAATCCCAAGGTCCTTCATTCTCATATACCATCCATCAGAGAATCTAAAATTACTGAACGTGATGGCAAGGTTACATTGGTCCAATTGTGAAGAAAGAACAAATCGACCGCTGGTTGTTGAGGTGTAAGAAATTTCATGAACCAAGCGAGATTGCCATGAAGGGTTCTTCTCATTGGCCCGGTACAAAGTTGTATGAGTATTTTTTAAATATGAGCTCCTATCATAAATTGCACTGGTTTATAAGTATAGTTTTAAATCCTTAGTAACGGAAACTGGCAGGGTAATATGTACAAGAAGGGCATTTTAGGTGATTTCTGGGCATAATCATTTCGATGATGCAAAACTTTTTTTAAAAAAGTTTCCTTTTTATCTAATTCTCTACGGAAACTCTTAAATAGATAGTTTGGAAATTAGGAAAATTCAAAGCTAAACGATATGATTCATACTAGCGTAGGAACACGATTTAACTGCGAATGAAAGTGTTGTGAGCGCAAGAGGTTAAATATTTATGAAATGCAAATATTCAAAGTGCTTCTCTGTTATCCAAAGCTTTCCTATTCGAATTTTCAGTGGAAATTAACTACTGAGTACCTATCTATTACATTTCAAGGAAGTTAGGTCAAACTGTAACTAAATGGGATAATTTTTCACCGGTTATACTGCAAGGAGAATACTATCTGCTTTTTGAAAATGTTAGCAATGGAATTAATGTTTGAGATCATGGTTCAATTTCCACCGCTCTTGTCGTAGTAAATAGACATTCTCAGAGGAATTATTTCTTTTGCTGATTTCTTCCGAATAGAAAGGAATTTTAATAATTCTTTCGAGTCTGCAAAGGAATTAAAGGTGAATGCTGGAAAAAATAAGTTCATTTCTGGCATTGGAAATAGACTTTGTAGCATTAATTGTTACAGAAGCCGCTAATACATCCACTGCAAGGATGGTATTGGTTATGAATTTCATTATGTTCCAAACTCAAGAAAGGAATTGGTGAATCACATCTTTCGATCTCCTTCAAAACTAAGAAGCAGTTATAATACCAAGTAGCATAGAAACTAATAAAAAGGGAGAAACAGTTCGAAAGCGATTTTCCTGGTGGTTATGTATAGGCAGTGGCATGAACAAGCTTTAAAATCTTGGAGGCAATAGTATCTTTAGAACAATGACTGCTCATTAGTGAAATTGGAATTTATATGTCAATTGGTTTATGCTGAAGAATGTACTCCGGAAAGAAACTAAAGTTTTTTCCAGCTATAATAACCTATAAAAACAAGCTTTATGTACAAGAAAACATAGATTCGTTCAAAGTTCCCCAAGTTTTCGTTGCAGTTTTAAGATAGATACGGGGAAAACCGTGTTCATTCAAAGCCTTAAGATTCTCATCAACTATTCTACTAGTAGTAGGTTATTTGTAAAGAACGTTAACGATTCTAAAAAAGTAAATTAGGAGCCCAGTACGCAAACTTAGCAAGAAATTGTATTAAATTTCATTCATTTTTTATGTGAAAATAGTGAACTTTTCAGTCGCACTCTTACATTCCGGTCTTGATCATAATAAAGAATCTATAAGTTTCAACATCTCCAAGTTTGACTTCGGAAAGCAGTGAGTTTGGAGGATTAAATTAAGTCCAAAATAGAGAGGCGGCAGATGTGTGAGATTTTTTTGGAGCCCAATTCGAGTTGACCCAAACAAGTTCCCCGTTTCAAATGAAAACTTCGAACAACTACGGTATTGTTTTGAAAACATTGCATTTTATTCAGTTACCTCCGCCGTAACTCGATACAACTAAACTCATTCTTCTAATCTTTCGCTGCTCAGTACCTAAACTAAAGTAAAATTTAATAGTTGCTAATGAAATTCATGCCACCGCTAGCAACTATTGTTGGTTAAAGGAGTAATGAGTCTCGAACAAGTTTCTTTATGCAAATGAACAGACCTTTACAAGATACTATATAATCTAACAATGGTCTTCATGACACTTCAAGGGTATGTCACTAAATTTTCAAAGCAAAAAAATATAAAACTACCACATTAAAAATTGTGGTAGTTTTAATGCAGATAGGTTCAACTTATCATAGTTGAGCATTTTTCGGGTAATAACCAGCCAGAGGTCTAAAATTACAGTTGTAAGCGAACTGATTGATCAATTTCCGTCCCGTATAATGTTTCACAATCAGGTCTAGCTATGTAATCAGAGTACAAAATGAAGATGCTCAGGCGCGTTTGTATGAAACGAAAAATATCCTAGTGAATGTGAAAAGTAAGAATAGTTTCCTGCGAGTGGTTCGAATATTGTGAGTACTATGAACATGCTTTAAAATCATGACTCTTGATTTAAAGTACGAATCAAAGAGCATATCTACCAACTAAGAACTAGCTTGTAACCCATTAAATAAGCAATCTTCGTCGGACGTGACCATAAACTCGTAATTTTGTCGAATTAGAATTTCTATAGCCGTAGAGAATTTTTCCAAAGCTCGGCTGGCAACCGATCGTGGCATTTAGACAAGGAGATCGTTGTATAAGGCTTTATCGCTTTTAGCTTCCAAATAAACAAGAAGTATGAGCGATTTTTGCCGTTTGCAGTGATCGACTTGGCAACCTAAAAGGAAGCCAAACCGGATTTCACCCAATGTAGCTCATCTGTCGACCCTATTGAAAGGCCTCGTTACATCATATTTTGCTCTAACCCTCCCACGCAAAAGTAACTGACTGGCGCAGTCCACATAGCAGTGTGGGGAGAGCTTCCCTTGGTAGACTGCCGCATAAAAGTCCCCTAAGCCTCAATAAAACTCTCTGGAGCCAAAAAAGGGGTCCAATGTCCCCCAAAGCTGTTTTTAAAACTTCCAAAAGTACCCAAAATTTATCGGTACGGTTCAAATAATTTTTTAAGCCTCATTGCTTGAACCGGGAGTCCTCTTATGTCAGAATTTTCAGCGTGGATACATTGCGCTGGATGAACTAGCTGAGCTATCAAGCTGCACTGGCTGAGCTGAAATGCAGCGCTTGCTGATCTGGAGCTATAATACCAAACTTTTTCTTCATTTTTCCAGAAAAATGCTTTTCACTGTATAGTAGCCGTGTGTTGCTGGCACGGACACTGTATTAGTGCTAAAATACAGTACTCGAACATTTGAAATTCCATATGAGAGATCGAAAGAAATGATGGGAGAAGTTGGGGGCCAGCAAACCCGAGTGGGACTTTCATTAAGTCAAGTCGCTCCAAAAATACAGTAAACACAGCTTGATAGATCAGCTGCCGAAATGACAGGGTCTCCACTAGGGCATCACCTTCTTGAATTATTATCACAAAAAGGCTTTGAAAACTTCATCGAGAGTGTAATTCAATTGGTACTCGGACTGAATTGCAACTGACAGAGCTGATGTTTTTGAGCTTTGTTTTATATAATTTTCGACCAGTCCACCCAATGCTAACATGTACTGTAATGTGCAGTGTGGGCAAATCTGTCGACCGTGAACAACCATTTGTTATGGTATTTTATAATCACCCGTGTGGACTACATGGTGCGTGGTCCAGACCACTCTGCCCCTAACTAGGACCTGGTAGTTTAGCAGGTGAAAGACATCCACTGGGCCAAGTAGTGACCTATAGACATCCCTTGGCTTATATTTACTTTACGTAACTGGCCTAATTAGATATTTCTACCCTGGCTGACGATTATTGATACACATGTGGCCACTAGGGCTCTCGAATAAACAAACATTATGACGTTGGCTCTGAACTTGACACCCAACTATTGCCTCTTCAACTCCTTGCCAACGGAGAATTTGGCTATAGCCACGTTTATCCGCCCGGTTTCCCTCTGTTTCCTTTATCTATTACATGTTTTGGTGCCCCTTTTATTTTTCTTCTGTTTCATTTAATCATCATTGGCGCCCCTAACCCCGACCTATAAATAGATATAGGAGATACGCAGCGCTCCTAACCTATCTTTACATCTTTTGTTGCCCTATTCTACATTACTTGTGACCTCATTTCTAGCCGATTCTGATCCGATTTTTCGAAAGGTTGTAGCATTACGCAAATTACGATCCGCCTTTAAAACTCGGATGAATATTATACCGTCCAGCAGTCCAAGGGATCAGCCCCACTCTACCGACCTAGCTTCAGCTCGCCATCTGCGAGCTTTGTTGCTCCATCGTAGGGTGCTTGCATAGAAAGAGGGATGGCAAACTCGCTGTTAGTCTTTCTATGTGTGCGGTAGTTTCCTCATCTTCCTACGGAAGCTCTTACTTCGAAGAGAAAACCTGCGCACCGCGCATTGATCGGCAGAAAGACCAACTTTAATTCTCCGAAAAACCACAACTTTCTTCTGCAGTATCTCTGTCGCTAGCGTCTTCTGACCAAGGGATTATTTAATGCTTTTATATTTTACTATCACAGATGTTTCACTATGAATCCCTATGCCTAAGGGTCTGGTGTCCAGAACCCTGTAAATCAACCTTGCCCGGCTTATCAATTTCGAGTACGACTCTCAGAGGATCGACTGCTACGATGAGAAGGTCTCTTCACCGAGTAAATATCTGACCCTCGGAGGAGAGCATCCCTCCATCAACCCCTCGTCGCACGGGGAACACAAGAAGATGACGGATATCAGGGAAACGTGCGTAACCAGCGGCACTGGTTACTTCAGTTTTCCTTTTTAGAACTCATTGAACCCTCTTGACCTTAGGATGAGAACCTTTAACCCACTCAAGAGTTTGAACGCAGCTCAGGTTGACAAGCTACGAAAGTATCAGAGGTTCACAGCTAGGCTACCCGATAGGAAAATTATCTTCACTGTTTCCTGTCTCCACGCCCTGAACGTGGCATCCCGATTCTTTCTCTACGATAAAGGAAGTGGCACGATCTGTATTCGGCCGAGCTGTGGACCAGTACTACAGGGTGAGGGCTATTATCTGTCTACAGGCCGAATTCATGGTCACCACCAACGCGGCTTGTTTTTTGAGCAGGCTACCAGCTATTTTCTCGATTGTATAAATTATTCTTTAATGGCCCAATACTATATATCCTGAATCATTGTTTGAACGAAAATTCATAAAACTCCCAACATTTGCACTGCTCACAGTAACTCAACCCTACGGATCCTTTTTCGTGAGACAAAGAAAAACGGGGCCGGAATCTTCGCAGGCGAAATTTCAAATGTACGTTTTTAAGTGAATGTTGGTTAATCAAAGAAAAGTCTGTAGTGTTACGTTGTAAAGAAACGACGCGATAGGACCATTCCTGTATCGAATTAAGGACACTAAATAGATCAAGGTTAGAAAATTCCGCTATTATCCTGAGAAACTTAACAATCGCAGAGATGACACGTTGCAAAGATGCAGAATAGCTCTTCCAGTCGTGAGAATGAATTCAGAAATATGGCATTTTCACAAAAAGTCACTTTAGTCACAAAAAGCATAGTAAACCAGCACTTCCCTCGAAAAAGAGAGGAACTCTTTACCCACCTGTACCTTTTTGACTGAAATATCACCGTCCATCTCTATGCGGTCATCTCCCTAAACCCCGGCGCCGAAGCCAGCTCCACTTTCCACTGACCCCGCGATACCTGTCCCTATCTCAGCCCCCACTGAGTTCCCATCCTCCAACTATTCGCGCAAGCGCCAGCCGCCCTACCATTCCTGCACTTCACCGCGCATCTTCCGCCGCTCCAAATTCACTCTTGTAGATGATATGGTCATCTTGCGCAAAGTCCATGCTGCGATGGCTTATGTAATTATGCAAAAAGAAATGGGAGAGGGCTTCTAAATAGAAGCTCCAAACTTCATTTTGCCTAAGAGCTTCGCGTGTATGGTGATCTGTAGGACCGTGCTGGATCGTTGCAGACTCATTTGGGCGCGTGTAAACGAGCGAGATACCGCTGAGAGCTACATCAGTGTCGGAAGGGAGGTCTGGGAGGCGAAAGAGCTGCTGAGAGAGATTCAGTAAGCGCGTAACGACATGTCAGAGCGTAGAAAGGAAACAAAAGGAGACGAATGGCTCATTTCCGTGAAACACTTCGTTGTGCTGATGATTCGAGTGCGAAAATTAGGAACGATAATATGTACTCTGAGCGCGAGCTGTTCGAGAAAGAGAAGCGAGCTGGCGCAAAATACGGAGGAGAACGCAGTCAGAAACTCGAAGCTGTGGCCAGACGTAACTTGAGCATCTGACCGCTTAACCGAGCGCTACTACAGGAAACAACATGAAGTATTGTACTAGCTGCAAAGCCTCTTTAACCAGTTAAGAAGTTTCTTGAGAATCTATAACGCGGTTATTTACTACCAAAAAAGCGTGGTATCCGCTTGAGTAGCGGACCATAAACCCCTGAACCCTCTCCCTTGGACATTTCGCCCCCAAATCCAATTACACCCCACCCACCAAAGGGGGTTAATTGACCCCCTGGACTCCCTCCTTTCTCCACTTTCACAATATACGTATCAAGAGACGGCGGTATACAGCGGAAGAGCAGTGGTATCTGGTGAGGGTACAGATATTTCCTCATGTTAGTAATTAGCATCGCAGATACATCAAGCGTACCGACCGGGCTCTCTTTGATATTTATCTTCCTTTTAAATTCCATACTTTTCCCGTATAGTTTCATCTTCTCTAGCTTCCGCTCAAAATTCAAGCGGCTCCCTGACATTGCTGCCTTTTATGACGTCTGATCCTGATTTGGGCACGACTCTTGAAACGGAATATTCAGGATGCTTCTCCAGTTTTAAAGTCTTTCTGCAAAGATGCGGTAGTGTTGTTCACTATGTTCCAAGTCATTCTCCGGTATTCAATCTAGATTTAACCTCACATAGATGGAATATTCATGCCTTCTTCCAGAGCTCCGTAACAGTGGAGATACATACCGCCCAGTGTGGATAAAGCTTACAACTTGACAGTATGCTTCCTTTCATGGCTTTAATATACAACTTTCTGCACTACCGCTAATCCTAAAGGAAAAATTCCACCATCAATTCCATTTATGAACCAACTGAATTATCGAGAGCGTTCTCTTTCTCGTACAATTCAGCGGCATACATAGCAATCTTCGGTACTAGCAGAGCAGTGATTTGATCTCTGTAAATGAAATTTCTTTTTATGCTAAGGACGCCTTCTACGGTTTCCTAAGACACTCCGATAACTAGGATGCTTGTTTACCGAGCATGAGCTCTAAATCCTTCCAACTGGAACCAGTAGACATGTGCCAGAGAAAAACACAGAGCAACGCTAGCGCTCTATATTGCTTACGGGAGGTTTGTGGAGCACTTGCATCACACCCTATCGCTTTCATCATACTTGTGACATGCTTCTCAAACTGAAATAGGGGTAAGCATTTATGCTCTGAAACGTTGATTCAGTTTAGCTTACACCCCGTATTGGCTATCTGCCTAACACAAGTGTGCATATTCCGGTAGTATCGTTAAAACGCACTGCCATTCCCTGGCCTTTTTTAAGGCGTTGAAATAGTTGTACTTTTACTTCCTTCCTGTGCCAAGCGTAACCGCTGCCTTTGTTTTCTCTAACTCTAAGCGTCACCTCCGGTCTCCTTTTGTATAAGGATGAGGTACTTGTGCATACAGTGGCGAACTAGCCTGCGCCTCTCGTCGGGACACTTGTCCCGACGATATGGCCCCGCCTGATTGTATGCCACTCTCAGGCGTACAGCTGCAAATCCCCCTTTCTTTTCTTTTTTCTTTTCTTTTGAATGCAGCACAGTTCTGAATCCACTGCGCTTCGATCCCTCCAACACCACGGCCTACGCGAACTTCCGGCTCCCAAACCTCGACCTCTACCAGCGCTCCAACCTCCTCAAAAGCTCATTCACATACAGCGCTCCTACCTCGACAAACTTCTGTCACCTCAGGCTCTTCTGCGCACACAGCGCTCCTGGAAATCCTGCCATTCCAGGCGCTCCGGCACACACAGCACTCCTGGATTCCCAAACTCCTGCCACACCAGGCGCTCCTACCTCGACAAACTGCTGCCATCTTAGGCGCTCCAGCACACACAGTGCTCCTGGATACACAAACTCCTGCCTCTCCAGGTGCTCCGCTGCGCCTTTCTCATCACGCCGCCCTCTGACAACAGTTCTCCATGCCCGCCCTGCGATTTCTGCCCACTGCTGCCTCCTACCGACAAC
Organism: Kappaphycus alvarezii; assembly: GCA_002205965.3. NCBI lineage: Eukaryota > Rhodophyta > Florideophyceae > Gigartinales > Solieriaceae > Kappaphycus > Kappaphycus alvarezii. The sequence continues at coordinate 1,162,978 of NADL03000492.1, read as the reverse complement.
AGCGAACGACTGAAGTGCGGTCCCTAACCACCGGTAAATGCAGGTTGTCTCGGGCAGCGTCGCAGTTTGCGTGGTCGTAGGGTGGTGTACGTGATGCCGTTTCGTCGGATCGCGGCGTGAGTCGCAAGGGGTCGCAGCATGGTACGGTGGCATTCCCTGGTTTCTTCTTCTTTCTCTCCCGCATCTCCACTTCTTTCTTTCTTTTCGACAAACCCCGAATCCCGGTGGCAACTTCCCTCCTATCCACCTTTCTCCCTTGCTTTCCCCTTCCCACACTAATGTTGGGGTAAGTGAGTAAGACGCTTCCAATATCTGAATTGCTTACGAGAGTAAATTCCTGGCGCGTGACGCAAGCGGTAGACGAAACCAACTCGTACCGCGGTTGATCAGCCTTGCTCACGATGCAAGGATCGTAGAAATACGAATCAAATGGGGCCCGTTTTTGGTTCTTATTAAACGCAAGACCATGTGCCCCTAGCACTTCATCTCCTACCTCGAAATTCTTCTCCTTCCCCTTACTCTTCATTTCTTCCCCAGACTTGGACTAACATTGTCCGTCATGTCGCGATAGACTCCTGGCCACCAGAAACGATTCCTTACGAACTTCCTTGTCCATTCCACGTCCCAATGTCCTATGCCTTCATGGAACGTAGCCAAGATTTCCGCACACTGGCCAGAAGGCGGCACGGCTCGAAGGCCATCCTTTTCCATATGTAGGAAAGTATCGTTCCACAGCATGAACTTCTTTGCGCTTCGCCTTGTAGGGACTCTTCTCTTCTGATCTTTTTCTTGAACCTGCTCCCCCGCCGAGAACCTTGCCAAGTTCCAGCAATTGTGGCTCCAAAACGGATAGCTCAGGGTTTGCCCATTGAACGGTGGCCGCGAACCCCTCCGTCAAAATTTCATCTCCCTCCTTACCTCCTTTCTCTATGGGTTGAACGGGGAGATAATCAGCAGCCCATTAAAAGACCCCGCCCATTTTTTAACCTCGAAGTTGTAATCGGCCATCAGATCTTACCAACGTGCCAACCGGCAATGAATATCCTTTTTCTTAAACGCTCTTTGCAAAGTCTGGTGATCATTGTAAATTACAAAAGGCTTCTCGGAGAGTAGATAGACATGGAACTTCTCCAATGCGAAAACGACACCAAGCGCTTCTCTTTCGCTGGTAGAGTACCAGCGCTCTTGTTCGGTCATTGTACGGGGCGCGATTTGAATCGGATGCATCTTTCCATCTTTTTTACTCTAGGCCAGCACGACTCCCAATACTACTGAAGACGCATCCTTATCACTAATGAATGGGGAGTCAAATTCTAGATAGAAAAGAACAAGCGGCTTTGTTGGGTTCTTCTTGAGATCCTCGAAAGCCTACTTCATCTTTGCTGTCCATTTGAAGGACTCCTTCACGGAAGTAGCAGCATGCCACACTGCTGACCTTTCTGCGAGATTCCTTATAAACCTGCGAAAGTATCCAACCAGACCGAGAGAACTCCTGAGCTCGGTTACGTTCTTTGGAGTTGGAGCCTCCAACTGTCCTTGATCTAATCTCCATCCACTTTCACCCTAGCTGCATTGACGACGTGGCCGAGCAGCTTCACCTCAGAGCGAAAGAAGCTGCACTTGGTCAGTTCGACCTTCATTTTTGCCTTCTTAATCCTTTCGGAGACTTCCTTGTAATGGTAGAAGTGTTCTACCATATTTTTGGAGAGTATGGAAACGTAATCTACATAAACGATTGCGAATGGTAAGCCCTGAAGAACGCCTTCCATCATCGTCTGGAACGTCGAAGGTGCGTTCATTAACCCGAACGGTATCACTTCGAACTTGTACGTTCCATAGCGACATACGAATGTCGTCATCTCCTTGCATTCCTCCGAAATCAGCAACTGTCAGTAGTCCGTGTAGAGATCCAACGTTGTGAAGACCCTGGTGCCCGCGAGGTCATTGAAGAGTCCCTCGATCTTCGCCAATGGCCAAAAGTCAGGCTTCATGGCTCTATTGAGCTGGCCGTAGTCCACACAAAAACGGGGACTTCCATCTTTCTTTGTCGCTATAAATACCTTGAATGACTACGCTGGACTCGTGTAGTGCAATGCGCGATTCGCGAGCACACCCTCCGTATTACGGGATATGCCACAGGTAATAGTTCAAGCACGAAGCGACACAAACCCCCACAGGGCGTTCGGCATCCTCTTTCTCTTTAATCAACCTGGGTTGCAGTGATCCGATGTATTGAAGCGATTCAAAACACCAATGGTGATATGGACGAAGCCAGTCGGGTCGATGCAGCAGTGCTGCGAATCTCCACTGGAGAATGGGTTAGTACCACCAACGGTACTAGTGCGTACGATCCGACTTTTGTTCATGCGTCGGTTCGTATGGTGCCAATGGCGGGTAAAACCGACCTAGAATTAAAACAATAACAAGGGATAGATTGGAATCCCGAAGGATGAAAAGGGGATGGAGGAACCCGGACGGATAAATCTGGCTATAACCAAGTCTCCAGTGGCGCGGTTAAGCTAGGGACGGAAGTGGGAGTCAAGTCCAGGGCTGGCGCCGAGGTGCCTCTTTACTTGGGGCTTTATTGCCCGGTAGAATAATGGTAGTTAGATAGTTACTACTACTACTACAGGAAAAGTTAGTGTCAAGGCTCTAACGGGCTCAAATAAATATCAATGCTAGAGTTTGAGTATGCTGCCACTTAGCCCGACGGGCGGGGTAGCCCCGTAAAATATCAGGTCCAAAAGATGACCCGGGTGGTCCAAAAGGGCGGCTCACTGTGTCAAACATACAGGGCTTAGCAGTTATTTGTCATATTGCACAGTATGGTCGTCTAAATTCGTTCAACGAAAATGGTGTGTCCCCCGGTAATACCAAATAGTACAGCATTGCACTAAAACCCGCAGGCGTGATTATCCCTGCTTCCAGAAGCTCTCTCACCTCCTTCTTCACGACTGCATTGTGCTTAAGGGTAATGCAGCGAGACCTCGAGTGAATCGGAGTGTCGTCTTTCAACTCAACAATACACCGGCGGGACGTTAGCCGGCTCGAGATCGTGTATTTCCCAAGCTATGGAATCCGTGTCCTTTAGTTCCCTCATAAGTTCCCTCTGGTACTTTCCTTCTAGATGCGTAACCTATAAGGAAAGTAGAGCAGCCCGTTCTGCATCCTCGTCTTCCCCGTTAGACTCTCCATCTTCTGATTATCCTCTCAAATCCACCAACTCACGCTCAGTATCCGATCCACCATCACTGCCACCCGACCCCGATAAGGATGAAGCGGGAAATTGCTCTTCCCCCGATTCGTCGGGGGATGTTGAATCCTCACTGTCAGTGTACGTCCCATCGATCACGGGAGGCTCGCTGGGTAGCTCCAGGGTCGGACTTTCGACATTCTCATCGAACGCGGCGTTATGCACTACCAAAAAATTCAACGGCACGACCAACTATCCACAAGATACTGGGACCTCTTCCACCTAGCCGACAACTCGTGCAGCCTTCCCGTCCGCGTTTGTCACTTGACGATCCGTAGCCGTAGGAGCTAGTTCCAGTTTCCCGCAAAAATCACATGACATGAGGTTTGGAACGGCTCCTGTGTCCAATAGGGCATTTTTCTCCGTCCCGTACGCCTTTACTAAGACTAACTTCAACTGAAGAGGGCCACCCAACGGGTTAGCTACGTGGTTTCGAGTCACCGGAAAAGTCTTCGCAACCAATCTTTTGAGTTGCTTCATAGGTTCGTCCGCATCCCTTCGAAGAAGTTGCCCAAAGTTCATATCTAAAGGGTCCGATGAAAGCCCCGCGACTATAATATACTTTCCCACGTGGTCCTGCAAGCTGCCTGAAGCTTTCCTGGATCTCCTGACCTTTCTTTTTTTCTTACCGGACGATAGGACAACCAAAGGTGGGCTATCAATTAGCGCCTTATTCATAAGGGCGTCTACGTCCATTATGTTGTACCTTCTTTGTTTGGAAGGCCCTGACCTTCAGCATTCCTCTTGGCTACGGCCCCTAAAATCACTGTTCTGAGACTCGCGAACGACTGCCATGGGCTCCTCGTCTTCCTTTTTGTTCAAATTGAGCATTTCTGCGGACTCTACCATAGCCGCTGCAACCTCGACTCAGAGAATGCCGTTGTGCTGCCCCTTGGACCAGCAAGTTCCCCCAGAATGGCTCCTTCTCCTACAAAATTTACATGTAGTGTTTCTCTGAGTATTTCTTGCACACTCGGTTGCGCGATGATCCTTCTGCCCGCAATCGCTGTCGCTGAAGTCCTTATCGACACGCACCGCAGGTCTTGGCTTATCCATCTGCTTCTTCACGAACAACGAGAGCTCAGCAAACTGTCCAGCTAGCTGGGCGACCTTGTTTTCAAGCTTTCGTTTGTTCCTCTCGCGAACATCCTGCCGCTTTAGAATCTTCTTCTGGGTCACAGGCCTATGCGAGTCCAGTCAGATGTTTTCTAAAATTGCCTTCTGACCAATATAAAAGTATCTTATCTATATTTTCAGTCAACTGTAGTCTGATGAGGCTATTGAATCACGAAATGCGCCAAGTCCGGGTGTTCCGCGACATCTTTCCGAAGCAACCCAAACCAAGCCGCATTATTGAAGCCCGCCCTCCTGCATAGGGAGTTAATTAATGCTAGTGAGTCATATGAGTACTCTATCTCCAATCCGGTCATCACGGCTTCGCTAACTTCTTCCTCCGAGTTTATTTTCTTCGAATACCAGACGATAGACTTGCTTTTCACTACTTGATACTTCTGGGCCTCCTCGGTGAGGTCTCCATCCTGCGCGAAATTTTCGTAGTATCATACAAATTCCTTCCCCTACAGATTGCAAAGAATCTGGATGGCCTTCTCGTTGTCGCTTTTACCGCTCATCGCGACATTTTCGTACGTAAACAGGAAGCGCGAAACATCGGACGGGGATCCGTCAAAAGAGACACTGGGGGGTTGTTGTTGCTCATGACGCTATACCCTGGATGCGGTACCACGAAGTGCTTGTCTTTTTACTCCTTCTTGGTCCAAGCGCAACCACTACCTTTTTCTTATCTTCTGTAACTCTAAGCGTCACCCCCCTCTCATTTTGTATGCTGCCGAGGTATTTGCGGCATACAGTAGCGAACCAGTCTGCGCCTCTCGTCGGGACACTTATCTCGTCGACAGCGTTCGCCTCAGCTAAATCCCTTGATACAGACAAAGAGTACGAGGGAAGTGGCTGAGGTCAACAATACTCTTATCCATTTACGCACATGACCATGGCTTAAGACGACTTTCGAAAACTTCTGAAATTCGGCGTGAACAATGCAAGTGAACTGCATTTCTCGAGGCTTAGCAAAACAATTGCAGAATTATTTCAGGCGCAATCCCACTACCATCGGGCTTGAGGATGTGGTAAACAAAAATAGAGGCTCGATATTTCTACCAACTGGTACTGACGATGCCAAAGCTGATACCAACTTGTGTAGCCCCTTGTACCACCTATTCGATAGACTCCTCTTCAGCATTTTTTGATTGAAAACCCCCAACCGCAACAAAGTTTGACCGACGCATTCCATACAATAATTCAAGAGCGATTTCCTCAACTTCATATCCGCGCAATAGCTTTCCGGGCGTCAATGACACAACCGGGTGTGAAAGTCTGGGTCCACTGCGTCCAAAGCGAGGTCTTGAAAACCGCCATTAGAACCTGCTATTTCTCTGTTTGGCTCCTGTACTATTCCCAGCACCCTTGTCGGATATAATGTGTAATATTCAGCTATGTGTTTTGCTTTTTTTTTCTAGGAGAATATGCTTCTAACTGGAACCCCTTGCCCTAAACTGTCTTGCTCAGAGACCGTGGACATTCACGTGGACCTCCTCATCTACTGTCGGCACGGTGGGTAACGAGTTTACAGTCACAATGACCTGGTCTCATTTCTGGGTAGATATCTTGGTCGCTCCGCTTGGCAGCCGGCTAAAGACTTTCGACCTCCAAGGGAGCATAAATCCAGGCCAGATATTAGCGCAACCGGTACCATCTGGGGCACTGACTACTTCGAGGTCACCTTTGTCACTTTCATTTCAGAGAATCAACCGCTTTCTTTAACAACTCTCCCATCTCATCACTCAACACAACAACTGAAGAGCTTCAACATTTCGTCGCTTTCGGTGCCCGCCCCGTGTGACATGTCGTCGGGTCCCGGCGCGGCCACCTCCACCGGTCTAGCGGGTTTCCCGTGCATATCAATACACCGCGACCGCTGCGATTTCGCTGCCCCGATCTCGTCGATACCCTTGTCCACAGAACTGCCACCTGTCGCCCCCGGAAGGAGGGCGTTGATTTTCAATGGTATTCGTCAAGGTTGATCATCCCAAAGAAACAGGTCCATAGTCCTGTGATACCGAACACCCGTTGTTAGGCGTGCGCAAATGCGAGCGTATTTTTTTGTCGTCGTCATCTAACGACCTTTAATTACTGTAGTACCTCCCCTTGCCAGAAACTGCTTGTAGTTCTGGTCATTTCAAGCTCTCCCTCACTCGAAGCAACTTCCCGGGGAGAATATCTCTCCTTACTGATTCTTGCTTGTCCTTACCGCGGTCCTCTCTAAATTCACTTCCATTTTATCTAGATATTTTAATACTGTATCTATCCCTCTAAATCGATCCCAAATAAAGTTCTTTTTCCCTTTTCGCTTACCTACTTCTCCAAACTCTTTTTTGAGAAAAGGGCGCAAATGCACTACTGCAAATTCCCGTTTCGATATATTTTACCTATTTCAAATCTATAGAATGCGCCCTCGGGAGCCTACTTAAATTAAACCCTTTCATTCCAAGTTTCAAACCTCCTCGATCATTCTACTCACCGCCCCTCTCCCCTTACCCATTCAAAACAACCTCAATTGCCTTTCACTCCCTAAAATCCACCAAAATGGACAAAATATGCCCCTCCAGAGTCATTTCCAAAAATCGCCACCCTCGCCCCCCAAACGCCATTCCCGTGCTCCCTTTCCGCCCAACTGACCGCGATCGGTATTTTCCGCCGACAAACGAGGAAGAAGGTGATCGATTTCGTTCGTCGCTTGTTCATCGAGGATGAGGCGGAGGAGGTAGGTGAGGGACAGGAGGGGGAGATCGAGGAGGGAGCTGGGGAGACTTTTGAGGAATGTGCAGCCCCGGAATTGGTCTACGAGAATGAGGATGAAGACGAAGATGAAGAGGAGGATGAAGGGGAGGATGAAGAGGAGGATGAAGAGGAGGACGAGAGGGATGAGGTGGAGGGAGAAATGGAAAGTGTTGGCATGGTTGGACGGGGGCTGGAGAGTATGGACCAAGTGGTCCCGACGCTGGAAGCAGATGGGGGCATCTTTAATGGTTTAGGTATCTCCCAGGAGGAAAAAGAGAATTATGAGCCGTTCGCGGATATTTGTGGGGACTGCTTGGGTAGGATGGATATTTTGGAGGATTTTTATGGTTCCGATCTAGATAGGATGGGAAATGAGACGACCAGATCGATTGTTCGTTTCTTAAGTATATTTTGTTTAGAGTTTATCATCCACACAAAGTGATTTTAGGCATTTCCTGGTATCTTTTGTAGTTTTGTTCGGACTGAAGGGGTAGCCAAAAGTCTATATAAGCTGAGTAAACTGCTTTCTCTTGGAGAGGTCAAGCAAATTGGCAGAAAACTTCAAGTCAAGTCCCGAGTAGTAGGAAGTTTAAAGCCAACTTCCGATACAAGAACCATTTTTCTTTCACTGGTCACAGAGCACCAGTGGTAGACCCTGTCCCTTCTCTGCTTGCTTGTAGCCCTCTCAGCTGTCTTCCTTACCCAACACTTTTTGTCCGCTCAACTATACCACGGTAGCACGTTTGTCGCTTGCAACACCTCCTTCTTGGGGTATTTGGTTCTGATTATCTCTCCTCCCGACGATTTACCCCTATCAGTATTTGTAAAGGTTGCTCATCCCAAAGAAACAGGTCCATAGTCCTGTAGTACCGAACACCCCGCGCCCGTCACCTAGTGAGGGGAAGCTCCAATCTTCCATTCTGGAAGCCGCCCAACTTGAAACAAAACCCGAAGGCGTCTATGGGTAGACGTCAAGGCGCGAGAGTGGGATTATTACAGCCACGGAGAAGGACATTGACCTGCCATTGATGGGACCATAGGCAACCGAGCGATTTTGGTTGCCTGCTTGCTGCACGGACCGTTAGTATGTTCAACCCTTTCGACTTCGCACTCAACCTCTTGACAAATGTGGGACATTCCGGTCTACAACCGACCATATCTTTCAAATATTAAATCACCCCACATTTTCCCCCCTTCGTCAACCCCGTGACCCCTTCCCATCGGAGAATAAGGAACTTTCACCTTATCACTGGCTTAAACGCCACCCGCACCGAATAGCTACTAAATAAGCAAGGTTTCTTTGCCGATTTGTCTAGCAAGAACAGATTTCTTCCCGTCCCGATCTCTACGGTATGTGCTTGCACCCAGAAGCTTTTTTGTACTAACAGGGGTGGCACGATCTGTCGCGAACCGAGCGAGGGACCAATATCCGAAGGTCAAGGCTATCCTGTTACAAAGACATGTCCCGTTACAGGTTGCTTCGAACGCGGCATGCCTGTTAACAGGACTAATTACTAATTTCTAGTAGTTGGTCCATAGCACGTTCACTCCTCGTTAAAGTCGATCCCTCGAGGTCATTGCACCGCATAGCATCATACGGGTTTGGCCTACTCTGCCATTGCAGGAAGCCAACCCACGTTTTCACGCTGTATGTACTGTATGTATGTTCGTTACACAAAGCCTACCTCCACAACTCCTTCGGTTCTCAATCCTACGAACTGTCACAGTAAACGTACCCCTACTTTCAATCTGTATGCAATCAACTTGCAATCAAAACGCATCCGTAGGCTAGTCTATCAAGTTTGTCCGATGTGAAGGTGCCTGCATCGTTCACCGGGTCTCGATGAATTTTGGCGCTTACAGGCAACCAGCTTCAAATTTGCTAATTCAAAGAGGCGAATCATAAATTGCTGCGACTCGTGATCACTTTTGCTCTGACTGTAACCCTGCCGACGGGCTTCAGTCCGCTGATGCGTGGGACCGGGCTCAGCAACGGTTGCGTACAGTTCCAGCGCTGCCTGAGAGGTTATGCGCCTATTGACCCAACCTTCCCCATACTTAAGACGGGGGGGAAGCCCATTTGCGGAATAGGACCGGACAGGGCAGAAGGTAAGGTTCCATCGTTTTGAGTTTAGCAGGATGGATAGGGCGGGAAATAAGTTTTATGGACTGCCGCTTCCCGCAGTTTCGCTCAAGCCCGGAATTGCTTCGGAACACAATTCAGCAAGGTGCTTCGACGCGGAGGGACTCCATGTGCCTCGTCAGCGTCTTGAATCGCGGTATTGATGACGTCGTTAGCGTCGGAGCGACTGCGTAGTGGCTGTCAACGGGTACCTGGCACACTTGTCACACAGTTGTCACATGTTGTCATGGCAGCAGCAGAAATGGCACTGCAACCCTGTCACTGTGGTCCTGGGCAAGTCAGTAGACATAGTATTTCGCCTGGTCAGGCAAAAGCCTAATCTTTAAAATAATAGCTAGAGGTAGTCCGATGGAGTTGACAAAAAGTATGAGGATAGATCAGCAAGAATGACGCCTATTCAAGGCGCATATGAGAGGCCTCTAACGCATAGACTTGTTGAGGCCTGCTGTGGTTAGACAAAGCGAATGGTCAACTTGCGGGTCCTGGTGTAGTTTTCGATGGAAAGAGGTCTCGCCTGACCATGGGAATGGTAATGGTGGCGCAAGGAGGGGAAGGCACGTAAGTGGGCTTGTGGTAGTGAACTGCACATTTTTACCCCGCTCGCATGGTGGCGGGATCACATTTGTCAAAAGACAAAACCTATTTTTCCTATTGGCGCGGAGAAATATCTACCATAATCCAAGGGTAATTCCCTATTGTGAGACTATCGAGATTGTCTATAAAAAATAGCTCTCAACAGCAATCTGTGCCAGCAAATACAGAGGACTCCCAACCTTTCCATTACGCGCAGTAAACCAAACCATTTTTCCCCCTTCATCTGTGCAAGACCTGTTTATGATGAAGACGAATTCACACAGCATTATGGTCGAATGGTGACTGTGTGTACTGTACATATGTATGTATTCATTAATAAATCTAATATGCTCTATCAATAGACTAGGGAAGTTTCATTGATAATGAATACATATTTACACACATCTAAGTCCACTTCAGATAACAAATGAGTAAAGAAATTCAAAATAGTAAAGGAAGGTGTAAGAACGGTTTGTTATTGTAAAGGATCAGTGGTACCATAGGTTGAGTTGAACTAGAGATTACGGAGACGAGACCTGAAAACCTCCGTTCTGGATGGATGTTTTCTGGAACCAACTTGCAGTAGCATTGGATTAGGTAAGTAATGAGTGAGTATCTCTCTACCGATTCGCCCAATCGCCCAAGTCTCCTTCAGCGTCTGCTGCAAACTTTCACGTACATGCTCAGAACCGCCATACTGTACAAGTTGACTTGGTATCAGCCAGCCTATCTGTTACAGTAAACAACCCCCCTGTGCCTCCCCTTCCAACAGACAACTGGCGTTATTCTGAACGAGTCTCGGTGCGTGACGAGCCAACAGTGTTTGCCGCGCCTCAGCAATCGGGGAGTAACTTTATGGCATCAGTAAATCGGAACAGCAGCACCTGAGGTAATGCCACGAGGTAGCTGGGAGTGATACGAAGGTTGGCAGCCCTATGAACTTGCGTTCAAAGCATAATTCAGGATCTAAACTACAAATAACGGAGCATTTCTACCTACGAAACAGTAGCCAGTAGCCCGGCCAATGCAGGCCGCGTTGTATGTGATCATCAACGCGGCATGTCATTGAAGGAGAAAAGCTCTCACCCTAGAGTATTGGTCCAGTGCTCGGCTGGCGACCGATCGCGCCACCACCTTAATCGGGAGAGAAATCTGGAGTGCGTTACTGATCAGAGATGTAGGACGAGTATTTTACGAGTCTAGGAGGGGGGGCAGGTCAGTGTATTGGAGAGTCTGCAAAGGAGGCAGAGTCAGGCGGGACGATCTCACAAGGCTGGTGGGAGGCTAGCCGTAAGGCGTGCCACGTTGGGCGAAATCGTCACCGCAGCGTGTCTTTGCGTAAGGACAGATCGCGCTCGCCCGAAGGTCACCGTGGCTCGCACGGCGGCGTGCCTGGCCACGTCTGTCAGCACCGCGAATGCGTCTGGGTGCTACCCGTCAAGAGAGAGAGAGATTTACTCATTACTTATGTAGAGTGTGCATCGACTGACCGACTATTCAGTTAAGAGCTAACTGGATGGACCCAATCGGTCACGTGCAGTGGGGCTCGCGACAGGATGGTCATAGCCACCGACGACCACAAGGCGCAACGGATACGCTGGAAGATGCGCGGTGGATATCGGCACTGGGATCAGTCGGGACCTGGCATGCGTGCTGATACAGTCTTGATACCTCTGGAAATTCGCGGTGTTCAGAGATGTCAAGGGATTGAAACACCTTGATCGCGGAGAACGCATCAGGGTGCCACCCTCCGCGTGTGGATAAAAGGAATGTTGCGCAAGACGCTTTCTTGGCATGATTGTGATGCATTAATGGCCACTTTACTATCGACACAAGCCTTCACAACCCTGCGTACTAGAAGTCACCAACATTGCCGGCAGGTTTGGTGGGACAAACTTTGTGCGAGGCTCAAGGCTTTTTCTCTGAACTGAATTACAGACTGCACGGCATGCCCTTCGAAGGGTAGCACCGAAATTCACCCTTCAACGCTATCAAAATTTTAAATTTACCAAAACTCTCCCCCGATAATACTGCACTGTACTGTAGTATGACATGTTCCCTATAGCCTCTGCTCAGAATGGCCGTCGCATAGCACAGAGTGGTTCCCATCGTATGAGAACGAATGCGTACAACTCTCTATTCATTTGAAACAAGCGAGAAGAAGCAATGATGCAAATAGGAGAAAGGCTGGCTGCTTGACTTTTGAGCAAGTTCCTGAGTTATGGTTTGAACGCAAGTTCACAGGACTCCCAACCTTTGCACCACCCGCAGTAAACCAACTGCACAAAACTCTTCGAGTGAATGCAACAGACTAGCGTACGTATTTCCCGAATGCTCTAGGCGATTCAATGGATTTTCTACACAGGCGAAATAGATTCTCCTTGAAGTCTTCAAAGAAATGAACAATAAGGAGATCACGCAATTCTTTCTATGGTCCCGTAGACCCTCTTAATGGTTCGCTTTAGAGCGCTATGGAACACATTTTTGAAAGCAGTGTGGGAAGATCTCACGCGATCGTGCAAGTGGACCAGAATGGTGGTATCAAAGAGACCCTCTAACTCTTTAACGAGAGGAGCATGGACTATTAGCCTCTAGCGTTCTACCAATGAGTCCGAATGCACAGAATTGGAAGGGATTAAATCACATTGGAGTAATGCTACTGTACTGTACAGTGCATGTGGTTTTGACACTGTACAGTACTGTGTGGTATATACTACTGCTCATGCGGGATGTTTCAAAACCGTATTTCGGACTGTTCTTTATTAGTCTTGATAACTTTGATAAAGCTTGCTGCACAGTACCTGTGTAGGACTCCCAACCTTTGCACCACTCGCAGTAGACCTACTCCACTTACCTATTGAATAACGGCAGTTGTCTGCTGGAAGGGGTCTTGGGTGAGTCTTAATGCCGCAACGTGCAAGTTAGTATGTTCCAGAGAACCTCTGTCCTCATGGTATCTCCGTCCCTACGCAAGTTAGGCCTCTTCCCTGTTATGTCTAGTTCCACCCTGTTCCCCCCAATCTACCAGTCATCCGTTTCAGTATAAACCACATTCAGGAAAATAGAGTCTACCACCCCACTTACTCCACTTACCCCCGAAATCCTACGGTATTACCTTTATAAAGTCTCACTTGCATCCGAGAGTGGCACCATTGCACATGTAGAAAATGGGGTCGTATACTGCGAGTAGTGCCAAGGTTGGGAGTCCAATGGGCTTGCACTCAAACCATGGTGCAGGATCTATAGGACCAGTAACTAACCACCGTACAGTAGTGTATGAGTTTCAAATTGAAATCCCAGCAGATATTTTCTCGTTGTAGAGATTATCCCAGTCGATTTTTTTTGCTTAAAAATTGGGGAAGACGAGCCATGTAGACAACGATTGGATGTTTAAAATGGAGGCAATACGCCAAAAAAATCTGAACCGAATGGCACTCGACCAATAAAGTCACTACAATAGAAAATTTGGACTCATAATAGTCACGCGAGCCTATTATTTGAAAATATCGCGGATGTACTGTACAGTATGTGATATTTCCTCTATAAAGGCCTAGTGGGGTATTGCAATACCGTATATTTCCATGAGAAACAGTTATAAATTCAGACATTCTTCCTGTCTTTGGAGTATCCCTCGGATCCAACTACGTTCTATCATACTCTGCTTGTAACGCGTGTCCTGCATCTCATCGGCAAGGTGATCTCAGCACTTGCCCATCACTTACTACCCGAGCGCATACGGTACTTGCCCCCATCATCACATTGCGCCACCAGACATGTTCGTAAACACCCCCTTACTAAGAAACTAAGCGTACGCAGGTGCAATCCTACTCAGGGCACAGTTGCTTTATTTCTATAAATACTACACTATGGCAACAGTTGATCTCTGTGGTTCATTCGCGCATTAGCTTCTCTAGGACCCCCCAACCTACGCTGTCGTCACCCCCGCTCACCTGCTTTCCACGCAAGTCACCCCATTATGAATTCCCTCCGCGACTTTGACGCGCTAGATGCCATTTCCTGGATCCCAGGTTTCACAGAAGGCAGTGCTCTCGGTGCACTACGCGACCTCAACGATGCCGTCGGCCCCGACATGCCAGACGACCTTGTAGCCACCCCTGTATCATCCTCCCTCACGAATGCCAAGGTCATGCACTACAACTACGACGAGGGTCACGCGGGGCGTTTCTCTGTCCCTGCTACCTCCGGCGGTTCCGTGGCCTTCGACTGGGTGATGGATCAGAGCAAACCCTCAAAGTTTGTTATGACCAACTTAGCTTTTCGTGATCAAATCGACGAGGAGAAGGGGTACCAGGAAGGCACGGAGTTTGTGGTCTTCTGTCCGGGTCTTAACACCGTGCATCAGCCGCGGAAAGGAGAGACTACTACCGTTGACCGGCTTCGTCATTATGTAAAGGTACTGGGAGCACACCCTATGGCTCAGATGCATACCGGTACTTCTTTTGATCAGGGTGATGTCGATGTGGATGCCTCCCGTGCTCCCATGTTACGCGCCATCTTGTCTATGATTCCTGATGCCGCAAAGCCCAAGGAAAGCCCTGAGGGACATCTCAAGTGGGATGCTCGACAGATTGATTCCATACAGGTTACGTTGTCTCAGTACAACGTCTACGACACTCCACTAAAGGATGGAATCAAAAAGTTGCTGGAGAGCTCCCTTGATTCTAACGCTGCACCTGTGGTGCTGGTGGTGTACAGCCGTGCGTCGATAGAGTGTGAGGCTGGTTTGAGGAAACACGTTGAAGAGAGTTTGCGCCGTGAATCCAGGGAGAAGGTTGAGACTCGGCTGAGGAAGCGAATCACCGTAGTGACTGTGGGGAGCGCGTCGCATAATTATCCAGATGGCCCAGCCTACATCCATTTGTCAGCATGGAATGATCCGTTAAGTAAGGACAAGGGTGTGAATGCCAAAAACAATGTTAGTGGGGCAGGGAAGGATGCTGTGTTCTTGAACTGCGACTCCCCATATCATCCTGATGCATTTGACAATCATAATTTTGGTGCGGTTACGTCGCAGTTTTTATCGTTGGTCATGTATGCTAGTAAGGCAACAGGATTCCGGGATTTGTGGGAAAAGGCACAAGCAGGGAAGATGGTGATCCCCAATGATGCTGATGCGGTGACAAGGGCGATGATCATGTTAACAAGGGGCTACGAGTGGCTATGGTCGGAGGCAGATGCATGGAAAGATATTCCGATGGGTGCTCTCCCTGATCAGGGGGGTGCAGCGGCTTTGCTGAGGGAGAGGATGGGACCAGAGTTCGTTGATCGCGTCGTTGCAAACTTTGGGACGAACTAATAGGCTGTTTGTTTTCCATAACATTACCAGATGAGGAAAATCTCCCTTGCAGCAAGGAGTAGAGGCCCTAGCAATACGTTAGCGTTGTATTGTTTTTGTTAATGCATTTTGAAGCTTGAGTGCATATCCTGTTCTATTCGTGGTCGCAATGTTGGAGGGCGGTAAACAGCGAAACGGCCACCGAAAACAAGTTTTGGGTATCCTTACAGTATAGCACTTCATTCTTCCCCGCGGCAGTGTTTGCGGTCGCACATTCCCGTAACATGCAAACTCTACATTCATCTACAATAAGCATGTCAGAAGCTAAGGTTGGCCCATCTGAAAGTTTCGTTAGAATCAATGGACGTTCGCCTTGATCAGAAGCATAAAAAGCTACCAGTGTGAACAATATTCATGACATATACCTTACTGTGCTTCATCAACAGACTAAGTGCAACGTGCAGGGCCGCTAAAATAAACTAGCTTGTGGAGGGGGAGGCAAACTTCTGCATGTTGCGGCATGCGACCAATCACTGAAGCTGCACACGTGGACCAAATGGCATTGCTGAGCTTTTGATGAAGCCGAAGTGGCACCTTCGTCTTAGAGCTTCCGATATGGGGCGCGATAACAGCCGCATACTCGTCGACCACCTTAGATTTGGTTATCATTTTCCATTCGAGTGAGGCACCTTGAACCTCGTCAACCAAACCTCTCCATCGACTCAAAAATTACCTCACGGAGTGAACAGTGTGAAAGTTAACCTACAAAGTCAACTTTCACCTCAGTGTTGACACCTAAGGCAACGTTTCATAGCACGCGTTTAGTTGTGCTGTAACCGAGGTTGCGTGTTCCTACTGTGTCTACTGTGTCAACAGGTGGTTCCTCCACTGAGTCACTATTGTTTCTCGGATGCACGATTACTGTGCTACCTAGCACTGCCCTGTCTTAGTTCATGACGAAACAAGTGCTCATCCGCAGACAGGTGATACAGTACCGTTAGACTGTTCCTTAGGTCGCACCACGTGAAATATATTGTTAGAACTACTGTATGTGTAGTCATTTGTAGCCCTTTGCAGTACTATAGGATCTACCTGGTTTGGTCCGAAAATAGTGACGACACAACAGACACTTGAAACACAGCCAGACACCGGTTGCAAAGACACGTTCACAGACATCGTGAGTCCGTATTTTCTTTCGCTCACAAACATCGTGAGTCTATTCTTTCTTTGTTATGGGCCCAGAATTGCCCTCCAGGCCCAAGTTCTCTTGGTATGTTCGGGATGTTCCGTGTACAAACGGAAGGGGAGATCAGGAGCCGTACCTTGATGCTGTATATCTATGGAAAGCATTTCACGACAAGCTCCCCGAATCAAATAGCAACACAATACCTCCCGAGCTCCTAGGAATGTGATAGGGGTAAATCGTCGGGAGAAGAGATACTTAGAACCAATTACCCCAACAAGGAGGTTTTGCAAGCGAAAAAAGTGCTACTGTGGTATAGTTGAACGAACAAAAAGGAGTGGATAAGGAAGGCAGTTGAGAGGGCTACTAGCAAGTATAGAAGGGACAACTTCTACCACTGATGCTCTGTGACCAGCGTAGGAAAAATTTTTCTTGGGTCTGAAGTTGACTCCAACTTCCTAATACTCGGGACTTGACTTCATTTTATCTCCCAAGTTGCTTGCCCTCCACAAGAGGAAGCAACTTACTCATCTTATATAGACTTTTGGCTAACCCTAAAGTCTCAAACAAACATGCCAAGAACCATAAATTGCATCAAATGGAATCGAGTGAACGAGTAAGACTAACAGCAGATACTCTCAGGATAAATATCTAGATTTATTCCTTAATATCTTAGTCCTCTAGATAAGAGCCAAACAGTTCCTCAAAAGTATCCATTCCACCCAAGCAGTCCCCACAAATATCGGCGAACGGCTTAGAGTTCTCCATTCCCTCCTGGGAAATATCTAGACCACTGAAGATGCCCCGATCCGGTTCCAGAGTCGGGACCACCTCATCCATACTTTCCGGTCCCTTCCCCACAATTATAGCACTTTCCATGTCTCGCTCCACCTCATCCTCCTCGTCATCCTCGTCATCCTCTTCATCCTCCTCTTCATCCTTGTCGGAAGAGTCAGAGATCACGATTACTCCCTCAACCTCCCCTTCTTTCTCCAAAGCAGTTCCCCCACCTTTGTAAACTAGCGGCTCCCACAGGTCCACCCAGTCATCCTCTTCATCCTCCTCATCCTCTACCTCCTCCTCCTCTTCTTCCTCCTCCTCTGCCTCTCCTGCCTGCTCGAAGCAGTTATGGTGGACCCACTCCCGAACGCGTTCCCGGTCCAGCCTTCTGCAGTAGTCATCGTAGTCGGTTGGACCATTCGCCATCTGGGCTGGAGCGTTGAGGGGACGGCGGCCTCAGGATGACTTGTCGATGGTGAGGGAAGGGCGGAGGTTGGTCATGTTGAAGGCAAAAAAAAGGGTGAGCCGAGGGGGTAGTTGATGGCGGGGGGTTGCCTCAATGACATCGATTTCGGACTTCAAATAGGGCAACGTATTCGAAAAATTTTCACGGCCTTCGACGAAATAAAAAATTGAGGTAATGCCACA
Organism: Kappaphycus alvarezii; assembly: GCA_002205965.3. Classification (NCBI taxonomy): domain Eukaryota; phylum Rhodophyta; class Florideophyceae; order Gigartinales; family Solieriaceae; genus Kappaphycus; species Kappaphycus alvarezii. The sequence goes on along the minus strand of NADL03000492.1, from coordinate 1,145,247 downwards.
GCTTTGAATTTGCATGTGATTAGGACAATAACTAAAATTATGCTTGATAAAATATCGGAACTGAATTTGGAGGACGAAGTGGATCATGAGTCTAAAAGATTCCTATTTTGAAAAAGGAAGACCAAAATGCCCAAAGAAAAAATAGAAATTGAGTTGCACAGTGAATTCGGATTCATGGGGAAAATTTGTTTCAGGATTTTGTTCGTAAAAGGGAATTGGTGGGAAGAGTCGTTTTTAAAAACTCATGGGGGAAGGAGAATACAGAAGTTTGTGGAGAGGACCACTCTCCTACAGTAAGGACCGTTTTAGTACCAAAAGAATCATGCCTCAATCTCAGCTATATGGACGTGCTTCAGATTTGTGTAAGAAGATCTCGAGTGATGAGATCCAATCTGATACCGGAGTAGAACAAGAGTGATCCGCGGCAAGCGGATCAATTCTACAGTATGTTTTTTGCAAGTGTTGGACACAAATAGGGAGCAAATGAGACATTTAAGAACTTCGAGTCTCGATTTGAAGCTCAAGTTTCGAAGTGCAACTCTTTATCAACTGAAGCAAGGCTCTCTGACTGCTTCAATACCTTTATGCTGCTGTCAAACCCAAATGTTGTTGGAAACCAGCGTCTATCTGTCTTAGCTGCAGCTGCACGTAAAAATCGAAAATATGGTCAAAATGACACCACTGATGACTTTCTGAAGAAGGTCTCTTAAAATTCGGTCACTGGTGTTATACGCCAGTGCAATAGACCGAAAGGGCAAGGTAATAACGAGACTTAGTTTGAATATCTGTATGTCAATTCTGCCAAAACGAAATCCATTGGTAACAATCAACGGAAGTCTGGCAAACGGAAACAGCGTCTTTCGCTAGAATATTTTGCCGCGCCCAAAGCCAAATCAAGGTGCAGAACTTGCGGTGAGTAAGGTTAGTGGGCGCAGGACCCTAATGAAAATGGGAATCCACCATGATGCGGGACGGGATAGTCAAGGTCAACCCGGATCCTCCGGGTTGACGCACAGAGCTGGAGCTCTAGGTCTCTTGGATACCTCGCGGCTCCAAAAAGATGATGCGATTGATTAAAATATTGTTCGGTTCAAGAATTATCTTCACCCTAGCAACAGTTCTCAACTATTAGTTTTAGTCGTATACCTTAGGAGAAAAGAAAAAGAAGGATACCGGTGGGAACCTGGCCAAGAATACGATGAGTAATGTTTTTGGCGAAAACATTATTCAGTGAAAATTTTGAAACGAATAGTCTTTCTTCCAAAATGTTTGAAGAGGATTCGGCCGCACTGGAGAAGATGAAGTAAGCAAGAGGTACCAGAAAAAGATGTGGGAATTCCTATGGATCCCGCCCTGTTCCCGGCATCACCCAAGGGCACCGAGCAAAATGAAATGTCTGGTTACATTGATAGCCAAACTCAGCGACAAGCCAAGAAGAAGGTATCATTTCACATGTACCGCCTGCAGACTGATGCAATAAACATGTCATCATTTCCAGGGCCACTTGTTGATGACGGTTCACAGTATAGTGGCATTGGCTAACATGAACTTGAACTTCTGGCTCCAATTATTCTACCGTCATGGAATGGATCATTTGACCCGCAACAGAATTTGATAGCAAACAGACCTTTCTGGCAGTATGGGAATATAACAAACTCAAGCGCAATTCGCCAAATACTTGATTCAGTTGTCTTCATCGCCAAGTCTAACTGTAATAAGCCTGTGGAAATACGTCCCTTATTGATTGAAGGGTTGTTACAGTGGGTAATAGGCCGTAATGTCACACGAAAATGCAACATTGAGCACATCCATGGAAATACATTGGTGTTACCCGACCCTGAGCTGGAGTCATTTCGCTCATTGAAGATGACTTGCACAGCTACCTATCGTTGGAGATTTTTGTGCAAGAGAACCAGCCTTTAGAGCAGTACCAGTTAAATAAAATTTTTTGTGCAACAGATCAAGCCGCTCAAACTAGCCCTGAGCGTCCTTTGAGTGAATTAAAGGCCATCATCGACCGCATAAATAGTCATGTTTGTGGGCATGCACGAAATAAGGAAATTAAGTTGCTCCTTCAGAGGAATAAAATTTGGAATAGGGACGTTGAAGTATATCTTACTCAGCTACTTGAAACATGCACTACCTGCAAGGAATATGAGCAACCTAAAGGACTTTTCTCCGTGTCTCTTAGTGCTTTGTACCGCCAATTCAACAAAGTTGTGTGTTGATCATTTCTTCCTTGACCACAATATTTTTCATATTATTGAAGCAAAAACTCGCTACTCTGTTGGTATGGTTTACCCGATCTGACTATAGACACTTCAATCAATTCATTTGAGACCCTATGGATAGCTCCCTTCTGGAATCTGCAAACTGTTCTATATGATTAAGCTTTCACAGGAAACCAGTTTGAGAATTATTTCAAAGAACTTAAAATAGAAAGTCGCACAATAGCACCAAGATGCCATAGCAAGAGTGTCCTCGAATCGAAACACTGTGTAATTCGAGACATATATCTTTGGATGAAGTCTGTTTTCAATGAAAATGAAACGAATCTACCTCGACTAGCCGTACAAGCGATAAGTATCTCCAATGACCTGTCTATAAATGATGTCATGTCTGCAAATGAGCTTGCAAAAGATTAAACTCGTCACATTAATGTCAGTTCGCCTAAGATGGTAACGCCTGAAATTCGCGATGCACATGGAAGATTTCTTGCGAAAAGGAAACTCACACTTATCCTCTGTTCCAAGGCAGTGAAGGACATTCCGATTAATGTTGACGATCTAGTTCAAATTTTTATCAAGCGTCGAAATGAAAAACGTGGGAAGAGGTCTGACAGCAAACCTGTTCTCTCGAATGAACATCCCTCGCATACTGTAACTATTCAATATGTCAATTGGCCGTTCTAATCGAGCCGCTATTGAAGAAGTTCGACCAGCGCTCATTGGAAACGATCTTGCTATTGCTGTTCAGCAAGCCTTGGATGAGATCAGTGACTCTTTATAATTTGAAGTTTTCCGCTGCACCGGCGAACAAGAGGGGATTGTCGAAAATACCCCCCAGACAAGCATAGAAGATGCATAATATAGACACTTCTTGACCTTAGATGAATCTGGTGAAAAAACCCACCTGCTTCTCATGACTTGACCGGCTATAATGAAAAACAGTTTCTGACACATATCCCTGTTGACGATAGGTCCACAGGCATCAGTGGCAATGAAGTACTACTCTCCCCGGTTTTTAGTTGAACTCGCAAGACAAGGAAGCTACTGACCTTTATTTCGAACGATTCAAACACATAGAGTTTCTCGTAAGTCACGCTGAAGGTCTTCTATCGTTTTTTTATCAGTAACGACTACAAAAAAAGAGGAAGATTCATTTGAAAAACATGCTTGGGAAGTTTAAAATTCCAAAATCGAGCTAGGTCTCATATAATCTCAAGTCAGAAGATAAAGCAGCTCTATGATAACTCACTTATGTGCAAATATTGGATTTCCTGCACGAAAACAAGGAAAGTGAGAAAAAACCCTCAAAAATGACTCTGATATTTGCCTCCCGCTTAGTTTTTGCATACTTTTGTCATTTCGCTCGATATTCCACTGAGTTTTGGCAAAGATCGGCGTGATTTCTGCTTTTTTGCAAACTGGCCAGGCCGAAAGAGATGTACCGTACATGTTGTTTCTCCAAAGCAATGTACAAAGCGTGGTTTCTATTGGCTTTTAATGTCTGCTTCATATGTGCTCGTTAATGCGCGTGCTAATTGAAAAGAAACGGTGATGAATCCATGTCATCTGTTGCGTTCACACAATTGCTGTCTGTGCCTCAAACGTTTTATAGAAAAGCGTTTGGTGAGCTAATGATTCTGGCAGTAAATTTAGTTGAAGATATTACTGTTGCAGGGCCACGTGATTTGATCAACAGCTTTGCGAATCAAACCTCTGCCAAGTATACGTTTGGAAAGATCGTAATTGGACCCGGCTCGTTCCAGTTTAATGGTCTATCAATCTTGCAAGGTGAAACTACATATACTCGTGTAAGGGCCACACTTTTCTGCCCATCCCTGGAACGAATACAGCTCACCCGAGTCCCCTCCAACCGGGTCCATGGCCGGGACCATCTGATCCAACCAGTTCATTCCTTCCTCTCCCATATGACCCGATCACCCCCTTCCTCATCTGCGGACCCCTCATCTTTCCCTCCTTCGTCTCCGGTCTCTTCTTATTCCCCTTCCTCCCCGGACTCGTCCTCAGCGTCCTCTTTTTCCACTACGAAGAATAGCTCGGGGGCCACCCACTACTTGAAGAACTCCCCTGCCTTACTGTCCTCCTACTCTGAGTCCCGCTACAGATTCCTCGACTTTTATTTCCACCAGGTGATGACCAACGAGCTTAGTAAAAATTTTCCTGGTTTGACGACGAGGGAAGTCCTTCAAGTCGGTTGGGCGCGAAGGGAATAAAGGAGAGAAGATGATGGGGCGAGGGTGATGAGTTTTAGAAATCGGGCGAAAAGGGGGTAGTCCATGTGTATGGAGGTCCTGTAGTTGGGACACCAGCGATCATCGTCATCGGAAAAGTCCCGAAATGGAAATCACTGGTAGTGACATACATGGAGGTCGTAGTGGCATAAACTGTTTGGGCATCTGAAACTGTGGAGTCAGAACTCCGCCGGGTAAGCAAACCGTCAACCGGAACGGTGACGACAGTAAGAAAGTTAAACCCAAAGAAACTCTGGGCGAATAGAAAATCTCGTTGCAGGAGGCGTAAAAAGCCCGTTTGTCTGCCACCGTTTCTAATCAGGCGGTACGTGGGTAACCAATCACCCGCCCTGGAGTTCTGGATGATTTCACGGTTCCATTGCATCGTCTGATTACGGGTGGCCTGACGTCAGGGGTAAAAGAGCCAGATGGAACCGAGCGGGTTAAAGCGGAGGACGATACGTGCAACGCCATCTACTTCGCGGGACTTAATATAACCGACCTCAAGATAGAGGGAGAAATGAGACGGGGCCTGCGCCCGCCGACGTAGACCTGGTAGATGACGGTAGCATAATGAGTGTGTGAGGCGTCTGGTGTGCGCAAAACTCGCACACGGAAAAGAATATCTAGAAGAGGACCAAATTAGGATACAGTATCGGAATTTGCAAGATATTTTTACAGTTTCTGAATTTGCAAGAATTTTTAATTTGGATGAGTATGGAAAATTCATGGGTTGATTTCTTATTTTAAGACACGGTGTCATTAGTAGATATCATTACACGTCCAAGGTCGTCATAATTTTCGAAGACGTCGCAGTATTTAAAGTTCGAAATCGACGTCGTTGAGGCAACCCCCCCGTCATCAACTACCCCATCGGCTCACCCCTTTTTTGGCCCTTAACATGACCAACCTCCGCCCTTCCCTCACCATTACCAAGTCATCCCGAGGCCGTAGTCCACTCAACGCTCTGGCCCTGATGTCAACTGGTCCAACCGACTACGATGATTACTGTAGAAGATTGGACCGGGAACGCGTTCGGGAGTGGGTCCGCCGTAACTGCTTCGAGCAGGCAGAAGAGGCAGAGGCAGAGGAGGAGAAAGAGGAGAATGAAGAGGAGGACTGGGTGGACCCGTTGGAGCCACTAGTATACAAGGGTGGAGCGGCTCCCATGGAGAACGATGGGTAGAATGAGGGAGTAATTGTGATCTCTGACTCTTCTGACGAAGATGAAGAGAGGGGTGAAGAGGAGGATGAGGAGGATGAGGGGGGAGAGACATGGAATGTGCTGGAATAGTGGGGAAGGGGCCGGAAAATATGGACCAGGTGGTACCGACTCTGGAACCGGATGGGGGCATCTTCAGTGGTCTAGATATTTCGCAGGAGGCAATGGAGAATCTAAGCAGTTCGTGGATATTTGTAGGGACTGCCTGGGTGGAATGGATATTTTGGGGGAACTGTTTGGCTCTGATATAGAGGACTAAGATATTAAAGAAGGACTCTAGATATTTATCCTGATAGTATCTGCTGTTAGTCTTTCTCGTTCACATGATTCCAAATTGATGCATTTCATGGTTCTTACTATGCTTCTTTGAGACTGTATGGTTAGCCAAAAAGTCTATATAAGCCGGGTAAACTGCTTTCTCTTGTGGAGGTCAAGGAAGTTGGCAGGCAACTTCAAATCAAGTCCCGAGTAGTAGGAAGTTTAGATTCAACTTCAGACCCAAGAAAATTTTCCCCTAAGCTGGTCGCAGAGCATCACTGGTAGGCCCTGCCCCTTCCATACTTGCTTGTAGCCCTCTCAACTGTCTTCCTTATCCCCTCCTTTTTGTTCGTTCAACTATACCACGGTAGCACTTTTGTCGCTTACAACACCTCCTTCTTGGGGTAGTTGGTTCTGAGTATATATTCTCCCGACGATTTACCCCTATCATTTGGTACTCTTGTGGAGGGGGTTGCACCCGAGGTATTCGAGCTGTGGAGTACTAGGGAACAATTCGGAAGATTTTTTTCTGTAACCATGGATCGCAACGCTGCTCGTATAAAGCTCACAGGGGGCAAGAGTGAAGACGTTGAGGAGTTTCTCTATACAGATGTTAATGTTTTGATGCGTAAGAAGAGCGATGAAGAGAAGGCCGCAAGTATATTTGCCTATCTTCATGGTGAAGCAAAGCACAAATATAAGGCCAAGTTTATTGACGGGTGGTCTCTTAACGGGAATGGGCGTAACTTCGGTGAGGTATGCGAGTGGCTTGTGAAAGAATATGCTAAGGAGGTAGAACCAGATGAGATGATTCGTAGTGCCATAGAGGCCCGGCTCAACTTCGACGATTTGTTAAGCTCATTGGTATACTTGTGTGATATCTATGAAAAGGGTGGGTTCAACGCCCAAGCCAAGTACGGAATACTGCGTAAGGCGGCGATGAGGGATAATCGGCTCTCCGATTTCCTCCTCATCAAGGGCCCTCACACTTTTAATGAACTGAAGGGTACCATAGTAGAATTTGTCGAAAACTCGGGGACATTTCAGTCACTGGGTGAGCTGGGTAAGGTACCGAGGGAAACCCATACATCGATGTCCTACATTCCGGGTGCCTATGGTCTTCACAGAAGTGATATTTCCGTCCACATTACCATTTCCAATCCTTCTGCTCGCCTCCACATCTCACCAAGTACAGTTCCCTGCTGCCGTGACACTTGTAGAGCGCGAAAAGCATCGTCATTGCGGCGATTACTGCCACCAACATGATACCTCCTCTCCCATCAGGATTGATATCTATGATGTGATAATCGACCAAATATTCTAGTCTCTGTCCTGGTTCGTACATGGGGGAAGTGTGGGGTTGTTTAATATTTGAAAGCCATGGTCGGTTCCTACAGTGATACTAAATTGTTGTAGTAATTTTGTTCGAGGCCCACAGTTTATATATATTTATTAGACACCTCTATCATATATGAAGGATACTCCGAAATAGCCAATGTATTCCTGGAAGCAAGGGTCACCCGTGATATTTTTATTCATTCCTCAATGAGGCATTTAAAAACAAATGAAAAATAAAGTACAGTATGAGAATGTTTTTGCACAGTCACTAAGCAGGATACGCACCATAATGTCAAAAATAAATGAATTCGAACATTTGCAACAAGCCCGCTCTCTTTGTTGTTGACCGAGCCATTGAGATAAACCAGCACCGTGTTAGGATAAATTCTAAAAGTAAGCGCAACAAAAACCCTCAATCTCAAACCCGTCAGTTACTGTAAACCTCCTACAACATCGTTTGCTTGCCCCTCTCCATCCTAACCCGTATCCATCCTAGCTCCACCTGGAAACAGCAATACCTCCAACACAGCATCCTACTATTCCTGAAACCCCCAACCCAGTCCCAACCCAGCACCAAGCAGCAAATGCCCTGCAAATTCTAGCAGACATTGCTGTAGAGCGTGAAGTGGAGCAACAGGAAATTGATGACAACGACAGCGAGGTCAACACTGATGATGAGTCTTCATCCCCCTCCCCAGTTTTCGACACATGTTACGAAGCAGGCGGCTGTAAAGCCATACAAAATATGACCTTTTTCGATGCTTCGGAGTCCAACACCATTTGGGACACCATAGAGCCATTCATCAGCGAGAGTTCTAATGTAGGGCCTGGAAGAAAGGGGAACTATGGGGGCAAGGGTATGTTGTTTATGCTATTTACAACTTTAAAAGTGGGAGGGCAGTGGGAGATTCTAGCGAAACGTTTCAGCTCGAAGGGGCCGACATTCGAGAAAATGATTACAAAATTTATGGAATTGCTCAGCGAACCGCTTTTTGAAGCTGTTGTAGAACGAAACGGGTCTTTTTTCCATTTTGACGAGAGGCTACAAGACAGCAGTAAGTTTAAGTACTATCCGACCGGTAGGTACGCCACCGACGTTACTTTTCAACCAAAAAACTGACCTATTGGAAACATGCAAGAAGGGAAGGTTTATTTCAGCGGTAAGCAAGCTGTATGGATTCAAAGTTGCAGTTTCCATGCTACCGAATATACAGGCTCTGAATTGCTCGAAGCACTACCCTGGGTCGGTGGCTGATCTAGAAATATTTCAGCGGAACATTGATTTCTACAGAGGCCGGCTGAAGAAGGCAAGAGTCGAGAGAGAAATCGAGGATATTGGTCCGCTGTCTGGAGAGTACCCTAACCATTGGTCGTATTAATGTATAAAGGATACTACGGGGCGATAGAGCTGACTAGTGCTTTTATTCCGAAGAAGAAGCCGCGTAATGGTAATTTTACACGCGAAGAAGACGCTACAAACAAAAATAAGCGTCTGATCGTATTATCGTGGAAAACTTTTTCGGACGGCTGTGCTCACTCTTGGAAGTAGTTGAGAGTACGTGGAGCTGGAAAGAAGACCAATATGATTGCTTTTTCGCCTTTGCACATGAGAATTGAAATATTCACATTCAGATGCATCCGTTGCGCTCGGAAGATAATACTCACCAAAGGCGGATTAAGAAGCGGTTATATTCTATTGGCGACTATGTTTACAGTGGGCGCCGTAACGTTCAGGAGAGCTACCGTAACAAGCGACGCAGGTGTATTGAATTGCAGTTTTGTAATTTGGAGTTTACCGGTAGGGAGTATGAGTCAGACAAAAGAAAATGCACCCGGGGAAAGCTGAAGTTGAGAGATCTGGGAGGCTAGTGGGCCGAAGGTTGGTTCCAGGAACTAGCAGCGGGACCTTAAAAATCTAGTCCGAAACCGCAGCACTGAACACATAGGAAGCGGCGGGCCTGTGGTCAGCGACATGGTCACTGTAAAAATTCAGAGTCTGCCAGCAGTGGTTATACTTCAGCGGTAACGAGTCCGCGTAAACCGAAAGACCGAGTTGACGACGGAGATTATGCTCCAATGACCATCGGAGGCTTTGTTCGTATTGTTCAGATGCCGTTGTAGGAAACCGGAGGCCGCGGAATGGTGAAAGGCGAGGCCGCTTATCCGTCGGCCGGTAGCTGCGGGGCCGCGATTCCTGCTACTGGGATCACCCTTCCAAAAATCGTGCGTCCTTTAATCCATGGCTCCAGCCTCTTGTAGGGCCCTACGGACACGGGTTTGCAGGTTGATAGGGACAGCCAACCCCTGTAATTCTTCTTGGGACATCCTCATCATCTTTGGGGGTAGGTGCAGCTGGATTTGTGGTAGGATCTTCTGCGTTGGGTGGCGAGTCAAAGAAACGGCAAAGTGTGGCAGATGCGGCAACCAGTGTCACCGGTCTGTTCATCAGGACAGTATCCGGCTCGAAAGGAGTGAAGGCAGGTGGAGATGCATTTAAGCCCGCTTCTAATATGACCCGTGGCATCACTACTACGTGAACAATTGCTTTCGGGAAAACTCCATCCAAACACTCAGCTGGACCTATCGGCAACTTCAAAGGTGAAATTTTTCCCTCAGATTTGCACCGGCTTTATATTTGAGTCTCAAAAAACTCAACATCGAGAAGCCCCATTCAGCCCCATTCGGAGGACCACAATTAAAGCCGAATCCTTGTCCTAAACTAAGTGCTAGCACTCTTTTCTTTGGTTCCTACACATTGAAACAACTGCCACATTCCGCAACATATCCTCTGAGTGGAATAGGGGTGAACAGCAGCACTCAACCAACTAGGTTCACACCAGATCCTCCGAAGCCCGCGGTACCTTTTGGAAACCCCCAACCAAATTTCGGGGCACCTCCATTATTTGGGGCGGCACCACTTTCCTCCTACCCATTTGGTATGCGGCTTGATTCTTTATCCCAACCAGGACCGGTAGCTGTCAACGTTTTGACACAGCCTCAACCTAATGCAGCCCCACAACCAAGCTTTAGCGCTCGGCCTCTTCATCTTTGGCGCACCTCAAGTAGTAATTCCGAACGAAAGCTTTGGAGAATTTGGTTCCGCCTGGAAACCAGAAACCTGCAAACTCTGGAGCCTCTACCATAGTAGGAGCACAGCAGAGGAACCAATATCAGTTTGGCGCAAGTTTCGGGAAACTTGTTTTTGGGGCTCCTATTCCTCAAAGTGGATCCAATGGTGGACTCAGTATAGAAGCACAACAGGCACCCTCAGGTCGTCGAACTCGAAAGGTTTTGAGAGGGAAGAGACTCAATCGACATCATAAATGTGGCGGAGAGCGACCGCGCACCATGTTTACAAACTCAGCGCATGAGAGTGAAAGCACATCCATCTCGTACTATACATCGTATAGGCGGGAGAAGTGAACATTTATTTTAAAGTTGAGTAGGTAGCGTCAGACTATTTACTTTATTAAAATTTAATGATAAGGTTCTTCTGAAATGAGCACACATTCTGTTATTGCTCGCGCTGTACAGTAAGAGCATACAGTAGTTTCCGTGAGGTACCGTATCAATCCTCTCAGATCCAAAAATATGTAATTACTGTAAGTCAATCATTATTTACCAAGTGGTTGCGATATTAACAATTCTTTGGTCTAGAGACCTAATGAAGACAGGAAGGGACGTTCGATTTAGATGGAGGGGATGTCATGCGCGCGCGCGGCAAAAGTTTTTTCGTCATCCTCCTCCTCTGAATTTAACATACTGTAGCACCTTCTCCACCACGACGTTGCTTATATCTAAGGTCCTCACTCGTCTTTGCTTACTTTGCTCAGCCCCAAACAGATACTAACTTTGCTTCCCTGTCCGTGATAACTCTTTCTGCGGTTCTCTCCAATTTTACTCTAATACCAATACTCTAGAGAGATTTTTATCTTAGTAGACACAAGTTCCCGCGCATGCTAGTGCTAGTCGACGGTGCCAGGATTGTGTATAAATAGTGCGACTGCCGCACTCCGGTGAGTGAAGGGAGGAACCAATTCATCCATCTTCAACTCCGACTCAGCTCGCAAAAACCCTTTTGTTTTTTTCAGAGTCGCAGGTAAGCGCCACTCTGCTTTTTTTATCTTGGAACTCACGACAGTACAAGCATGAAATAATCGCTTGCAAATGTGCTCATGTAAAAACAATAGCGTCCGTCCATTTGTGTTTAATAGTTGATGACTCAATGCTCATCATGCATCATGCTTTGTAATTTACATCCGTCCATATGTCACGTATTTTTGTACTTATGTGTGTCTGCACCATTAGCAAATTTGGGAACCGAGTTGAAAGTGTAGGCTCGCCCCGTTTGTGTACCGACAACTACAAACGCATATGCACTCTTCATTCCAAGAACAGTTCAACATCTAGTAGCAAGTGCAACCCGAACAATTCTTAGTTATGGGCCCTGCGCCCCATGCATTTCTGCCCTCCATGCCCAAAATCTCTTGGATGCGAAATCTCCTCCGTGGACTGAGGGTAAGGGAGATCAAGAAGAGTACCATGACTCTGTCGTGTTATGGAAGACGTTCCACAACGCATTATCTGACTCAAACAGTAATAAGACTCCGATAGCTCTGTTGGCTGTGTTTCTGAAGTCACAACTGCATGGCACAGCGAAAGAACTCTGCTTTGGAATATAAGACGCTTAATCGACTACTGAAGTAGCACTAAATCTCATTATTGGCAAGATTTACAAGAAAGATGCTATATCTGTTGTAATTGATGCATATCGCTCATTTAACCGGTTATTGCACACAAGGCGTGGTGAAACCGAAACCTTGAAGAACTTTAAACCACGTTTTCCAGCACAGGTAGCCAATTTTAACTCCATATCCGCAACCACTCGACTATTCGAATGTATTACTTCATTGATGCTATTATCTAACTCCACCATTGGTGACTCACAGAGAGTCTCTGTGATGACCACAGCCGCCCCTTCTCATGAAAACTTGAATACTCAATATTCCAACGATGAGTTCTTAAGATTGATCACTAACCAGTTTTTGGCGTCTGTAATCAAAATTTGTGACAAGACTACAAATTAACCTACCAATGTCATCAATAAGACCCTCAGCACCAGTTCGGCTGGTACAAATTACTCTAAAACTCACCCACGTGGTGGTAAAAGTCGTAGTGGTGACCCCACTAAGAAGTTCCCATGCAAAAGATGCAACAATTACGGTCATTGAAGGCTAATTCACAACCCTGATGGCTCGCTGCCGCCCCAGGTGTCATCACATGCAACTCCACACGATGCAAAGTTAACATATACATCTTCTCAATCTCTTCGTCAAGTATCGTCGTCTCAAGCATTGTAAGGCGGCAGTAGTGCTGACAAGAAGAAAACAGTGTGATTTAACATGGCGATATTGACGAGTTTTTCCTCGAATACCAGAAATTGTACACAACACTTAGGTCCCTTGGTGGACAGTGGCGCACCGTATTCGGCTATTGGTTCAGTAGAGTTGAATCTTCTCGCTGATTATTTTGGTTTCTCACGAAACCCTAAGCTTAACCCTATTCTTAGTGTTTTAAATGGTCATAAGCACATTCAGTATGGAGAAAGAGAGCACATCAGTTTATCCAGACGTATTATTGGATCGATTTTCTTAGTCCCTTGTAAATTGTAGAGTTGTGACTAGAGGGGCTGCAGAGGTTGATTGGAGTCTACTAGGTGCAAATGGAGGATGCGTGGATGTTCGAACTGTGATTTGACTAAATTTGGGCCGGTTGTGGCATGAGTGTGGAAGCCGTGGGGAGGACGGGGTTGTCATTGCTGTACTTCCGTGCGTTAATGGATGTGGAATTGAGGTACAAATACCACACCGATTAGTCATTTCTAATATATTGAAATAGAACAACGCCTAATTTTAGGGAGTTAAAGCCTTTTATGTAAAAATTACTCGTGGAAAGGAGAATAATTACCTTACCAAGTTTTGCACTATAGCTCATGATACCGTATAAAAATGTCCGTTAATCCATCGTCACGTCTTACTCACGTGACAAATGATGCTGTAAATGCAGGCAATGGTATAAGAGGCTCTTCAAAAATGATACATATCAGTGCCAACGTCAATAACGCTGATATGATCTGACACTCACCCTTTTGTTCATTTCTCGTCGGAACAGCCTTTTAAAACATAATGATGAACTCCTACTACTAATACTAATAACTTACAGACTATTTTCCATGTTGCCTCCGTATCGGGCGCAGTAACCTCCACCCAATAGGACGGCCCAAATTGGCAACTTGTTCAAACAGTTCCCGTGATATGATAATATTTCAAACTTATCCAAATGCGAATCCCCTCTAACTGTCTTTCAAAGAATGGTGACTCCTTGGTTAAAGATGAAAACGACCCAAACGATGGGGATACATCAAAAACAAAATCCACAAATGTAAACATTTGTGGAAACACAGCCGCCCTGTCCGTACTCGTCATCTAGAGATACTGGCAGCGACAAAAACAGAAATAAACAGATCTGTCAAACAATTCGCACTAAATCATTCACATTTCTCACATAATCGTAAACTACCACCGGTCTCTGGAGAGATTTCGTCAAGGAAGCTCTCTTCTTTGCAATCTTTACTTGCGTATCCCCACAAAACTTTTGCAATCTTGGCACATCTTCCAAGTCTTCCAAGTCTTCTTCCCACATTATCTTGCTAAAAAAGAACACACCACCACTTTGGCGCCGCAAATACCATTCAACTCTTCTTCAACCCTCCCGCCACAATTTCCTTCCCCCTTTTCAGTCTCTTCTATAGTGCAATGCGCGTTACACAGTTCTTCTCGTCTACGGACGGAACCCCGTCAGACAATGAGAAACCGATATACACCCACCGAAACCCACAAGGTGTTCGCTGTCCCTATTTCTCTTTAAGCACCCTGCGATGCAGTAGCACAGCTCGCCGACGGCGAGGAAAATTGGGTCTGGAAGAGCTGGGGTTATTCCTTGGACGGCTGGACGGTATACTTGTCCTCCGGGTTGTAAGGCCGGACCGCGGTCCGCAGAATGCTAGAACCTTGATAAGGATTGATAAAAAGAACCGTAGACGCCAGGGGTGTAATACTGGACAACGAAGATGTAGTAGTGGGTCAGCAGTGCTGCATATCTCCTTTGGAGATAAGGATGTTATCACCAACGACAACCTTGAAGTTCCTATTTGTATATAGACGCCGGGATACGGAGCGCCAAGTGTTAGTAAATATCACAAACAAACAACAAAAGGTGTATTATAATATTGGACAGAGAGGGGGAAATAGAAAGAGGGGACCCGGGCGGATAAACGTGGCTATAGCCAAAATTGCCGTTGGCAAGGGTTTTGCAAAGGCGGAAGTTGGGAGTCAAGTTCAGAGCCAACACCAGGGTAGCTGTTAAATCTGGGGCCCTAGTGGCCAGATAGATATAAATACTAGTTTGCTAGGTTAGGGTTATCTACGTCGGCGGGTTAAGTAAAGTTAAGGTCAGCCAAGTAATGGAGATCCAAGTTAGCGATAAGTAAAGTCGACACTTGGCCCAATAGGTGCAGTTCACCTGCAAAAAATATCAGGTCCAATTTAGAGGTCGAATGGTCCGGACTGCAAGCCCTCAAACCCTCTCGGGTGGTTATAATGAACCAAGAGTAGTAGTGGGCGACAAACGAAAATTGCCCTTAATGTACAGTACAGTGCCTGCTGGCTAGCAGTAAATCACATCAAAAAAAAGATCACCAAAATCAGTTCTCCCGATGGCAGAACAGTGCCAGTGCCAATTGCACTACATCGTCGCACCACCCTATCTAATCTCATCTCATATTCCCACACACTCATTGAGCTAAACCAAAACAAGGACTTAAAACTCAACCAGGTTTCTCTATTTGAATTTCCGCACCACCACCCTTACAACCAATCACTCTCTCTACTTTACCAATCTCGAGTTCAACCTGCCAGTGTTGGAAACCGTTGCAGCCCGCATTGCTTCATCACTGAATAGCTCATCACTGTGTTCCCCGTGAGTTGGTAGAATTGGAATCAATTCAAAGTCTTGATCGATTTGATCAAACTGTGAATTACAGCTTGAGATCCAAATATAAAAGCAAAAAACGAAAAATTATCTTCACCAGCAGCGACGTCAATGACAAGGTCATTGTTGGCTCGCTTAATTTACACAAATCAGATTCACTTGTTTATGATTACCTTGGAAGTCGTCTAGTAACGCTATTTTGACTGATCCTGACGACTTCGACTGGCGGCGTTTGGTAATCCGGATTTCACGCTACCAAAGTTTTCATTCAAACCCACACACGCGAATATCTGGGTGCAAACCTGAGTGCATCTTTGCTCTGCGCGCAGACATCGCAACTTTGTACTGATGCTGTACTGCTCCCATCTCTCATCTGCTGCCGTGCATTTCCATGCACTACAGGAAAAATATGGACAATACGTTCGCGAGCAAGTCTTGCAAACAATCGGCGAAGTACCTGCATGAAACGCAAAATACTTTACTTTCGGGGCCAATTGCAAATGGATAAGTTGCGGGATAATACAGAGAAAACTTGTTCATATTGGTTGAGATGCTCATTGCAGGGACCGTTGGAGGAGGTCCAATTAGATGGAAGGGTGTGAAGTGGCGGTGGGGGTGGGTTGGGGTGCGTGGGCGGGCGGTCTCAGCGAAAAGATGCTAAATGAGGGGGCTGTAGCAGCTCAGCTTTATGTCTCGGAAGATCTCAGTTTGGATAGATGCTGTTGCCGGTTGATATATGCTCTTAGGTAACTGCTGTTAAGGTCAAGATTAATGAATTTTGGGTAGCAGTTACATATTCATTATAATGTTTCTCCTTTATTACAGCCAAAGGAGGTTCAAATAATTCCAAAAAGCTACTATTTGGTGCGTATCTACTGACGCCGCTTCTTTCTGCTGTCGGCCTTGGTTTGCTTGTTTCTGCGCTTCTTAGATATCTGTTGCTGCAGCTTGTAAATTTTCTTCTCCATTTCTGCTTCCCTGTCAGTGCTGCCATCACTGGAAGAGTGAGAAGTTTCATTCGGTTTGGGAATAAAATCCCTGGTGTTAAAGTGTCTGTTTGAACGAGGTTGTGCCAAGTGAGTGTCATTGTCCCTGAGGAAGTTTTGAGTTCCATCATTACCTTGAAAAGATTTATCCAACTCATTAGCCCGCAAATAATTGGATTTCATTAAGCTGTGCTTGTGTTGGACTTTGTACTGAAGCGTATTCCTGTCTGACGCTTCCTTTGAATTTAGACTCTTCGCATCACTGGTTTTGAGAAGGTGATTCGTGAATAGACGAACTGCAGTGCGTGCCTCGCTCTGAGTAACGTCGAAACGGTCCGTTGTATGTTTCCGGACAGATCCATCAGCGTTCATGATCGCCGGCGTACTGTGATTGTGCCTCGAACTATTTGATTTAGGCAACGTATAGACGTGAAAACCGGACCTCTCGTCCGTGTTTTACCTAGACTGATCTATTTTCACTGGAGTGAAGTTACTCGTAGGTAAGTCTGGAATAGTTTCCCGAGCAATGCTGAGAAACGAACTTGGATTTGATGCATCCGCAATTATTGAATTGCAGATGCGTGGCTTGAATTCCTTCTTCCATTAGTGACGTTTTGGGGTTGTATCTTAGATTAAATTTCAGCTCGCGGAGTAGGAGTTGTGAGGAGGGACAAAGGTGATGATTTGGATACGATTTGCCCTCTTCGGAGGCGTTTTTGCTGATCAATTATGATACGCTGCTTGGAGAGCATCTTGGCCGCTATGAATTTTCTGATACCGAAAACGCGAGTAGTCTGTGCGATAGGGTTACAAAAGGGATTGAGCGAGATTTGAGCCACGAATTTTCCCATACCTGCGCTGTCCTGTGCTTGAGCTTGATTTTAAATCAAGTGACTATATGTGGTTGGAATCATAGCTCGGGCGGTATATTAGACAAGTCCGTAGATGGTAGAAGTAATTTGATCATTTGTCATAGATTGATCCGACCAGCGGTACTGTATGTACCCACCTTGTGAGTATTTTTCGTGGTGATCACGCACGTAAGCGCCAGCTACCTTTACAAACTAGACCCATTTGCGTGTATCCATTGAAGTTACATATGAAGAAGCTCCTTTCTTTTTAAGGTCCTTCCTCTCTATAGAATCTGCTGAGGTCGCTTTGCAGCATTGAAATCGGCTGTAAACTTTCCGATTGGGGGCAATTTCGTCAAATGGGCAAGAGTTACTGCCTTGGGGCTGGACTGAATGGACGGGGTGGATGAGAGAGAATTATTTTGATGATTTTGATGATTGCTGGGATGCATCTGGGTTGTGATCACTTCGGCTAATACAAAGGTGGAAGTTTAGCCAAGAACAGGGAGGACTACTTCACCTTTTCGTGCTGGAGCCTTACACGGTGAGCATTCGATTCGAGGCGAAAGTTCTAGTTCGTTTTGACCACCGGGTCAATACTGGACCACTCAAGTCATATTGGCTGGCCCACGAATTACGCTGTTGAAGCGAAAATGAAGGATTGAAATGTCATCTTTTTCTCAAGTCTCAGGCTTTCAGGCGGAAAGGTGCAATCAGATTCTAAATTCCTTACTACGATCATTTTGACGATCTGACAGCTTTGGGCGAAGATCTCTATATGTCGCTTCCAAAATTTGTTATGTGATGAAGGCCGATCGCGGACGATTCATATCACCATATCACCAGCAGAGTACTTGTTCTCGTGCCAACCGGCAAGAAACCCTGTATCCCGGAGTATCACTTTCCCCATCGCGCAGTAGCAAACATGACAAGACCGGAAGCGGGTCTTCCAAGTTTTCCTGCCGGTTACAGGCACACAGTTGGAATGGAGCAGCTGATCTATGAACGGAGGGCTAATCTCGAAAGTGAATCTTTTCAACTAGCAGGTAGCTCAGATCACGGGCTGTGTACAGGATTAAATATCGGAGAAGGTATTTCTGGGGCTCCCTATAACGATATCGGTGCTGTCCATAATTTTTTAGGTGAAAATGAGCAAGAAAAAGAATCTGGTGAGATTGATGGAACTGGCATTATTTATTCTGATCAATCTAGTGGGGAATTGTCCGACTCCTCTTCAAGCGCCCCCGATATTCAGGCCTGTAATTATTATATATATTTTGAAATGAGCGATTACGTGTTGCACCCAATAAGAGCAATGGGGACAAGCACTCAGGTGAGAGGGGGGTACATGTGCGGAGTCCATCGGTCAAGTCAGACCTTGGGCTTTAGAAACTGGGCTCAACAGAATAGGGACTTTGTTCAGACTTGTATTCAATTTCAAGTCACCAACGCACTATGGTACGTATCATGAAGCGTGTGAAGGCCCTGCTCGCACCATTCACGTTGGAGAGCAAATTAGGGAGGCATGTCGGGTTATGATACTATCAGGTATTGACCTTTCGTGGTCACGCGCTGATTAGAAGAGTAGGTGTAGATGAAGATCTTCCAGTAGGAGATGACGAAATGTGCACGGTTTGTCGAAGGAAAGGCACAATTCCCGACTGGTATAGTTTTGAATACTTGCCTCTCCTACCCCGTTTGAGATCATGGGTAGGACATGGGGAAAGATTTGAAGACTTGTTTGGTTGGTATCAAAACCAAGGTCAAGGAGCGCACGGCGCATACTGTACATTATAGGCCCCATGTACTGTATGAGGATGTACTAGATGGAAGGCTGTACCACAAAATTGCTGCTCAACACGAGGCAATTGAAAACATGATGTTTGACGTTTCGATTGCCCCGTCTACAGATGAATTTCAAGTTTAAGCCAATAGATCGTATGGTTCTTGGCCGACTGTAGCCATTACACACAACCTATCACCTTTTGTACTGTTTATTATTGATAACTTCATCGCACTTGGCTTTGCTAAGGGGCCTAAAGAGCCAGTGAAAGTGGATAGCTCCTTTGTGCCTGTTTTTCAAGAGGTAAACATTATTAAAATGGATAGCGGAACAGAATAACGGTTTCATCACGGAACGTTCAGAAGGGCTCGGATACACGTTACTTATTTCACTGGAAACTCTCCGGGTGATGCGAATAGCTCCGATACTATAAGCGCAAACGGCAGAGGCCCATGTCGTTCCTGCATTATTAGTGGGTTCTGGTGTCACAAGTAGCGTCATTACTATTATACGAGTCGGATGATGCGGACAGCGGATGTAGCAAGCGTCGGACGCAATTTTTTAAGATATAGAACGTCCACCAATGCGCAGAAGGGTCGACAACAAAATAGTTTTGCTTTTTTTAGAGGAAGATCAGAACATGTCTAAACGGGACAAAGAGGATCTACAGTCTATCACTTGGATCAAAGGTCCAACTGAATTGCACAAACGCACTGGAATCGTACCATTTGAATAATTCCCGTCATCGTGACATTTCAAGTGGCAATAGCTAAATTATATTAAACACAATCACATTATAAATTATTGAATTAGGCTGAACGTTTGGGCCGGGCTAAGAATCAGAAATCCAATCTTCACAGTTGCATAAAACTTGCGTTGTGCTTTCATAAAAAACTCCCATTCGGAGGTTGTATGGAGTGCTGGTATGATGATTTGATGACCTGCGGAGTGTGTAAATTGGTAACTGGAGGTTGAATGAAAGCGTCTTACAAAACTCATTTAATCCTCCAATTACCCCGCTTCAAGTTCCGTTCACGCTCTACTTTTCATCCTTACCATATTATTCGCACACTCCATAATGCTTACTAGGGAGTGCAACGTCTGATCAAAATAGTTCGGTCTATATCACCCATATCGTGCTAAATGGGTCGTCCTAGTAGGTAATTGGCAGAAGCGAGAATCGAATAGCCAACATTGAGAACATAGGGAATAATTCACTCGTCTTTCGTGTTAGAAATAAACTTGACCAAATTTCTCTGGTCAACCACAACATGTTGAGCTAAATTGCAGTACAATAGACCGCTTCACATCTCATTGCACCGACGGCTCAAATTTGACTATCTCTCTGCTTTGAAATTAGAGACAAATCCGTGGTCTGAAGTAAAAAGAATAATTGAAAAAGTACGAAAGCATGTATGCAGTCACGCAAGTTTCACAGAATACAACATGTTACTTGAACGTAATGGATTTGGGAAAACATTTTTATGCCGATTGCTGAATATGGTGCCAAAGTTGTCAATGGTTGCACAGTATTTCGTTCAACAGCCGTCCCATAGCCCGGTAGCAAATTTTATCAGTTGTCTTTCCAAGTACTTGAACGAAGAATTATGTGTTGACCATTTCAATTTGGATGAGGTACTGCTGAATCATCTGATGTACCTCATGACGAGGCACTCAAGTGTATACGCTTTCATAACGACAAATCTCAGAGAAGCCGTTGTTGGGTTTGAGGCTTCTTGAGTTTCTCAGTTCTGTTACCCTGAATCTATTCTTGCAGAAAAAGGCTTAATTGTCAGTTCGTTTAAAGACTACACCTACCAACTTGGCATATCACTTCATCCCGTGCCTCCCGGTCTGCATTCGAAGAATGCAATAGATTCAAAGCATGGCATCATTCGCAGTGTATTTTTGCGGTTAAAAGAGGCTGCTGGAGAGAAGTTCGATCGGCTGTTAGGAGCATATAATTCAGTGCCAATCTCAAATGATCTGTGCGGCAACGATAACATGTCATCCTTTGAACTTTCCAAAGGCTTCACTTCCCTATTGTTGGAAAGCCTGCCAATGTCACTGTACCTGATGATGTACGCATTGCTCATGATACGCTACAAGCACGTAGAAAGATTGCTCTTATTATGATATTCAAATTGGTCACTGAAGTTCCCCTTGCAGTGGGTGATATGGTAGAAATATACCAAACGTTGGACCACGAAAAGAGAGTAAAGTGGTCGACTCCCATGCCAATATTGTCACTAGACCTTGGTTCACGCTCAGTTAATGTTTCAGGGCGCAAAAATGGAAGTCAAAGCTGCTTTCGGTGAGTTTTGTCCTGCACTCCCGGACGAGAGCTTCGGGCAACTTGTGCAAGATGGGCCTGATTTGATTCTACCGTCTACAGAAGCATAACTTCACATGAATGGTAGCACAGGAGCGCCTAGTACCATTACTGATATGGATGAACACTCCTCTGCTACTACGTCTTCTGGCGATGTTGATTTTTCAACCAAGTCTCCAAACGTTGAACCTTCTGTGGGAGGTAATGTTTCCGTTTTTTGGCCAGAGGACGGAAAGTTCTATCCCGGCACTGTGCGTGAAGCTGAAGAGGATGGTCGGCTGGATATACGTTACGACGATGGTGACACGGAAGCCCTTGATATGACAACTGCGATCTGGAAATTTAATAATGCATTAGCTGCAAGTTTCTGCTCAACGGTATCTGATCTACAAGTACCCAGTACAGAAGAAGCGTACTTTCGTCTATCTTAGAACAATTTGGAAAAAAAAAAGTCTTATGGTACAATGCTCAAGGTTTTGAACAGTTCCCTCTTGTGAATGTATTCAAGATTGAAAAGGAGAATTTCCCCAAGACTGTACAACCAGTAACGCATTATTATTTCCCTTCCAAATCAAACATCATTACAAGTCACACCCTTTATAAAGTTAAAATTAATGATGAAGGCTCATTGAAGCTCAAGGCACGTATTGCGCCTCATGGCAGCTAAGATGACTTGAAAATGTGCTGAGCAAAGATTATACTACATACCCATCAAAAAGTCTGCGAATACTTGAATCCACTGCATATATTCATGGCTGGACAGTTCACATAGAAGATTCTAAGTCTGCTTTTCTGCAGACCGGTAAGACACAAAGAGAGGTATATGTGCGCCCTCCAAAAAAAGTAGGATGCGGTGGACACATCTTTGGCTATTACTGACCCTCGCGTATGGACTGGTCAACGCCAACGCAAAATGGAAAAATCAATCCGACAGTTTCATTATTGAAATTGGATTATGCCAGTCGACTCTTGTTCCAAAGCTATTCTGTCAGAAGTAAAATGGGAGGTTGTTATTTTTTGTTGGCAAGATTATGGATGAGCTTAAAGTTTTTGGATAATATAGTAGAGTTTAGAGATTTATGAGGGAGATAAACAGTCGCTTCAAGTTTGGTGATGTGAAACATTGGCCAGGAAAACTTCGTTTCTTTGGAATCAACATAATTCAGAATTGTGATCGAACCATTGAGATCGACGCGGACGAAAAGTTAGGTGCTGTCACTGAGTACCGATTATCCAGGCATTACCGCAAGTAGTTTGATGAAATGCTGACTCCGATTGAGAAATCAGTGTTTGCGTCCACAAACAGCTCTCTGTGTTGGATTAGAACAGCGACATCGCCGCTCTGCTCATTTCATGTTAGTTACTTGCAACAAAAGGCACCAAAACTTGAGTTGTGTACACTGATTGAACAAATTAATATCGTACTCAAGCTGAAGAAGCACGTTACGACAATTGCCTACCCTCGCCCGACTAATAAGAAACAGCATTAACTCAGTGTTCCGTTATTCACAGATTGTGCTCGCATCGACGACTGCGGACAACTAGGTGTCCTGACGGGTTTCCTTGTGGACGACATGAAGGTCAATTCGATCGATCATGCGATGAATTGGATTCCTCACAATTCTAAGCGCCCTGCTAAGATTGTACCAACTGCAGAGATTTTTGCGGCGTCAGAAGGGATTAATCAATTAAAAAGAATAGAAAAGGCATAAATAGAGCTTCTTTAAACTGAAATTAAGCTTCGCATTGCACTTGACTCGAATGATTTGTTTACCTTCCTGTCGACGCAGAAAAATCCATAGAAAAGTATATCCGAGGAGATTTTGGCTGTGTGCGACATTAATTTCAGACTGTTGCTGTCGAAAAAATAACGTGGAAACAAGAAACATGTAACTTAGCCGATCCCATTACTAAATATATGCACTATTCAGTCCAAGAATAGTTCAAAATCTAGTAGCAAGTGCAATCCGAACAATTCTTAATCCTCTTCTTCCCTTTCCTCCTCCCCTAAAAACCCCTAGTCCCCGCGAGAACCCCCGCCGACTGCTGACCCCATCCCCTCCCAACACACCTGCAACCCGGACAATCCTTAATCTTCTTCTTCCCCTCCCTCCTTCCCGCGAGAGGCCCCGCCGAATGCTGACCCCGCCCCCTCCCAACCCACCTCTCAACTTTCCTCCCCTCTTCTGCCATGTCTGACCCCTCTCCGTTCAAGACATTCTCGCCACTCCCCTCCGGCCGGCTGCTCTTTTCCTTCCTATTCCTGGCCCGTGTCTCCACAGCGCTTCCCTCCTCTTCATCCGTCCTGCGCGAGTTGGCAGCGTCACTGTTGTTCCCGAAACAGATCGCAAGACATTTCCCTGGCTTCACATGTTCCCCACCGTGGTCCTCCGAAGATCTCTCCGAAGGTGAACCCGGCTCACACTCTTCGGCCGGACAACTCCACGCCCTCCAGGAGCGCATTCGCTGTGCGTCAACGGGAAAAGAATGGGCCGCGCATCGGCACGAAGCACTCGCAGCTGATCGCTCCCGGTCTGAATGGAACTCCCGCCGATCCTCACGACCCCGACCGGTGGACGCCCCTACCAAACCTGACGCTAGTGTTACACGCTTAGCTGCTGACGCACAATAGTCCCGAGCTATGAACAATCTCACCGACGAACCCATCCCTGACCCCAATACCGCTAACATCCAGGCCACTCTTTCTACTCTCCACCCTCTTCCACATTTCCCTGTCCTTCCTTGCGAGAACATTGATCTCCCCCCTTCCCGAGATCACGGAGAGTTCCATTCGTCGGGAAAAGAGATACTCAGAACCAATTACCCCAATAAATAGGGGTTGCAAGCGACAAAAGTGCTACCGTGGTATAGTTTGAACGAACAAAAAGGAGTGGAAAAAGGAGTGGATAAGGAAGAAAGTTGAGAGGGCTACAAGCAAGTATAGAAGGGGCAGGGCTTACCACTGGTGCTCTGTGATCAGCGTAGGAAAAATTTTTCTTGGGTCTGAAGTTGACTCTCAACTTCCTACTACTCGGGACTTGACTTGAAGACTTTTGCCAACTTGCTTGACCTCCACAAGAGAAAGCAGTTTACTCAGCTTATTTATATATTTGGCTAACCCTGAAGTCTCAAACAAGCATACTAAGAACCATGAAATGCATCAAATAAAATCATGTGAACGAGAAATACTAACAGCAGATACTATCAGGGTAAATATCTACATATCTTACTTAATATCTTAGTCCTCTAGATCAGAGCCAAACAGTTCCCCCAAAACATCCATTCCACTCAAGCAGTCCTCACAAATATCCGCGAACGGATTAGAATTCTCCATAGCCTCCTGAGAAATATCTAGACCACTGAAGATCTCCCTATCCGGTTCCAGAGTCGGGACCACCTGTTCCATACTATCCGACCCCCTCCCCGCTATTAGAGCACTTTCCACGTCTCCCTCCTGCTCATCAACAGTGTCCTCCTCTTCACCCTTCTCTTCATATTCGTCAGAAGAGTCAGAGATAACTATTACTCCCTCTTTCTCCCCATCGTTCTCCATGGGAAATCCCCCACAGTTGTACACTAGTTGCTCCCACTGATCCACCCAGTCCTCCTCTTCCTCCTCTTCCTCTACCTCCTCCTCTGCCTCTTCTGCCTGCTCGAAGCAGTTGCGGCGGACCCACTCCCGAACGCGTTCCCGTTCTATTCTTCTACAGTATTCATCGTAGTCGGTTGGACCATTTGCCATCGGGGCCAGAGCGTTGAGGGGATGGCGGCCTTGGGATGACTTGGCGATGGTGAGAGAAGGGCGGATGTTGGTCATTTTGAGGGCAAAAACAGGGGTGAGCCGATGGGGTAGTTGATGGCGGGGCTGCTACCTCAACGACATCGATTTGAGACTTTAAATGGGGCAACTTTTGCGAAAAGTTTCACGGCCTTGGACGAAATAAAAAATGTGAGGCAATGGCACAGCTTTGAATTTGCATGCGATTAGGACAATAACTAAAAATATGCTTGATAAAATATCGGAACTGAATTTGGAGGACAAAGCAGATCACGAGTCGAAAGATTCCTATTTCGAAAAAGGAGGACCAAAATGCTCAAAGACAAACCAGAAATAAAGTTGCACAAGGAATTTGGATTCATGGGAAAAATCCGTTTCATGATTTTGTTCCTAAAAGAAAATTGATGGGAAGCGTGTTTTTTTTGAAAGGTCACTGGGAATGAGAAGACAGGATTTTGTGGAGAGGATCGCTCTCCTACAGAAAAGATCGTTTTTGTAACAACAGCCCCCTCGATGAAACCGACATCGACGCCAGGTCCTGACCTCATGTCCCCGTGCCTGCTCCGCCTCTTGGCGACCACCAAGGTATGTCCTGAGGAGGGTGTCACTGGCCTTTCCGCCCTAACCAACGTGGTCCGGCGGCTCGCCGGCGGAGATCTCGCTGCCACCACTATCCCACTGTTTGCTGCAGCCACATTGATACCCGTCCGACCCCGGCGGCGGAAAATCCAGCCCATCCTAGGCCAAAGCATCCAGCGCCTTGTCACCACGGTCGTTCTTCCTGCCGCCCTTTCGGGCTCCCGTGACTTCTTCGCTCCTTTCCGGTTCGCCAACGGCATACCATCCGGCCTCGATGCCATTGTGAATGACGCCAGGATGATTATGCTTTGATGCGGGAACGACCCGAACTATGTCATGGTCTCCGTTGACGCCAGAAACGCCTTCAACACCTTCTCACGCCAGAAGATGCTTGATGTCCTGCCCTCTCTTGCCCCCTCCCTGGCCAGGCTTATTAACATGGTTTATGGCCGTGCTCTGTCCCCTCTCATCCTGCAAACTACGCCTCGTGTGTTCCTCCCCAGTCAGGAAGGCTCCCAACAAGGGGACCCCGCCAGAACGCTACTTCTCTCACTTGTCCTTCAGCCACTCATCCGTCGAGTGTCGGCCGAGTGCGACCTACTCCTCAACCGTTGGTATGTTGATGATGAAACCCTGATTGGCCGTATCCCGGAGGTGGCGAAAGCTCTGCAGATCTTGCTGACATTTGGACCCGAAGTCCGATTTCAGATCAATCCCGCAAATTCTGGTGTCTTCTGGCCTACGATGTGTCCGACCCGCCTCAGTGCCCTTACCCCGACCCTGCCCGTCTAATTGGTTTCCGGCCTTGGCATCATTCTCCTCGCCGCTCCCCTGGGTTCCCTCGAGTATATGTGTCGACAGCTCCCGTTATCCACCGAGAAAGGAAGGTCAATCTGGTCTTTATTGGACCCCTTCTCAGACGCGCGCACACGATTTCACCTCCATCGTGCTTGTGCCTCTGTCTGCAGAGTCCAGCACATATTTCGGCTAAACCCGCCGGGCGTTTCCTTCCCCCGTCGTTTTCCGCTTTGAAGAAGAACAGATACAGGCTAACTCCCGTCTCAACAACGTCCCCCTCATCCCGACCCCACGCAATCCGGTCCATCTCCCAATCCGGTTTGGCGGCCATGGATTCCAAGCACTCACACAAATAATCCATGCGTCTTATGCTGCCAGCCTGGTTGACTCTTCCAAGTTCAGAAATGGCGCACCTGGGAACTGCTCCGCAGACTTCTGTCGCCGCATCGCACGCATACTCCTGCGAAGATATGTCAACCTCCTTCCAGAACGCGTGCGCCCTCCTGGCTCTGAGTTTGGCACCGCAGGTCTTGGTAATTTCGAGCCCGAAGTCTTGATCCAACACCCTCTCTGCCCCTTTGCTCTCCTCCTCCAACTGATCCAGCCGACCGGTACCCGTAACTTTTGGGAAGATGACCTTTGGGACACTCAACCTAACCCATCTGCCCACAGCAAAGCGTCACTTCGACTCAGCGCCAGCCGCAACTCCCTTCTCTCCCCCGGCGCCTGGGCTGTCCTCACCAACCACCCTTCCTTTATCTCTCATGTTAGCAATGACGTCTGGTCTGTTATGCTTCGCCGACACTTTGACCTCCCCGTGTATGAAGATTCGGCAACGCTGATCCAGTGACACCATTGTCACGCTCAGATGGACCCTCGTGGCGACCATGCCGCTATTTGCAATCTGTTTTTGGCTTTGTGCACCGCGACAACACCATCCGTACCTTGTTCACTAGACATGTATTCAAGCCCGCTGGCCTCGCGTGCCAACAGGAGGTCCTCTTCCTCCTCCCTGGTACAGCCCATTGCCCTGCTGACATCTTTGTTCAACCTCGCCCGCCAGTCCATGGTGCTCCTCCTCACAAACCGACAGCGTATGACATTACGGTCCGCTCACCGTTCGTCCCTGGGTCGATACGCTAGGCAGCGAAAGAGTGCGCTGGCGCTGCCGAACTAGCTAATGGCGCCAAATTTCGGTCACATGCCCGGATGGTGCGTGACGCCCTCCTGCCCAGCGACACGGCTCCGTCCCCACAAGTCCAGTGGCATTTTGTTCCCATTGCTTTTGATACACTTGTTGCTCTGTCTACCTGTTCGCGACAAGTTATAGACGACTGTGCCAAATATATGGAGTTTCGGTCTGCGCGTGAGTTCAGCCATGCAAAGGGTCAAATATTGCAGCACCTCAGTTATGCTATTTGGTAGAGTACTGCTGCTGCTCTCCTTGCTCGCATGCCGTCTCACAGTGGGGGTCTTTCTCAACCTGAGTAAACCGTAATCCCTCGTATGACATTGTTTGACGACCACCCCTCAAAGAAATAAATGCGAATAATCAGTAGGGTCGTTTTGTGCGGAGTCTACTCATGCTCAAAACTATAGGACGCCCAATTCTCGTTCCGGATTTTGCGCTATTGCTTCGGGGTATGTAAGTTTGGCTACCTCCTCCGGGTCGTACCGTCGTCGTGCACAAAGCAGGGAGCCGGTTACTTTGAACAGTAGACATCCTCGACACTGCAGTCTTCAAGGAGTTACAACTCCTGCTCAAACATTTTGAAGAGAAGAGGCCATCGCTTTGAATCGGCCTTACCTAAGCCAAGGACATCGCCGCAGCCGCCCTCGGAACCCCCGACGGCCTGCGGTGACCTACTGGGCCAGTTACCCAGAAGCCAACACAGCGTTCAAAGTAAGGAATTCGTCATGCCGCGCCCGCTGCGGTTAACAGGCAAATATCGAGATAAACCAAACCTGTAAGGGCGACGGCCAACTTACCTTAAGAGCCAGCGCATGGCTCGCGCGCTCACGGACTACGTCAAGTAGGTAAGTACCTACAAAGAATGTACACGAATTGGTACTTGGCATCCGCCACGGGCACAAAGGATATCGCCAGAATTCTAGAAGCTTGGTGGGCTGCAAGCTGGAGAAGTCTATCGCAGTGAGGTACCTATCGCTGCGAAGGTCAATGGATAGCAGTAACCGACCACATCCGATAGCAATAACCGACCACATCTTCCATACATTAAAATAACCCAAAAAATCCCCCCATGGATAGCAGTTATAGTCGGGAATCGTAGCGCCAACCCCATGAAAATGGGGGCGAAACTGTTACTTGCTTCGAAATCCCAATCTACCGCGAAACTGCATTGCCTCGAAGGTCCATTCCGTTGAAGGGAAAAAGACAAAAAGGTTTGGATAAGTAAATATGCCTGACCGTGCAGCCTAGCAGCCACCGCCGGCACTCGCCACACCGTGTTTACAGTACTGTTATTCTAGGATTTGAAAGAATGTTTAACATTAAGGGCTTAACTTGTTACCTTTTAGAGTTCAACATTGAATGCTGAACCGCAGCCCGATCCAGATTGGGCGGCGGAGATTTGACCTCTGAGCATTAACAGTTTCGAATCTCTTGCATTGCATGACATCTCGCCATACGCAAGAGAATTATTACATTAAGCGAGTTTCGCAGTATTTCGCACAGCCGGGCACCCTCCCCAACCCGCTCCATTGCATCACGCTAGCAACATTGCCATTGAGCGGGTCACACACAAATCCTTGACCGTTCATGATTCGATGGTGATGAAAGTCGTAGCGTTGGCAATACTAAGGCAAACATCAACCTCCGCAAAGAACCGTTCTATCCAGTCCTCCATTTCATTTACTACCCTTTCACAATCCAGAGGGTCTACCAACTTTGCTTCATTGCTTTCGGTGAACGGCTTTGCAATGCGGTCATAATCTTCCTTGGACACTTGCGACTCCCGTTTCGCATACGTCGCCTCCAACAATGTCATGAGTTCGTCTTCCATATCTATGTTGTGATAGTCAACCTTATTCTGAGCCTCCAACAGCTTTGTTCTCATTACCTTTGCGATTTTCCGCTCAATGCCAAGCATATTCTTCCTCTCAATTGCCTCCGCAATAGTCATCTTCTCTTTTTGCTATTTCCACAGGAGTTACTGCACTCGCCATCATCAAAGCCGTCTTGATTTTGCGGCGCCGCGCCACCAAGCCCCCCCAAAGCTCGCCAAGTGGACATTGCATCACGTTGGAAATCGGTCTGCGACTTGACGTTGGCCTCAAATTTGGAACCTTTCTTTACTGCGACGGGCTCGAAGCTGCTTAAACGCTTCTCGATTCGTTTCGACAGGAGCTTGAGTTCGACTAGTGCTTTGGTTAGAGTGAGCGTTTCTTGATCCATAATTTATTGCCAGATTCTTCCAGCATCGCCGTATTACGTCTCGGAAAAGGTGAACCTGAACATGTCCACAAGCTGCTAGAACTGTAGGGCTGTTGATGGGAAGGCAGTGTGGTTACATATAATCACTATGCAGGTGGGAGTAGATGCATCCCAAGATTTATACTCAAAACTACTGCGAACGCATGATCACGCAGGAGCGGGAAGTTGCAATTTTATGAAACCGAAGGGGCTTTGCTGAGTTGGACAGCTCTGCTTGGTACGCACGGTACAGTACTGTACTGTACATACAGTAGTGTACTGTACAGTACATACATGTAGAATGCCTGTGCCTAAAGGAGCACAAGCTCTGTTCAGCACGCTACGGGGGGGAACGGTGATCTCTGAATGTAAAGCTGTGAGGTGGGGACAGAGACTAACTGGCCCAGCCGTAGGCAGTATTACTGAGAGCTGTCGCTTGTGATACGTATTTTGCGATGATTCGTCATAAGAGCCGTGTACCGGAGAACGCACACTACGCTACTTTTGATTCTATGCTTTATCAATATGTAGACTAGCTACGGAAGAGCGACGTGCACGGCAACTAAATTTGACTAGCTTTGGAGGGGGAGGCAAACATCTGCATGTTGCGGGCTACGACCAATCGCTGAAGCTGCACACGTGGATCAAATGGCATAGCTGAGCTTTTGATAAAACCGAGAGGATACCTTCGCCTTAGAGCTTCCGGTACGGGCCGCGATGGCGGCCGCATACTCGTCGACCACCTTGGATGTGGTCTTCGACGGGCATCCCAGGGAATCAAAGGCTAGCGGGACAAACTGCCAGCCGAGTTGCGGGCGTCCAGGTGAAGCATGGCCAGGAATGGCGGCGATTTTGGTTGCAAAGTCCCTCAGTTTCCGTCGTTCCGCCGCATTGGCGGCAGCACGCGCTTCCCGGGCTCCCTTGGATAGGAAGTACTGTTGGAAAGGTGCAGAGACTTGGATGTCATATGCAACCAAGAAAGGGGGCGTAGGGTTTTCCGGAGAAGTAGTCGGGTGGACGAGTATGTCGGCAGGTCGGGAGCCCAGCTCGGGAAGTAAATACGGGACTTCGTAGTGGACGCCAGCTCCATCCAGCGGCCTTGAACAGGTCTTTGCCGAGCACTTTTTCCAATGCTTCGTGGCTGTTCTTCCAACCGAGACCTTTGTTACACAGGCCAGCGGCATGATCGCCGAGGTGGTCCATAGGCGTGTTGCATTTACCGCAAAGGAGTGGGGCAGTTTCGTCGAATACGGGAACTTCTAAGTGGCGACGCAGCATTACTTGATAGAGCCGAAAGGACACCGGTACTGTACACTACGTACAGTATATGTCGGGGCAAGCAGTATCTCGCAGAACCATTTACTTTCTTTTCAGCTTTCCTGTAATTATTTACACGTCGGGAGAGGAAGTTCTTACGTTGCATTTGTTCCAAGAGCATTTGAATTGACGGTAAGCATCATGCCCATCTGACTGAGTAATATATAACGTACCGTGAGTAAACTACCCTGCCTGAAAAGGAGTAAGGACAATTTGAAGAACAGAAAACCCACGATACCTCCATCCGAGTGTACCATTCTACTGCGGGGAGCTTGCGATCCGTGCTGAGTATGGCACCGACACCGGCGACGATAAGGCGCCCCGAACTCGGTCCTCGCTCAAGTCAAGCGACACTGGCCAGTATTCGCTAAATCAAGTGAGCAGGTCAGCTAAACCGACATATCGACTGACCACGAAAGTCTACGTTTCCGTAAGGGACTACCAGCCGCAGCTACCGCTGATGGAAAAAATAATTTTGACTCCTTCTTCCTAAAGACGTATAGAGAGAAACACTGGAAAAATGAAGACCTTTCCGAGTATTTCGCAGATGATTTTTCGAGTTACAGTAAGGAAGACTTTGTTAACATAGAAAATGACATTAGA
This sequence comes from Kappaphycus alvarezii, assembly GCA_002205965.3. Taxonomy (NCBI): domain Eukaryota; phylum Rhodophyta; class Florideophyceae; order Gigartinales; family Solieriaceae; genus Kappaphycus; species Kappaphycus alvarezii. The sequence continues at coordinate 1,113,443 of NADL03000492.1, read as the reverse complement.
CGTGAGTTCCGAGATTATCTTCGTGCTCATGTAGTTTATGTAAGAAAAGGTACGAATATACTCATTGCAGACGCTTTATTTCAGGTTGTTTGTGATAAACTGCCATGGACGGATAATGAGGATTCTGATTCCGTTGAAATAGCAAAAGATAATATGCAAGTGCATGTTGAGACACATCTTGATGATTCAAACTTTCGCAATACATCGAACGGTAATAGTAACAGGTCCATCACAGCTTTACCAAACTTATTCAAAGCCTATCATGGTGAAACCGACAAATAAAGTGGAAGGAATACAGATAAATCTGAGAGGAACTATGCCATGTTTATTGAAAGATGTGAGCAGACCGGAATCGGTGGTGATGATAGACGTAGAGCCTTTTCGATTATGTTGTGTGTGAATGCCAGCCAGTACTACTTCGACTCCCTGCGCAGTAAGGATTTTTCTCTGAGGGATTTGGTCGAAAAAACCAAGGCTAGATTCCAGACACCAGAAAGAGTCAGAAAACTCTTACGTGAATGGGACACGCTGACACTTACAGCGTTAATGGCTCAGCATTCTGGAATGTCACCCACAGACAGCTTTGAGGTACTTATCAATAGACTTCAGGACATCAACATCTCCTTGGCACCGGAGTGTCGTAATGGTACTATCTTTCGCAAAAAGTTACTCAATGGTACGAAAGATATTGAAGAATGTAAGCTGGCATACTTTAAACCAGCTGAGACTATACAAGGGGTAATAGCAGACTTACACGCCTCATTGCCCTCTTACAAAATACCAACCCAGAGAAACTCTAATGTTGAAGCTTTGATTGTGGATTGTCGATACCACAACAGGGAAAAGAAGCAGAGTAAGAATTGTTTTTTCTGTAAGCAAGAGGGCTGTTGGTCTACAAATCATAGCAAACATGAAAGGGTTAGGGCTTAAAGGAAAACAAGACATTCCAAAAGTTGGAGAAATTCATCAAGGAGGATGACGAAAATGAGAATGTGTCCTCATCCGATGAGGAAGGAGTGATGGAGGAGCTTTCAGATATTATGGCCAACATTGCCATGTTTCATATCGATTACGGCAATGATGAGGGCAACTGCACCCCTCCTCCAATAACGGAAGACGCGGTTAATACTACTTAATTTGTGGCACATCTAAAGGAGTCCACTTTAGTGCTCGCTTTAACTACCGAAGTTTATCGCCATACACGATATTCAGAGCAACTTTTTTATGGAATTATGGTTGACTCAGGATGCGCAAGAGGGAGTACTGGCGGAATGGAACATTATGAAGCATAAGGTCGCCATACTGGCACCAATCCCAATGTCGACCATTCAAAGACCTGTTCTGTTACATTTGGAAAGGGGTCTTCACGCTCGCAGGGAACAGCCGTAGTGTCTTTTCCTTATCATAATGCCATGCAGTTTGCCATCCATATTCTGACTGAAAAACTTCCCATTCTGCTTGGGCTTCAGGATATGGACCGACTTGGAATTTGCTACAACAACATAAAAGAGAAACTGGTTCATCCGTCATCTGGACTCTTTGTCAGTATAGAAAGGGCACTTGGGCACGCCTTTTAAATTTGGAATCCGACTACCGACTGCCTGTTTACATACGCAGAATTGAATCGCTTACAACGACGGTTTGGTCACCCAAGCGCCAAGATACTGACGGACTTACTCGAGCGAGCAGACATTGAAAATTTTGATGATGCCACGAGGGCTTCGTTTGAAAAAATTACAAGAGCATGTGATCCGTGTCAGAAGTACGCCCAGAAACCAAGGCGGTTTAAGTTCACCATAAGAGATGACAAAACATCTAATTAAAGCGTATATGTTGATATATTCACCTTATTGGGAAAGCTTATATTACATGTTGTCGATGAGTCTACTCGTTATCAGGCAGCACGATGGCTACCTACTGTATCCAAGTCAGATACCTGGAGAGCTTTAAGTTCATGTTGGATAGATAACTACTTGGGCCCACCAGATCTTGTCACTTATGATGCAGGTAAACAGTTTATTTCAGCTGCATTCATGACAGAATCTGATCTGTTGCATATCAAGACGAAGCAAGTTACAGTTTAATCACTGAATTCCCTTACTTATGTCGAGAGGTATCACGAGCCAATTAGAAAGGCGTTCAAAATTATCAAGCCTGAGGCTCCAACATTGGACGATGAGGCCATCCTGCAAACAGCCGTTAAGGCTGTGAATGAGGCAGTGGGACCTGACGGTTTAGTACCGACTCTATTGGTATACGGCGCATTGCCTAGATTAGGCCTCCAAAATGAAAAGCCATCGAACACTATGTTTCAGCGAGCTTTCGCCTTAAAGAAAGATAACGCTGAGATGAACAAGTTCTTCGCTAGACGGCAGGTCAGAGCATCCTTGAACACACGGAATGGAACGGACACCTCTGACATACATACAGCGCCAATTGGATCACAGGTCCTGGTCCACAGGCCCAAAAAGGATAAGTGGGAGGGATTCTTCGCTTTACTAAGTACTGATGAACAGACTTGCACTGTATTGTTACCGCACGGGCCGACACCTTTTGGCAGTACCATCGTGAAACAATACATCACACCAAATGGCTTACCCGCGCTACCCGACAGAGCAATTTACACGGTCAATGATGAGTTTATTGAAGTTATGACAGCGAGAGTCCGGCCTGAGTCAACAGACCATGAACGTTTTAAGGATTCTAGGAAGAAGGAAATGGACGGATTGATCTCTATCGGTGTCTTTAAGCTTGATCACGAATCTGAAGCCACTGGGAGACGTATTTATGGAAGCAGGTTCGTTGATGAAGTTAAACATGAAGGGAAACCGGATGCATACGAAAAGTCTCGCCTCGTGGTCCAAGCATTTAATGACTCTCAACATGGACTACTGACCTATGCACCAACTGTACAACGTGCTTCTCAGCGCCTTCTCCTCGCTCTATGCGCGATCTATCCAGATCTTAAGATATTCTCCCGTGATATTTCACAGGCCTATACACAATCCGACAGTCCAATCAATCGGCACATTTGCGTCAGGTCCCTGTCGCTCTAAATTATCTACCAGGAACATTACTATAGATTATGAAGCCCCTGTATGGAATTACGGAAGCAGGTGCGCATTATTTACCACGTATGTCAAACACCACACCGAAAAACTTGGCATGGCTCCCTCCGTCCACCAGCAGTGCTTTCTTTGTTACCTTTTCTCTTCTAAAGAAGAAAAAAGTCCGAAGGGATTCATCTGCTTGCAGACAGATGATACACTAAACGGTGGTAATGATCAGTTTATTCAATTGGAGGAACAATAAAGCTCAAGGTTCAAATCGAAGCCGTCTCAATTCCTTGAAAAGATGGGAACATCGCCCAAGTTGAGCGACAGTATGCAATTGTACTGCAGCAAAATCTTCTTCGATACGGTTCAGTATTTACAGCAGTGATAAAAACAAATAAAGATTGAGTACATTACACTTTTTGCCCGTGCTGACATGTATCGACAGATCTCCTGTACTTCACTTTATCAATAACCGAACACATCTTCCATGCAGTAAAATAACCCAAAAATCCCCCCCGTTATCAATTGAGAATTTCAAGTATATTTTAGAGCCTGCGCATGGAGCCTGCATGAAGCACGCTTGGAACCAGCATAGAATACAGTAAACTCCATTTTTAGCGGCATTGCACATCCATACACAAGAGATAAACGAATTTCAAAAACAATTCGAAAATCGCACATGTCAATGTTGCGGAAAGTAAAAAGGATACAGACCGATAAGATGAGTGTCGTTCCAGATCAGCAGGCCATTACTGCGCGCATCACCGGAGGAGGACTGGGAGAAAATAACGAAAGATGGGGTGCTTGAATGTATGAAAGATATGGTTTGTCGTGCACCGGAATATCCTACACGGTGACCTAACTGCAATTAAACCAAAGCGGAAGCGTAGTGAGGCACTGGCTAGTGGTTGCATGTGTATCAAACAAAATGCTTTGAGCATACTACGTGATATGCCCACCACCTACTCTTCCTCCTCCTCACCAGTTTGTAAACCCTCCAGATCGGCACCGCAACATCGATATCGCTGTCGGTGACGGCGTTGCCTTCTAAAGAGTTGAACTCAAACCAGTCCGTACAACGTAACTAAGTCACACCGCTGCTAGGATGGCCGTTCCAAAAGACACATGCTAACCGTAGTCGATACGATTGTGACCCGTTCTTAGTGAAATGCATCATTTTATATGGTATGGATGTGTCTGATAGGTGGGAAGGTTTTACGGAGGTGTTCGGAAAGCATCCTTACCACATGTGCGAAATATTCTGCGAATGCATGGAGCAAATTGTTCTAGATCGCGAAAAACTCTTACTAGACTCTGATTTTTCTGCCTACGCAGCTCAGCGTCCAGATTTGTTTAGCAAAGATATCCGAGACAAGGGCGCTGGAATGGATCGCTGCATTGGATTTATTGACGGAATCGTTATCTCTGTTGTCAGACCAAATAAACATGTGAGACAGCTTGCCGTGTAGAATGGACGTGAGGTAAAGTATACCCTAAAGTATAAAGGGGATGGTGTGATTGTGCACGCGCATGCCCCTGTCGAAGGCTGTCGCCACGACTGGCTTCTATACGCTTGCAGTGGGTCAAAGTCGAATTTTAAGCAGGTTATGGTAGTATATAGTACTCAGTATGACATTTACGTCGATTAAGGATACAAGCTATGCACCTCTGCGGAGGTGCACTTTGATGGTAGCTACCTCAATGCATACCAAACGGCATTCAATACGTCGATGTCACGAGTACGGATCACCGTTGAATGGATTTTCAAGGAAGTTGATGTGCACTAAACTTGCACCCGAGAAAATTCTAGAAGAGGACCAATTCCAGATACTGTTGTTATACGAAAAAAAAACTCCTGCCTTTTTTTGGAAGAAATATTTTAGGAATTAGTATTCATTTCGTTTTTGCTTACGTGACAAAAATCCTAGTTTCTCTTCTCCCTTTGTCCCTTTCCTTTTTCTCGGAAGCATTTATCTATTCACTTCCTTCCTCTCTAGAAATTTGTTCAAGATCTGCTCAGGGTATTTTGAAGAAGACGAATCTGAATATCTTCATCTACGGTCGAGGTTTTTTCTACCTATGATATTACCGGAATAACTCGACCCTATGAACGACGTTACAGGTAATAATCAATTGCAAAATCAGTTTTCGATGAATTTATTTTTCATTGGGACTGAAGATATATGACTGATGGTGATATTTAAACCAGTCAAGGCCCGCCCAAACCATCAGACACTTGCCGTCTCTCCAAAATGGCAAACTCTCCCCCGCTCTATCATCAATAAGCCCACCAGAGGGGTCAGGCTGCATCAAAGCACTGGCCTTGCTTCAGCATGGGCCGACGGATTTCGACGACTACTACCGCAGGGTGGACCAGGAATGTGTTAGGGAGTGGGTTCGTCGTAATTTCTTCGAGGAGGCGGAGGAGTTGGAGGATGATGAGGTAGATGCCGAAAGTTCGGATGAAGAGGAGGACTGGGTAGACTCGTGGGAGCCGTTGAAGTACAACGGTGAGGGAGTTGCTGTGGGTGACGAAGGGGAGAGTGAGAGCGTCATAGTGATATCGGACTATTTGGAGGGGATTGGAGCGGGTGTTGAGGATCGAGAGGAAGGGTTGGAGGATCCTGATATGTTTGATGAGGCCATCTATCATTCTGAGCCGTTCGAGGGAATTTTTGGGGACTGTATTGGGAGTATGGATATTTTTGAGGAGTTGTTCGGGTCTGATCTTGAGAATGACGATTGATGGATTAGATGCAGATATTTATCTTGAAGTATCTTATCGCTAGTCTCTATCGTCCACATGATTTGCTTTAGTGCATTTTATGGTTCTTAGTGTGTTTGCCTGAGACTTCATGGTTAGCCAAAAAGTCTATAAAAGATGAGTACACTTCTTCCTCTTGTGGAGTTCAAGCAATTAGCAGAAAACTTCAAGTCAAGTCCCAAGTAGTTAGGAAGTTGAGAGTCAACTTCAGACCCGAGAAAAATTTTTCTTACGCCGGTCACAGAGCATCAGTAGTAGACCTTACCACTTCTATACTCTCTTGTAGCCCTCTAGACTGACGTCCTTACCCGCGTCTTTCAGTTCGCTCAACTATACCAAGGTAGCACTTTTGTCTCTTGCAACACCTCCTTCCTGGGGTAATTGGTTCTGATTATCTCTTACCCAGACGATTGAACCCTATCAGAAGTAAAGATATATTTTACCACCGTACATACAAAGCGGAAGATGAAGCTCCGTTGGTCCTCTGTAGGTCTACTATACCTAGGAGCTGTACTTATATGCAATATTCGAAATTGTCTTTATCCGAACCAGATATCAGATTTCTTCGGCATAAATCCGCCTACACTGGAAGAATATATCCATGAGAGAACCTCCGATGCTTCATGAGGATTGAAGAACAAATCATTTTCCCGAGCGAGGTGGAGAAAACTAGGGGCAGCCCCGCAGAGAAGCTTTGCAGGATCGCTTAGCGATTCTGCTGTTTGAACATGTTAAACATGATTATAGACTTCTCTAGTTCTACTTTTCGGGCGTCTTGACGCTCTTACTTTCGTTCTTCTCTGCCTTTCTCTCTCTCCTCCAAATCTTTTTTGTACTTTTCCTTCTCAAAGTTAAGTTGTTCTGCTTGCAAGCGAGCTCTGAATACTTCAAAATCTCTCCAGAAACTACAAGATAACCACGAAAATCCGACCTCTTCACTCTGAGCTTCCCTTTTTGTTCTTGCAACTGTTTTTCCCACTCCCAGATGCGTGCCAATTGCCGTTCTTGCTTTCACTGTTCTCTCCACCATAGCTTTCCTCCTCGACTTCCGAACCCTTTCTCTGTCTCTTATGGAGCAGTGCTACTTGAGCCACGTGCTTGCCCATGATATCATTTTCTTCTTCAAGCCTCGTCTTCTCCATCTTTTCCGTTCTCTTCCTTTCAAAAACGTATCTCTTCACTTTTTCATCTGAGATAATGCTTGATATATTTCACCTATCTCTCCACAGGCTACACCGGAGAGGTTTCTATTGCGTGAATTATCTCCATCAAAATCTTCCTGTAATCGTTTATAGCGATCTTATACGGCTTTCCTATTTAACTTCTGTGCGGTGTGTTGGTCCTCATTAACTTGGCTAGCAACCTTCTCAAAGGTTTGGCGACGTTGCCGAAAGTAGAGGCATATGCGCGTAACTCTGATATATCTCTGATAATGATGAGGTCTTCAGACCGAAGGTACTTACCGCGCTTGTATATTTTTCGTCCCTCATGAGAACTACTCCCTATAAACTCAGACATAGTCGATATGGCGCTGTTTTTTCTGATGTTTTGAGGGAGCTGTTTCGGGTTGGGGCGGGGCAGCCGTGACGAAGTATCATTTTAGCAACTTTAGCAGACAGCTGTCTTTAATAAATTCTCAGAATGACTATGAGAAAATGGGCAAATTTCTGCTGAGTTGTGCACAAGATTACATGGAATTTTTGTACCAACTGAAAGCTCTGTAATTATTTGAGCGATTTTTGCTGACAACTGTCTCACGAAGTGGGGAATAATGTCTCCAGTATCTCACCTAGAGCACATGAAAATTCACCACAAAACAGGCCCTTTTAAAAGAACGCAACAGAGGCTCTCATACAGGTAGCTATATAACAGCTTTTATCCGGTCATAAACGGCTCTAACACCTTCCTAAATTTAGACTGTGACAATGCACTCAGTTTTGAAGGGAACCAATAGGTTTCGTCAAAGACTCCTGATACCTTATATCTCGCCATAACAAGTCAATCCTTTGCCGCACTACTCTATTCATTCCCTTGTAGAAATAATTCTTGTTTACGCGTTATCTTCTCCAAAAACACACTGCTTTCTCTGCATGACACTTTGAATCAAAAAGCGGCTTTAGATAAGCTGGCGAAAACCCCTAAGACTCGTTCCATCCCTGCTGGTATCAGCGAAAATGGTAATGAAGTGACGTGTGTTAAAGATAACTTCGCAGAACAAAATAATGGCGAGCATCAAACAGGCTACAGCGAATGTAATGAAGGGGAAAGCGCATTTGGTTGCATTGGTTGCAAAAAAGTGCGAAATTTCTGGGCCAAACCTTCAGCAGTCATGCTCGAATAAGGCCGAACAGCGGTGATCCATCGAAAAACCAGCCATTATTTCTTTGTTGCTACACTTCGCACAGATATCCAAATTGTTTTCCTATAGTTAATATATTTTGAAAATATCGGGATCATCATGTTTTGCGTGCTTTGAAGCAAGATATCAAGGTTGAAGCCCTTTACTGCATCAAAACTGTGAATTTCGCGTCTTCTCGGGATATGAAAGGCAGAAGAGATTTAGAAAAAAATTTTCGACTTAGAGCAACATAGTAAACTTCCGAGAAAGATGCTACATGGATGTGTTTCATGAAATCAGGAGATTTCTGCAGGATTGAAAATATGCGTTATGTATCTCTGGAGAGTGGACGAAATACTCTGCGGCGCCATTTCAAGATCTTAACCACAGATGCTGAACCTAGGTTAAAATGCGGATGTGCTGTCATTATAGAGTTAAATATGGTTTTTACCTTGACTAAAATCATTCATACTGGATTTCTTCGTGTCCTTTAATATTTGCATCCACGGCAGGCGAGTATCTTTTCCCAAATTTTCTGCTCTAGAGAATCTTATTTCTCAACATGCAGTACAGAGGATATTATACGTCAATTGAAAGGAATAATAAAATGATCGACACGGCTTAGAGTTAAAAGAAAAAATGAATTCAGAAAAGCACTACAAATGAGATTTTGCTGGGGTCACTCGGTGCAATTTCAAGATCCCTAGGCCTTGTAGTAGGTCAGAAGCAGTACTTAGGGAGTAATTAGCCTCGTTTAGGAGGCATTTATGGAATGAAGGACTTTCTTTAAAGGTCAGACAGTAAACAGTGTGTGAAATTTTCATGATGCGACGACGATCGTAATAGCGCAATCGGAGCGCAAGCCCAAACGTCGATTTTAGCGACGTTTTCTTCGAGAAAAGAACAAATTAATCGTTATTGAATATGCAGGGCTCCGCCAGGTAGATTTATTAATTCTTTGTAGCTATTGTTTCATGCATTTACCTCGAAAGTACCATTATGCTAGCAGCTGCAAGTCACAGAGCATATCAGAAGTTTTCGAGATGAACGCGACTGTATCGGGGTTGCTTTACTCACAAAAAAGTGAAATTTAATTCCAGGACCAACTACGAGAACCAATCCAAACGGGGAAGCGAAGACATGGTGGCAGTATCTATACTGAACTTGAAACATGAAATCGTCCCTTTCTTCCCCTTGAGCTAATGCTATCTTCTTTTTCACTGTTTTGATTGTGGGAACTATGCTCTCCGCCAGGGTGAGCGGCATGTACTTTTATGCTAAAAATGTATTGAATTTGACTCTGTTTTTCTTCTTAAAGACCGCAAGGGCAGATGCGTTCAACCGTCCGGCTTTATCGGAAAAAATGCTTTTCAGCCAAATTGGTGAACTTACTCTTTCTGAAATAAGTAGTAAAGAAATAATAGGTCAAGTTATCTTATGTACCAGCTTATCTACCAATCTGTTACTGCTCGACGGAAACTTAGTGGAAATTTTTTCCTGTCATTAAAGTTGACATTGGTCGTATATGTCTTTCATACTAGGTATACTGCACTAAAATTTTTGTGTCACTGAAAAATTGAGGAAAAAGGTGATTCCTTTCGATAAGAAACCAATTTCATCAAAAATGGTGGAGTTCCAGACTTTTGACGAACTTACTGTTTGAAACTATCCAATTATTAGAAAAAATTATATTGCCAGTCAAAAAATATTTCCTGAAAAACTTATATGTGTTAAACTCATGTGATGATACATTTCAAAACATCAAAAATGATAAAATTAAAAATCGCCTTTCGATCCACTTAGGCTAATTTTTTTTCAAAAAAAACTGCTTTATTTTCTACCTGCAGCTTAGGATTGAGAAATCATGAATTCGAAATTTTCATTGTAGGAAGAAAGAGTAGTCTGAGAATTGAATATTATGATGTCTCGAAATTTTGGTTTTTATGTATTCATTCCTCCTAAAAATTGGAAAATTGTGAAACATAACATTCAAAATGTACTAAATAATAATTATGTTGTAATTTATTTGTAATTCTCAAGGAGTAGGACTTTAATCACTTGTTTTTGTAATAAAATAGTTAAGCAATTTAGTAATACTACAATCAGGAAAATATTAAAAGACTTTCACTAAATGCTATATTTATTCGATTATAAATTAAATATACAAAAACATTAGGCTAACAAATTTGAAATAAATGCGTAAAGTAATTGAAATGAATATAATATAGAAATAAAAACACCGAATTTATTCTAAAAAGCTGTTTTTCTAGCCTTATTCCTTCACGAATTCTTGTTTACTACTTTTCAAACTTCATCCAAATTTTCAAAAGGAAATATTAATGAGAATTATATTTGTTTTAAGAAAACTACAACTCTGTGAAATTTGTATTTCGAAAAATGATCAAATATTCCCGACAAATACCAAGTATGGACCAGTCGCTTATTTAATAGAATTTTCACTATGATTGAAAGTATCTTTATAATTGAAATATATCCTATATCAAACACATCAAGAATATTTCATAATTTGAAAATTAAATACTTGTCTCTTTTTTCATCTTCTATTTTCACGGCGGGTTACTTTTTGAGAATCGCAAAAAATCTCAGGAAAATATTGAATTAGGTGATAAAAAAGCTTTTGATCTTTTAAAATTATACATTTTTTATTATCCCGAAAAATGTCCCTTGTAGTATGCCTTGTCATTTTTAATACTTTTCCTTTTTTTAAATGGGATTAAAGCTTCCTTTGAATAATTTTCAAATTTATCTATATATAGTTGTCATTTTTCGAGGTCCTCTTTTTGGGCCGCTGTAATTGATTTTCTCATTGAATCAGTAACGATGCTCAGGAACAAAATTCATTCGCTTTCCTCTCTATAGAGTAATGTTTGATTTTTCATAACGACAATGCTTACTTGACGCGCAAAAAATGAACGTACATGATACCATGATTGATTTGGAGAGTCTTTACTGGAAAAATTCTCACTTTTTTTCTTTTCTGAAAACTGAAATGGTTCTCCGTTAATCAACATAGGTTTTAGAGCTTTTGATACATCGAACCAATATTTTTTATGAAATTGAAAGATTATTTTTCTCCCCCTTTTTTCGCCCATATGCGTCAATTGAAATACTTTAAAAATTTCCCAATAAAAAAATTATACTTAAATCTTGGAATTTTTTGTGAATCGGAGTTGATCCTCGTCCAATTGGTTTAGAACAAATATCTTCATTCCCTATCAGTCGTGAGTACAAATTCATCTCTCTACACCACTGAATATTGAAATTTATATGATTATTTGCATCTATACTCTGCACACTCCTGCAAATAACTACACTCTACCCGCTTTACAGTGATTCTCGCGTAAGTTACCACTATCAATGTTTTCGCAGTAATCTTGTAGGAATAAATGTGCTCAATGGCATTCTCCAGCCCCAGTTCACAAGGCCGCCATCAAGAAGTGATCAAGAAGTTGAATAGTAAAGAAAAAATATGGCGCATGTCCGTATGGCTCTTGTTCAGAGTCTACACGAGTCCTTGACCTCTAGCCTCAATATGATGCTGTATTCAGTTGCAGTTGCAGGGCTTTACTTACAACTTGAGTTTCAAGGTGGAATTTATTCGCGTATTCAAAAGTTACTAATCGATATCAATTATACATGATCTTCAGGGTTCAGAACGAAACTTAATACCACACATTTTTTTTTGTTTTACAAATTTTAAAACCAATTGGATTCAACCTTCAATTATATTAATATTGTAAATAGATATTCAACTAATATAGAAGAAAACATTTACCTCAAAGATATCAAAGATATTCAATTATATAAATTATGTCGCAAAAATGTTTCCATCTATTCGTATACAAAGATTAGACTCTCTTCCAATATTATAAATGCCCCTACAATACTTCAACGGGAATAAGGCACAAAAGTTTCGATAATGACTTACTCATCAATATAGAAATGATTTGAATCATCATAAATTTAAATCTTAATCAGTAACGTTTTATACTAAGGAAAAAACAATGATTATATTGAAACAAAAAATATTTATCATAATTACTTTAGCGATAAACTAGTGGTGTTTCAGTCAATTTTTGATAAAATAAATACAGTAAGTTATAAGAAAATTACATTGAAATTTTTTGCGTTACAATTTGTACTTAAAAAATAAAATCAAATGGGTGAAGCAGGTTTAAACTTTGCAGTCACGTGAACTCACCTAACTTCTATTTTTTCTATAAACTCGAGACAAATCTCACCAGCAATATATCATGCTTATTAAACTTTAATCTGTCCGTAAAGTAAGGAAGTAGTTATTCTACAAGTGGTGCTTAAATCATTTACGGACCCACAGAAATCCACATTTTGGCTAATCTTGAGACTTTCCAGGTTAATCGAACAAAGGTAGAAATCAGGTCCCACTTGGCCAGTATTTTGCGACGAAAACACTTGGTCTGTAAGAAAAAAGAAGTTATCTTGGGTCCCAGTTTTACTACTAACATAGAAACCTCAATTTGAGTAATACATTATCTTCTCTTTACACGTACATAAAAATAAATTTTTAATTATTTCATTTCAGTTATAAATGCATAATTTAGTTCAGGGTAACCACAAAAAAGTTCATAAATCAATTAATTGAAAATAGAATATTTTTGAGCTAACACTTCCGACTTTTCCTGTGAAAGAAAAAAATTTTATCCAAGACAAAAAATATATTCTTTAAACCCGAAACTGAAATAAATTTTTGTGTTAACTGGGAAAATCCCCTTTTCATATCTTGAGAATATGGTGCTAAAATTATTCATTCTCGAAACCAATCTTTTAACTCAAATACATTTGCGCCGCTCATATTTGTAAGATCAAATATATATACCCTTACCCATAGGTCAGCAGTTTTAAACTGAAGACGCAAGATGTATCACTTTGAGTGGTTCCTAATACCCAAGAATATTTTAAAAGCAATTAGTATTTTTGCAACTTAAAACCAACCAGTATCATATAAAACAAGAATTTATAAATATATATATTTTTTCTCTTTGCCAAAACTTTCGAGTGCAGGGCTCACGAAAGGGAAAAGGTTGGCGTTACCCTGGACCCAGTTGGAATTACTGCCGTTTGTCGGTTTGCCCGTTGAAAATGGTTTATAAAAGGATCTAGCTACATTGAGAAGAGTGAACGGAAAGCCGATATGGCTATAATAATAAAAAATACAGAATTCTGGATAAAGTAAAAAATTTTATGCAACAAATGTAACTAACTTTACTATTTTTTCATATTATTGTACCAATAAAAACAAGCAATCCCGAGAGTTAGTACTGATGCGATTTCTTCAGTAAAATTGGGCAAACTATTTTATTGAAAATTTCGGGCACTAATCTCATTAAACCAAAATATTGAGTGAAAATCGGATGATATGCGTGAATCAATAGTATTTTTGAATTTTCGTAATGTTTGCAGATTTTCATAAATTTTTATTACTCTAACTGCGGCTCGATGTATCCCTTTTGCCTGCTCTTTTTCTAATACAAATCGAATATTTTTCATACAAAGAACTTGAACCAATTCACCAGTATGCAAATAATTCCCAGCCCATTCATTATTAAATAATGTGAAACTCGTGGTATTTTTGCAGGACTTCCCAATTAAAAATAGGTTTGGTCCTTTAATAATGGGTTTTAACTTCTTAACGCATGTAACGTGAGAAACCTGAGTTTAAGAATTAGGTCACAGAACTACTTGACCGAACCAACCGTAGTCTAATAAGAAAGCTAGTCAGCTCTTTTTCTGAACTATATCCCCGTTCAACACAAAATCTTCTTTTGTTCAAGAAATGGCTCCCTTTCGCTTTAGAAGACGGAACAAATCTAGCGTATCTGGAGATACAAGTGATAACAAAGATAATTCGAAAGCTTATGAGCCATACTTTGGAGAGACAAGAACAAACGAGAAGGGAAAGAAAAATGCGAGAACTAACGAAAAAGCTTCAACTCGCGAAAATGGTGAGAAACTCCTACTTGCATTCATAAAAAATAAATTAGGATCTCAAGCGGAGGGACTTGCACTCAGACTGATGAACAAAAATCCTATTAAGGAAGGTGGTGCTTTTAGCTACCAGATAAACCAGTCAACAGAAGGTAAGCCATTTCGTTCATTGTTCAATTCATGGTAGAAATCAATGAAAAATCGAAACTGACCATTTTATGTAAACAACTTGAAGAGTCTGACATGCAGATTATACTTAGAGACTTGCTTAGTGGAAGGCTTTACAGATCTGGAACGAAACTTATTGCTGGTGGTTGGGCTTGTTTGCTTTTAGGAGAAAAATTTGCAGAATCATCTGCTCGTAAGCAAGTCCATGAGTTAACATATACCAGGACATCTTGCACATGTCTTGTATGCTTAATTCGTCAAAAAAAAGCCGAAGCAAGCATTAAGAATGACCCACCTTCAGAAGAGGATATTGTTTCACTATCCTCCACGTCTAGCTCGTACACTCCAGAAAACTCTGCAATGGCAAATTTTGTGCGACCTTACTCGCTACCGCTTCCGAAGGAGCTCAAGAGAATTGGTGGGCTCTGTTCTTGGAGGGAGCTCGAAATTGGGACTATCATTCGATTGAATTCTAGAAACGCTTCAAAACTGCAATTTACGGATGATATGAAGCAGCTTTTCGGCCATCTTTGCTACACAGGTCCTCTTACTCATGAAGATGTGTATCGAAAAGTTACGACTATTGGAGTGAACTATTATTTGTATAACAAGGGTAAAAAAGAAAGAAAAGTATACCTTCAAGGAGAACTAGTTCAATTGCCCTTGGAAGTGGGTGTTGTAAAACTGGGAACAAAGCCTTTACGAATGGACGAAGTAGGTGCCTATTACATTATGTACAAAAGGCAAGTGATGAATATATATATTGGTGAGCTAGTTCTTGAAGGAAATTCTTTCGGATCGTAAGTACCACGTTATTCCCATTGCTCTTCAATAAGCTTTTTTCGAATTGATAACTGCATAACTGACATTTTCACAGATTTATTCCCACTGGAATAAGATTTTTCATTGGGGTGGGAGAGGAAGGTAAGGATCATATTCAATTGAGAAGAAAACAGACTGGTTACGTGATTTCTAAATGTCCGAAATTACTAACTACATACTTTTCATGTGAAAGGTGGATGTGCACCAGTATTCCCAGATAACAGCCTAGGTTCCAGGAGGCGGCTAGGGGTGAATGAACTCCTCCTTCATCATCATATGGTCGACGACCTAAAAGTACGCATTCGCTAATCTGGGTGCTCAGGGACTTTTCAATAACTTTGATTTTTGCATATCAATGCAGTTCATATTTGAATGAAAATTTCAGCTATGATATTCTTCTAGGTAGATTTCGAACTCTGAACAAATGCTCTCGGAGAAATCTGCTTCTTACAGAAGAACAAAATAATATGTAAATTTATAGTTATTAAGAGCTGAATAACTGTTTTAACATCACAAATAAGTAGGAGCTCGTATACAATCTACAGCAGAAATTCATCCAGTCCAAAGCCTCCCAAAAGATGAAATTTTGCGGTGCAGCCCAGATATTCACCGCGATTTTCCCTATCAATGTCCTTTTATTAAAAATACCCCATGATCAAAAGATGTAAACAATAATGCATCCAAATAATCTTTTGTACAGAACTTCAGAGAAGGGGAACTTCTACAACTAAAGAAAAAAAAGAAGAGAAATTTCTGCGAAAGATAGAAAAGTACATTTTATGGTCCTTTCTGAAATCATGCAAAACTTAAACGTCCAAAACTCTGCTGAAGAATTATGTTTACACATGTCTACAAGAGATGAAATCGAAAATTATAAAAGGAAATAACACGTTAAGGTATCATTAAAGTTCCAATCCAATTCTTCGATTTGTTCATACTGAAAAAATTTCACCCAACATGATTTCAGAGTTATTTAGATCTTTTTTGATTTTTATGGATTTCATTTTAGACCTAGGAAAAAATATTTAAGAGTTAATTAGAAATTTGTGAGTTTTATTGAAAAAAAGTTTATTGAAATACCACTTGATGAATACCTAGGTAATATATTTTTTCTGATATCTAAATTTAAGCCTTTTTAATTTAGAAAAGTAAGATATTTATTCATAAGTAACATAACTGCGGAAATGGAAGCGTAAAAAGCTATCTAGATACTTAAAATAAGTTGTGATACTGTTTATACAGAATAAAAAGTATCATCAACCTTTTGAGAAAACAATTTAGTCAAGCAGTTAGTATACGTAATGTTTTCTACAAGTGTGACCCTTGCAAAAGATATCGATTAGTCAGACGGAAACAAAAGAAATAAATTATGTATCCAGTTATATACATCATGATTGAAAGCTTTCCAGAAACATGTTTTTACCGAAATTTTCCTCAAGTTCTCAATAGTGAGGGAAATAATGGAATTTACCGAGAATTATAGTGAAATGCGTTCGAATAAAATCGAAAAATTGGTTGCAGTTAAGATCACAAGTAAAAATTCTTTGAAGTACAATTGAGACTGGTTTTTGCAGTTCTTCGAGTTTTATCTCAATTTCTACGAGACAAAAGAAATAATAAAGCGTCACTTTAAAAAATGCTTGTACTGAATTTATAGTATCAGGGATAAATAAAATCTCATATTACGAGTACCTTATAGAGATTTAAACCATCTCACTATATGATAAGCATTTTTCTGTCGGTAGTCTTAAAAATTTAACAAACATAGTATTTGCAGGGACTTAATTAGACGTTGAATTCTAGAAAAAAAATTAGTCCCCTTCAATTAACCTTAAGTAAAGAAATAAGAGCTGGTTACCCTGTTTAATTTTCAATTTATTTACAAATATCATCGTTTCTGAGCAATTATTTAATGACCAGTAATTTCTTTAATCTCTTTTTAGAAGATTTTTTTGCTCCTTTTTTGATTTAGGCTTTCATTTCTTCTCTTTTCAAATATAAGGTCCCGACTTTTAAAACGAGGAATATCTTTCCAGCCACGGAAAAAAGGAGTTTCTCTTGTTTGAAAAATCTCCGGATACATGTTATTTATTTGCAGTACTAATTGAAATGGTTTTCTATTTTTATATTAAAAAACGAACTTCAACGAACTACGTACATTTTTATTCTGTATAATTATATTTCTATTCAGCAAGTATTCACGAAAATATCATTTAACGTAAAAATATGCCTTCGTGTAGATAATCTACTGTTATAATTCTCTCAAATTACCAAAATCGCTCTTAAATTTTTTAATTTACTTCCTGAATAACCCTCATTGATTTCGTTGAAATCACAAATTATAAAGGAAAAAATGAAAACATGAACGATTGAAAATATGTTTGTATATGGAGTTTAGATCATCTAGTATTATGATGTCTAGAAAACTACTTATACTATTTTATAAACTGCAATACTCTCTTCGTTTAGAGCAAATTATCATAGAACAACAATGTTGACTCAAATATTCTTATGAATTTGCTTTTTGTCAGACCAAAATACTTTTCCAGAGACTTGGAATGGATATAAAAAGGGCATTCCGAACGGCCAAATTTATTTCTGTGAGTAATGAAAAGATTTTAGGGACATAATTTTGAAGTTGCGAATTTAAGCTACCAGTAGCATCTTTCATATATTGTTAAGGATGAAACAGCAGAAAAGATTTATTTACGTGGAAAAATTCTAGTTCTATCTCAAAACCCGGAGTTACAGCAATAGTGCTGATGAAATAAGTAAACATATGTTTTTTAAATTTGAATGTCATAAGTGGTAATTCCATGGCTTTCACTACGCCAGTGGAGATTACTTGCGTTTTCTGGGCCAATCTTCGAAATATTTTGAATTCAGTTTAAAGATGTATTGACTAGATTTTTACTCTGCAAATACCGATGACATATGAACACACGAAAGTAAAAGATTAATCATTGCAAGATTTTCAATTATTTGTCCAAATGAAAAGTTCGAAGGATTTGATCAATTGAATAGAATGTTCGATCGAACCAAACTCAGTCACAAATTCACTAGTAAAATCATACATATATATTATGCACCTCAATCTGACGCTAAATCGTCAAAATATAGAGAAACTCCTCGACTTGAAACGTTCAAAGCGGGTTTGAAAGTATCTTTGGCTTCTCTGCTCTCAAAGTCCAACAAGAGGTACTAACTCGAAATGAAACTAGAATAACGTGAGAAAATTGGTTTGTACTTTGGCATTATAGACATATGTAACATGCATTTTATTAATATATTTGGCTAAATTGATAAATTAGAATACAACACTTTACAATATGTTACAACGTAACTAGCTTTCTTTTATTTTTCGATTAAAGAATTTAAGTAAATACGTCCAAAAATTGTCTAAAAATATGAAATGAAACTAGAACCTAGAAAATATGAAATAAAAATAAAATTAAATCAGAATATTTTTTCGCCAAATATATCAATCCAACCAAAAAGGTTTTCAATGCATTTTGGCGAGTATGTTAATTTACTATTCCAAACAAAATATATTTTCTCTGTAACTTCTCTTTGGTTCCTTTTCCTGGTTTCTGGTTTTGGAGAAAAGTTTTTTCTCCAAATATGTAAACTCCAAAGTCATATATTTTTCTGTATTTAAAATTCACAAAAATGGAAAAAGTCGAAGAACCATTTTGGAACTTTTAAATCTGGTTGCCAATTTTTTTAACTCAAATCCATACCTAGTATACTACCGAGCTAAACTTATATGACAATCGTAAAAAATCAAAAATGTATTTTATATATATATATAATATAATTTCGTATAAATTTATTTCTCAACCCTAAAATTCAGATGAGACTTCAGCAAGTAGTTTTTAATAGCCTATTTCCTGTTACAGAGGCGAATAATGATTCTGTACCTAGAGATTGAAAATTGTTTGAAACATTTTGAAAGCAATCATTCGAAAAATTAATTCGTTTAATTTCCCACCGATTTTGTCTCCTTTGACATCCCATAAAATGAGGAAATTTCAAACTTTTAGTATTCAATAAAATAATATTTCTTCTTCATTTCTCTCTTCCAATTTCTCTCTACAGATGGCAAAAGGTAGTCTTCAATTTTTCTCCTGTACCCGAAGATGAATTGTACATGTTCTCCACATCTTCACCCCCCTTTTCTACAATGTATAACGCAATTCTTACGAAATTTATTTATATGATACAAATTAGCTATATGCATCCTTTTCTCTCCAATAAGCATCAAGAAAATCTTTCTCAAAATATCACTCTTCATCTAAGGCCTAGGGGCTATCTAAGGGCTATACATGAAATTACTGCTGAAAATGAATTAATACAACTTTGCTACAATATTGTCGGTTTCAATTTGATTGTGAAGCGTTGCACCTTACTTTTTTAGCCATGAAAGCTGAACGTGTGATTTTCAGCTAAATCAAATAATCTCATGTGCTTCGGACTTTTTAATCTAGTAGAAAACACTGCAATGAATTATAACGTTTATGCTTTTACCAAAACACCGGTACGATTCCAGCTACTTTAACTCATTGAAAGAATTATATATACTTTTAAAATCGTTTCAATTTTGTATAGAAACCAAAGGCTCTTTTCAGTTCGTAACTTTAAAAAAGTATGGGTTACCTATGAAATTATCTATAATTATGGACAGTGAAATGTATTCTTGCCTACATTTTATTTAGAAATGGAAATCATAATATTGTTATTCTGTTCCCAATTAGAGAGAAGCATTTTTTCCGCTTGAAGCTTTTCTGTGAAAACAGATCGCCAAATATCCATAAAAAAGGACCTAATTTACTTATGCAGTCGATCCACTCTCTAAATTGGCCCATGAAAATTTCTAGAGAAAATATTTCAAACCTTTGAAGAATTTATCTACCACCGTGATCCAAAAATATTAAAATTCTCCAACAGTTTTCATTTTTTCCCTTAAATTTAATCCTTCTATAGCCTCTTTTGCCGAGGGATGTAGGGAAGACGAATCATAGGATATTGTCTTCCTCACCTTCTTTGCAAAACTGCAAAGATTTAAAATACTAATTTCTTTACCTGCAGAGGCCTAAAATCACTTATAATATCTTATTTTACGATTTAAAGAATTGATTCGTTGCGTTTTGTAGAATAATTGACTAAAATATGAGGATTCATTTCATGATAAAAAAATAAATTGAGACTATAACAGATTATTTATGCAGTACTCCTGTCTCTAGTACTTCAGTTAAATCTTTAGTGATCAAAGATTGATATTAATGTAAGAAATATCAATAAAAATTTCCTTTGATTTTTTGATAGCTCGTTGTCTTCCTAGCTGCGAGCCATCTCTTAGATTTATTTCTGATTACAGAATTTTGATAACACAATTATTTTATACTTGGAAAAAATTAATAATAAATAATGGTAACTCGCCTCGTATAGGGTGATAGGCTCCCGAAGATTAGGTTATGTTCCATATTCCATGCAAATATGTTTCATTATCGTTTCTGTAATTCTTTGTATTCAGTTAACCCAATATTTCAGGAATTGACATTACAACTGATTTTTTTATAACATTTCAATAGCTATTGATATTTATCGGGCACGATTCAGGTATTTTAATCATAATATTATTCATTTCTTCATATCCGATAAAGAACAGCATCTAATTTGTGGTCAGTGATACATCTTATGTCAATAAAACAGAGAGAGGGAATTTTTAAGATAGTTTCCCAATGATGGTGCATTGCTAATCTTATACATCAAGTTTGAACTCTATTTTTCAGTTTATTTCACACGTAAACTCTGCATACTCTTTGACTAAGTTTTTCTCTGACAGGTAGCAATAATCATACATCTAGTTCGCATCATTGGAAATAATTAACACTCTATACAATTTCAAAAAACCTTTTCTCTTCCTGATATATTTCTGCTCTATTTTGTTGATACTAAGCATCCAGAGAAAGGCAAAAGAAGGTCGGTAATTTGAATGAGGATTTAAACATCTGAACTTAGGTCTTCTTTTACCTGTTCGTGCAGCCAAAACTATAATAATTGAAACGCTTTGTCCATCGGTATCTTCCTTCCGGTATAATCCACGCATCTCTGCTCTGCTCTTTACTCCTCCAATACGCTATAGCAGTACTTAGTTTTTCAATGAGTCATCAAAATCGGAAAAAACTATACTTTAATGTAGATATCATCCAATTAAATGCAAAGACTAACCAACCGATCCCTGAAAAAGAATCCACGAACATTCAGAGTTATTAGGCTATTATAGGTATTATTTACCTTCTTTTCCACATTATTTTCCCTGAACAAACTATCTGAGGTGTACTTGTGCAGTCTATAAACTTCTATTTGCGACTTCCCTCTACATGACAATATTATTGAAAGAAAAATTTGAAACGATCTCTATCGAATACGAATAGACACCGCTACAATAACGAATCATTTTTTGAGTGAATATGAAATAAATTAACTAATGGGGGAAGGAAAATTCCTCTCAATTCGTACTGTGAACAGAAAAGTGATTGTTACGCTTCAAAATTTCACACAATAAATAAAAATTGTCAATTATAACCAAAAACCATTCCAGCAATGCATAAAAACTACTGTACACATTAATCGAACTGAGTATCTGTACATGAATGGAATCATGACGGCGTATTCGCATTTATATGAGCTTCTATTTGATTGCGACGTTTATTATTACATTTTCGCCTGTACCAACGCCCACTTAGAACTAATTTCATCATCAATTTGTCCGGGTGCTTTTCTTTGTCACAGTAAAAAACATAAATACGAAGAGGATTCCAAAAATGTGTATGCTGGTATTTTCTAGCTGAAGTTTAATCAAATATTTACCTGTACAAGTTTTCAAGAAATCGATAGTTGCACGATAACAAAACCCAAAACCAAATAAATGGCCGAATTTGTTCTCCACAGTATTTTTTTCTGAATAAATAGTCGTGTTGAAGACAAAATCCTCCCTTGTCAAACGACGGCATTCTGAAAGTACGAATATTCACGTCCGTTGCGAATGAAGCATACGGGTAGTAAGAAAAAATGCGTGTGTTTCCACGCATTTTTGCGTATACTCTATCCACCCTCAGGCCAGGCACGCAAATTTGAAAAGCCTCATCCTATAGAAGTAAATAAATGCCGAGACATATCGCTCAAACTTAAGCCCGTTTATTCCAGATTCTTTGCCATACCAAAGCCTCTCTGATTTTAGAAATGGCCCGTAATTCGGTTAAAAGATAAAATATACTTAAAATTTAGGGTTTTCCGTACGGGAGTGATATTTTAAAACACAAATAGTACGACTTTACATAATGAGGACAGTATCAGGAACTCATGCACAGAATCAGCACACATTATGCCCCTAGAAATAGACTTTTGTTGCTCCTAGGAAATTTACAAGAAAAAAACCACGTTTTCTTGGCCATCTGGTCATCTGAGGGGGGAAAAAAGGGCACGGGTCTACGTACCATCCATTTTGTGGATTCAAGTCCCGGTATTGTTCCCCACGAATTTTTTCGCTCTCCAAGGAAATTGATTACACGTGGAAGTTAAGGCATATATTTTTATAAGCTGTAATGATAAAAATATCTTAAATCCAGTATCCTTAGATTAAATAGACCGAAGGAAAATGAGAAACACTAATTAATGTTTCTCATTCGCCTTAAATTTGTCTCCTGAAAAAAACGCATTAAATATCCTTGAAGATTATTTAGTACCTGAAAAATTCGTAAACGCAAGTCTTCCCGAGGTACACCATCTCTAATATGCAAAGTTTATTATGACCTATCATTATTTATTCACATCCCTGGGGGTATAATTCTTCTCCATGACGGGCAACGCGATGTTTACCATTCATCTGGTTAGTTTACCATCCAGGCCATCTGCGAGCCTGCTGCTTTTCTTCTTTCTCTACATTGATCTGCTTCTCAGTTTTCTCTTCACTTTCTTTTTCATTTTTCATCCGAAGACTTCAAAAGAATAACGAGTTCCAGTAAATACAAGCAAATAAGAGGGATTTTTTCAACAAATCTATTCTGGACAATCTGTTGCGGTGAGCCCTTCCACTTAAGTTAAAGTTTTAGGGCCACATTTCGAATTTCTTCTTCAGAAAGAATCAAACGTCCTTAGATGTAGGAATATTAAACGCAATAAAATGTTTGTGAAGGTATTCTCAGCGGCAAATATGAAGCTCTCATGAATTTACCTTCAATTATTCTCCTAAGCAGCCTTTCCGTAGACTTTTTGAATAGAATCCCAAACATTTATCTCATAAATTCTAACAAATCATGTCGAGAGCTTGGATATAATTCTTAATGATGACATCATTACATCACAGTATGTGTAATGCTCTATGGGTCCGAATAATGATAAAATCAGAGTGTTTATGAGATAAATTGTATAAGCTGGTAATTCCACCGCAACAATTCGAGCTTCCTTCACTTTTGAGTAAAAATGTGAGTGACAGGTGTACAAACCACCGAATATGTACATTCACGATAAAATGGCGGAAGCGCCTCGATGCGCAACTGAAATATTATTGTTAAAGCTACCAATACTCTGTCGCCAAATGAGAATTACCTCTCGAGTATCACATTGGATACCTTTTACGAATGATACCTATTACTGATTCTTGTTTTTGATATAACTTTGAGTACCGCCGCAGATGTCAATATTCCGCCTGATGCATTCAAACATACAGTAGCAGAAATTCTGTGGACGTACAAAAAATTAGCCCGTGTTCAAATCACATTTCAGCCTACACAGGTAGGCACACTCCTTTCACTTTTTCCTTCTAGATCGCTGGCATTAGAAAAATCATGTTACACCGAGGTCTTAAACTTGATAGGAAGCTTTGATACTTTACATCTTGTTCAAACACTTTAGCTCGCAAAACAAATTTAACGTATCAAAATTCAAACATTGGAGACAAATTTTGTCCTCAGGCATGGAATCGTAGCAATTTAGTTTTCTCTAATTTCGCTTGAGAAACTCCGAAGAAATGAAGACTTAAATTTTGCCAGTTACGATTTTTGTGAAGCTATTACTGCACTGATAGCTCCATTAATGTACTGGAGCTCAATATGCCACAATTTTTATTGTCTAAATAAGGTTCTTACTTCAGTTAAGAAAACGCCCGGACAATTTTTTAATCTTCCTATCAGATAAAGATACTGTATTCTGGTTGTGAATTTTTAATTTTAAGAAAAATGACTGTTTCTTGGCCTGTTTAGGTGTTGAAAGTTGATTCCAGCGCAGAATTGTTACCTTCGACAATTTGAAGCGGTTTTCCTGATATTTAACAGATGCTGCGATAATAATGAAGTTCTTTGATATTTTCACAAATTCGGACCGAGGCAATGTGTTTCCCTGTCGCAATTTTCTTCTTTGCGAAATAAAAGAATGTAATTTGTTGTTCCGTGGGCCTTCTGTGACCATCAAAGATGTTAGAGTCCATGAGGAAGCCCCCAGAGGTTCGAGTCTCATGAATTTGAGATCAATGAAAAAATCCCAGTGGTTTGAAAGTGATCAATGGTTTCTATCTCTGATTAAATATCTATTTATCTAAATTTATTGCAGGGGATATTTAATATTACTAGTTTCCTAGTAAAATATTAATATTGATTTAGTCTCTGGAAGGAGACCTTTCTCCTCTACGGCTGCAATGCTCATCCTTTTTCAACTATCGTTTCCCTAGATACCCCTTCCTGAAGAGTAGTTTAGAAGTTTAGCATTCTACGCACATCTTACTGTGGAGCACTGGTCTAACCAAAACAAGGTGACTCTCATAGAACAGCGTGATTTTTCTTAATTTTTTCAGTTTCACATAATATTTAAGTTTTTCATCGAAACCTGTTTTTTGGTGCCTCAGTAACATCTTCAGAAATATCATGTAATTTTTTCGATCACATAATTTTTGCTTCAGTATCTTTATTAATCGCATTTTTTTGAACAAAGCGGTTACTAGGTACTATCTTTTTGTTTCCATTATTTTTCTATTACTGTACGAAGGCAGTATAGAATTGAAATTGAAATACAATTCTCACCTTTTCGAAAACTAGTTGAAATATTCACTGGTACATGCAGTACATACAGTATTGCCTACAACGTAACGTATTTTTCATACACCAATATATAAAAAGTGTTAAATTTCTCACCGTAGCGGCTTTATCTTGCTTAAAGTGTCCCATTAAATTCTTCCCCTTCATTTTCTCATAACAGATTAGTTTTTGTTTGTGTATATTTGAACAATTGATGTGCTCATCTTATTTTAAATCAATACATCTCCACCGAAATATTATGTTAGCTTAGCCAAGAAAAATCACTTATCAGGTCGCTATTGGATTTTTCCGCAAAATTACAGGCTCATAACGCATATTCAACTTTTTAAATATAGATAAGTCAATAAAGGCAATAGTTCTACGAATATGTACCAGTGTACCAGTGTAATGTCACAGCTTCCATACACGTCCTGATTCCACCCCACTTTCATTCCATATTCTATTTTCCAGAATTTATACAAACCTTTTCTGCTGCTTAAAATTCACTTTTTACCATAAAGATTGGAAGATAATTGAATACTTAGAGACATATTATGAAAACGCTCCTTCCCTTCTTAGGGAATGAAAATTCCTCAGAACCGCTTCTATTCCTTTATTTTTATTCACTTCTTTTTACGAACTGATGATTTTTTATATATCATTAGAGTTTTGAAGACGTAAATACTAGATTTGAAAACTATATTACCGATTTATATGAAATTTTACACATTTGGCACAATTCTCCGTACTTTATTAGTTGCCAAGGAAAGAATTTAAATTTGACTTTTTCCATCGGCATTATCTTTGAACATTAATTGTTTCACAAAATATATCTATTACATTTTGAAACAGTTAGGACTCCTTCTTCTAAATTTAGGATGTTTGGATTTCATATAAGTACTAAATACATTTCTTCTGTGTTTTATTTAAAGTTGGAACCCATCTGTGTGAATAGTCTTACAATTTATCCTTCCTACAAGAGCACTTCAATGCTCACTCCACAGTATTTAAAAAAACCCGATCTCTTACTAAAAAAGATATTTCAGTTGAACTTATTAAATTATCACGTCATGTCTCAGTATCCAGAAATACTAATGAACCATTATTGCAGAGTTTCGTACCATATGGTCTTAGAAGAAAATCCCAGATCCCTGTATATTCGTTTCTCTTTTCTACCGAGCAGGTTGGTCACAGCAAATCAACTCACCTGAGGCTCGTTTCTTTTGATTTCTTCGGCGATACCAAATTACATGATGGGTGCCAGATTCTAGGGAATATGCGCCTTAACTTTTCGAAAACTTTAGTTTATTTTATTCAAAGATTATGAACTTTTCAACTTTTTTCTATTTCAATTCCGGGATATAGCTCCCCTCGCGTATAAAACTCTGAGGTTTTCTAATTGAAATATTGAAATATTTTCTCTTTTACTTACAAGTCGACATTGAAATAACGTCGGTCACATGCTCCAATACATATTCAGTTAAATGGATAGGGGTTACGGAAGATTGCCCGCATCATTGATCAAAATATTTCTGTGGATTTGAAACTGTTGAGCTATAATGTGGAAACATTATAGCTCAACAGTTTCAAATTATCAACTAGAAATTTTATTTTGAAATATTTTCAAAAATTTTTAAATATTGATTATTTTTATTTTCATTTACTAGCTTTAATGTACCTATTCTTTGGACATTGAATTTGATCTCATCAGAACTGAATATTAATTTTCATGAGCATTTTAGAAAAAATTTCTAATCTTAATTTGGATTTCCTTTGTCTATTTTAATGGTCTATCTGTATAAAATAGTCATTAAATTGATACGAAATCGTTCATAACTCAAAAATAAGCGATATTTTCTATACTAAGCTTCCCAAAGTATTTCGATTTACTTACGATTGCATTTCCTTTTAGTCCTTTCCGCAATTTCTTCCTCAGCTGACCACCCTTTTTAAAAATTCATGCTTTTAATATACTTCTCTTCAAAATGGCAGTGGTACTATCTAATCTTCTGTGAAATTTTAATTTATCGTTTTCAAGAAATTTAGCGATTTGGTCAGTTTTATTATCTTTGCTTTTCCTTCGAAATACAATACAGTAAATATTTCTGCTCGCTTGTAGGTAAGTAAATGAATTTTTTGGTTCATCACATTTAATCTCTTTTTGAAAAAATGGATGCATTTGTTTCGAGGTTCCTTTTTGTCTTGTGTATTTTAACTTATGAGTGCATTCAAAATCCATCTGCAGCCTTCTTCGGGTTTGAGGGAGCAGCGAATTAGTTTATGCATTCCAACGATTCCAGTCCCGAGAAATATAGGTCGTCGAGTACAAATTTTAAAAATTTCTTTGTCTCATACGAAATCGTATAGTAATTTCCCGTTATCTATCCGTATCCCAAAAAAAATATTCCTAAATATGTTCACAGGGTTTTTTCGTCTTTCTTATACTTTCTCGTAGAAATAGATACATATTAAACCATATACATGCAGTTCGATTTGAATTTGCGATCTTAAGTTTATTCCGATCGTATTCTTCTCCATAGTCCTATTTTGAAAAGCAAGAAGGTATTTTCTTCTATCTTAGTGCCCTATTCCGAGTATTTAGGCATTCAATAATGCTATATCTGTACGTGAATCCCCCCCATTCATCAACATTTGGAATACAGTCAGGCAACTGGTGAAAAAGGGTTGCCAAACACGTATTTATTTTACTCAAATGCAACCTACTATTTTAATCTCTTATTCAATCTGACCCCACAGGAAACTGTTTAACATACCTTCTTTGGTGCATATAATTCTACTGAAATGTTTCTAAGAGCTCATTGGTGCAAGCACGGCTTCAAATCATTCGAGCAATCACCTCAATCTTTGCAGCACATACCTATTTACAGCTTACTCTGATACAATATATTACAGCAGTTTTAAATATCATTCCCAAAAAAACTTCTTTCTTAGCTCGAAACTAATTCTACGAAGAAATGTTATTAGTCCGGATCAAAGTCGCTAGAAGTCTGGATCTAGGCCAGCTAGAAGGCAGGCCACGTTAGACGTTCCAGCGGCCGCAGCGTAACTTTGCATGAATATCCCTCGAAACTTCCGGTAAGATTCCATGGTCCTGGCTGCAACGCTTCTTGTCCCTTCTGCTATGACGGCGTATTCGTCTGGATGAAAACGGCAGAGATTGGATATGGGCACGGGGACGAGTTTGCCTGTTTAATGTAATGAATAAGAAAATGAAGTTATGAGCACTCTACTTTCACTTTCTTTAAATCACTCTAATCATCGTACTTTGATTAACAAACTTGAAATTCCGCTGCATGCAATGCTTTAAACTACTATGTCGCAATGTTTAAAAAATTAGAGCGAACACTCATCTACTAGAATTCGCAATAAATCGCTGTCTATACCCTAAAAATTCATTATACCTGACAACAGACGTCTTGAATAACGTATGCCTTAGAGAAACTTTCATGTAACCAATAAAATCCCCCTTTTTATCCTATTTCATAGTGTAACCGCCAATTGAATAAAATTTCACCTTTCAACAGTTTTTATCACCATACAACTTTTCTCCTCTTCTCAAAGTAAAGGGCGTAAAATCAGTGAAAGTTGCTACATGAGCCTTGAAAACCTTTTAGTTTGATGTCTTTATGGATTCTTTTCTACAAAACGTGTGATTTCTTTGGGCACTTTTCCTATATAAACCCTGGTCTGGAGTGACGGCCTGTTTAATAGAAGCATCAACCAGCAATTCAACTATTGATTACCTTTTGCGCGCTCAACTCCCCATATATTCGAGAAAAATTAACGAGATAAATACTATTGAGGATGACAGTAAATCTGGTTTGGACCTTTACATGCCTGACCAGATGCCATCAAGACATGCTACATAGATAGTTCTAATTCGTAAGTAATACTCAAGATTTATGTATTTGATCAACTGGTATACCGTGATGTACTGTTAGAATAAAAGAGCGATATTGAAAAGAAGGCTGATCATACTGACACGATGTTTTTGCGGTTGGGAGCCGACGGCTTTTTAGATGGCAATATCATTCTTAATGTCGACCCGCACATTAAGCTCCTTTTGTAGAGATCTAAAAAATTTTACAAGGAATTCGAGATGGAAATTTTTCTTTACCGAAGTTCGAATATCTTAATTCAAATCCGAACCGTAAAATGTTTTGAAGCCCATAATTTCAAAACTCATTATCAAAATCAAAGACACGAGAAAACGCGAAGTGGTTGCAAAAGACTCTATTTTTCCTCAAGCGAGTGGAAGTCGTGAAAAAGGCAAAAGTGTGATGTTCAAATAACCATCTTAAGTGAAAATTTCATCTGTATGAACGTTTTTCTCCACTTCATCCTCAGCTGAAAAACTCTTATTCTTTCTGTAAATCAGTATCGCTTCTCAATCAACTTGCCCTTCACCTCCTCTCACTGTTTCAATTGTTGCAACAATGCAATTGGGTGTTAAACAAGAGGTTCGATGGTTGGCTTGCACAACATTTTATAGTTTGCCCGAAATTGGTCTTTTATGGTTCGAAACCTATATTAAAAATCATCATCATCTATTGAAGATGAAGAGAACCGAGATTGATGCTTGCTTTCTTTATATACACGGCTCAAATAGAACTTTGGAAGTATTTGCTTGTCTGCAAGTAAATAAACCGGTTGGAATTGGACGAGAACAGTTTCTCTCTCAATATTACAATGGATCTGAGCTATTTGCTGACATAGGTCTACATTTCTCAACTATTGGTGATATCTTCAAGTTTAATTCAATGTATATTAATATCCAACATGGACGTAATCATGTGCAACAACGCCTAGGTATTGAAAAGGTGCCATCCGTTAAGATAGAGAGATCCGCTCAGTCACTCATGTCAATTCGAGAGCAGGTGGCTTACGTTATCTCATTAACCGAGCCAGAAATTACTTTTGTCATTAGTTTAATGGCAAAAAATCCCCCACAAGACGCTACAGAGAGATGTATTGAACAATTATACCCTGTCTCTAAAAGGACTGAAACAATTCAACTACGATCTGAGCTTTAGTAACAGTGATCTGGAAACAGGCTCAGCGCATGTATTTGGGGATCCTTCATTTGGAAACAGTCGAAATGAGCCATCTTAAATCAGTTAATTTATCATCTTAGCCGATTTAACAAGGAGCTTTTCGATTATTAATTGGTCATTTTTCAACTGTAAAACAGTGACACGGTCTTTGTTAACTGCGAAACTTTACAAGATTGCCACCGTATGCGATACTGGCTATGCACTTAAGCATAATATTCCTTCTGTTATTGGTGGTGATATAAAGCTCAGTTTTTTGACAGATTGGCGAAATTTTTGACGTCATTACAACATTTCGCAGTATGACCGCAAGAGGTTGCTGAACGATGTAGGTGTACTTCCTCCAGAATTTCAAACCGGAGAGCTGACGAATATTGGTTTAATTGGAACACATTATAATCTGAACGACGCACTCATAAAGGATTAGGTATATATCTGCATATATATATTATAGCGCAATGCTCTGAGGATTTGATTATACGCACTGAAGTTGCGCATTTTGCCGCAGATAGACATCCATGATGTTCGATTTTGTCGAAAAGAAGATTGCGAATGCGCTATCTGATGGGATTTATTCGAATCCTAATTTGCAAGAAATGTTGGTAATTCACGTTGAGGAGAGTGTTGCGAAACGCCAGTGATATGGGGGTAAAGAAACTCTCACATCAAATATTCAATTTCGGGATTTTTACCACACTTTTTCCTACAATTTTGTTTATTTTCTGATATTTTTCAGTAAAGGTACTTATTTCTTCATGGATGTGATAAGCAACGCGTTTCTATGCTAATTTTAATTTATATAGTCTTTTTTCGTGGTATATAGGGCGAAAACAGGGAAATGAGTGATTCAGCCGGGAAAGTATGAAACTATGTAAAATATCGTTGTTAACAGATGCTGTAATGTATTCTTTTTGGTGTTTCCCAGAGTTTCTCTCGAAATATTGATATCGTATTCCTGAAATTTTTCGGTCAATAGTGGCCCAAGAATTTGGCGGAACAAACTTCCGCTACTTTACAGCGTTTTTTCGCAACCTGCGCAAGTTATGCAAAGCGAAGCGAAAGAAAGAAAGTAGAAAGAATGAAAGAAATAGAACAAAGTGAGGGGTGCTTGCATTAGCATAACCCTTTTCCTAGAGCATCAGCGGCGCAACGTAAAAATTCCCCGGTGCGCTTCAACGCCGTCACAGCAGTCAACAACGGCATTCGTGCCCTAACACGTAATGCCATTTGCGAACCTTCACAGAAAGAGCGCATGCGAACTAGTATGATAATTTTTCAAATAGCTATTTGAATAATCATTACAAATAAAATGCTAGTCCTATCATTCAGAAACTGTTCCAAATATCAATAATTTCCATGTCGGAGACCCAATTCCTTCGCGCCATCCAGAATCAAACATTGCATAAAAACGCCCATTCCATCCCAGAAAGTCAGAATTTTCTCTATCTTAATGATCATTAAACCCCTCATAAGCTCGCCCGACCACAGCGTGCTACTTGCGAGAACCTGACAAGACACCCCAAAAAGTCCAAAGCACTTGTAGAAACCACGTTTCATGGAGCCATAGGCAGTAGCCATTCATATTACCGTTTCACGTTGGGTTTGGGCAGAGGCGCATATTCTAGGACGTGGGTGTCCAAAAGTGCCAATTGCACCCTACAGCATTACTTACAAGTGGATTGGCACTAAATTGGGCGACTGAAAGGAAATCGACAATGTTCAAACATCGACGCCTTTTCTCCAATGGTAATCCGACACTTATAGCCTACCAATGGCTTCTTCCAATTAAACTTCGATACTTGAAATGAAAGTTTCAAAGTTTTTTTCCCTTATCGTCGGTCTCGGCGACTTCACAACTCTTTTAGATATGAAGATCATCATGATTCCCAAAAACTTTTGATTGTGGCTAATTTAATACTCACGACGACTTCACTCCTCATAAACCTCCGTCTCACAATGTATTTTATCTCCTTCGTTGTGTTTCTGATTCTTTTCGATCATAACTTTATTCTGAAACGTATTTTTTCGTCTTCAGTATGGCTGCATTGAAGTCGGCTAGATATCAAATAGCGTCAAGATGAGCTTCGTTTTGAATATTAAATACTATATATGTATTCATCCTTCATTTTGTGGCTCAATGCTTCCCTGAGATTCTTCTAACACTTAAAAATAATTTCCTGTTCTTCTTTTCTCTGGAAATTTCTTCGAAATTTTGTCATCGTCTAGTCCGTCGCAAAGATATGCACGTACCAGCATGGGATAGAGCAGGTCATCTGTACGCTTAACATGTTATGGAATCCCCGAATCTCAACTCCTCGCGCTTATGAGGCATTTCCATCTAAATTTGATTACCGAAGCGACTAAAGTCTCTGGTTTCAGTTAATCAATAAATTATTTCACTGTTTACAGTAGCTATGAGTATCTCCTTTGCTACATTTGAGCAAATGTAATGGTTCCTTCACCAGCTTCCATCAGAATAATTACATGAAGCGCCATTTGCACGTAAACATCATGTATGGCACCTATTTAGTTCGGCTATTATATGAGCTGTAACATACAATTTGTAAGCTTCCATTTCCAACTAACTCTTAGACCACGGACTATTTTAAGATATAAAGGCCCCATTCTGGCTCTTTCTTCAGCAATAAACCCGTTCCAACGCATCATGGCACTTACACTACAGAATCAGATGAACTAAAGTTAAAGGTTTCACAACATTGAGTGACACGATGAACGCTTTCAAGTATGTTCGCAACTAAATCGATACTAATTATTTTCGTACATCAGTGAGTCCATTTGATGAGGGGAGAGTAATTTCAACGGTTCGCTGGGATGAAATCTCACCAAATTTCTCTGAGGCGCTGCCGACCCTTTTGAATTCTATACAACGCGATTCAATTCAAAGACACGAGGAACTTTCTTGCAAGAAAAATATATGATACAACCAATTCAAGATCATAGCCTTTATTCAGTATACGTCACGGAGAAGTCTACAGTTCTTCCTTTGATTCTGTGTTGACATCAGTCGCCCTAAAGTAATTATCGGTGTCAGGGAATTGATATGAACAATTTCGGTGGTAGGAAGCAGATTCCAATGCTTTAAAAGGTTTCATAGAAAATTCAGGTTTGCAAATGATGAATTTGATTCTCTTTATGAATTTGATCCGCAGTACTAGCAAATTGGCTGCTCTTGACACGCGTGCCCATTAAAGAATTACTTTTTACGGCTCATATTATTTTATCAGACCCTACTTGTAGGTGTAAATACCGGGTCTCACAAACTTGAAATGGTAATTAACTCTCTTATGCCGCAGTGGAAAGTTGTTTTATTGAAAATCAATTTTTCTTATTTAAATCGCTCGGAGAGAGGGAGTGATGAGCTCAATGTTACAGCTACTGGTGTTTTCAATCATCTGTTATATCATAGTTACAATATAATGTGAAATAACGTAATCCATAACGACCGGCTAGCCCTATCCCCACCCTACCTCATTTCAAGAGAAACAAGTAGTATAGAAACTTTTCATTCCGGTTATTTATCTCTCCGAAATCACAAAATACAGTCCCCATAGCAAAAATCTCAAATATATCTTTTATTTTATTCGTGCGATGTGCTAGGACTCCTTTTATAGTGAGAATTGAGCGAAAATTTAGATTAAATGACCACACATTCATCTGTTGCAAAGTTCCCCATCAGGATACTAACGATTTGCGGTCATACAAGGACGTCGTTGCATGCTGCTGCTGCACCGTAGCCCATTCATTTTTTGTAAATGGTAAGTTAAGCTGATAGCATACAAGAGGAAACCAACCGTACATTGGATGAGCCATGATCCTCTCGTTGGTGGGACAATGAATCGGTGAAGAGCTCCTTACTATTTCATTTTTGCCGGGACTGGCGGGGACTTTTAAGACACATTTCTTCCAAATCAGTGGGCCTTATAAATAGTTCAATTCTTGGGAACTCTCTTATCTCTATTTCGGGGTTTCAGGTGCATTAAACTGGATAAAATTGGCAGTCGCATAACCAAAAATAATGAAACATACTCTTAGACGATTCAAGTGACCTGTTTTAATGGATCAGGGGGAAGAGACTGTGAGAACGATCAAAGTGTAATATGGGAGATTGAGAGGTAAATAAGAAGGCTAGACAAGCTATGGGGAGGGTTAGGACAAATTAGCGGCCCAGTAATATATTTTTCTCCGTAGGTAGGAGACAATGAAGCTAAAGGGAATTTTAAATCGAAAAAAAGTATCTATATGTGAGGTCATGGTAAAATTGCAAGTCGTTTTTGACTTTTTAATCTTGGTTGTACATAATTTCTCCCTCTATTTTGTGAAATATGTTAAGGATGCAACAACTCCGACGGGAAAGAGGCATGAACCATTTCTCAATATTTGACACATGATTTTCCTATAAAATATAAAAATTCAATATTCTCCATTTGCATTTTCAAGGGCAACCCATTAAATTCGCCCAAGTTTTATTTTGAAGCCAATCTGACTATTTCTCTAGGAGCGCCTATATGTCAATCTTTTTATCTTTAGAAGTCTGTAATCTCGCGCGGAGGCTCGTGACGGCAAAATGCTAAAGAACACGACGGCAGAACCCATCGGCCAAGCAAGAAAAAAGCACGTAGCGTGCCTCCTTTTCTTATATCCACTTTTGATGCACCATAAAAATAAATTAATTACTGTACTGTACGAATTTCTCTGCACTTTGAAGGTCCTAGAACGTGTACGTTTGTTAATGTGGAGAGATACAGTCCGGTTCGAGGTGCGTCCAGGCACTTAAAGGATACAGCGGCTGATATTTTCCTCCCCTTACGTCTGTGCCCACCTTCCGGACCGCACCCCTTTACACTCCTCCTACACACATCATTTCGAAAAACACCACTGAATGTCGCTGTTTTAGTGTCTGCAACCCAAAACCTTCATAGCGCCCATACTGGACACATTCCAGACAACTTCCGCCTGCCCATAGCATCATCTTCAAACATTAACACCCTCAATACCCTCAATATCATTCTTCTCGGAGAGAAACGTCTGTGGTTTGTTCCTAACGACCACGGCACTTCCCTTTCTTTCTGTTGCGCGCCGTTACCTCTTCTCCTCGAAAAGGTTGCTTCGCCCGTATCTTTGGTCGTAACCATCTCCGACTTTCTGTTCTGTCTCAACAGGGGGCCGAACTTCAATGGAACGGACGAAGCAAACGGCCGAAATATCTATAAATGGTGTTGAGACACTGAAATTAATATGTACCGTTGCTGCGCGGGTATCTGCTGGTGTATTTCCGGTGCTCTAGCATAGCTGCTTGGTGTTCAATTTCTATAAAATATTAACTTCAAGCCAGGTGATTTTCGACGATATCGAAATAAAGTTTCGAGCTACCGCCAAAATTAATTGGTCCCGAGGCTCTAAATCCTTTCAAGATTTGTTTATGTGGACAAAAAAGACAGCTTCGAGAGAAGAAAGTATTGGTGTAGAACTCATAGATGGAACTGTAGTCAAATGCTAGAGCATGCGAATAAATCTGACCCTCTGGAAACACATCGCTCAGTTATCTATGTAAATAGATCATCCTTCGACAAAAGTTTGATTGTCATACTTTTTCTAGATTTTCATAGACAAAAACCAGTGTAGTTATACTACGTTAGAGAAAACTGAGGTCTCTAAAATCAAACCCGCAAATTTCAATTTCGTGGGTCTGATTATTGAGAAGAGAAGAAAATGAGTAATCTGCAGTTTAATATGCCCGCTTCGAATAGATATACTCTTTGCTTACTTCTAATTTACAAGATGGAATAATATATGATCGCAGAGTTTGATGAGTTCCACGGAGAATCGATCACAAAAAAACGATTTCTGCAGTAAAATACGCAGTTTGAAGGTTTTATCTTCGATCCCGAGACTCTTCTGGACAATAAACAAACGAACAAACACAAAAAAGATTCATAGGGTTTTCGCTGTCCCTCTTTCTCCTTGAGCACCCTGCAATGGAAGAGCACAGTAGGCCGATGTCAAATAGAAGTTTATTTGGTAGAGAGAGGATGATTTCTTGGGTTCCTGAACGGTTAGCTTTCCTCTGCGTTTTAAGGACGTAACGTGATCTAGGGACTGTTTTAATTTTAAAGAGAATCGGATCAAAGAACCGAAGACACGAGGGGTTCAAAACAGGGCAAACGCGATGCAATAATGCTTTAGCAGTGCTGAATATCGCTTTTGAATATCTCCTTCGTAGATAAGGCTGTTGTCGCAAACTGCAATCTTAAAATTCCTGATTGAGTGTAGACTCCAGATTCCGGGGGGCGAAAAGTAACAACGATTTCCTCAATTTCTGAATCCATTCTGCACAACATTACTATGTAGCGCAATAAAATTGCAATACTGTAAAGTTAAATACAGTGCCAAATAATGCGCTATGGTGTAATACAGAACAGCGAAATAAAATACTACTGTGCACATAACTATCGACGCCACCACACACACTTAATCCATCCCTACATACGCGGCCGTTTCACGGTCGACTGCGACCGATTCTCCTACTCTCTTCGCTCTCCTTACCCCAGCTGTCCCGTACATTGACACTCGCGTCCCCACCCCTCACCCAAGCGCCCTTTCGGTTCATACCTCCGAACCCCTTCTTGCGGATCTTGCTCTCGATTCCGAGCCCTACCGTAAGGTGGAAACTACGATTAATGCCCTCTAGACAATTTTTTTCTGCACTGGCATTCTCCTCACCCCACCGACGGAGGTCATTTCATGGGCATTGCCCCGACCGCCACTCCCCATAGGCCGTCAAACCCTTACTTGACTGCCTATTCTAACTGGTCCGGATGAATTTTTGAAAATAAGGGTACAGTGGGAGACTTAAGTTACAAAAATGGAAACCACGAAGGAATGGTGTTTATTTTCCGCGTAAATATCTACTTTATCCTTATGGTTGGAATTCAACCATCAAGAGGAGCAGGTAAATATCTGGTTCAGTTTCTTTGATGTCCTAAGCGACGAAGTTGGCCCCGAGGTCACCAAGTTTTACTGAGATACTCTCTACTCCCCTGAACTTGTACTTGTAGAGTGCGAACTCCATGCCCTTAGACATACTAACATTGTATGTGCAGACGATGTCTTGCGCTACACTTCCAGAATCTTGTAATGGAGTTCCATGGATGTTTTTTTTCGGACAAGTTGGGTTTCGGACCTCTCCCTTAATACTGCCCTTCCCCACATCTCGCACTTCATAGAAAAGTCTTACAACTTGTCCTCCTTCGAAATTATTCAGACTCTTATCTATGCAATGGGTACTGGGGTTGATATCGGCGGGGCTTATATTCGGATCCTGCTTTACAACCATCGAAGTGAAGGAATTCAGGTATGAAGATAGTTTACCTAAAAATGTCAGAGCCATTCTTGTCTTATCTCTTCCTTCACATTGAATCGAAATATCAAGAACTACTTTTCGGAGCCGCTGAAATGCTAAACGAGAGCAATCCGTATTTTATTCAATTGAAACACACTTTCTGCCAGTTTCCAAGCAAACAATTGCGGTTCTTAACGTACCCGCGTGGAGGTCCAACACGAATCCTCCCTCAGGACAAAAAGTTATTAAAAGTTCGTAAAAAAGCCTCGTGCTTTTTTCCTCAACAAAAACTGGTGAATTCATGTCAGGTTTAAGTAGCTTGCTTCGATTCACAGAGACATTGGTGATAGCAGAAAATTTTAACTTCTCTTTCGTCTGTATCATATGATACAGACTTTCCAAGTCTGTTTTAAAACCATCAGTTCTTTTTCCCGGTGCTCTGGCAAAAAAAGGAAATTCAGATGCATTCTGAGTAAATTTATCACCATAAATTTAGAAGACTCAAAAATTAAAAGAACATTTAACATTAGAATTGAATAGTTTCAAAAAAATGTTGTAAGGAGTTTTTAGATTAAAATAAATGTATAAAGAGTCCACACCAAACCCGATTTCCCGCCCTTTTCTGCAACGTCTCATCCATTACAAATCTAGACAATCGCCACATAACCCGAAGCCCCGCACACCACAGTATCACTCAACCACAATCCTACATGGCCCTTTCACAATCCCAAATCCCACTGCCCTGTCCAAATGGCCCCTGTCCCTCCTCCCATCAAGCCGCCAACGCCTTGCAGCTTCTTGCTGACATTGTAGTCGAAAGAGACCGCTGACTGGGCAAATACAGAGACACTCTAGACAATGACACAGAGATTCACCATCCTAACTCTTCGAAGTCTTCTGTGAGTCAGGGGGATCCCAGGCAGTCCACAACATGGCAAATTTTGATGCACAGGAGTTTTAGACTATCTGGAACAGTTTTTCAGATATCATATGTGAACTATACAACAATGGGCTCGGTTGCAAATCTAACCACTCAGCAAAGGACAAATATTTTATGTCACTCACAGTTCTCAAGCACAAAGGAGAGTGGGAGATTATCGCCAAACGTTCTGCTGTGAAGGTCCCGCTCTTCGAACTTATGGTAACTAAATTAATCAATTTGATGCATGAACCGTTATATGAAGCCCCAGTACTATGCAATGATTCTATTTTCATCATGGGAGAACTTACCAGGATGTCAAGAAGTTTAAACACTTCCTTTTCGTCAAGTATGTAACAGATATTACATTCCAGCAAGGAAACCGTCCATCAGCGAATATGCAAGAGGAAAGGCTTTATTTCAGTGGCAAACGTAAGTTGTACGGGTTTAAGGTTGAGGTCAAATTTCTTGCCAACGGCTTTGCTACCAGTTGTTCAAGTCACTATCCTGGATCTGTTTCTTACTTGGAAAATTTCCAGCGTAACGTTGACCTTCACGAGACTGCGCTTCGCAAGAAAGGATTAGAGATTAAAATTACATATTTAGGTTTACTGTTGAGTGAGTATCCGGATCATTGGGCAATTTTGATGGATAAAGGGTACCAAGGAGCCGCTGAGGTGTTTCGTGCAGTGACGCCGAAAAGAAACCGAAGAACGGTATTTTTTCCAGGTATGCTGAAGCTAATAATCGTAAGGTACCTTCGGATCGTATTTTAGTTGAACATTTTTCGGTAGATTATGATTGCTATAGAATGCAATAGGGAATAAGTGGCGATGGAAGGAGAGCTGGTATGATGTGGTATTCGGATATTTGTGGCTTTGACGAATATTCACATTCAAATGCATCCGTTGAGAGATGATGACGGTAGCCATCATAAGGGCTTCAAAAAGCGCCTATATTCAATTGGGAGTGATATTGCCTAGAAACGGCAGCGCGTGCAAGAGCGCTATTAAAATATAATAAAATATATACAATATAATATATTAAATTAGAATCCTCTACATAAAGGCTGGCGGGCCGAGAATCGGGACCCCGAGCTATCAGAGGGGGACCGAGCAAGTAAAACAAGACGCACACTCCACCCCACCAGAGCCACACCGATCCATCAAAATCCTCAACCACTATAACCAAATTAACCCTGCCCCCATTTTCGTCTTCAAAGCAGTGTTTTACCTTGTCTCCTTGGACTTACGGTGTTAATATCGAATTCCAAGGGGGAAATACACGTTATACTGCCGATGTCGCTTGTCTCTTTGGACTTTCGGTGCCAAGCTCTAAGTTCAAAGGGGCAATACCCCAGTAACTGCCTATCTTCGAAGACATTCAAGGCCCCCTGAATGGAATGGTAGGAAGGATAAGGAAGCCACTACGGACTTCGGAGGATCATCGACGGTGCAGGAAGCTGCGTCGACGGGAGGATAGGGAAGGGCTTGTCAACGACCTTAACGAACACGGGAGCATTAGAGAGAACTCTGCCATCAAGGCTTGCCCGAGGCACCCCCTCATTGACGACGGAGCCAAGGAAGGGTCCGAAGAATCTGAATCTGAACAATAATCTATCCACGCCGAGTCTTCTTCACAGGACTCTAGTCACTCAAGACCCCTCCTGTTTTCCAGAGCCCGCCTCTTGTCCTTCGCACCTCACACCCGCCCTTAGGTCTTCCTCCGCGGCTACTTCTTCTTGAGACCAGGCCCGGATTGACCTCTTCTCTACTACCGCGTTCAATGCTGCGACGGATCTGGAGAGGAGGGAGAGGAAAAAGAGAAGTAAAAAAGCCCAAATTCTATTGTCGCATCTGCGACATGGAGTTTGTCCGTTCCGGGCAGCAAGCTGTTCACGAGGCTAGTAAGAGGCACCAGAGGGTAGCACAGAGGCTAAGGGAGAGAAAGGATCCTCCGCGGTGTACCGATTGCGATATTACTTTCATCCAGGAGATCGACCAACAGTAGAGACCCACCTGTGCCGTAACAAGCATCGTAGGAGACTTCCCTTCTTCACCGGGAAGGGACGTAATTAGAATATTTTATAGAGTTTCTATTGCTAAGGAAAAAAAGAAAAACAAAAAGAGAGAAAGGAAGAAAAGAATAAAGAGAATAAAAATATAATTAGAAGTCCTCAAATAGAGGAGCAAAAAAGGAAACCACAATCTTTCCAGTGCCTAACAAAAACCAGTGCTCATGCGCCTAACGAGGAAATCTTATGATCGATATATTGCTCATAGAATGTAAACGTCTCATAGTTGCACGTATTTGACTGTTTTCTCTTTTCGAGCCTATCGCCGTGTAGAACACGGTGTGCTGCGTCAACTGACAATTTTTGAACACTTTTGACAAATTTTTTTTGCAGAGGAAGTCGTTGAAATTCCGGTTCCGAGGGTCTTGGATAGAAAGGAAATTGCTGCGGAGTCCGTGAACGACTAAGTCGATTCGTATCAGCGGTACTTGCGCAACGGCAGTGCTTGCCAAAGTAGAGTTGTCAGTCACAGAGGTCTTGACCAAATGGTCTAGAGGACCGACTCGACACAAGTCACGGGAAAGAGCAAAAGCCAACAGCAGATGGCTTTTCTCAGCCACGTGTACTCCGTGTACGCACTGGCGCGTCTTCTTCGCGCTCACGACTTTGACGAAGGAAACTCGGGAGAGCACTGGGGTGCTTATCGTCCCCGTCGCTTGCACACTTTACAGGCCGGCACGCGCACGGTATTTATACCCTATTAGATACGTGTACACGTAAATATTTCAGCGCACCGAGCGCCATCGTATCGTGGCAAAGCCACGTATTTTCCTTAGGGGAAATCATGGCTTCGTGGCCTGACAGTGGAGAACGGTAGAAAATGTCCTTTGATCAATATATTGATCAATTCGGCTGTTTACTAGAAGTTCTCTAAAAGTAAATACAACGCTCCTCGCTTCATATTTCTTCCTTCTCTTTCCCTTCCGTAGACTAGTGCCCTGCTTGAACGTCGTTTCCGGAACGAGGCTTTCGTTTAGACCGTTCATTGGAAGCGGTCTGCGAGCCTAAATCCTCCTTAGGTGCACCCGTCAACTCAGCTACTGTAGCTCTAGACCGAGTGACTCGCTTCACTTGCCTCTCAATCTCATCTTCTATATCTCCTCCATCCTTCTCACCTCCCCAATCCCCGTCATTATTGTCTTTTTGCTGTGACTGAGATCGCCTATCGGCTCCGGAAAAAGCTTACATAATAAACTTACTGCAGCTGCAACAGCACCCGTTTGACGCAAAGATGCACGACTGCTACCTCCATTATTTGATTTTCGTTGCTCCTCCTCGCTTTTGTAACATTTTCAGGAGTAACGCGTAGTTTCAACTCCTTATGAGCATGTCAAATGTTCCAGCAAGATCTTTTGAGACCCCGGTGCACTCTAATACAAAGATTAACACCACATGAAGAACAACAGTAGGATGATCTATGAACTCTTCTTGGAGGTGTGTTTTGTACACACAACTCACATTAAAAAGCCTTAAGTTGCTTCAGCTCAATACCTTTACCACCAACCGTAGCAAGACTCCATCAGCTCAATTAAAGAAAAACATTCCCTTGTTCTTCATTGTGTGTGCAAGACGAACCAATCTTCTTATCTCCACCTTGGGTAGCTTGGAAGACTGCAGATCTTGATCGGTATCCACAGAATCCCCTTGTGGGGCCGCAGAGCATTCGCCTAAAGCAAGAGTTCCAGAATGACATAAAAGTTCCGTGGCTAGATCCAAGATGAAAGGATTGATCGCTTGGAAGCTGTTCAGATGATTCGTAAATGTATCAAGAGATCCTTAAGTCTGTCGTGACTCAATAAATCCTCGCTTCTCATACATGCGCCATCCGATAAAGGCATTTATAGCCACAGTCTTAATGGTTTGAGAGACCAACTTTTGCTCACATTGA
Organism: Kappaphycus alvarezii; assembly: GCA_002205965.3. Lineage (NCBI taxonomy): Eukaryota > Rhodophyta > Florideophyceae > Gigartinales > Solieriaceae > Kappaphycus > Kappaphycus alvarezii. The sequence continues at coordinate 1,070,927 of NADL03000492.1, read as the reverse complement.
AAATGTGAAGAATGCGATCTCAGACCTGCTCGCATTTCAGTTGCACCATCAACACCACCCCTAGTCTTAGAGTAGAAGCTTTGAGATCCGTTTCTGAATAACTTGACGGACTAAAAGTGCCATTTTCTTTCACATGCGTGTTTACGACCTTCCAGAAAGCCAGCTTTGTACTAATTGTATCCAAATGCTCCTCCTTCACGAATGAAAGTACGCTTATTTCATCCAAATGGGTCCATTCAACTACAACAGACACTGTTACCTGCAATGCAGTTCGACAAGATGGAAGAAGGGTTGGTTTTGTGTATCGCAACAATACAATGTGCAAAATACCCGTCTCTGCAGCACAAACGTACAGTCCCAAGCCGACCTGCAACACCATAAGTTGATGCAGTAGCTGTCTCATGTGTCCCCTTAGAATGTACTTCCGAATCTTTTCATATCTCACGTCACAGGCGATCAGCTCTGCAGTAGACAAACCAGAAGACTGGTCAAGTGTTGAAGCAGCCATACGAGTTTTGATCTCGACTGTGGATATAATCATTTCATCATCCGCAGGCTGCAGGGCCCCATCCACCACAAGATTACAGTCCGGAAATGATTCATTTCTCAAAAGAGCAACGCCATCCGGAGAATATGCTAGATAGTTATCCTCTTTGCAGGCCAGCATGCCAGCTGCAAAAACTTCTCGGACATACTCTTCAGACCTTACTGCACACAATACGGGCTCTTCGCTGACTGTTCCTCACATCATCGCTACGGTGGATACTTTAGAGCTAAACCAACCACCATAAAACATCTCAAACCATTCCTACAATCCTCTATCGACAGTACCGGATTCTGCATTCTATCCTAAGCTCCTCCTAATCCCCTCATTAGACAATAACACTTTACCGGCGTTTTTGCCAGTAACTCGAAACTGGCGAAGCACAAACTAGTCCTCACAACGTTGTCCAACTGTCAATAAATCACACCGACTCTTCAGGCTCGTTTCAACCATTCCTTTCAGCTCATTATATTCATCTGTGGCTCGTCGAGAACGGTGAAAGATAGTGCTGTTGAGATCAAAACCGGCTTTGGGAACAGCGATCCAAGTGTTAAGGGGGTTTTGGATATTTGGAGGGACTGTATACATGAATCTGAGCACATTGCAAAATGATTTCGTACCGCTCTCACGGACAGCAACAGCTTTCATCCGATTTTTTCCAACACGACGACCAAGAGAACCGAAAAATTTATTAGCAATGTGTGAGGCTGGGCCAAGAGCTTATTTGTCATCTATAACAAAATCTTTGCGTCTCTCGTGCTCGTACATCGAAAATCTTGCTGCACTGGATACATAACCAGATGAGTTACTTGGCTGGGTCTCAACCGAAGGTTGCTGATTACGAGTGTCATTTTGTTCTGTTCCAGTTGAATCCATAACCACATAACCTTTCCTAACATCAGGGCCTTCCAATTCTGCATCAAATTCATCAGCCATGGTAGTCTCGACTTCTTTCTGAACCTCATCCTCCCTACCAGGATCCAAGTACGATGCGGCCGCAAAAGGTTGCGCTCTCAGAAGACTACCTGAAATAATGAAGAAAGATCCAACCCCAAACTCTGCTAAAAACTTCATGAATATCTCCTTCCCGTATCCTCAATCTGAAGTGACAATGAAGGTACTAAGAGCTTCTACTCCACGGCCATCGAAAAGATTTGTCAGGAGCTTTCTCACAGAATCTACATGAGGCTCACCGATCCGTCTGAAGCGCTGAACAAACACGATTCGGAACAATGCATCTGCCACTAGATCTGCAGAATGTCCTTCCCTATCGGCCATCCTATCCTAAATGGTCTTGACCTGATTTTATGTGGCTCTAGTCCCATGCAATTCATCGTCAAATGTAGATAATGACTGTAAAGAACAGAAAAACACCTTCCTGGACTCTCTAAAGGCAAGAGTCACAAATTCGGATAAATGACGTGTTTGATCACGTTGAGCATACCATCTTGAAGCAACATCCTCACCTCTACCAGTAGGAGATAATTCCTTGATGTTGGTCGAGATAAACCTTATCCTTTCAAGTGACGGCGGGAGGTTTCCAAGCTGATGCAATATTTTTATAGACCGTCCAAATCCAAATCTCATGGCATGCGAAAGCAATAGAATTGACACATAACTGTACATGTCTGACATGTTTATCTGCTGACCCTACAGATTCTTATGGATAATAAACTCGTTCAGCCACTGACTTAGCTGCCTTAACAAACCATCCAAGAGTAACAACACAACTCCAGCTCAGGTAGGATAAATGCCTCGAAAACTGCTCTCCACCTCCAAATGCCAACGCATTAGAACAAAATAGCCTTGATTGATCCTCAATAGCTTTCCAACTGTATCATATCGCAACCACCTTTACCTAACGTCCAATCTTGAATCGCATCTTCCTTATTACGTCCACCCCTTGAAATCTGACTACCGCCTCGCCCTCTCCCTCTCCTTCTAGCTGACCCATACTTTGAACCTAAATTTGAGCTTCCTCTTCCTCTCTCCCTTCTCCTACCAAACCTAACACTTGTAGAACCGCAACCACCTCTTCCATTCCGATCACTAGCAATAGGTTGAGGCGGCGAATCTGTAACAATCGCCCCAGAAGCAGCTTGACGTAATGGCGCAGCGTCTTTTCGTGTTTCATGAGCCTGAATAGATATTTGATGGACATTTTGTGCGTCTCCTTCACGAGTTTGAGGGACAGGACAGGGAGACACTCTTGCTGACGTGGAAGAGGGCGTGTGAGGAGGAGTAGAGTCTACGATTTGATCAAGGGACGTTACATTCTCCACAAACACGGGCGAAGGAGCTATGTCGGAAGGCACAATGGTGGGAGTGCTGGCCAGGCGCACACCTCTTGAACCACGCAGACGATTTTTACAGTTGTACTTTCGGCGTGTTCAGGAGACCCTGCTTTTTACAGTCATCCGATTGGATTATTGATCTAATCTTTTCTGAAGTAGATTAAGGGATTCAGAGAGGAGTCAATTTTCAGCTCTGATGATTAATATATAGATCGGAGGGGATTCTACGCTCAAGTTCCCAAATTTTGATTATGATCAACGATCATTGGGAACATTAGGGATAATATAGATTTTCCGCACTCCAAAAATTCTGACAAAGTTCAGCAATACACCAGTAATTGCAATGCCCATCTGAGGATACATAATTATTTCCCCCCACAATTTCAGAACTGGCTTTACGCAAAAAAAAATTGATAACAGAAGTACTACAATTCAAAGGCCTCTTTACCCTTCTCCCCTCTCTACTCTCGTACCGCATTCATCATGGTCGCAAGGGCTAGCTGACGCTCCCACACCAAGAGGGTTGCTACGGGGGGCATAAACGCCTGGCGTGCCATTGTTGTCCCATTGATTAAGCGCAGCTTCTACAAAAGGCCTTTACTAACTACTGCTTTCATCGAGGGGCCTACTCTGCATTTATGCGACGCAACCTTGCGATTGCAGCATGCAACTTCGATGAATTGTTTTCCAACTTTTCCGACCGCGACCGTCTGTCCCATTTTCGCTTTCTCAAGGGCGAAATACTGCCTTTAATGCCTCTAATATGTCAAAAAGGCGATTCTTACCTTACAAAACGAAATCGCTATAGATCTAACCCGTTGCTCGCAACTTGTGTAACACTAAGTAGACTGGCGACTCCTTGCAGGTGAGACGACCGCGAGATGATGTTCAGAAAATACGCACCGCAACTGAGCGAAATATTCTGGGAATCAATAGACTAGTTTCTGGACGAATATCAGCACCTTATTAGACCCACAATTTATATCACACCGAGCTGCCGACTACGCTAAATCGGTACACGAAAAGACGCATGCGCTTGAGAACTGCGTCGAGTTTATAGACGGAACAAATATTGCGATTGCTAGGCCAAGTGACCAAAGTTTGCAAAACGTTGTTTACAATGGACATAAAAGGTTCCACGCACTAAAATTTCAAGCAGCGGTTTGCCCAGATTGGTTGCTGCTTCATGGATACGGCCCCGTTAAGGGAAGGAGACATGATTGGACGTTGTATTCACGCTCCGGTTTAGATGGGCAGCTTGATGACTGCATGTTTGTAAACGGTCAAAAATACTGTTTATATGGAGACAGAGGGTACAACCAAAGATCTCATCTTCAAGTCCCATTTCAGGGCTCAAAGCTCAACCAAGATCAGCGGGCATTTAATTGAGCTATGGCTACAGGGCGGATTACGGTGGAATGGCTCTTCAAAGAGCTGAAGATGTACTGTACAACAATGGATTTTACGCGGAAGCTGCGTGTTTTACAAGCGCCAGTGGGAATTATGTATCTTGCAATCATGCTGCTGCACAAACTCAGTTCTGCATGTACGGTAACCAGATTTCGAAGTACTTCTGCTGCACCCCACCTACCTTAGCCACATATATAAATTCACGCAATTGAGTAAACCTTGTTACACTTACATGAATGGTTAAAAGAAGCTGCAGCTAACAGCTACTGGGGAGAAACAAGCAGGGCAACATTACCAGACCCATCATACCATTCATCCTCGCCGATCCGTCTAAGAGCAAAGTACGGCTCCATCCTCTCCCCAGGTAGAAACTCTTTCCTTTGCGCACCCCCATTCCCCGCCTCGAATGTTTCAACTCCCATCTGGCCCACCATGATCCGCCGCGAACTATAAATCCCTGTACGACAACTCCCCCGCGCTGCGCTACACCCAGTGCCATGTCGGAGTGGACCCGCACGGCGACCACGCTGTGAACCGCAAATCTGGCTCCGGCATTACTTCCAGACACAACATCGTGCTAAACGTGCTCGCGAGGCACCCGCCAAGAACATCAGGTTAAACAAACAACTACAGGCCCCTCCACTTGTCCCCGGCACATTGCTGCGGCCTGCGGACATCTTATGTTAACTCCCTACGCCATCACATGGCACTACTTCTTCTCCTCTAACGGTGCAAAATGTCACGGTAATAAGTTCTTATCGTCCTGGCGTTATCCGCCGCGGTACTTGAGCCCTCAGCATTCCAGCTGCCATCGCCGACAGTGATAAAACTAGGGCCTACAAACGGAAAATTCGGAACGCTATTCACCTATCACCCTCCGATCCACATCACGTCCTTGGATGGCCATTTGAACAGCTTGCGTTCGATAAGATCGGTGAACTGTCCAAGGGAACTGCACAACTGCTGAAAGACCGCACTAACCGAATCTCGTACAAATCTTTTTTTATATCAGCCAAAATTCTGCACTACCTGCGCCAGAACCTCAGCTTTGCTGTCTGATCGAGCGTGGCCGCGGCTATCTTGCTCGAATTCCATCAGGGCAATACGTCCAAACTGTGTTACGGGGATGATCTGTAAAGTCAAACCAGCGATCACCCTCTTTACCGAGAGAATAAAACTGCTTTCTTGGGTTAACAGCCTGCGTGACGGCTAACTGCATGAGATTGGAGAGACGCAGCCCTACGCTATATCCCTCCGCTTCGCTCCGCCCTACCCGCTATTTTCTCCGTACTCATCACCTGTCGCACAGCTTGTATCCTCTAAACGCTCCCCTGCACGCAGATTACGACCAGCAGACTCAGCCTGCTGGAGAACATCCATCATAATCCGGTACTTTTCAAGATCCATTTTCTGAGCTGCCTCCCGTTCTTCTCTCCTTTCTAAACGAGCGCGCTCTCGCTCAGCTTTCTCTTCCTCAAAGCGTTCCCGATCCAGTTCCAGACGCTGCGACTCGATCTCATTTCTTCGAGCGTCTCCCTTCTCTAAAGCTGCAGTAGAGGCGGTAGTCTCCTCCTCTATCATAGTTATGGCTTTTCTCTTTTTTGTTTTTCTCCCACTACTAGACATGCTTCCTATATCATTATCTTGCATCTCATCCCAATTTTCAAGGACCACAACCGCATCTTCATCACTTTCCCCTCGGCGCTGTGTCGCGTACTTCCTGATTTCCGCTCCCAGTAGCTCATTTCGCGCCTCTTCGTCTGCCACCTTTTGTCACCTGGCGTTTCGCTTTTTGTCGCAGTCGGATTGAACGTCGCGCATTACGCTTAAGAGCTCCTCCAGCTCCCCGAGCTCTCCTACGACGCCACTCATGCGGCTTTCCATTCTGTCATAGCGGTCAAATAGTTCCTGCAACCGTTTAGATCTGTATTGAACTGATTTCCATGTCACTGCATCGCGGAGCCGTTTTGTTGCGTTTGCTTTGGCCGCAGCTACCTCAAAGCGCTCGCGTTTTTCCCCATTCGGAGCAATTTGCGCTTTGGCAGCGGCGACCTCTCTTATGAGTACAAGGTCGTCTTCGATGGAAATGCGCGACCGCCGGCCAAGCTTATGTGGTACACGGCTCGCCCGGGTGCCAGCCTCGAGAGCGACTTGCTGCGCATGCGAAAGGGACGAAGGACCAGGGAGATGGGGGTTAAGGATAGAGGGGAGGGGTTTTTGGGCAGAGTCTATTGTTGGCGTTTCTGAAGGGCTGTGGTCAGGCCTGAGCTCTGCCATTTTTTTGCCGGTGGTGGTCGAGTCGAACTGTTGGAGGGAGCTGTTCCCGCTTTTTTCTGCGCACAAAATTTCTCACGTGAATTCACCAACTACCCGCAATTCTACTCGGTTCGTCACGCAGTGTTTGCGGAATTCTGCAATACGTATAACACGTTGCAACCTGTGCAATAATTTTGCTTCAAGGCATTTCATATTTCGCGTGCGTAATAGAAGGTTTACGCTTAACGAAATTCAGCAATTAAATTGTGCTTATGTATAAGCTTACAGTCTCAGAAGCGCTGGAAGAATTTATTTTCTCATGCTTTCCACAGGCAGATTATGCAGCCAAGTCATGACTCCGTACTTCAGAGTATTAATTCGTAGAAATACTCCGACACAGTTCGATCTCGTGGAGTCCATCATCCAAGATGGCTGCCGGTCGGCTGAAGGACTTCACACAGAGAAAATGTATACATCGCCTTCGCAATTGGAAAATAGCGCTTCTACTTATCGCGAGACGCCACCTTCGCAATAGAGAATCTCCATCCTCTGCTACGTCAACGCTACTGCTATCTGTAGCCATACATTATGCTTCGTTGAGAACCGACATTTTCAACATGCTCCAAAGAAGTAACAGGATAAGTCATTCCAAATTCTCATTCAATTTCAACGGCCTAGGTAACAGAGACTGCCTCAGTCTGTTCCGATTAGAGAAAAGAGACATTTTCAAAGTAGTGAAGATGATTGATTGGTCGGAAACACAGTCGTGTACATCAAGGAATAGATATGCTGTTGATGAAACTCTAATATGCTGTGTTATACTACGAAGGTTGGCAACGCCATCTAGTGTCTATTGGACCGTTGTTCTCATATAAGGACTACTTTTAGCACTTCTTTTTCATTACAATTTTTTTTTTACCTCAGCGCATTTCTTGTCCCTCCGCATTAGCTCATGAGTGTCGATGGCCGATCAAAACAAACTTTTCAAGATTGTTGACCTTGGTGAAGGCTAGAGCAGTTTTCCCTCACCAGTTTCCGCTCTTCGCAAGAAGTTGTGAAAACGGCTTCATTTTGGAAGGAACCGTTGTTCGTATTATCATGAGGGGTTTTAGAAACGAGGGCGCATGTACAGTAAGAATTACTGTACTGTAACTTAACAAAAAAACCTTTTTTGCAGTAAAAGTTTCGGGCTTCTAAAACATTTGCCTTTCCAAAATGTAAGGGAAACTGTCCTCATATGAGGAAAAAGTGTGCCTCGTATGAGGAAAGTGCTTGGTCGGATATACACTAGATGGGTCGACCTGGAAGTTTTGTTTGGCAAGCACTCCGCTCATCTATCAGAAATATTTTGGGAAGGTCTTGAATGGGTACTTACGACAAAAGGGAAGCTTTTAAAGGTAGGGCTGTCACATCGTTACATGCAGCGAAGGGATTCTATGTACGCAGATAAGATAAGAACCAAACTTAACCGGCTCTCAAACTGCGTAGGGTTCATAGATGGCACGGTAATTGGCATTGCAAGGCCAAGCGGGTCCTATATGCTACAATTGGTGTCCTATAACGGACACAAACGGAAACACTCCCTAAAGTTTCAGACGGTGACTGGACCGGACGGATTGATATTAACGCATTTTGCCCTGTTGAGGGACGAAGGCATGATTGGACGCTATGGTGTCACAGTGAATTGGAAGATACAATTCCCATCAATTAAGAGGCCTCAAATGTTAAGTTCTGCTTATACGGAGACTCTGGATATAATCGCAGGTGGTTCTTGGAGGTTCTATACCAGGGCAGTCACTTGGATAAGTACCAGTTGGCTTTTAATGGAGCTATTTTAAAAGGGAGAGTAACTGTGGAGTGGATATACAAGGAATTTAAGGCGTACTTCACATCTATTGACTTCAAACGCAAGATAAAGGTACTAGAGTCCCCTGTCGGCTCGCTTTATCTCGCAGCGATGCAGTTCAACAACGTAAGAAGTAGCTTATACCCTCAACAAACTTCAAAGTTCTTTAACCGCCCCACTCCATCTCTAGAAGAATACTTGCAAACTTTTGATACCGTCGCGTAGAAAAGCATTCTTCACGCTTCCCTACTTCTTCGCAAACGTTTCCAAAAGGAGACTTAATTTGGCCAGCTCCAACTTTTGGTATGATTTTAGAGCCTCGCATCGTTCCTTTCGTTCCTTTTCTCTTTCGGCGGCCTCAGAAGCTCTTAGTACCTTCATTGTCACTTCAGATTGAGGATACGGGAAGGAGATATTCATGAAGTTTTTAGCAGAGTTTGGGGTTGGATCTTTCTTCATTATTTCAGGTAGTCTTCTGAGAGCGCAACCTTTTGCGGCCGCATCGTACTTGGATCCTGGTAGGGAGGATGAGGTTCAGAAAGAAGTCGAGACTACCATGGCTGATGAATTTGATGCAGAATTGGATGGCCCTGATGTTAGGAAAGGTTATGTGGTTATGGATTCAACTGGAACAGAACAAAATGACACTCGTAATCAGCAACCTTCGGTTGAGACCCAGCCAAGTAACTCATCTGGTTATGTATCCAGTGCAGCAAGATTTTCGATGTACGAGCACGAGAGACGCAAAGATTTTGTTATAGATGACAAATAAGCTCTTGGCCCAGCCTCACACATTGCTAATAAATTTTTCGGTTCTCTTGGTCGTCGTGTTGGAAAAAATCGGATGAAAGCTGTTGCTGTCCGTGAGAGCGGTACGAAATCATTTTGCAATGTGCTCAGATTCATGTATACAGTCCCTCCAAATATCCAAAACCCCCTTAACACTTGGATCGCTGTTCCCAAAGCCGGTTTTGATCTCAACAGCACTATCTTTCACCGTTCTCGACGAGCCACAGATGAATATAATGAGCTGAAAGGAATGGTTGAAACGAGCCTGAAGAGTCGGTGTGATTTATTGACAGTTGGACAACGTTGTGAGGACTAGTTTGTGCTTCGCCAGTTTCGAGTTACTGGCAAAAACGCCGGTAAAGTGTTATTGTCTAATGAGGGGATTAGGAGGAGCTTAGGATAGAATGCAGAATCCGGTACTGTCGATAGAGGATTGTAGGAATGGTTTGAGATGTTTTATGGTGGTTGGTTTAGCTCTAAAGTATCCACCGTAGCGATGATGTGAGGAACAGTCAGCGAAGAGCCCGTATTGTGTGCAGTAAGGTCTGAAGAGTATGTCCGAGAAGTTTTTGCAGCTGGCATGCTGGCCTGCAAAGAGGATAACTATCTAGCATATTCTCCGGATGGCGTTGCTCTTTTGAGAAATGAATCATTTCCGGACTGTAATCTTGTGGTGGATGGGGCCCTGCAGCCTGCGGATGATGAAATGATTATATCCACAGTCGAGATCAAAACTCGTATGGCTGCTTCAACACTTGACCAGTCTTCTGGTTTGTCTACTGCAGAGCTGATCGCCTGTGACGTGAGATATGAAAAGATTCGGAAGTACATTCTAAGGGGACACATGAGACAGCTACTGCATCAACTTATGGTGTTGCAGGTCGGCTTGGGACTGTACGTTTGTGCTGCAGAGACGGGTATTTTGCACATTGTATTGTTGCGATACACAAAACCAACCCTTCTTCCATCTTGTCGAACTGCATTGCAGGTAACAGTGTCTGTTGTAGTTGAATGGACCCATTTGGATGAAATAAGCGTACTTTCATTCGTGAAGGAGGAGCATTTGGATACAATTAGTACAAAGCTGGCTTTCTGGAAGGTCGTAAACACGCATGTGAAAGAAAATGGCACTTTTAGTCCCGTCAAGTTATTCAGAAACGGATCTCAAAGCTTCTACTCTAAGACTAGGGGTGGTGTTGATGGTGCAACTGAAATGCGAGCAGGTCTGAGATCGCATTCTTCACATTTTCAATGTGAGCAAAAGTTGGTCTCTCAAACCATTAAGACTGTGGCTATAAATGCCTTTATCGGATGGCGCATGTATGAGAAGCGAGGATTTATTGAGTCACGACAGACTTAAGGATCTCTTGATACATTTACGAATCATCTGAACAGCTTCCAAGCGATCAATCCTTTCATCTTGGATCTAGCCACGGAACTTTTATGTCATTCTGGAACTCTTGCTTTAGGCGAATGCTCTGCGGCCCCACAAGGGGATTCTGTGGATACCGATCAAGATCTGCAGTCTTCCAAGCTACCCAAGGTGGAGATAAGAAGATTGGTTCGTCTTGCACACACAATGAAGAACAAGGGAATGTTTTTCTTTAATTGAGCTGATGGAGTCTTGCTACGGTTGGTGGTAAAGGTATTGAGCTGAAGCAACTTAAGGCTTTTTAATGTGAGTTGTGTGTACAAAACACACCTCCAAGAAGAGTTCATAGATCATCCTACTGTTGTTCTTCATGTGGTGTTAATCTTTGTATTAGAGTGCACCGGGGTCTCAAAAGATCTTGCTGGAACATTTGACATGCTCATAAGGAGTTGAAACTACGCGTTACTCCTGAAAATGTTACAAAAGCGAGGAGGAGCAACGAAAATCAAATAATGGAGGTAGCAGTCGTGCATCTTTGCGTCAAACGGGTGCTGTTGCAGCTGCAGTAAGTTTATTATGTAAGCTTTTTCCGGAGCCGATAGGCGATCTCAGTCACAGCAAAAAGACAATAATGACGGGGATTGGGGAGGTGAGAAGGATGGAGGAGATATAGAAGATGAGATTGAGAGGCAAGTGAAGCGAGTCACTCGGTCTAGAGCTACAGTAGCTGAGTTGACGGGTGCACCTAAGGAGGATTTAGGCTCGCAGACCGCTTCCAATGAACGGTCTAAACGAAAGCCTCGTTCCGGAAACGACGTTCAAGCAGGGCACTAGTCTACGGAAGGGAAAGAGAAGGAAGAAATATGAAGCGAGGAGCGTTGTATTTACTTTTAGAGAACTTCTAGTAAACAGCCGAATTGATCAATATATTGATCAAAGGACATTTTCTACCGTTCTCCACTGTCAGGCCACGAAGCCATGATTTCCCCTAAGGAAAATACGTGGCTTTGCCACGATACGATGGCGCTCGGTGCGCTGAAATATTTACGTGTACACGTATCTAATAGGGTATAAATACCGTGCGCGTGCCGGCCTGTAAAGTGTGCAAGCGACGGGGACGATAAGCACCCCAGTGCTCTCCCGAGTTTCCTTCGTCAAAGTCGTGAGCGCGAAGAAGACGCGCCAGTGCGTACACGGAGTACACGTGGCTGAGAAAAGCCATCTGCTGTTGGCTTTTGCTTTTTCCCGTGACTTGTGTCGAGTCGGTCCTCTAGACCATTTGGTCAAGACCTCTGTGACTGACAACTCTACTTTGGCAAGCACTGCCGTTGCGCAAGTACCGCTGATACGAATCGACTTAGTCGTTCGCGGACTTCACAGCAGTTCCCCTCTCAGGTTATGGGCCCAGAGGACACTGAAGTGCATCACGACGTAACCGCCGAAGAAACTGAGAAACCTACCCCAAGAGCACTAGTTGGAGAATTGCCATCTGCAGAGGGCATTTTGAAACAGGACGAACTCGCTGTTCAACGCGAAGCGTCGAAAGTTCTGCACGACACTCCGACTAAGACCTCTTCCGACATGTCTTCCGAGAAAGAGGAGACTGTTCGAATCGAGAAGTTCAAGGGACGCCACCATGAGGACTACTCTTTATGGCGTGACAGAATCGAGATCGTTCTGGACGGGAAGGACTATTGGGATCAGCTCAAAGATCCTGTGTCATGTCCTGATTCCGTCAAGAAGAAAGCAACGACTCTGATTGTGATTTCACTAGGCGATGCTCCGTTCAGGATCTGTCGCTCAGACAAGGGAGATCCGATGAAGATGCTGGCGCTACTTGACGCCCGATATTCTTCGAAGCGCTCCATTTCATGGCTTGCAGTTCTGAAGACCATTTGCAAAAAGAAGCACAATGGCAAAGAAGATCTTGCTAAGTTCATCGACGAGTTCGATCGACTCTTCACCAAATTCGAAGAGATCAAGCCCGACGTAATATTTCCCAGTGAAATCAAGATTGGCATCCTGCTTGGAAGCCTGGAAGGAACTTCGCAGTTGCAAAACTGCATTGCATCCCTCCACCATCAGGATGACGACAAGCTGAAGTGGGAAACCGTGACTTCTGATCTGATCGAAGTCTGGAACCAGAGAGTGTTCAGCGGAAAGGGGGAACCAAGTGCCGGAAAAAGGAGGGAGCAAACGGAGCGGGTAAGAATATATGCTCGTTCTGCGGGACTCCGGGTCACAACGCAGATAACTGTTTCTTCAACCCGGATAGCCCGAAGTGCCGACTGACAAGCAAGGCTAGGGAAAAGATAGCAGCAGCAGCTGACTCGGCTGGAGCCAAGAACGGCGAAAAGAAGGGTGGCAAGAAGACACACAGATTCGGCTCGTGTTGCATCAGAGTGGATTCAGAGCCGAAAAAGGAATGTTCTTCGCCAAGTACGGAATGCCATCTGCAGATGGCATTTCCCGAAATCAGTGAAAGCCATGAGCTATCTCCGCCAAGTATGAAAAACCCTCTCCAGTTGGCTTTTCCAGAAACCAGTGAAAGCCGCTCAGACTCGAGCTCTACTGCATTCATTGCGAGTGCGCAACGAGCTGAAGCCGCATCACATGTGAGAATACTTGACTCAGGAGCTTCGGACACGTTCTTCAAGTTCGAGAATGAAGTTGCTCCAGGATCGTACAAGAAAGGATCCGATGTCAAGGTCACCATCGCATGTGGAGCTCCGGCAAACTGCACTGGAACTGGAACGTACCGGCTTGGAGAAATAGATCTCGAAGCTCTCCAGCTCAAGAACGGCAACAATACCCTGGTATCAGTCGGTCTAATATGCGACCAAGGCAAGATCGTCCTCTTCACCAAGAAGGAAGCGGTCGTTCTGAACCTCACAGAATTTGAAGTTGATCCCGAAATCATCGACGCTGTTGTGAAACGCAATCAAGACTCGGGGTTGTACGAAATGGAGGAGAAGCCTAAAGTCGATGCTAATCTCGACGGAGTTGAGCCTGTGGCATCATCGCCTCGCTCATACTAAGTTCAAAGTGCTGCGTAACCTGGCTAAGCATGCAAATGACATGAAGCCGCTTAAGGGAAATTTGCAGCTCTGTACGCCTTGCAAAATGGGTAAGGCGAAGAAGAAGAAGTTCTCGTCCACATTCAAGCCGACCACTTTCGCCGGAGAAATATTGCACTCCGACCTTAGCGGGCCACATCCACCAAGTTTGGATGGCCGCAAGTACTTCGTGGCATTCATGGAACAGTTCACAAGGTTCGTCCACGTCATGGGACTGAATGCTAAGAGCGATACAGCTGAGGCGTTTGAGCTTTACAAGGATTGCAGTCATGTCAAGAAATATTTCAAAAGGGGGGTGGAACGACTGCATTCAGACGGAGGAGGCGAGTTCATGCCAGTCAATGTACCGGATTCCTCTACCACCACACCCGACACTCCTCAGCATAACCCGTTTGCTGAGCGAGTGAATCTCACACTAGTTGAGCCGACTCGTGTGCTACTGAAGCAATGTGGACTACCCAGCTCGTACTGGGAGTATGCAATCAACCACGTTGCATATATCAAGAACAGGCTTCCGAATACTGCGCTTAAGCGATCGCCCTTTGAGGCTTTGACGGGAAACAAACACTCGCTTCGCCATATACGGGTGTTCGGATGTGCTGCGTTTGTGCTTGACCCGGAGCTTAAGTCAAAGTTGCACGCAAGAGCTATTCCAGGCATTTTCCTTGGATGTGACGACAACGGGGTATACATGGTTGAGAAACTCATGGACCGAAAACTGATCAATTCGTTACACAAGACCTTCCATGAAGATGAGTTTCCAGCGCTTGAGAATTCGGACTTCGGCTCAGAATCAGGACAAGAATTCGATGCTGAATACTCTGCGCAAGAGTCGAACGATTCCACTTCAGAGATTTCTGTGGATATCGGCTCAGACGCTCCATCCGTTTCAACTCGCGAAGAATCGGATGAAAACGGGAATGCTGACGCTACCGCGGAAGCAGAAAATTCAACTTCCAATTCTGACGAAGAGGAAATGCCATCTGCAGATGGCATTCCGGAAGTGCGCACGAATCGCTTCAATCTTCGGAACAAGGAACGGAAGTCATACGCCGAGACTGCTAAGGTTATTACTGTACCGATCACCACAACGGACATGCCTACGGTCAAAGAAGCCATGGCGGCAACGCCACCTGAGAAAGAACTCTGGCTCACGGCTGTGAAGGAGGAGTTAAAATCCCTCAATGAAAAGGGTTCGTGGAAGAAAGTCTCGAGACAAGTTGCGAAGGAGGACTCTTCTCGCCGCATTCTTTCGACACATGTCGTTCTCAAGATCAAACGGAACGAAGGTGGACTACCTGTCCGATTCAAAGCTCGAAAAGTTGCAGGGGGAATCTGCAGAGACTTGGGCAAGACTGCGACGCTGTATACGCACCTGTCGTAGATTACTCAACTGTCTTGCTCCTCCTTGCAATCGCAAAGCAACTGGATTGGAAGGTGGCTCACGTTGATGTCAAGACGGCTTTCCTTAACGGCGACATTGACAAAGAGACATATGTCACGCATCCTTACAACTTGCCAAGTCAACTTAAGGCTGGCAACTACTACAAGCTTGAAAAGGCCTTGTATGGTCTACGACAAGCACCTCTCTGCTGGTTCGTGAGGCTGAAGTACACCTTGGAAATACTTGGGTACAAACAGCGCGAAAGCAACCGATCAGTCTTTCAAAAAGTTCACTCGGAAGAAATGCCATCTGCAGTTGGCTTTCCGGTAGCCATCGCGCTATGCTATGTGGACGACCTGATTTTCCTCTCGAGCACCACGAAGGCTTTGGAGGAGATCACCAAAGAATTCCTGAACACATTCGAAGGATCCCAAGAACCACTTTACTGGTACTTGGCGGTCAAGATTGACGAAAAGGGAGATACACAGCACTTCTCTCAAGAATCGTACGTCAACCAATGCTTGGAGACCTTCAACCTCAAGGACATCAATCCTGCGGTAACTCCGATGCAGGCCAACATCTACGATGTGATCAAGGAGCACAAGGATAGCCCTGTCCTAGAGAACTGTGGTTATCGCAATATGATCGGAGCCCTGCAATTCTTGGTCCAATGTACAAGACCAGATATTGTAACCGCTGTTGGTATTCTGGCACAGCATCAGTCTCGACCCAACACTTTCTAGGTCAAAGCGGCCAAGCGTGTATTTGCGTATCTCAAGGGAACCTCAGGATTCGGAAATTGTCCATCGCCGTATGGAGGAGAAAATGCCATCTGCAGATGGCAATTTTCCTCTCAGCAAAACTCGACTGGCCATTGAGTTTTACTGTGATTCCGACCATGCAGGAGACAAAGAAGAACGTAAGTCTCGCACCGGATACGTTGGGTACGTAAATGGCTGTCCCTTCACATGGAAGAGCTGCAAGCAGACAAGTATCGCCTTGTCGACTGCCGAAGCTGAATTCATTGCTCTTGCTACCTGCGCGAAAGAAGTGACTTATGTTCGCTATATTCTCGCTGAGCTTGGATTTACTATGAATGAATCAGTTCGCCTAGGAAGCGACAATGTCGCAGCTCAGACATGGGCAGCTGAAGACAAGAGCATGACCAGCGCCAAACATGTCGAGCTCCGCTACTTTTTCGTTCGACGCAAGGTACACGATGGCACGATCGATCCATTCGATGTCGAGTCAAACAGGAATCCTGCAGACGGTTTTACTAAGCCACTAGACAAGATCAAGTTTGCGGCTTTTCGTGACCGTATTGGCGTTCATCGCCACGTCGACGTCACACGCCAGGAGGAGTGTCAGGCCACGAAGCCATGATTTACTCTAAGGAAAATACGTGGCTTTGCCACGATACGATGGCGCTCGGTGCGCTGAAATATTTACGTGTACACGTATCTTATAGGGTATAAATACCGTGCGCGTGCCTGCCCGTAAAGTGTGCAAGCGACGGGGACGATAAGCACCCCAGTGCTCTCCCGAGTTTCCGTCGTCAAGGTCGTGAGCGCGAGGAAGACGCGCCAGTGCATACACGGAGTACACGTGGCTGAGAAAAGCCATCTGCAGTTGGCTTTTGCTCTTTCCCGTGACTTGTGTCGAGTCGGGCCTCTAGACCATTTGGTCAAGACCTCTGTGACTGACAACTCTAATTCGGCAAGCACTGCCGTTGCGCAAGTACCGCTGATACGAATCGACTTAGTCGTTCGCGGACTCCACAGCAGTTTCCCTCTCAGAGGTGGCCTTGGTGCGGACGGCGGCTTTGAACGGGGAGACGACGGTGATGACACACGCGATAGGCCGTGTCTCTTCGTTGCTCGGATCGGCGGGAGGTTGAACCATGATGTCCGCAGGCCGGAGCTCTGTGCCAGGAATGAGGAGAGGCACTTTTTACTGACAGTCGAGCCCGGCCGCACGAAAGACATACGTGAGCGCGTTGTGGAGGGCGTTGTGACGGTGTGTGCGACCAAACCCGGCAGGGCAGAGGTCGGCCGCGTGATCGCCGCGGGGTCCATGCTTCGCTTGCAATGCTGACAGGTTATCGGGAGTGAGTCGGTGTAGACCGGCAAGCCCAGGTGACGGGATAGCATGACGGTCCAGTGGTCTCGCGAAACCTTGGTAGCATTGGTAGGGTGGGCGAAAAGGAGGGCGGCGGCGGGGCTGTGTCGGAAGGCAAGGCCACGGATGCGGTGCCTGATTTCGACGGCACTGTGTTGATCCGGGCTGGGGGAGGCTGCCCATGCGTCGTCTTGCCAGAACGTCTTGGCCCAGGCCTCGTGCTGCACCATATTTATTTAGTTGAGTTTGGATGTTGGTGGGTTTGGCAGCAAGGGCGGTGGGGTCAGCAGGTCCAAGGTCGATGGAGTACGTGCGTCCAGGTATTCCAAGGGAGTACTGGCGGAGGGGCGGCCGCGCTTGGGCCAGGAGAAAGGCTCGGTCCCCGCGGAACCTGCGTCCCAGCAGGGCGCCGGATCGCGGAGTAGTGTACGCAGCAGACCGTTCACGGGCCGGTGCAGCATCAATGACGCTGGCGGCCGCAGCAGCACGTAAGAACGGGGCGATAACGGAGAACCCTTGGCCTCCGAGTGGGATGGGCAGACAGACTTGGTTCCACGCGCTTGGGGAGAGGGCGAACGCCGCCCGCAGAGTACGTGGACATACATAAGTCGACTTTGGGTGCTCGCACCTTCCTTTCCAGTATTTCATCTGCAGACGTGCCCGCAAGTGGGGGCAGTATCTGTCGTTTCCATCTCTACCAGTAGCCCTACTCCTATTACAATAACAGTACAGTACACCTTTAGTCCTCCTTTGTTACCTTGCATCCGTTGCTGGGCTTCCCAATTGATCGCGACACTTGCAAACTCGGTGAAATTCGTCGGCATTTATTGCAATCACACTTGGCATAGAGAGCAAGGAGAGACTTGAGCCACAGTGTATGCTCAGGTCCGTTTGCGTTTGCGCACCAATTCTGTGTTCCTAGTATATAGACCGAAGCTTTACTATGGTTCAGAGAGATATGAAGAAGTGAGTGCGACCCGTTCGTATCCAACTGCTTGGTTGGGGTCAGAGGTAGGTAGCTCAAAGGCACTGAACCCGTAACGGTCCTCCAGACGCAGCATCCTTGCTTTAAACTTTAAACGCAGTGGTGCTCTTGTCTCAGACAGGCAGCGTTGCATGCGTTTGCTTCTTGCAACTCAAAAACGTCGACGTCCAGGGTAGGGTCCATCAGTCATTACCTGCTGAATTGCAGCGAATGGACTGTAATTCCGCAGCGGTCTTTTGTCCATGCTGGATTCCGGTGCAGTCCAAGAAGGTACATAGCTCAGATCACAGCGATGACACAGCGCCTCCGCCGTTGTCATATTCGCGACCATACCAAAAGAAACAGGACGCGGCTCCCGGGGCGCATCTAGGTCTTATCGGATCAGCACGGGACCTCTTTGGGCAAAAGGACTCGAGGTGCGCTATTCCATCGCTCAATTTGCCGTCCGTTGAAGAAGAGCAAAAGCATACAGACACAAGCACTAGATTTTACCACAAGCAATCCGGCGCCTAGGCAGTGTTGCCATCTACCCACAACTCACTTGATGTCTTTTCATTGCAACGCAATCCACTTGTCGCACGCCACCGAATACATCCCCGAGACTAACATCCTCCCCACCATTGCCTCCAACAAACAGAACAAAGCTCTCGACACCGTCTGCACTTTCCGCAGACCCCACACCTCAACCGGGCGCTCCCGATCAC
The DNA here is from genome assembly GCA_002205965.3 of Kappaphycus alvarezii. NCBI lineage: Eukaryota > Rhodophyta > Florideophyceae > Gigartinales > Solieriaceae > Kappaphycus > Kappaphycus alvarezii. Next base: position 1,052,148 of record NADL03000492.1, on the reverse strand, counting down.
CCTCACCCAGCATTCCGCACAACAATCACTTTCAACCAGCCCGTGACTGCGCGACACATATTTCACATACTTGACGCACCCATCGCTCCATCCGTCGTACCAACGCAGAGCAAAGACCTTCCATTCCAGTTGCCCCAACGCCAAAACAGCCAATCCCCTCTCGTACCCCACATCTCATTACATTCCCCAACGACCACGCACCCCAACACCAAACCCCCACCAGGTCAACCCCACCAACCCAATCTCCTTACTCCGCCTCATCCGCCTCCCCCCCTTCCTCCCGACTCGCCTCCGAAGAACTATCCCCCCCCCGCAGCCGACGCACACGTCGTGCCGGCGCATCAAGCACCAAAGGCGGCACATCCAACGGCGCACGCCACATCCCCTCCCCCGGTTGCACACGACCAGCATTAGCCCCAACACCATCTTCTACAAGCGGCTCTTGATCCGAAGCGGGGGTCCCACGACCCGGCAAGGACAACCTCGGAAAACGAGCGGAGCGTTCAAACAAACGGCGCATATTAACATCGCGATCGCGCCTGCGCGAAAAGGAGCGCATGTGCGGGCGACGACGGGGCACATGCGAGACGAGGACAGGGGCTGCGGAATCTGGGGAGGAGAGTGGGGCGGGGTGTGGATGCGGGGGCGGGGGGGGGGGTTTGGACGAGGGGTTGATGGTTGGCGGTGGGGGGAGTTGCAGGGGGTGAATGAGGCGGGGTGGATTGACGGACGGCGGTGACAATGTCGACGAGTGCATCGAGGTGTGGGGAGAGGTTGGCGGGCGGGAAGGCGAGGGGGAGGTTGGAGGGGTTGTGGTCTGTGGCGCCGTAGAGGGTGCGTAGGGCTTCGACGGCACGGGAGGCGTGGCGATATGCGGTGTTGAGGGAGGCGGCGTGGGAGTGGCCGTAGGTGATGGAGGCTTGGTGGATGGAGCGTGCGGCGATGACGAGGGAGGCGGAGACTTGGGAGAGGGTGGGTGGTGTGTTTGGGGAGGACTTTGAGATGGAGGGGGTTGGACGGTAGAGAGGGCGACCCATGGGGAGAGGGGGGTTTTGAGTTGGTGGGCGGTGGGCGGTGGGCGGTGGGCGGTGGGCGGTGGACGGTAAACGGGGAACGGACGGTGGGATGAGGCGGGGGGTGGGACGGGGGGAAGTGGTGCTTGGTGGGCTTTTGTGTGCTTTGGGTGTTTTGGTCGGCCATGTGCAGGGGAGCGCTTCAAGCTTTGTTGCTGGTTTATTTTCAAAAAATTAAAAATGGTGACGAGGGGAATTACAGCTGGCGTTTATGATTGGTGCCAACAATCCAGTTGGGGCGGTGAATTGGCATCTGTAATTTTCCTTGTACAGTACTGTACCGTTGTATTTTCTGTAAACCGTATGGAAAGTTGGCCCTTGCGGCGGTGTAGAGCACATTGAATTTCTTCATCTCCTACAGATAAGCGCAGTACAATATTATACTGTACTGGGTGAATTGTACTGTGCTGTTCAACGTGTGCAAATCCTGTCAAGTCCCATGTCCAACTCGCAGTAAATTTAAACAGCGACGTGTAAATCTGCGTTCCCTTTGTACTGCTGTAAGGAGCTGACAAAGTTCAAGCAATTGTACAGTACAGTACAGCATTGCACAAATTCATCGGATACAGTAGAGTACTGTACTGTTGCGTCTAGTGTCAAAATAATCCCATTTGCGAGGTTTTTGAGCAACCGCGTCAAGCACTGTTGCATTTATCGTACAACCGTGGTTCCATGCAATGCCCATTTCGCACTTACAGTCTGGAAGCAACTAGCCCTATTGTACCATATGATACAGTACTGTACATACCATAATACCGTACTGTACTAAATCCAGCAAAGTTAAAACTACTGTACTGTACTGTACTGTACTGTACAGTAGGGGGCGTCAACGTACCTCAAAAGGCACCACCACAAAAACAACGAATCAACCAACTCGACAGCCACAGACTCACACCCTAATCACCAACCACAACGCCACCACCCCCATCCCCATCCCCATCCCTCGCAACCGCAACACCCGCACCCAACCGTCAAACCGCTCGCCCTTCTCTAAGCCCCACAACATGCCTCCCGTCCATCCACTCAAACCTCCAGTGCCCACACCACGCAACCCCACTCCATCGATCATGCCTCAAACTCTGCCCCGCCACTAGCGCCTGTAGATGCCTTTCCGCCCCTTGCTCACCGCGCTGTGTAACAATCGTGTCAACGGGAGTGTAGCAATCTACTGTCCCCCGTCTTTTGTATCCGACCCACTACCCAATGCAGTTCAGGGAGCGCACCACCGATGGATCTCGCTATCGCTTCATGTCATACTGTCGCCTGCTTGTGTTTCTTTCTACTCTACTTGTACCTTCGTCTAGCGACGGGAACCGGGAACCTCGAATGATGTACTCCAACATGCGGTACAAAAGATGCGTCATATCATCCCGTATACCAATCCCTTTCCTCACGCATGACAATCCAAATCCCTCGTTGCACCAATTCCGCCGCACTCCTCAGTCCGCCACCTCACCCTCCCCTCTCTCATTTCAATTCCACACAACTCCCGATCCCTTCCCTCGCCTCACACGCGACTTGCGCCAGAGCAAGGTAGGTCCATACAACCCACCCCCCATCTACACACAAAACACGCCTCCCGTTCCTACCCATTCTGCAACTAGAGTACAGTATCATTCCCGTTTTTGATCTTTGCGCATCGAGTGGTGACAAGTTGCAACCGCTACCACTCTTTGGACCTCAAACCCCCCGCCTTATTCTTTTGGTTGCCGCCCTACAACTTGAAGGGGTCAAGTCGTGGCGTAAGCATCCTGAGACTGTCCGCACTTTTTGGACGATAGCCCTGCATGACATACATGCGTGAATGGGATGGATTCGTCTGTGCATCCTGCACCTCATATCGATAAAGTATGGTCCGCGGAAGAATGGTCACACAGGGCACGTATTGTTTCAACCAAAACAAACAAACAGCAGTGGATGCCGCATGTCCCTTTCAGCTCACCTTTGCGATTGCCGTAAGGGGCTCTCGTAGATCTATGAGTTGTATTCTGCTGGTCTCTCGTTTTTAACACGTTACTCAAGGATGGAAACCGTAGCCTATCATAGCCATTGTCTTTGGTAGACAATACTGCGGCTCATTTGACCTGCATCAATCCCTATTTGCAACAGATGCATGATGTGTGGGGCCGTCATGCATCTTGCGTGAAAAGTATGACCGAGTAGAAAATCCACACCAGTTTCTTGGTTGACAACAGGAAAACCGCCCCTGTCGACACGACAAGGCCGTATGGGCGGGATTTTACCCACCACGAACTTTGCCATTTTTCTGTGTTGTTCCCCACCACAGCGCACATGTTTCCATCGAAACAAACAACAGTCGACGAAATCTTCCCGACATTGCACCGAGTGCAGCACAGTGCTGTAGGAATACAGTACAGTACTGTACTGTACTGTACAACACACGCAAATTTCTGCCCCTGCCAATTATTTTGCACCGTATCCCCTGCTGCATCCCCGATGTTGTGCATATTCAGACACGTTGTCGAGTTGTACAGAGCCGCATCTGATTGTGCTTTTCTTGAAAATATCCCCATGTCTTCTCGTACCTCTGCGGCTCCACGCAAATCGCTGCGTTGAAGCCTTTGTAATCCACCAGGGAGGTAATCGCAAAAAGAACCACTTTTCTATTGCATATCATCTGCTGGACTGAGGAAAAAAAACAAGCAAAAGCGGTACGATGAAGAAACATGTTCACAACGCAACAGGAATGGACTTTACAGCTCGACGTAAAGTGGACTATTACCGGTAAACCATCTTCCCAGTCAAAAATGGCTCTGTTTTATACCTCTGAACACTCTATGGCAACCTGAACAACGCGTCCATCCACGGCAACATGACCGCTTCCTTCCTTCCTCCACGAAACCTCAGTCCTACTATAGCAATAGCCTTCAAGACGCGATAACAACCTGCGATATTTCAAAGCCAAAACAGCCCCCACACCAACCATCCACGTCACCCATACACCTCAATGTATATTCAACCTCCCAGTAAACGATTTCCCATCCAGCCGAACAATCCGCAACATTTTCCCGTCCAAATCCAAGCACCTCACATTCACAGCATAGCACTCTGGGTTTGACCTCGGCACATAAATCGCCTGAACCCCGCACGTGCTGCAAAACGTATGCCGCGCGGCATCCGTTCCGAATCGATACGTGGTCATCCACCGATTCGAGTCGGACAGAAACGTCACTCGTTCCTTGGGCACCGTCAAATGCAAGTAGCCCTTCTTTGCGCAAATGCTGCAGTTGCAGTCCAACACCGTGACCGAATCTGACGTGGTTCGCACCACAAAGCGCACCAATCTGCAGTGGCAACTGCCGTGCAGCTCGTGTGGGAGGCGATTGGATCGTCGATGCTTTTCGAGCACTGGAGCTATGCATACACGATTGTCAGAACCATCCCAGAACAGTTGAACGTCTCCCATGTTGTTGTGGATTGCTATTGTGTTTTGCAGCCTGGCGATGGATAGCAGTTGGTGGCGCAATGCTTGCTGGTGGGAGGGGAACGGGGAGTTGGAAAAGTGGCGCACTTATAGGAAACCATTGGGTGGGAGGATTGGTCAGGAATGCGGCTTCTTCTTCCTGCCTCAGCCCACGTTGGAACAGAAGCTGCGCTGGGGACTAGGAAAAGAGACTTTTGCAAGGGAGTGGATGACTGTTTTTTGCAGTAGGATAAGAATAGATCTATTATCTTGCGAGTTTATGTACAGAACCATGATGTCATACAGCCGAAAAGATAGGAGCCTTGCGATTGAGCGACCGGCTTGAATGATTTCTTCTCGAATCGTATTGCGCCTCTACAAGTTGCAATCTCCATTCGAGATTTCTCGGGCAGCTTGCCGTCGAGCGCAAGGCGATGCAGCGGTACCTCCTTGACTGTACCAGTCATGCCAAAGCTTGTTTCATAGCGCTACAACATACTGTAGTTGAGGAGAAAACTTCTTGATGCCTGCCTGCGCGCTACTTTGTACCCTTACCTACTCAATGACCAATGAAACTGTGTCCCCCTCTCTCCGCACCTCCCGCACCTCAGACACTAACGAGCCAACGAGCTATCTACCGTTCATAATGACCGCTACCGAGCATCAAACGATACCTATTATTCATAAATAGAATCACCCTGTAAGAATCCCACCAACTTGTCGTACAGTGACGCGACTCGTCAACAAGGCAGGATATATACCGCAGAACAGTAAAGCAAAGGGAAAGCGCCTCTTACGCTCGGGCTCGCCGCCTTGACCATACCACAACACAGCTGCCCTGGCCATTCACCTCTCAACTCAACCCATCTCGGCAGCTGACAACGGGAGTTAGTGGAAGTGTCGGACAGATGGTTCCTTCGGATTGGTAGATGACGTGGCTACAAACACTGCCTTTTAACAAATGAGCGCTCTCCGCTTGCGCTCTCCCATGCCGTGTTGCCCGTGATGACCAGTATGAGTTTCTCAATCCCAAGATTGGCCTCCTATGAGCAAGGATTAGCATCCCTGCAACCTGCCCACCATCACAAGCAAACATTCGCAGCCTATTCCATGATTCTTACCGCAAAACATTTTGAATCGACCACAACCATTTGCCCATCACGTGCACAACGCTGCCCAATCTAACCCAAGCGATCAACAAAACGCCTCCGCGGCAGCACTTCGCCTTCAAGATGTAATACGCGCAGTGTCAACAGTTTAATAGACGTCATTACCCGCAGAGTCTCCGGTTGCAAGTTAAAAGATGAACGAAACTGCGCTTCGCGCCCGTTCTGCTGATTACCTCAATCCTCTCATTCCCTTTCAAGCGCTCTCCGTCTTGTCACCTCAACAAACCCGCAAATGCATTGCATGCTACCGTGTCGTCTGTTTACAGGACAAGCGCCACCAACCAAGCTCCGGACAAGCTGGTGGCCTGGACCACTCGTTTCGCGCGCCGCCACTTACTATCAGGTCTGTTACAAGAGCAGATTGCCTGACCCTCACCATTCCCATCTGCACCAGAACTTCCGATGGATGCATGTTCCAATATCAACCAGCAATCCAACTTCGACGATGGCCGTTACGCCATAGCAGGCTAGTAGCTGCGACCCCACAACGTGTACGACTTGGCCAATCTTTGACAGGCAAAGCATTTCATCCCACGTCTCAACTTTGGAATCCCAAACCTCTCAATCTCTTTCTCAAACGGAATACAAAGCGTCTTGGCTGCCCCCGACAACGCCCGTGCATCCACCTCGCCCTCTTCATTCAACCTCTGCTGGCTTTCTTGCGCACTTCTCTCCTTCACATCCTCCTCACATTCAGTCGTTTCACACCACTGAGCCATCACCATAGCCCGCTTATCCAATGCTGGCACAAAGTCCTCCCACTTTCTCACCTGAATTATCTTTTCATCTCGCGCTTTCCTCGCCTTTTCCAACGTTGACGTCTGAATATTTTCCAACGCTTCTCCCACCGTCTTACTCACACCCTCACGCTCAAATGACTCCTTCTTGCCATCCACGCGCCTCGTGGCCATGACGACCCCTCCCTCAAGATCACGAGTGCCAAGCTCCAGCCTCAACGGCACCCCCTTGAGCTCCCAGTGGTTAAATTTCCACCCCGGATTCTTATCCTGCCGTAAATCGGCCGTGACGCGAATGTCAGCCTCCTTAAGCTCCGCCTCCAGTTCAGTGGCAGCATCCAGGACAATCTTCTCATGGCCCTTACGCGGAATCGGCACAATCACTACTTGAATCGGCGCGATGCGCGGCGGCAAGACCAAGCCCTTATCATCACCGTGCACCATGGCCATGACCCCAATAGATCTCGTGGTGAGCCCCCAGGAATTTTGCCACACATTTTGCATGCCCGCGTCTCCGGTGTCAAACTCAATTTTGAACATCTTACTAAAGTTCTGACCCAAGCAATGGCTCGTGGCGGCCTGAATGGCGCGACCGTTGCCCGGAATGAATCCCTCAATGGTGGTGGTATACAAGCCGCCGGCAAACTTCTCCTTTTCAGATTTTCTACCCTTAATGACGGGAACGGCGAGCAAGTCCTCGTACACGGAGCGGTACAGATCCAAAATCTGCAACACCTCCTTATCTGCCTCTTCCTTTGTAGCAAAGGCGGTGTGACCTTCCTGCCACAGAAACTCACGGGATCGGATGAACGGGGTGGGATACTTAAACTCCCAGCGAACGACATTGGACCACTGATTCAGACGCAAGGGCAAATCACGATGACTGCGAATCCACTTTGCATAAGCCGGATACATGATAGTCTCCGACGTGGGCCTGACTGCAATGGGCTCTTCCAACTCACTCTGACCACTCTTTGTAACCCATGCAACCTCGGCCGCAAACCCCTCAATATGATCCTCCTCGGTCGTCAAGCGCTTCTCCGACACAAACAAGGGAAAGTAGGCATTCTGCACGCCCAATTTCTTAATCTCCTTATCAAAGTACTCACGAATGGTATCCCACATAGCATAACTCCACGGGCGCAAAATATAGCACCCAGAGATGTCATAAAACTCGATCATCTCCGCCTTGACAACAAGCTGCGAATACCATGCACCAAAGTCATCTGCCTTGGACACTTCCAAGCCGTCGCGGTTGCCACCCTTCATGCCTGCTGGATTTGCGGCATTCTTAGCGGCGAGTTTTGCAGCCTTGGCGGCTTTTTTCGCCTGCTTTGCGGCTTTACGTTCTGCGGCTTTTTCAGCGGTGGTGGATTGGTTGTCGGATGAGGGGAGATTATTTTGGTGTTCCTCGACGTTGAGAGCAAGCATGGCTTGCTCAGCAGAGGCCATTGTGGGGTGGGCTTCTTTGGTCATTATGCGATAGGAGCGGATAACAAGAACAAGAGCGACGAAAAGGGCGGTTAAAGCGTTGCAACGATTGGACGGTTGAGGCGGTTGAGCGGTAGCTCGGATTCGAGAGCGGGGACGGGTTTGCACGAGTGGTGTATAGACACCGACAACTGACACTGGCCGTGGGACAGGGGCGGCGGGATGAGCGGAGAGAGCTTTATGCACCGAGTAGATTGACGACGGTCGGTGACTCCGAAAAGCGCCAGGAATTGTGCGCAATTATTTTCTAAAAACGGCCATTTACTTTGCCCTCGTGTGGCCAAGCGGTCCCGCATCCAGAATCACAAATAAAACTAGCGACAAATTTCCGCCCACCAACCAGCTATCATCATCGCCATCTCCCCACGTCATCCCTGCTGTTCCAACTCAACTACTCCTCCCTCCCCCGCCATCCCCATCAGGCCCCAAACTCCCGACCCCATCCCATTCAATCAAACCAAACCCCCTCTCATCCCCTCACACGCTTACGCCCAACTCCCCTCTCTCGAACCTCCTTCTCCCACTCCGCGCGATTCCTCTTATACAACATAAGCGCCGCTCTAGCATCCTCACAACTATCATGCTCACCACCCTGAAACTTATCCACCCCCAACACCCGACTCACCACCTCCCTCAACGCAGGTCCCTTGGCCGCCCTCCTCCCCTTGGTCCTCCTCCACAGCCTAGCATACCACACCGCCGTATCCCTCACCTTCCAGCGCGGATGTCTCAATCTCAAAACCCTCCAGTCATTCCCCAGCGCATGTCCCACCACCACCCGCCCCTTCACCAGCTCCCCGACTTTCTTCTGTGCCTCCCACAACTCCACCGCCTCGCTCGACTCCACACTCACATCTTCCTTTCGAATCCCCGACCACTGCGTCCTGTAATCAGTCACCGGTTCCCTCACCTTGACAAACTTGTCATACAATACATCCCCCGCATAATTCACCACCGATACACGTCCCAATGCATCCTCCCGTCCCCCCTCCCCCACCCCCACCATCTCGCAATCCAACGCCACAACCTTAGACACTTTGTCCGTCTCCGCAACTCGTCGCTTCATAAACGCACTCACTTTAACCTCCTCCCCCCTCTTACCCCCCCCCTCCCCCGCACCCTCCCTCCTCGTTCCCACCCTTCTCCCCCCTCCCTTCCCCTTTCCCACAACCTTTTGCAACTTTTTCCAATTCGCATCCACCTCTGCCACCCTTTTCTTCCGTCCCCTCTTTGCAACCTTCCCGCCTTTTCCTTCCACGCGTTCACCCTCCTTGCCTCCGTCCTTTAGATTCCCGCTCCCGGATGCATCCCCTGCGTTACCATCCCCGTCCGCCTCAGCCATCGCCCGCTCATTCGCCAGCGCCTGACGCACCGCCGCTTGCACCACGTCCTCGTGCGAATGCATTGCGTGTCCTGTGCTCCAGAGTCTTTGCCAGAGAGATTTTGGAGGCGACGGGGGGAGTGAGCGCAGGTTGATTAGACGTTTGGAATTGTCAGCAACGTAGGTTGGGGTTGACTAGATTGGATCACAGATGCAGATTGTAGAATCGCGGTGGGGTATTTGAGCCAATTTTGCTGGGTTGTGTGAAATTTGGATTTTTTGGTAATTTTGTGCACCTGTCCATACTCATCCCGCCGTCGTCCCAACACCGACGACTTGTACGACTGTGCCCCTTTATTCGCTGCGCCCCTGTAGTTCGACTGCAATTCCTGCACCTCATCCGCGATCAAACTACAGTTGTCTCCATCGTTCCCGTTAATCCAGCCAACGTCCCTCCCCCCACCTCCGGCTCCCTCTCTCCCGCTCTTCAACATGGCGGTTGTAATGGAAGGCGAGGACTTTCAACACATTCTTCGCGTGCTCAACACCAACATCGACGGACGCCAAAAGGTCATGTACGCCCTGACCGCCATCAAAGGAGTCGGCCGTCGGTTCTCCAACCTCGTCCTCAAAAAGGCCGACGTCGACCTCACCAAACGTGCCGGCTCGTTATCCAACGAGGAGATTGACCGAATCGTCACCATCATTCAAAACCCGCGCCAGTTCAAGATCCCCGACTACTTTCTCAATCGTCAACGTGATTTTAAAGACGGGAAAACCAGCCAGCTTATTGCGAATCAACTTGACTTTAAGATGCGTGAGGACCTTGACCGTTTGCGTAAGATCCGTTCTCACAGGGGCATGAGGCATTATTTCGGACTGCGTGTCCGTGGTCAGCATACAAAGACAACTGGCCGTCGCGGTCGTACTGTTGGTGTCTCAAAGAAGAAGGCATGATCCCTTTGCAACGAAGGTTGGCATTAATCACTTTGGTCCCATATGGTGTCGTCGTCGGGCTCTGTGCGTAATTGCTGCCGTGTCGTGCGTCCCTTTTGTAGGCTTGATGCGCCACGGCGCCGTTGTAGAAAAAAGCGTCTGCGTTGCCTCGCCATTATGGTAAACAGCTGATATGTCAACGCATTTTTATTGTGCCAGCTACCGCGGTAGTATCGCTTTGCTCCTCATGACCTTGTCGCACTCTGATGGTTTCTGCTTTCTCAATCTAGTTGGTCTTGTAGACCTCAGATTTCTTTCGAACAAAAAGCCACGCAAGGCACTGAGCTTGTCCGGCTCTTCCCTTTCCTAAATTTAAACATCGAGCCAAGCCTGTGTCTTGACAGAAATGTCTTACCACCTATCAAACCCAGCCCGTGAGATGTACCCGATCCGTCGCCGAGCGACTTTAAAAGAATGGTTGGAGACCAGGTTTCGCTAGATACAAATGGAATGGCTGTTCATGAGCTAATCTCAACAATCAAACCCCCCTCCGTGCCCAACCTCCGTGCTCTCAAGGCCCACCTCTACGCTGCAAGCATGCCCAATCGCGAACCCCCGCGTTCTACCACCCCAACCCCCTTGTTCGTCAAATCCTGCCACAACATAATCACAGCCGAATCTACACCTCCAATTTGCCGTCCTCGCCAAATCCCTCAGGGATTGGCCCCAGTCTCCCTTCCCATGCCGCCTCTCTTCCCTTAACTTCCTCCTCTATTTCAATCCGTTCCAAATCCCAAACCGACACCGTCCGCTTGTGGAATGCTTCATCTTGCAAGTCCTGGACATCCTTGCCCTCCATGTCAAACAATTTCCGGGCGACCTTCTCGCTCTCCTCCCCAATCTGCGACAGCTTCAGCACAAATTTTTCATCCACGTTTCCAAACTCCTCAATCAACCTCCGCAAGGCAGTGACAAATTTCTTCCCATTTACTCTTGCTACTTGAGTAGACTTCTTTCCGTCTTCACTATTCACAGTTGCTCTCGGCTTGAGCCCCTCCATCAACATCTCAATCCTCGCAGTGGAATCGTCCGTCCTCAACAACGAACGCAACAATCGAATCTCCGGCTCCAATCTAATCTCCTTCACTGCCGACGCATGGTCCAAAACGATTTTCATGACACTCACAGCCTGATCCGCTCCTGCGTTTTGCGCCTGTTCCAAATTAGCCTGCAACAACAAAATAAAAGCATCATCAATCTTGCCCTTCCTCGCCAACAAGTCCACCTCTTTCCTCATAGCAGCAGGTTCCCGCGCCGCCAAGACAGATTTCACAGACTCCATGGCACGGGTCATGCGCTCATTCATAGCCTTGTTGATTGCATCCCTTACGGCGACGAGCTGCGCGGCAGAGCCCTTCCCGCCGGCAATCCTCTCGCCCAGGCGTTCCAGTAAACGCAAATCGACACGGTCATAAGACGCATTGACTGCAACATGGACATCGTTTGCCTGGGTCAACTGATCAATAAGCTCATCATATGTAGCAGTGGCCACCTCCTCGCCACCCGCAGAGACATCTATAGCGGGAGCGCTGTCCTCCGTACCCTGGTTGGACGTAGCGTCCGCACTGTTAGATTCATACTCCTTGTACAATGTCTTCATAATATCGGTAATGGCATCGCGCAACATGCGCAAAGTTTCACGCTCCGGGATATCAGTAGACGAGTTGATTTTTTCCTCGAGAAAGGCGTAAAAGGACTCGTCAAGCTTTGCAAGGGAACCTTGAACCAGGGCGGGGAGACGGTCGGGGTCTGAGTAGCGGAGTTCGGCAAGAAGAATCTCGTTGTCATCGGGGGAGATGTTCTGACCGAAACCTTCGGGCATGCCTACTAGCTGGGCTGAGATGTTTGAAAGTCGGGCTGGACGTGGAGTTTGGCGAGTGGATGGCGGAGGTTGACTGTGGCGTGTAGGGAGAAATGAGGAGGTGCGGAGGCCGGGTGTGCAGGGAGGTCCTGTAAAAGCCATGGTAGGGAGCAGAGTTGATAGAGGAGGGAAAGCGGGAGGGGTTGAAGAAGGATGCGGCGGATGGATGCGCGGAAAAGTGAGGAAAGTTCACGCGGAGAGTGAGTGCTGGGGAGGACTTTACCGGCTAGGAGCTGCGACTCTGTCACTCTACTCCCCACCGCTTGCTAGTTTCACGCCGTCAAGCGCCATGGACGAAATGGAATCGCATGTAAATGTTGACATCAACATGAACAGGTGTGGAGATTGCAGACGAGATCATCATTTCTCAATATGACACGTGTAAACAATACATTCGATCACGGATTCTATTTTGTAACCAGTATTGGATCAATGAAATGACCATTTGATCTTGGGCGTCTGCGTGGATCAATCCGGCCAGCCATACTGTAACCTTAAAAGGGTACAAAATTTGTACTACGGTACAAACTATACATTGCTGTCCTCATACCCCCGACGGGAAACCTTTTGGCCGTCGACACATTTGAGCCCTTTCCCCCACCGTCCGCTATCTGGCGCAACACCGCACCCAAGAGCGCACCAGTCGCCAAAGCCGCCGCTGACCCAAATCCCGTCGTCACCACCAACCCACCCTTTACACCCCCGCCACCTCATACCGTCCACACGCACCGATGATCATCCCCATCCGCTGCTTCACCTGCGGCAAGGTAATTGGCAACAAATGGGACATGTACGTCCAATTGGTCAAGCAACAGTACTCTGAAGGCGAGGCCATGGACAACCTAAAGTTGACCCGCTACTGTTGCAGACGTATGATTCTCACCCACGTCGAATTGATCGAGAAGCTTCTCAACTACAACACCAACGGTGCCGCCCCAAAAGATGCCACCGCCGCTTGAGTTTGTCTTGTTCAACTGCTTTTTTTTGCCCTCGCAGAGCGTTTCAGTCACTGGGTTGCGTCTCTTGGCCTGTATTTGGTGCACAAAGCAGCCTTGCGGAGGGTGAGTGGGCATGCGACCGGTGGTGATCGACGTGGCGGCGGAGATTTGCGCTTTTCGAGAGTGGCCTTGCTGCCAGTCTGATCCGTCACTTGATAAGGTTGTCGTGCGCCTAGTTGTGCAATGGTCGTGGATTCGCTTGATGCGGATAATGCTATATACGAGTTTACAAGATCATTTAGTTACAACATTGTCAACTTCATTACTTGCCAATGACTCCGCAACTGCTGTCTATAGCGAGCTACATGTACAAACGTAAAACGTGGGAATAAGTTATATGCTTCTGAGGTATTGCAGGGTGAAACTTAGGACAAGATCTCATCCATCGTCATAGGGTTCAATCTAAACAGCCGGAAAGCTTCCTTTTCGTCCTTTTCAACCCCAATACCCTGCATATAGAAATTTCCAAGACATCTTGCCGCAGTCTTGTTTCCATTTTCCATCGCCCTGCGATAAAACCCTGCCGCCTTCCCGACGTCCTTGTCCACCCCCTGCCCATATTCCCAACACACTGCCACATTCAGAAACGCGTCGTCATTTCCAGACTCACTCGCTTGAACAAACAGCTCATACGCCTTGTTCAGATCTTGCTCCACACCGTTCCCGTCGTAGTACGCAGTCCCTAGATGTCGCACTGCTTCAGGTTCAGACCCACTTGCCTTTCGAAACAATTCCACAGCCTTTGCAAAGTCGGTTTCAACCCCTCGCCCATAGTAATAGCATGCACCTAATTCGCATTGTGCACCCACTTGTCCCAGGTCTGACGCCTCCTGATAAAGCTCAAACGCCTTCTTGACATTCTTTACCACCCCATGACCGTTTGCATAGCAGTCAGCAAGATTGCAAATGGAATCCACATTTCCACCATGCCGTGCTTTTTGGTAATATTTAAAGGCCTTGGTGTAGTCTTGTCTGACAAGCTCCCCTTTCTCATACAAAATTCCCAGGTTGTTTGTCGCCGTCAAGTTCCCCTTTGCAGACGCCTTTCGATACAACTCTACCGCCTTGCTCGCGTCTACTTGTACGCCTTGGCCGTTTTCGTAACACACACCCAGGCTAGTTTGGGCCACCGTGCTCCCCAACTCGGCCCCTCTCTGGAAACACTGTGCCGCCTTGGAGAAGTCTAATTCAACCCCAGATCCATCCGAGTAGCAGTCTCCGAGCCACCGAAAAGCCTCCGCACATTTCTTCTTCGCAGCATTCTTGAACCACACAATGGCATCTTTCACGTTTTTCTCAGTCCCTTTACCATAAAACAGAAACTCCCCGTAGTTCAACATGCAGGTCATATTCCCAGCTTCAGCGCCAATTTTGAAGCATTTGAACGCCTTCTCCTCATCGCGCTCAACCTCGGCCCCATCTCTGCACAGCTTCCCGAGTTCTTCGCAAGCACCGTCGTCGCCCTTCTCTACAGCCTTCTCGTATAGCCCAACGGCTGTTGTGATACATTTCTCCATACCATATCCAAACTGGTAGCATTGACCGAGCGCTGTCTCGCCTTTCGGACAGCCAGCTGCAGCCGACTCTCGGTATAATCGCACGGCAATACTCTTGTTCACTTTCACCCCAATTCCCATCTCGTACTTGTAGCCCAAGAACACCTTTGCTCTCGGGTTCCCGTGTCGCACCGCCTTCCTGTAGCATTGTAGGGCTTTTTCCGGGCTTTCTTTCGTACCAATTGAGTTGTCGTAACACCAAGCAAGCATAACAGTTGCTGGGATGTGGCCATTATTGGACGCAGCCTCGAATAGCCTGAAAGCCTTAGAATCATCCTTCTCGACACCAAAACCTCTCATGTAAAGCCTACCGAGGTTGTACATAGCAGGCAAGTCATCTTTTTCGGCGGCGCACCTGTAAAAGCGTGCTGCTCTCTCTGCGTCGACAGTAACACCCTCACCGTTCTCATAGCACTGGCCTGCCTTGAACATAGCCGCAACGTTTCCTCTTTCAGCAGCCTTAGTGAACATCAACGCTGCCTTCTGCAAATCTCTTTCGCATCCCCGCCCTCTCTGATAGCAAACAGCTAGGTTGAGCATAGCGGAGTCACTTTCCTCGACAGCAGCCTGTTGATACAATGAAAAGGCTTTGGATGGGTCCCGCGGGACACCGCGGCCTTCGTCATACAAGACGCCTAGATTTAGTTTTGCAACCACAAGGCCAGCCTCCGCTGCCATCGTGTATAACTCGGCGGCTTTCGAGTAGTCAACTCTAGTACCTCTTCCATGTTGGTACGCGATACCAAGATTCACCTGAGCCTGATTATTACCTTGTTCGGCTGCCCTTCTGTACCATTCAGCAGCAACTTTGTAGTCTTTTTTGGTGCCCCTCCCAAACTCGTGGCAAAGACCAATCTTCAACTGGCCGTGAGGATTCCCACGCTCCGCGGCAAGCTGGAAATAGTACGCCGCATCTCCAAAGTCTTGTGGAACACCGCGAGAATACTCGAGGCAATGGCCATAGCTGACCTGTGCTTTAGACGAGCCCATATCAGCTGCTTGCTTGAACAGCATAGCGGCCGTCTCCATACATCCCGGTTGCCCGCTTTCCAAAATGGCCTCTGCTTGCTTGTTGATCTCCTCAGCCTTTGTCAACTCTTCCGGGCTTGGGGTTGGTAAAGATTTCCCCGTGCTCATTTCCGCTGGTCTCTGTGACGATTTCTCAGCAGCTCTTCTCTCAATCAGTATCGCACCATCGTCTTCCGAGGAACATTGATTTGGGCCTCGATTCAGGTTAGGCTTGGGGCTCTTATGATTAACACCATTCGGAGTTTGCTCGCGATTCACAACATCGTTATCATTCTCATGCCTCTCGTCAGGAGGTTTTCTCCCACCGGGAGATTTGCCGCTGCCTCTGCTGTCTTGTCTCAAGGAAAGCACCTCCGCAGACTCCACATCAAGCCCAGGTTCGTCTTGGTTTGATAAACTCTGCCAATCAAGCTGGGCTGATCTTCGCTTTCCCTTGCGCGCTGACGTTCGTTTACTCTGTCTTCTTCCGTTGACCAGGCGCGTTCCAGTGGAGGAACTTGCATGCACAGCCTGGCTTTTATTCCGTGGTCCACTTGTTACGCTCCAATCCGGATCGGCAGAGTCCGACGATGCTATTCGTCTTCTCTTCGCCGCCGAACTTGACGCATCTTTCGCCCGGCGCTTGAGGCGCTTTCCACTCCGTCTTTGGTACTCGGAGGAGACCCTACCATTTTCCATATTTTCATCAGAGGACGAGTCGAAAGCGCGCCTCCTCTCACGTGAATCACTGTACGGATGCCTGGGATGACCATTCTGTTGACTGCTTCTCCCGCCGGTGTCGTCAAGGTTTGCCAGCACAACGTCGTCATCTTCGTTTGAATCAATGTAAGTTGAAAATGAATGCAAGAGCTCATTCATTTTTTCGGCAAGTTGTGACGCCGCTGGCCTGTCCTCCTGGTTCTCCCTCAAGCAAGGAGTGATGAACTCCCGCAATTTCTGATTAGCAATAGTGCCACACCAGGACCTTACCAACTTGCGGTGACTCTTGCTGCATGTTTGGCCAGCGTAAAAGCGCTCATCTCTCTCACCGCCACTGCTCATCAAAAAGCAAGCCAAAACTCCAAAGGACCAAGAGTCAGCCGTAAAGAACAGGTTTTCCTCAGGTAAATTCTCTGGTGGGCGGTACAGCCACGTATGATTAGCAAAATGATCCCTCCAGCTCGGAAACAAAGCATGCTTGACCAAATTGGTGATATCCAACTTTGCATTTCCATACAAGACACCGTTCTGGACGCGGACCAAGACGTTTTCCGGAGTCACGCCCATGTGTGCCACACCCATACGATGCAAATAGGCCAACGCGGATGCGACGTCGGCCAAGACCTTTAAGCGGACACGAATGCTGGCCAGTGCCGGCAATTTCCTGGCGGCACGTAGATTATGGGTCATGAGCTCCGATACGACAAAAACATCCTTGATCATTCTCAAGTCCCGAGCTGAATCGGGAAGAATGCCTTGGGGCCAATTAACCATATGGACCATGAGCAGACATGGGTTGGAAAAGGTGTTTACGCGCAGAGCGATCTGACGGAGGTAAGGCTCTCTGTCGACGCGAATGGCGTCTGGCAGAAACATCTTGACGGCAACCCTGGTGCGCCATAAGGTCTGGGACCAATCGTCATCAGGGACTTTGTAGTTGGCCTCATAGACAACGGAGAAAGGAGAGGCGCCGATTGTGGTGGGAAAGCCAATGTCACTGCCGGAGAGATCAAAGTCGAGGATTCTTTTCATGTACTCGCGCTCTTCGTCAACATCGTCCGGCTCAACAACAAGATCGGAGCCACCCCATAGCAAATGAAACAGCTTAACGACGACCCTTCCATCATCAATGGGGAGATTTGGAAGATCTGGGCCGTTGAGGAGTTGATTAATACGGTTACGAATGGTCAGAAAGCGGTTGACGGTTACTGGAGTGTGCAGTGTACATGGGGACAAAAAAGGGTAATTTGAGTGGCCATCCATGCTCGAGTGATCCCTGATGAAGCGTTGAAATTGATCAGCAAAAGCGGCGGGGTTGGGGGGGACTTGTAAGAGGGACTCTACGGCGAGATAAAAAGTGTTGAGGTCGCGAAAGATAACATGAAGTTGATCACCATCAGCACCAAAAACGGAGCGGGAGGCGTCAGGGTTGTCGTTGGAGAGCAGGAGGGCGATTTTCTCGCAGAGACGTTGCTGATTGAAGGATGGGGAGTATGCGGTGTATAAACCACGTGAGTCAAGGGCGAGATGCAGGGCGGTGGCAACTCGTATGAAATCGCGTATGGTAGCGATGGTTTGCTGGTTGTCTTCGTTTTCAGGTTGAGTGAAAAGGGCGTGGATGTTGGTAGCAAGCTGTTGAACTTGGGCTAGGGTGGGTTCCCAGGGGGTGAGAAGGAAAGTTGAGGCACGGGCGGCGGCTGTGAGTGGGGCGAGGATAGAGACCAAGGCAGCGTGAAGGTCCGAGTACAGGCCGGTTGTGGGGGCTGGACATACTCGAATGGCATTTGTGAGGGCAAGAGATACCTTGGCAAGAGTTATTGATGGTTGAGACATTCCTGTTTGTTAGGCTTCCCGTGGAAGGGAAGAGAGCAGGATAGGATACCGTAGAAGGAGAGGGAAGGGTTGCAGGTGGATGAAGATAGGATGACGGCAGGGGGGAGGTGGCAAGTGGCAGGGTGGTATTGAATCGAAAAGGGGCAAATGGTTTGGAGAGGAGATTTGGAAAATAATGGAAAACGGGTAGCGTTGAGACGATAGGAAAACGCTGCATCTGTCCATGTTTGGGTACGAGCGGTAAGTTGATCGTTTGACGCTTCACTATCGAAAACGTGTAAATGATCATTTGAAAAAAGCACTCGATAGCATATGTACAGTATATGTAGGTAGGGCAACTGCAGTCTGCCGTATTCTCCCAATTTTGTCCGCAAAATAACACATTTATGAGAAAGATCCGCCAAGTCCTGCTGCAGTCCTCCATGCATTGGCCAGGCCCCGACTGGGTCGTACAGAAAGCCATTCCACACAAATTTGGAAGAGTTGACAGTACAGAAAAAGTACAACTGTACACTCCAAATTCCAAACCTTCAACCTGTTTCAATTAATTAAATTTAAACTCAAATTTGTTTCCAACTTTACAGTACAGTACGATGGTGGGGAGTTCGGTACAGCGGAGTAATAAAGTGCCAGCACCATTTGCATTACAGTAAGTTCCTTGCAAATCATTACAGATCATATCCAATGGAAATAAGCTGTAATGGTCTGGCGGGAATTACAGAGTATTGATGTCAACAACACGTTGTTTGCCATTGCCACCGTGCCACCTCCCGACAGATCAAGGGGCATCTGTCGTCATTAACCCTACGCCACCGCCGACGGGTCTCACCTGCCCCTGTCACCGTCCTCTCGTAAAAGCTCTTCTCCGGCCTGGCCACACACCACCAAATCGCCCCTCCCTCACCCTTCCCTCCCCCTCTTCACCCCGCACCACCACCATGGACGCATTCAACACCGCCACTCAAAAGCAGCACCGCCCCTCGCGCAACAAGAAGAAAAAAAAGCAAAACAGCTCCTCCTCCTCCAAAAAGGCCGCGGTTGCCAAACCCGCGGCCTTTGCCCGCCGTCTCAAGTACACCGCAGACCGCTCCGAAAAACGTCTCCCAAATCCCGCCGCCCCCCTCTCCCGCCCACAGTCAGACTCTGCGCCGCGCGTCGTCGCCGTCGTCGGACCCAAGGGTACAGGCAAGAGCACCATCATTCGCAACCTCATTCGCCATTATACCAAGCGTCATGTCGCTGCTATTACGGGGCCTATTACTGTTGTTACGGGGCGTCGTAGGCGAATCACGTTTGTAGAGGTTGGCGATGATTTGCCGAGTATGATTGATGTTGCCAAAGTCGCAGACCTTGTCTTGTTGGTTATTGATGCTTCGTTCGGGTTCGAGATGGACACGTTTGAGTTTTTGAATATCCTTGCCGCACATGGAATGCCAAAGGTGATCGGCGTTTTGACACATCTGGATAACATTCGGGAAGGAAAGCAGGCCAGAAGGACAAAGAAAATGCTCAAGAATCGCATCTGGGCCGAGCTGTACGACGGCGCAAAGGTCTTCTATTTGTCGGGCATCACATCTTCGGGAGACTATCTCAAGAGGGAGGTCCTGAATCTCGCTCGCTTCATTTCTGTGGCCAAATTCCCCACCTTGAGATGGCGTGCCGAGCACCCCTACGTGCTTGCCGATCGTATCGAGGATATCACTCCGAAGAGTCTCCCGTCTACCGCGGACCGCACAATTGCAGCGTATGGCTATGTGCGTGGTACGGCGTTGAGGGTCACCCTGGAGGGATGGAAAGTCCATTTAGCAGGCGTCGGCGATTTACTTGCTGACAATCTAGAGGTAGTTCCAGATCCATGTCCCATGCCTGACGACACTGTCGATGAGCAAGGAAATAAAAAGCCGAGAAAGATTAGGGGGAAAGATCGCGTCATTTACGCCCCGATGGCACCGGAGGTCGATGGCATTGCTTACGATCGCGATGCTATTTACATCCAGCTGCAAAAGGAGAACGTTCGATTCTCGAGCAAGAAGGATTTGGTAGGAGATTTTGAGGAAGATGGAGACTCGGATGGCGAGGGTGAAAAGATGGTCAAGAGTTTGCAGAGAGATGCGGTTGAAACTGTGGATGAGGGCCTGAAAAAGGTTGAGCTGCGGCTTATTGAGGGAGGGAAAGGAATTGTCTCTGGGGAATTCGGGGGTGCAACGGGAAGACGCCTGGCAGTGTTTGATGAGGAATCTGGCGATGGCAGTGCGGAAGAAAGCGATGACGAAAGTAGTGACGAAAGTGAAAGTGATGATGGCAGTGATTCGGGAGGTGAGGCAGAATCAGAACCGGCCAGTGATGATAATCAAGCTAGGGAAAAAGACGGGAGCGCTGATGACGCAGCGGCTGAGGAGAGCGATTCTGGGGAGGATTCTAGTGTGGGGAAGGAGGACGGGGAAGAGGCGGCCAGAAGGTGGAAGGACATGATGCTTGACAGCTCGGCGAAAAATCTTCGCACCCAGATCTCGGCATCCAAAGTACTTGCCAAGTACATTTACAAAAAGGATGAGAAAGGCGAGTACATTGGCATGAGAAATCAGCAGGAAGTAGACTCTGAGCATGAAGAAGGCGATGGAGACGACACTCTCTTCAAGGTGAAGAGGAGAGAACGGGTGGATGTGAAAGATCTAGACGGCAAGAGCTTGTTCTCTGACGCTGTATTGGATGACTTGACTAGGCTTTTGCCGCAGTCTGCAAGGAACTGGATTGGCGACGATGACCTCTGCAAACTTCTAAAGCGAAAAAGATTTGGAACAGGGCAGAGGGCACGGACAGATGGAGACGAAGACAGCGGTTCTGACGAAAATGAATCTGTTGATGGAGATTTTGAAGACCTCGATACTGGTGAAGTTCACAAAGCGGCTTCGCCAGGCAAGCAGGATGTGGAAAGTGAGGATGACGCAAGCGATATGGATGACCATGATGATGATGACAGCGACGAGGATAATCGACCACCACGTTTTCGTCGAGGAAAGAGGTTTGACGAAGAAAGTGACAAGGAAGACACAGACGACGATGAAAATGATCCGTCCAGTGAAAAACCTAGAAAAGGCTCTCGTCACACCATGGACAGGTTACCCGACCCGCGAAAAGTGGAGCGGGAACGCTTGGAGAAGATCAGAACTGAAGAACTTGGTGGCTTGGATGCGGAAACCCGGATTGCTCTGGAGGGAATCCTCCCAGGGCGATATGTCAGATTCGAGTTGCAGCAAGTACCTGTAGAATTTATGCGATACTTTGACCCGGAACAGCCTGTCTTGGTTGGTGGTCTGAAGCCATCTGAGAGTGACGGGAAGACTTTCTTACGAGCACGAGTGCGTCGCCATCGGTTCAAACGTGGAGTCCTCAAGTCTGCTGATCCCGTCGTGTTGAGCGTAGGTTGGCGACGCTTTCAATCGGTGCCCATTTATGATACCGAGGATCAGGGAGGGCGCCACCGATATCTCAAGTATACACCGGAGTATTTGCATTGCAATGCAACCTTCTGGGCACCAAATGTGCCACCTGGAACAGGTGTGATTATGTGTCAGTCTTTGGGTAGAGACAAGAAAGGGTTTCGGATAGCTGGGTCGGGTGTTGTGACCGAAGTGAGCACAAAGTTCGACATTGTTAAAAAACTGAAGCTCATCGGCGAGCCCGTGAAAGTACACAAGAACACTGCTTTTATCAAGGGAATGTTTAACTCTGAGTTGGAGGCGTCTAAATACATTGGCGCGAGCTTGAGAACGGTCAGTGGCATTCGTGGCACAATCAAGAAGACTATTTCGGAGGCAACTAAGCGTGGGAGTTCTGATCGCGATATTGCCAAGAGCCCAGCGGGAACATTCCGTGCAGGTTTTGAAGACAAGATTTTGTTGAGCGATATTGTCTTTCTACGTGCCTGGGTACCAGTAGACGCTCCAAAGTTCTGTAGTATGGCCACGACTATGCTTGAAAAGAAGAGCTCAGTAGATGGGAAGGCGACTTGGCGTATGCGAACAGTACGGGAGATTCGTGAGGAAGGACAACTGCCAATCCCGCTGAATAAGGATTCCCTGTACAAGACCGTCGATAGAGTAGCACCGCATTTCATGCCCATGAAGATTCCCAAAAAGCTGGAAAGCGCTCTTCCTTATGCATCCAAGCCGAAAGAATTCATTGCAAAAAGGGCTAAGAAGCAAGGCTCAGGGAGGAAGGGCGATGTAGCCAAGGAGAGGGCTGTTGTACTGGACTCAAAAGAGAAATCCGAACAAAAGCTGCTGCATGCGGTGTACACAATACGCAACGACAGAGCAAAGCGACGGAAAGAAGCCAACAAAGTACGGCTAGCAAAAAGGCACAAGGAGGCCGAAAAGGAGGCGGCTAAGCATGAAAGAAGCGCTGCTGAAAGACGCAAGCGGAAATTTGCTCTCGAGGGCGCGAAGGAAAATCGCAAGGCAAAACGCCAAAAGGGAGGTGACGATGACGTTTAGTGACCGGTCTCCATAAAGTAAAAGCCCAGGAAGATAAATTATGAGCAATGAATCGAACGTGACGATCGCCAGATCAGTGGATCACTCTAGCGTGTCAAGGAGACGACGGTCGGTTTACGCTCTTCCGCCACTGTTCCGGTAAGGGCGAACCTGGTATTCCTGGGATTCTCGGCAGGCTCAAACTAGGTCAGTGCCGCTATCTTTTCCAACGCAAACATCTTAGTCCAGGTCTAGAGCTATTGACGAGAATACCTGCTAATCAGGGTGCGGCATTCGTCACGTCCTCCAGCGCATACCGATCTAAAGGTTTCTGGTCGCAGAATGCTCTTAGCAGCAAGTCGTGCGCCATCCTCCTGCAGCTCCTCCCCCCGATAAACGAGCCTTTGAATCATCACGACGGAGGTGACTTGAGGACGCTCGCGACCTGATCTGCAGCCGGTGAGCCAGCTATTGCAGCTTCTATGGCGGCCAACTTGAGCCCTGCCAAACGATCCTTTTCGTCCAACTTGACAAGACATTCATAGGGGATTACAGAGAAAAAGAAGGGCACCCGTAGTTAATGTGTTAGATCAGATTCCCGAAGCGATTCGCCGCTGGGGACAAAGTAAGAGCGTTTATCAAAAGGTGCGCACAACAGTACCTCTTGCTTGACAACAGCGATCTTTCGCGTCATGGCGGCGGACACATTCTCAACGTCCCTGTAAAGCCAGTACAAGCTTTGTACCCCGCCGAGGGCTACACCAACCATGAAGGCGCCGAGGCGTGAAGGGAGAGCCATTCTTTGCGGCGCGCTATTCTCCAGAGAAGGTCCGAGGAGAAGGTGTTAATGTTGACGAATCTAGTAACGCTCAACAAGGTAGATGACAAGTAGCCAATATCCGGAAATATGCTTTTTTGATCCGCGCAGAAGGGGTGTTTACACGTGTGAAAACTGTAATTGTTTGCTCGCAATAGTCATTCTACAGTGCAGAGAAACTTTACTTCATTGAGTATCTATCGTGTAAACTGCAGGACTGCCTATACGGCTAAGAACTAACCAGATGTTCCACATCAGGCACGTGCAGTGGGGCTCGCGATAGAATCGCCATTGCAACAGAAGACCACAGTGTGCAACTAATGCGCTGATAAATACGTCTGCGGATCACTGCTGTGGTTGTGTTGAGCTTCTCTGCGATGCGCGGGATGAAGTCTTCGAGGAACAGAATGGAGGCGGGGGATGGGGCACCCAGGGAGTCGAAAGCCAGGGGTTGAAACTTGAAGTTCGGTTCCTGGAGGGTGTTGTGCGAAGGGGGGGGGATGCGGCGTACCAGTTTGCGCTCCAGGTCTTTGACTTTGTCTCGGTGGGCAATGTCGGCGGCGCCGCCGGCCATTTGTGTGGCCCTTGTGCGCACGACTTGTTTGAACGGCGAGACAACGGTTAGGTCGCAGGCTATGGGGCGGACCTGTTGGCCTGTGGGCAGGGGGGGGGTTGTATGAGAATGTCCGCAGGGCGGATATTCGTTCCCGGGACAAGCAGCGGGACTTCGTACTGGCAGTCCAGCCCCGCAGCGCGAGCAACGTGGTAGGCGAAAATGTTGCGTAGGGAGTTGTGGCGGTGCGGGCGGCCGAAGCCGGCCGGGCAAAGGTCCGCCGCGTGGTCTCCAAGTGCGTCCATAGTTTGGTTGCAGTGGGCGCAGGTGAGCGGGCGGGAGTCGTCATATACGGGGAGGCCGAGGTGCCGGCGGATCATGGTCTGCCAGTGGGCCGAGGACACCACCGTAGCGGTTGCAATACTCTAGCGCTCTACTACCGCATCACAATTACAGTTCCGCTCAAAACTGAAATTTCGCTATGAGGGGCTCAAGGAAATTTTTGAGGGGTTGCAATAGCCATTTCTGAAGCGATTTCTGGCGAATAACAACTGAGTTATATTGCGTAAGTCCCAAAGTCATCTTTGATAAGGACGGACTCATATTTGCAAACTACGCGCTTATGTGGTTAGCGTCACACTTTGAGGTAGTCTTTGGTTGGAGAGGCGCAAGAGCTGTGACCTGAATATTACGGGACCCAAAAAATGAAGACCTATTTTGGGATGAGCGCGCAAGTAAGCCGTAGCAGAATAGATATTTCAAAATCTATGGCATCTTACCCTTTTTTCTTGCCTCATTCTATTTGACTCCTTCGACAACGGTAAGCTCAAAATTACCTAGTTCATTACCAATTGCTGCCGCTTGAGACGTTTCTCATTCTGTCAGCACATAAATACCCATTACAATGACCCGTGCTCAAAACACCCGAACCATTCTCGGAAAACCGTTAACACAAGAGCAAGGCTCCTAACCTCTCTCATCAAATCTAGGCGCTTGTAATGGACTCAATGAAAAACAAAAGTCGAAATGGAACCGTCGTGAAAATTCATGGAGAAGAGATGGATGGCCGATTTCGAAAACAGTGACAGCGAAATGGGAACTTAACGATGGAAACAAATTTTTATTCTTGCATCATGGAAACATAAACCTGGAGGAGGATATTATGACACGATGCAACAGAGGAATCTCTCCTCACAACTCGATATTGGGAAAAAGTCAAGAACGAAGCGAGTTACGGTCGATGCTTCCGCCATTCTCGAATCTCCCGCGATTTCAATCCCGAGTACAAGGCGATGGCTATTCGGAATTCAATTCCCATTGTGAACTTACATAAGCAATGGAAATCAAGCAATGGAAATCGATGGAATTACTGATTAGTTCAATGCATTTCTTTATGCAAAAGGACAGAAATGGATTGAAGTTCTTGTGGCTAAGTGCCTCTACAGATTAATCTCCGTACATACATTGAATTAATATGTTTCAGGAGTTGAGTCCATTACAGAAGGTCGAGGGGCGTATGACATGATGCCTTTTGACTACTGTACATGGATATTTCCGATGAGCTTTTTTCTTCAGTCGTCACAACTAAAAATATTGAAATGAAATCAAATAACCTGGAACCATACAATTCAGGCGATAATTTGGGTTTTTTCGGCATTTTAGTTTTTTTTGTCATGTTTGGAATTCTGTACCAAAAGATCTCTACGGGAGCTAAATTTCCATCCATATTAGTTGAAGTACCGAATTTTAGACTTATCACGCCCAGAATACGTTTAAAAGTCTTCGCAGGTACATGTCTTTCAATGATGTAAGGCCCAGAAGTGAGACTGATATTTAAAGCCTAAATAGGGTATGGGACCTCATCAGAGTTTTCTTTGATGAGATAAATACTCGCAGACGACTAAATTTCAAGCTGGATGATCGAATATTTTGGATGAAAGTATTTCACATTGCTATAAAACCAGAAGAATTAGATTGAGAAGGGACTTCGTCACTGTATCATTTTGGATAGGAAACTCAAAAAAGGTTACGAGCAAAATACTTCCGGCTTCAAGAAGAGTGAAATCAAGCTAATTATAAATATTTCTTATTTGGCAGGAGATGACGCTGTGGACACACGCAAATTTCCAAAAATGTCAAAGGAGCTATTGCACCTGGTAGAACCTTTGTTTGGCTCGGATAGTGTTGTTTGTGCTCGTTCATTGTTTTTATGTGTGCAAGCATCTGAAGTTTTACTCGATAATATAGTCTCGATAACTCGTTCTTCTTTTCAAACGCTCAACCACCTCTATACATCTATTAAGCGGTGAAGCGATTAAAAATTCAACAAAAAAATTGCAGTATTTTTGCTTGCAGTTGTCTCTTGATAATCTTTCATAGCAAAAGAAACTGTGAGTGATATAATTTATGCAGCTGCTGGAGTGCTAAGTACAGAAGAGTACCTGGCTATTGAAGTTTTCTTATATTGTTAGGACACGGATTACGGTCTAACTTGTAGACAAGAGGCGATATCCCTGTAGTGCCACGACACGGGCTTGTGGGCCGAAGGGACACAAAGGGGAGGGGGCTTGTGGGGTGTTGAGCGCACAAAAGGTAATCGATGGTTGAACTGTTGGTTGATGCTTCCGGTAATCAGGCCGGACATCAGACCAGGGTTTATATAGAAAAAGTACTCAACACCAGCAGAGATAAATTGTAACTAAACGGTACTGAATTCAAAGGTATTCTAGAAAATGCGACCCAGAGGTATCAAACTACAAGGTTCTGAAGGTCCATCAGTATAAAAGACAGCAACAAACATCATGGCAAAGTACCATTGGTCCAATTGGCAAGGAGGCATAAAGTGGTTGCTGATTGGTGGGTGCGAAATATTTCGAGAACCACGCGAGATAGCCATGATGGATCCATGTCATTGGCTAGGTACAAAGAGGTATGATATTATGCTTTTACACTGGTGCGTGAGTACAGTGCACAAGTTGCAATGATGTCTTCTTACAGTGTAAATCCTTGGTACAGGTTACCGGAGGGATACTGTCAGGGTATTTGGTGATTTATGGGCATAATCGCAACAGGGCTGCTGCCAGCCGGGCTAGAGGATACCGTGAGATCACGTAGATGTGGTGGAAAAGAGGCGCTTGATAGCGGAGTGGTAGATCGTGTGCGAACCAGGGTAATCCCGTCACTGTAAAACGGGATACCAGGCGCTTAGTACGAGCCGTCTGAACACGCTAGAGGATGTCCACGAACGGGGTACAGTGCTTGCACTAAGGGAGCTTCTGAACGGGAGCGATCAAGGGCTGAGGGCTGAGTTGCCCGCACTCGGCGTTGTAAAACCGAACATTCGGGGTCACGACCCAGGTGCCGGCTTTACGCCTTTACTTACGAAAGGGGGTTTCGGAGACTTCAGTAATACCGTCCCCGGCCCTAACTACTAAGCCTTAGTTGCGGTAAAATTAAAGGTAAATAAAGGAAATTAAACGAATAATCTTCAAATTAGGACGTAGGGGCAGATCGCCAGTGTCAGCCACGGTTAGAACGTGCACGTGGATGCCACGCCGGCTGCGGGGCCCGACGGACTATGTGGGTCAGTTAGATGCCCCGCCCCCAGGGCTTACAGGGGCCGGTGTAAAGGGGTGTAGAAATAGCAACTGGGCTCAGATAGCGCTGTAGTTAAAAGGGGTACCAGAGATTAAATAAAATACAAATCTTCGTTGATCCCTGGCAGGCAGATAGTAGTGACCTCGGCACCACAGACCTCCACCGTTAAGAGCGAGGCGTGTCGAATCGCCAGCGGTAGGAGCACCAATCGGGTTATTTATCTCAGTGCATCTGAGTTTGTCGCGCTCGGGTACACCGATACCCAAAAGTCTTTTCCCGGGATCCGACACCAGGGGCCCAAGTAGGGGGATGGTGCTCGGACATGGTCACAATTGACATAGTCACCGACCAAAAATGTTGATATCATATCATATGCCGGGATGGCACGGGCCAATGGGGAAGATAAAGCGTTAAACTGGACAACGGTATTCAGGGGTCCGGTCCGCTCACATACTTAAGCAGGGGTCGTGGCTCGGGTTTTGCTAGTCACAGTTCACTTCGTCACCGACCCTCAGGCATTTATCCCTCCCCCGCGCGCGATACACGCGGTTTATCCATCTTTATCAATCTTCATTTCCTGTCTCGCCTTGTGGAGGCTTTCCGACGGTTGTCATTGTTCTCCCTCTGCACGTGGCTTATACTGCGTCGTCGCTTTCTCTTGTGTTCCCGCGACTCCTCGACCTTTTCATCATTAGCAGGCTCGCTCCCCACGGTTCTCCGAGTGCCCCAGCTTCGTCTCCTCCTCCAACTGCGGGTTCAAGCATGCCATCAGGTAGTTTAGCACCGTCACATGGGACTCATTATGGGAGCGACATTGTCGTGGCCCCTCCGACAACTGCCAGGGTATTCCCGTCGCTGCTTGAGTTCGAGGGGAAGGCCCCGTCACACGACCGTGAGCTTTTTGCCCGGGCCCCGTGGCTCGATCGCGTCGTTTATCAGACCACGGATTTACTGGAGCAGTATCTTGTTGGCAGCCATTTTCCGGGGGATCTCTCAGCTGAGGCTGTTTTTAGTGTTCCGTGAGAGAAGTACTCTGCCATGCCGGTGGATTACCTGCAAGCGTACAACGGAGAGACCTTGATCGAGGCCAAGAAACGTTTGGTTGGGCACTCTTACTCGGGTCTGCGGAAGGTGATCGGACATTTACCTGTTCCGACGGGTTGGGTCTCGACCTCGGATTATTCCGGACAGACGGGGAAGTTGACTACGGGCACCGCACCTCGTCGTCCTGGAAGACCAGCGACCCGGCAGTTTGCCAAGAAGATCTGATGCTGGGAGTACTCCTCCGTGCGGAATTCCGGTACTTGCGCAAGCTGGAGATGCCATTCTGAGATCTAATCCGCTGGGAAAGGCGTTCGCGGGCTCGTTATGGGTACTATGTTCCGTACGGACATCCCGAGATCAATGTGGTGAAACAAAGCAAGAAGAGCCTACTGTACATCAGGGTGTTCGCGAAGTGGGCATGGGTCGAAATGCCAGAAGGCTTACTTGTGGAGATGCCGCCAGTGCTGAGTTACGCGATGAGCGAGTTCTTGAGGATCCCAGACTCGGCACTTTGGCGCCTGTTTTACACGGAGTTCTCCGCGAAGGCCGCTTTTGCCCGGCTGTGGGAGCTCTACGACACGTACCGAATGGGGTGACTCTCTTCGCGTTTGATCGCATTAATCAGGTCCATGTGCCTGGAGTATCAGCTGGGGAGCGTCGAAAACGAGCAGGAGCTCCGGTGTAACCTAGAACAGTTGGAGGAAGTGAATTCCGATGACCCGGAACAGGTCCCGGCGAGTCAGACGAAGCGTACCAATCCCCCACGCGGCAACCAATAGCCATGGCGCAGGCATCCCTCATGCAGTGACTGGGTCTGGTACGATCCGTGGACTCACTGATTCATTTCTGCCGAGGTGGCGGCGCAGTACAGGGATAACCCTCGCGGGACGCCGGATGACAAAGAGGTGGGGAACATTTTTTCCCCCAGTTCGTTAAGAGAGCCGAAGAGGCGGAGCCAATGGAGGAGGAGGAGGTAACTCCCGCACACCCGGAAACCCTTGAGATTGATCGTGACGGCGACGGCGACTGGGACCGTCGGTCCCGGCGGACGAGGGGGGAGAATACTCGGAAGTCCAGCCACAGTACACTCGAAACGAGGTAATGTACGGCCAGCGTCGCGAGCAGGACGAATGAAAGGGTGGCGAAAGTCGCTTGGAATTTTGCAGGACTGGACGAGAGACTACCCCGGCGCTTATGGACCATGTCTTAGGCTTTCTCCACGATTGCGGGTTCCGTCACGAGGACTTGGGCGGCGGTTACGACACCGTGGTTGCACGCGTCCGCTCTTGTATGAGTTTTTAACACCGCTATTCAAGTTTGCAATGAGAATCCAGGTGGGCGACGGTAGGAGGTGGGAGTAAAGCTGTAGGTTGTTGTGGGGTGTTGAGCGCACAAAAGGTAATCGATGGTTGAACTGTTGGTTGATGCTTCCGGTAATCAGGCCGGACATCAGACCAGGGTTTATATAGAAAAAGTACTCAACACCAGCAGAGATAAATTGTAACTAAACGGTACTGAATTCAAAGGTATTCTAGAAAATGCGACCCAGAGGTATCAAACTACAAGGTTCTGAAGGTCCATCAGTATAAAAGACAGCAACAAACATCATGGCAAAGTACCATTGGTCCAATTGGCAAGGAGGCATAAAGTGGTTGCTGATTGGTGGGTGCGAAATGTTTCGAGAACCACGCGAGATAGCCATGATGGATCCATGTCATTGGCTAGGTACAAAGAGGTATGATATTATGCTTTTACACTGGTGCGTGAGTACAGTGCACAAGTTGCAATGATGTCTTCTTACAGTGTAAATCCTTGGTACAGGTTACCGGAGGGATACTGTCAGGGTATTTGGTGATTTATGGGCATAATCGCAACATCACTCCCCCTACGAAGAAGAATCGCCCCGATTCTTGTATTCGTATAGCAGATCTTGACAATTTTTCAGTTCATTTTCTGATAGCCATGAGTTCTCGTGATCTGCATATCCTTTCCATTTAATGAGATATTTTGTTTTTCCGTATTGTTTCTTGTGACTGAGAATTGATTCGACTTCGTATTCTTTATGTCCATCTTGAACCTGTATAGGTGGTGGCGGCGGAATTTGGCGATAGAATTCATCTTCAAAGTACGGCTTAAGGAGACTAGCATGGAAAGCATTGAATTCCCCTGTCGATCATTGGCTGGGAAAGATTTAAACGGTACGTAACTCCGTTTATATCCTCAGATATTTGAAATGGACCACAAAACTTTGGGTTCAGTTTTCGAGATCCTGCACCATCTTCAAAAGCTAGGTTTTTTGTGGACAACCAGACTTTGTCACCAACTTTATAATGAGAAGGTCTTCTACTTCTGTTGACATACAAGGCAGTGGATTCATTTGATTTTTTGATTTGTTCTTGGGCTTTTTTCAGTGATTCTTGCATGTTTTTTAGGAACTGTGCCGCAGCAGGGTTGTCTGCGGAGAGTATGTCCAAAGGGACAGTTCTAGGGTGGATTCCATAATTGAGGAAGAACGAGAGAATGTTGTAGTGGCATTAATAGATGAGTTGTAAGCAACTTCGAAGTCTACCAAGTATTTGTCCCAATCTGACTTGTCGAAGCTAACAAAAGAACGAATCATTTCTTCGATCTTTCTGTTCATAATCTCAGATTGTCCATCTGTTTGTGGGTGATATGCTGAAGAAGGGGATATCTTGGTACCCAGAAGGTGGAACAGACTCTTCCAAAACTTGCTCATAAAAATAGCATCCCTATCACAAATGATATTCGTTGGAATTCCGTGGTTTCTGTAGACATGATCCTTGAACAACCTGGCAGTTGAAGGAGCATCTATTTTGGGCTTGGTTGGTATAATTCTGATCATCTTTGATAATCTGTCAACGACAGTTAAGATGCCATTGTTTCCTTCCGTTGACCTTGGAAGGGTGTAATAAAGTCCATCGTTATGTGAGTCCATTTGGTTTTCGGTGGGTCAAGAGGTTTTAAAAGACCTGCGGGTTTCTGATTTGATGGTTTGTCTCTTTGGCAGTGGCAAGAACGAACGTATCGAAGTACATCTGTACGAAGGTTTTTCCAGTAAAACTTCGGTGA
Source organism: Kappaphycus alvarezii (assembly GCA_002205965.3). Lineage (NCBI taxonomy): Eukaryota > Rhodophyta > Florideophyceae > Gigartinales > Solieriaceae > Kappaphycus > Kappaphycus alvarezii. The sequence continues at coordinate 1,020,385 of NADL03000492.1, read as the reverse complement.
TATTCTATTGATTGTTTTTGAAATTCCCAAATGTCCAGTATTTGGAGTAGAATGGTAGTCATGTAATAGCTTGACTTTAAATTTTCCTTCTGGTACGCAAATCTTTCCGTTCCTTAGTAAAAGCAACCCTTTCTTTTCGAAAGGTGCCTTTGGATCTTTGTATTGGGTTTTCAGGTTTTCATCTAGCCTGTAATCTTTGGCCAGATCTTCTATCTCAGAATCCGCAAAATAAGGTACGGATATATTGTTCGATTCTAGGTATGTCTTTGTTATCACTTCCTTGAGTAGTTCTCTGTTTCGATGTTTAGGTGAGGGATAATTCTGAGGTTGTCTTGACAGGGCATCGGCAACGATGTTTGCTTTCCCGGAGATGGGTATAATTTTGAAATCAAAGTTCGCTAATCTTTCCAACCACCTAACCTGTCTTTGGGACAGATTGTCCTGGGTCTCGAGGTATCTTAAAGGGTAGTGATCAGAATGAACTGTGAAAAAGTTTCCGTGTAGGTATGCTCTCCACCATTTCAAGCACTCTACAATGGCCAAGAGCTCTCTCTCATGAGCGGCATAATTTTGCTCAGCATCATTCAAAGTCCTAGACGCAAAGGCAACTGGTCTTCTGGATTTTGGATCCCCCTGTTCCAACACAGCTCCAATTGCGTACTGAGAGGCATCTGTAGTGACATATATTGGAAGTTCAGAGTCAAAAGTTCGAAGGACTGGGGCACTGCATAACGATTTCTTCAAGGTCTGGAATGATTTGTCCTGAGTAGCTGTCCACAGAAATGAAACGTTCTTCGTCAGCTCTGTAAGAGGTTTAGCAACCAATGAGCATCCTCTTATGAATCTTCTGTAATAGTTGACGAGTCCTAAGAATGACTGAAGTTGTTGCTTGTTCTTTGGTGAGGGCCATTCCATGACTGCCTTTATCTTGTTGGGATCCACAGCAATTCCCTCTTGACAGATTACATGTCCAAGATACTCGACTTCTTTAACACCGAAGACACATTTTGACAATTTTGCGAACAGATTCTCCTTCCTAAGAATCTCTAGTACTACATCAATGTGTTCTAAATGTTCTTTCCATGTCTTACTGAAGATGAGAATGTCATCTAAATAAACGATAACGAATACATCCAGGACATCTTTGAATATGTCGTTCATGAGATTCATAAAAGTTGCTGGTGCGTTGGTCAATCCAAAAGGTAGTACGAGAAATTCAAAATGTCCGTATCTGGTTCGAAACGCTGTGAGAGGGATTGAAGATTCCTCCAGTCTGATCTGATGGTAACCCATCCTCAGATCTATTTTCGAGAAGTACCTGGCTCCCTTAAGTCGATCAAAGATATCATCGATGCGCGGCAGGGGGTAGCTGTTTTTTACAGTAAGCCGATTAAGTGCTCTGTAATCCACACACATACGCAAACCGCTGTCCTTTTTCGTTACAAAGAGTATTGGCGCTCCCCAGGGGCTTTTGCTTGGTCTAATGAATTCACTCTCTAGTAGATCATCTAGTTGTTTACGAAGCTCCATCATTTCTTTTCCTGAAAGTCTGTAGAGACCCTTTTTCTGTGGCTTAGCATCTTTTTCCAATTCGATCTTGAAATCATACTTTCGCTTCGGAGGAAGGCCCTTCGGAAGTTTTTCCGGGAAAACGTCTGTATACTTTTTCAGTACACCTTGAATATCTTCTGGGTAAGAATCTGGAACATTTGGATTTGAGTCTAGTGGTCGAATTAGAACAGCATAAGTGCTACATTTTTTCTCCAAATCAGTAAGTACTGAGTTTGCAGAAACGAAAGGGTGCTTTGTCATTTCATTGGCAGTGACGGAGTACTTTTCACCCTTGTAGTTGAAAGAAACTTGATTGCTTGAAGAGTCGATAATTGCTCTATGGGCTCCACACCATTCCTTTCCTAGGATTGCATCATATCTCTTGAGGGGGCTCACGGCGAAGTACAGTGGTTCTGTGTAGTTTTTATTTGGACGATTGCCGGACCGGCTGTTTCTTTCAACTTCTGGTTAGCACCGTTCGCCATTTCGGCAAGCTCTGCTGATTCTCTTGTTTTAATCTTATGGTAATCGCAGAACAATTCACTGAGGAAATTGATCTCACCACCTGGGTCGATGAGAATTTTTGCTGGTCCATTGGAAATGACTCCTTTAACAATAAGAAGTCCTCTATGATTTCGTTGGAAAGTTGGGGTTGGTGTTCCCCTAAATGCTTCCTGGGATCTTATTGTTGAAAAAATAAGATTTCTGTCATCCAGAACTGATTGAGGACCTTCAGTCAGTTCCTTCGGGCTTTTGGGCAGTTTTTTGCAATGTGCCCTCTCTGTCTGCATCTCAAGCAGAGGCCTTCACGTATGCATCTCTCACGTTCTGCTTGATCCAATTTCGGTAAGTTAACATTTGAGGACTGTATACCCGGTTTTATTTCCACGTTCCCAATTTCCATGGGCACGGAGCACTATTTCCAGTACTTGAACTTCCGTTCAGCGATTTTGTATTCGATTTGTTGTTACCTAACGGCCCTGAACGCCTGTAAGCAGCTTCGATTCTTTCCGCATCTGCCATTAAATCAGAAAGCTTAGAGTATTCTTTCGTGCATAAGGCTTTCCAAATGTACGGTTTCAGGCCGCGTGAATAGCGATCAATCTGATCTTTGACTCCTATGTCTGGTATATCCAACAATATTTTGTTAAAATCTTCATTGAACGCAGTAACGTCTTTAACTTGTTTCCAGCGAGCCAGCTTGTCTCGGGCGATTTTTTCCTTGTTTAACGTCTCGAAGCGATTGAGAAGTGCAGTCTTCAGTTCCTTCCATGTTTGAATCTCCTGCCCCGCGGCGCTCTTGGAATGGACCATCCACCACTCATGGGCATTTCCAGAGAGATAGCTTAGTGCAATGTTCATGGTAGCTTGCCCATCTGCTTCACCAAGATAATTCTGCATCTGCACGCACCAGCTCCCGACGGACCCTTTTCCGCTGAATGATCCCGGCTTATTCTTCTTAGGGGCGTCTTGGTTTCGTTTTGACCATTTGAGCTACCGGCATTGATCCTGACGAGAGAAAGCTCATTCTCGAGAGCTCCCACCTTGCGAGCAGCGTTATTGAGCTGGTTCTGTTGTGCGGAGATCTGATTATGAGCCTCTGACAGCTGGCGTTGAAGTTCGCTTACAGCTTGTGCCAGAGACTCTACAGTAATGCCCGAAGTTTCCATTGTCTTTTCCTATTGGTCGAAAGAGCACACGTGTAGTTTTGGGTTTTTTTTCTTTAAATAGAATTTTTTCAAATTGGCCAGTAAGAATCGGTATGCACTGTGGCCGAGTTGGCTAGACCAGCGAAAGACCAGTGAGAGGTCTCGAGTTCGAATCCCAGCCGATAACTTGGGAAAGTTGATTTTCTCTGACGTAAGGGTTTGACGTCAGTCACGTCGGGTGTGCTATAGTAGCCCTCCTTCCGATGCTTTACAGAACGGTTGTTTTCCTGTCTAGAACCTGGCGGCGATACGGGCTTACAAGCCCTACTGCAAGGAACTGGGGAAAGCGAGTTCGTAAGGTAGCCACAGCGGGAGGTTGAACACAGCACAAACGAAGTCGGTTGAGAAAGCAACTTTTGGAGTTTTTCTTGCTTCCTCTTCCCTAAATTTATTCAAATTTTAACTACTGACGGGCAGTCTCTCGATGACGGCGGCCAAGACGGTGGCGCTCAAGGTCTGCCTTACTTGGGACTTCGATTTTGCAAATTTCGCAGATGTGCCTCGTCTTCTCGGCGCGGTGCTGGTGCTTGCGGGATCGGAGGTACTCGTGGTACTGCACTCGGCCTGTGCAGGTGACTTGACAGTGACGGCAGTGGAAGGGCGAAGATCGCGGGTTCTTGGTCAGGCGAGGCCTTCTGGTCTTCTTACGAATGCGGTGGTTGGCGGTTCTCTGAATGACGATGGAAGCCGCGTCAGGGAGAATCGGTAGGGTCTTCTTAGGCTTCTGCGGCTTGGAGCGAGGGACTGCGGGCCTTCTCGGTATCGGCGGTAGAGCGGGTAGCGATACAGCCTCGGGAAGGCAGAAAGTGGAGGGTCTTGGTGTCCTCGGTTCCTCCACCACGATTCTGGTGGGTGTTCTTGGCTCCACTCCAAACTCGAAAGTTGTCAGCTCCTGACAATTTTCGGCGAAGAACGATTGTAAGTCTTCTGCGTTGTACTCGTCCCGCGACGAGGGGCGGTCCCTGGAAGTCTTGTTTTTCGGCACTGAGCGTTATTCAAAAAGAATCAGAGTAAAAAACAAAATGTTAGTCTCTGCTTGCAATCGGGCAGAACGTCAAATCTAATAGAGATTTTAACTTACTGTCGGATTGGAAGAACTCGCAGTACTGACAAACGAATATGCGATGCTACCAAATGTGGGGTGTTGAGCGCACAAAAGGTAATCGATGGTTGAACTGTTGGTTGATGCTTCCGGTAATCAGGCCGGACATCAGACCAGGGTTTATATAGAAAAAGTACTCAACACCAGCAGAGATAAATTGTAACTAAACGGTACTGAATTCAAAGGTATTCTAGAAAATGCGACCCAGAGGTATCAAACTACAAGGTTCTGAAGGTCCATCAGTATAACAGACAGCAACAAACATCATGGCAAAGTACCATTGGTCCAATTGGCAAGGAGGCATAAAGTGGTTGCTGATTGGTGGGTGCGAAATATTTCGAGAACCACGCGAGATAGCCATGATAGATCCATGTCATTGGCTAGGTACAAAGAGGTATGATATTATGCTTTTACACTGGTGCGTGAGTACAGTGCACAAGTTGCAATGATGTCTTCTTACAGTGTAAATCCTTGGTACAGGATACCGGAGGGATACTGTCAGGGTATTTGGTGATTTATGGGCATAGTCGCAACACGATCCCAGTCGTTCTGATCCCGAAGCCAGATGGCTGATTGATGTTGTGCGTAGACTGCCCTCGGCTTAACGTACTCACCGTGAAGGGTACCTATCCGCTCCTGCGTATGGACGAGTACGTCGATTCGCTTCAGGAGGCTTCGATCTTCACGAGGTTGGACTGTAACTTTGGGTACTGGCAAGCGCCCGTCTCCAAGTGTGATCGCGACAAAAATAACTTTGTGTGCCACAGTGGTGCCTACCGTTTCCGATGTATGCCTTTTGGTTTAACTAACGCCCCCTCGACTTTTCAACGCGCGCTGGACTTCTCGTTATCAAAGTTCAAATGGCAGACTTGCCTTGTTTATTTGGATGACATAGTGATCTACTCCAAATCGTTTGAGGAACACCTCGTTCATGTCCGGGATCTCCTCAGCGTCTTACAGAAGGCTAGGATATCCTTGAAATTGCGTAAGTGCCCGTTCTTTGCGGATACAGTCAAGCACGTTGGGCACATTGTGCGACCAGGTACCCTGGAGGTAGATTGCGCGATAACCGCTGCTCTGAAAGAGGCAAAGCACCCGCGCACGCAGACCGAACTCAGATTGTTTCTGGGCCTTTGCAATGTCTATCGACGTTTCCTCTCTAATTACTCCCATGTCGCGGCCCTGCTGAATGAGCCCTTTAAAAAGGGACACCCGTCGAAATTGAGTTCGTTAACGGAAAAACAGGACCCGGCGTTCCGTGAATTCATCCGTTTGGTGATTGATCCACCTGTGTTGGCGTTACCACGACCAGTTTATCCCTATTCAGTGGACACCGATGCATCGGAGTATCAGGTAGAGTGTGCCCTGTTCCAGGCAATCGATAACGGACGTCTTCCCATTGGGTTTTGGTCCCGATCACCCCCGAAGGCAGAGAGAAATTAATAGGTCATTGAAAATGAATACCTAGCTGTGGTGTACGCTGTCAAGGCCTTACGAACCTATTTCAAGTTCGAGAAGTTCATGATACACACCGATCAGAGCTCGCTCCGTTGGCTGATGGAAATCCAGGATCCGTCAGGACGACTCATGAGATGGAAACTGCGCTTGTCAGAGTTCGAATTTACAGTTGTGTACAAAAAGGGAACGTTGAACTCGAAGGCAGACGCGTTATCGCGGCTACAATCGTTGGGGAGTTCTCCTTTCGACATCGATGACGAAATACCATGCTTTGTGGCGGAGGAGTCAGATGACCTGAGTACTGACGAATGCCAATGCGAGAACTGCACCCTCGCCAGAGGAGACGAAAAAGTTGACTTTCTGGCTGCCGAATACGACGATCTAGACCACGCAGTGCTCGCTAGCGAGGCCTCCATACCCGGTGATATGCTCCAACCCATCCTAACGGAGGAACTTCATTCAGCCCAAATGGGAGACGTATTCCGTTCAAAGGTGCGTCCTCGTCTTAACGGCGGGGAGGTGCTTCCTTTTGCGCTTAATCAGCAGGGTGTCCTCGTCCGCATAGTATAATCACGTCCGCATATTGTCATCCCCACCTCCCTCCAAGCGAGAGTACTGCACTTAAGCCACTATCCAAAGCTCGCCGGTCACCCGGGTGAGAAGCGTATGTACCACGGTTAAAGACGCTACTTTTATTGGCCTGCCATGGCGATCAATTGCTACACCACTGCTCGTAGTGGTGGGACTTGCGCTCGTAATCGCATCAAGCTCCGACGTGTTGTCAAACCATTGAGACTGTTTCCTGCGAAGCGGCCCTTGGAATCGATTCAGATTGACATCCCAGGCAAGCTAATCCAGACTCCCTACCCTCGATGTAGCGAATTTTTGCTGGTAATTACAGATTGGTTCTCGAAGCTCGTGCCTACAGTGCCCATGAATCGTATCAACGCGTTCGCAATCTCCAAAGCGTTCGTGCACCACTGGGTGTTTGTGTAGGGACCCCTTCAGACGTTGCTGTCGGACAATGGCAAGCATTTCACTGCGCGTTTGTTCCAAGGCATCTGTCGGCTCTTAATACCAGAAATCTGTTTACGACAACGTAACACCCCCAAACTAATGGGAAAGTCGAGCGGTTTAGTCGGAACATACTCGCAGCCTTGTGGCACTATGTGGCGGATCATCTGACTGACTGGGACTTGTTCACCGATGCTCTTACTTATGCCTACGATACGCAAGCGCATTCGACAAAACGGACCGCACCATTCGAATTGGTTTTTTCTAGGCCTCCCCCTTCGCTCGCAATCGAGGGCGAACCATAATTTGAGATTGGTGCCTCCAAGCGGGATCAATACCATAAATGGAGAACCTGGTTGACGGCTTTGATGAGCACGGCACAGTTCAAACTGAGTGGTGCGCAGGCACGTAATAAGAAAAACTTCGATGCTCGAATGCGGAAGACCAAAGAAGTTTTAAAACCGGACTCACACGCGTTTGTACGAAAGGAGTACTACGGTAAGGACATGCTTAAACATAAGTTCGCGCCTATCGCCATTGGTCCGTTCAGAGTTGTCTCGTTTAACCCGTACAGTACCGTCTCGGATATCAACAAAGAGAATGAACGGTTTTCGTTGGATAGTTTGGTGCTTTCACCGTCACCGGAGGCAGCCTTACAACAAAACAGGTTGCCAATTGGCGATACGAATTCCGAGAATGGAAGTGCAGAGCGAACAAAGCAAGTTCAAGACCCGAAGAGATCCGTAAAAGATCCAGAGGGAGCTGAGACGAACCCAAGAGATGTCCGTCATGAAGTCCCAAGCCGCGTACATTCGCAGTCGCGAAGACAGGAGGCGGAACGGACTAAGTCAAACTTGGCAAAGCAACCGGCTAAAACAGCTCTGCACCATTCGTTTCGCGTACTGTGTATCTGCGACCCAATCATAGTTAAAAAATTATCCGCGGTCTCGCTGATCTTCATCTATTGGCGGTAACCCGTGCGCAAACAGGCCAATGTGGCGGAATGATCGCGAATCAAAAGACGCAATTTATTGTGGAAATCACTGTACAGGGAAATCCCGCGAATCAAAGCCCAGACTCGAACCTGATTGACACAAGTACCGCGCTGTCGGAACTCAACAAGAATATTACTATACGTGACCTCAAGGCGGCTATTCCAGCTTCCCCCACTTCATGTACCGACGACGGTCATCCGAGAACGAAAACTCCTCCGAGCTCCCTCAGGAATTCTGGAATTCCTGTGCCATCTAGCAACCCCACACCGCGAGATTTGACATCAGAAGTGTCTCTCCATGATTGGTAACAAGCCGAAGCATGATTAGAAGAGCCGTTGGGGAACCTGGATAAGCCCAGTAACGGGGACCCAAGCCCGCATTCGGCAACGCCAAGTGAGAAAGGCACGAAAAACCCAGTCGGGAGTACAATCAGGAAAACCTACTCGAAGGTCATCCGCGCAACCCCCATCAAGAGTTTTTCTTTTGCGTCGTCTCCGATCATCGTCCCCGACCTTCGCGCGGTGCCGGCACTTGACCCGGGAGAAGGCGTGGTCGCCAAACAGGACTCTCGACACATAACCGCTCGAGAAATATCAATTCCGGAACCCTTTTTAGTGAGGCGGTCAAGCTGATTGGCAAAATTGGGATCCCCCAGAGCAAGCCGACCTGCAGCGAGCACCAAAACCCGTCAAAAAGGGAAATCCCGGATATCACCGTCAAGCCCCCAAATTGCTGTTCGCTCTGCTCTTCTCACTCGGGCAAGCTGTGGGGCAGATCAAAGCTTCGCTTAGATGAACCGAGTAATTTTGTCATTTACAAGATTGTCAACCACGGAGAATCCGATGACGGAACCCTCTTGTACCGAGTTCATGGTTCGGGTTCAGACCACAGCAGGATACCTTGGAGCGCATTGAACACATCCCGCGCAGTCACGTGTGGAGGTACCATCGTTGGCAAGGGATCCCGCTCCCTGCGACGCTCGATAATTCTCAAGTGGGTTAGGCCCGTAAACGCCGTTCTATTTTCAGCCTAGTTGGCTTTGCCTGTTTTCCCTCCCTTCCCTCCTTTACGTCCTCTCCCTTTTCCGTACCCTCACCGTACACCATCCTTAACGGGGCGGAGGATTGACCTCTAAGTGTGTAAGATCCTCCCGGCCTCATACGTTGCGAAAACGCTCCTGTTTCGAGATTTCTTCCATTCCTCCACTCACCGGCCCCCCCAAGCCGATCTTGAAAACGACGGTCGTGGATCATCCAGAAGCCACAGTTTCACGAATTCGGAATTATCCGAGTTAAATAGCCAGAGAGGCTGCCGCGACATAACCGCTCGTGTGCATGGAACACCACAACCCAGACCCCACTATGGAAGATCGTCATTTACTTTGGAAACCAAATCGTAATCGCGGCACAACTGTTGCGATTATGCCCATAAATCACCAAATACCCTGACAGTATCCCTCCGGTAACCTGTACCAAGGATTTACACTGTAAGAAGACATCATTGCAACTTGTGCACTGTACTCACGCACCAGTGTAAAAGCATAATATCATACCTCTTTGTACCTAGCCAATGACATGGATCTATCATGGCTATCTCGCGTGGTTCTCGAAATATTTCGCACCCACCAATCAGCAACCACTTTATGCCTCCTTGCCAATTGGACCAATGGTACTTTGCCATGATGTTTGTTGCTGTCTGTTATACTGATGGACCTTCAGAACCTTGTAGTTTGATACCTCTGGGTCGCATTTTCTAGAATACCTTTGAATTCAGTACCGTTTAGTTACAATTTATCTCTGCTGGTGTTGAGTACTTTTTCTATATAAACCCTGGTCTGATGTCCGGCCTGATTACCGGAAGCATCAACCAACAGTTCAACCATCGATTACCTTTTGTGCGCTCAACACCCCACATTTGGTAGCATCGCATATTCGTTTGTCAGTACTGCGAGTTCTTCCAATCCGACAGTAAGTTAAAATCTCTATTAGATTTGACGTTCTGCCCGATTGCAAGCAGAGACTAACATTTTGTTTTTTACTCTGATTCTTTTTGAATAACGCTCAGTGCCGAAAAACAAGACTTCCAGGGACCGCCCCTCGTCGCGGACGAGTACAACGCAGAAGACTTACAATCGTTCTTCGCCGAAAATTGTCAGGAGCTGACAACTTTCGAGTTTGGAGTGGAGCCAAGAACACCCACCAGAATCGTGGTGGAGGAACCGAGGACACCAAGACCCTCCACTTTCTGCCTTCCCGAGGCTGTATCGCTACCCGCTCTACCGCCGATACCGAGAAGGCCCGCAGTCCCTCGCTCCAAGCCGCAGAAGCCTAAGAAGACCCTACCGATTCTCCCTGACGCGGCTTCCATCGTCATTCAGAGAACCGCCAACCACCGCATTCGTAAGAAGACCAGAAGGCCTCGCCTGACCAAGAACCCGCGATCTTCGCCCTTCCACTGCCGTCACTGTCAAGTCACCTGCACAGGCCGAGTGCAGTACCACGAGCACCTCCGATCCCGCAAGCACCAGCACCGCGCCGAGAAGACGAGGCACATCTGCGAAATTTGCAAAATCGAAGTCCCAAGTAAGGCAGACCTTGAGCGCCACCGTCTTGGCCGCCGTCATCGAGAGACTGCCCGTCAGTAGTTAAAATTTGAATAAATTTAGGGAAGAGGAAGCAAGAAAAACTCCAAAAGTTGCTTTCTCAACCGACTTCGTTTGTGCTGTGTTCAACCTCCCGCTGTGGCTACCTTACGAACTCGCTTTCCCCAGTTCCTTGCAGTAGGGCTTGTAAGCCCGTATCGCCGCCAGGTTCTAGACAGGAAAACAACCGTTCTGTAAAGCATCGGAAGGAGGGCTACTATAGCACACCCGACGTGACTGACGTCAAACCCTTACGTCAGAGAAAATCAACTTTCCCAAGTTATCGGCTGGGATTCGAACTCGAGACCTCTCACTGGTCTTTCGCTGGTCTAGCCAACTCGGCCACAGTGCATACCGATTCTTACTGGCCAATTTGAAAAAATTCTATTTAAAGAAAAAAAACCCAAAACTACACGTGTGACTCTTTCGACCAATAGGAAAAGACAATGGAAACTTCGGGCATTACTGTAGAGTCTCTGGCACAAGCTGTAAGCGAACTTCAACGCCAGCTGTCAGAGGCTCATAATCAGATCTCCGCACAACAGAACCAGCTCAATAACGCTGCTCGCAAGGTGGGAGCTCTCGAGAATGAGCTTTCTCTCGTCAGGATCAATGCCGGTAGCTCAAATGGTCAAAACGAAACCAAGACGCCCCTAAGAAGAATAAGCCGGGATCATTCAGCGGAAAAGGGTCCGTCGGGAGCTGGTGCGTGCAGATGCAGAATTATCTTGGTGAAGCAGATGGGCAAGCTACCATGAACATTGCACTAAGCTATCTCTCTGGAAATGCCCATGAGTGGTGGATGGTCCATTCCAAGAGCGCCGCGGGGCAGGAGATTCAAACATGGAAGGAACTGAAGACTGCACTTCTCAATCGCTTCGAGACGTTAAACAAGGAAAAAATCGCCCGAGACAAGCTGGCTCGCTGGAAACAAGTTAAAGACGTTACTGCGTTCAATGAAGATTTTAACAAAATATTGTTGGATATACCAGACATAGGAGTCAAAGATCAGATTGATCGCTATTCACGCGGCCTGAAACCGTACATTTGGAAAGCCTTATGCACGAAAGAATACTCTAAGCTTTCTGATTTAATGGCAGATGCGGAAAGAATCGAAGCTGCTTACAGGCGTTCAGGGCCGTTAGGTAACAACAAATCGAATACAAAATCGCTGAACGGAAGTTCAAGTACTGGAAATAGTGCTCCGTGCCCATGGAAATTGGGAACGTGGAAATGAAACCGGGTATACAGTCCTCAAATGTTAACTTACCGAAATTGGATCAAGCAGAACGTGAGAGATGCATACGTGAAGGCCTCTGCTTGAGATGCAGACAGAGAGGGCACATTGCAAAAAACTGCCCAAAAGCCCGAAGGAACTGACTGAAGGTCCTCAATCAGTTCTGGATGACAGAAATCTTATTTTTCAACAATAAGATCCCAGGAAGCATTTAGGGGAACACCAACCCCAACTTTCCAACGAAATCATAGAGGACTTCTTATTGTTAAAGGAGTCATTTCCAATGGACCAGCAAAAATTCTCATCGACCCAGGTGGTGAGATCAATTTCCTCAGTGAATTTTCTGCGATTACCATAAGATTAAAACAAGAGAATCAGCAGAGCTTGCCGAAATGGCGAACGGTGCTAACCAGAAGTTGAAAGAAACAGCCGGTCCGGCAATCGTCCAAATAAAAACTACACAGAACCACTGTACTTCGCCGTGAGCCCCCTCAAGAGATATGATGCAATCCTAGGAAAGGAATGGTGTGGAGCCCATAGAGCAATTATCGACTCTTCAAGCAATCAAGTTTCTTTCAACTACAAGGGTGAAAAGTACTCCGTCACTGAATGAAATGACAAAGCACCCTTTCGTTTCTGCAAACTCAGTACTTACTGATTTGGAGAAAAAATGTAGCACTTATGCTGTTCTAATTCGACCACTAGACTCAAATCCAAATGTTCCAGATTCTTACCCAGAAGATATTCAAGGTGTACTGAAAAAGTATACAGACGTTTTCCCGGAAAAACTTCCGAAGGGCCTTCCTCCGAAGCGAAAGTATGATTTCAAGATCGAATTGGAAAAAGATGCTAAGCCACAGAAAAAGGGTCTCTACAGACTTTCAGGAAAAGAAATGATGGAGCTTCGTAAACAACTAGATGATCTACTAGAGAGTGAATTCATTAGACCAAGCAAAAGCCCCTGGGGAGCGCCAATACTCTTTGTAACGAAAAAGGACAGCGGTTTGCGTATGTGTGTGGATTACAGAGCACTTAATCGGCTTACTGTAAAAAACAGCTACCCCCTGCCGCGCATCGATGATATCTTTGATCGACTTAAGGGAGCCAGGTACTTCTCGAAAATAGATCTGAGGATGGGTTACCATCAGATCAGACTGGAGGAATCTTCAATCCCTCTCACAGCGTTTCGAACCAGATACGGACATTTTGAATTTCTCGTACTACCTTTTGGATTGACCAACGCACCAGCAACTTTTATGAATCTCATGAACGACATATTCAAAGATGTCCTGGATGTATTCGTTATCGTTTATTTAGATGACATTCTCATCTTCAGTAAGACATGGAAAGAACATTTAGAACACATTGATGTAGTACAGAGATTCTTAGGAAGGAGAATCTGTTCGCAAAATTGTCAAAATGTGTCTTCGGTGTTAAAGAAGTCGAGTATCTTGGACATGTAATCTGTCAAGAGGGAATTGCTGTGGATCCCGAAAAGATAAAGGCAGTCATGGAATGGCCCTCACCAAAGAACAAGCAACAACTTCAGTCATTCTTAGGACTCGTCAACTATTACAGAAGATTCATAAGAGGATGCTCATTGGTTGCTAAACCTCTTACAGAGCTGACGAAGAACGTTTCATTTCTGTGGACAGCTACTCAGGACAAATCATTCCAGACCTTGAAGAAATCGTTATGCAGTGCCCCAGTCCTTCGAACTTTTGACTCTGAACTTCCAATATATGTCACTACAGATGCCTCTCAGTACGCAATTGGAGCTGTGTTGGAACAGGGGGATCCAAAATCCAGAAGACCAGTTGCCTTTGCGTCTAGGACTTTGAATGATGCTGAGCAAAATTATGCCGCTCATGAGAGAGAGCTCTTGGCCATTGTAGAGTGCTTGAAATGGTGGAGAGCATACCTACACGGAAACTTTTTCACAGTTCATTCTGATCACTACCCTTTAAGATACCTCGAGACCCAGGACAATCTGTCCCAAAGACAGGTTAGGTGGTTGGAAAGATTAGCGAACTTTGATTTCAAAATTATACCCATCTCCGGGAAAGCAAACATCGTTGCCGATGCCCTGTCAAGACAACCTCAGAATTATCCCTCACCTAAATATCGAAACAGAGAACTACTCAAGGAAGTGATAACAAAGACATACCTAGAATCGAACAATATATCCGTACCTTATTTTGCGGATTCTGAGATAGAAGATCTGGCCAAAGATTACAGGCTAGATGAAAACCTGAAAACCCAATACAAAGATCCAAAGGCACCTTTCGAAAAGAAAGGGTTGCTTTTACTAAGGAACGGAAAGATTTGCGTACCAGAAGGAAAATTTAAAGTCAAGCTATTACATGACTACCATTCTACTCCAAATACTGGACATTTGGGAATTTCAAAAACAATCAATAGAATATCACCGAAGTTTTACTGGAAAAACCTTCGTACAGATGTACTTCGATACGTTCGTTCTTGCCACTGCCAAAGAGACAAACCATCAAATCAGAAACCCGCAGGTCTTTTAAAACCTCTTGACCCACCGAAAACCAAATGGACTCACATAACGATGGACTTTATTACACCCTTCCAAGGTCAACGGAAGGAAACAATGGCATCTTAACTGTCGTTGACAGATTATCAAAGATGATCAGAATTATACCAACCAAGCCCAAAATAGATGCTCCTTCAACTGCCAGGTTGTTCAAGGATCATGTCTACAGAAACCACGGAATTCCAACGAATATCATTTGTGATAGGGATGCTATTTTTATGAGCAAGTTTTGGAAGAGTCTGTTCCACCTTCTGGGTACCAAGATATCCCCTTCTTCAGCATATCACCCACAAACAGATGGACAATCTGAGATTATGAACAGAAAGATCGAAGAAATGATTCGTTCTTTTGTTAGCTTCGACAAGTCAGATTGGGACAAATACTTGGTAGACTTCGAAGTTGCTTACAACTCATCTATTAATGCCACTACAACATTCTCTCCGTTCTTCCTCAATTATGGAATCCACCCTAGAACTGTCCCTTTGGACATACTCTCCGCAGACAACCCTGCTGCGGCACAGTTCCTAAAAAACATGCAAGAATCACTGAAAAAAGCCCAAGAACAAATCAAAAAATCAAATGAATCCACTGCCTTGTATGTCAACAGAAGTAGAAGACCTTCTCTTATAAAGTTGGTGACAAAGTCTGGTTGTCCACAAAAAACCTAGCTTTTGAAGATGGTGCAGGATCTCGAAAACTGAACCCAAAGTTTTGTGGTCCATTTCAAATATCTGAGGATATAAACGGAGTTACGTACCGTTTAAATCTTTCCCAGCCAATGATCGACAGGGGAATTCAATGCTTTCCATGCTATCTCCTTAAGCCGTACTTTGAAGATGAATTCTATGCCAAATTCCGCCGCCACCACCTATACAAGTTCAAGATGGACATAAAGAATACCAAGTCGAATCAATTCTCAGCCACAAGAAACAATACGGAAAAACAAAATATCTCATTAAATGGAAAGGATATGCAGATCACGAGAACTCATGGCTATCAGAAAATGAACTGAAAAATTGTCAAGATCTGCTATACGAATACAAGAATCGGGGCGATTCTTCTTCGTAGGGGGGAGTGATGTTGCGATTATGCCCATAAATCACCAAATACCCTGACAGTATCCCTCCGGTAACCTGTACCAAGGATTTACACTGTAAGAAGACATCATTGCAACTTGTGCACTGTACTCACGCACCAGTGTAAAAGCATAATATCATACCTCTTTGTACCTAGCCAATGACATGGATCCATCATGGCTATCTCGCGTGGTTCTCGAAATATTTCGCACCCACCAATCAGCAACCACTTTATGCCTCCTTGCCAATTGGACCAATGGTACTTTGCCATGATGTTTGTTGCTGTCTTTTATACTGATGGACCTTCAGAACCTTGTAGTTTGATACCTCTGGGTCGCATTTTCTAGAATACCTTTGAATTCAGTACCGTTTAGTTACAATTTATCTCTGCTGGTGTTGAGTACTTTTTCTATATAAACCCTGGTCTGATGTCCGGCCTGATTACCGGAAGCATCAACCAACAGTTCAACCATCGATTACCTTTTGTGCGCTCAACACCCCACAAATCGTCCACTTCGACTGCTCTGGTTCGATCACACCTTCTCGCAACATGCAAGAGACTTCCTCTTTTTCAATATCGCGTTGTCGAGGACCCGCACGATACGGTGGCGATGCAAAAGGGCGTGCTCCAGGAAATCTGTCGATGCGGTGCTCAGTCGTATTGATTTGACCAAAGTGCTCACTCTACATGGAGGAGAACTCACGGAGCATGTCTCGTACTTTCTTTTCCTGATCGGCGTCCAATTTGCTGAGATCGACGTCATCCACTGAGGTAGGTTTTGATTCGTCAAGCGTTCGTTCAACCGACTCCTCAATAGGGGTGATTGTTCGCGATAGCGCATTTTTTCTTTGATGATCCGTTGACTTATTCTCTTGAGAGGGCTCCGAGGCGTCGTTTTCGGGTTCCAATCCCAGGACTTCTGCGAGTATGACTGGAGACTCCACGACAGAGGTCGTATGACAAAGCGCATAAGCCAACTCTTGGTCTTTCATCAAACGTATGGGATAATCCCGGAAGTTCGCAACAATTATGAGGAAATATTTGTTGGGTTCAACCTGGGCAACGACATTTGATGCGAGGATCCCTTGGTTCTGGAACTTTCTGTTTGATGGCTGTAACACAATGAACCCTGAACTAGGTGCAGACACATCAACCCAAGACTGGGAGAGGGCTGGGAGTTCCCCGGGCTTATTAACACGCACCTTGTTGGAAACATGACCTCTCAGGTTTACTTTCTTTTTGTCGGACCGATCCGGGCATTCACCAAGGGGTTCCTTGGAATTTCTCCACAAAAGACGGCTTGGCAAACGGCTTCCGCACGATAGGGACTAGCGCGCCGTCATCCAGTTCCACTTCGCGCCGCTGCGGGTAGATAGCTTCGATGTACCGATCCGCTAAATCAAAGCCTAGGATAAGCGGCGCCGCGAGTCGATCTTATACAATAAATTTAACTTTGAACACTCGAGTACCAAGGCGCACCTTCAACTCCGATAATCCGGATGTCCGCAAGGGAAGGTTTTTTTCATCTGCAATGGAGGGGAGTGCCGAGTGAAAGATGGGAGATCCCGGAGGTGGATCCGGTTTACGAATGAAATTGGGCCCGGAGCCGGCGTCAATAACGCACATTTTACGCATCAGGGAACTGGGGTCGTTACTAATATCGACGTCTTCCTTAAATATCCGTTTGGCTAGAACCTGGACATGTCGCCTTTTGTGCGGGGGAATGTACGGGCTCCACGGTTTTCGCAAAACATTATCAATCACTGTTACAGTAGACGCACTTTCGCTCCTCGGCTCACTCGATGTGGGTTCCTCCTCTTCAGATTCAGAGAAGCCGGGGTCTCGAACCTCCTCGGGGGAAGAAAGCAGAACTCTGGTTAGTTTTTCGACGGCTCCGCGGCGGGGGCTTCACGAACGAGAACACAAGGATGCCTCTCAGATGAACTGGGAGACGGTTTCAGTTGGGGAGTCAGGGACGGAGGACCACGAGAACGCAGTTCCTGACCCGAGCTAGAGCTCACGGCAAAGTGTGCCTTAACGCTCAGGTACGAGGTGTTTGGGACGCAATTTCGTTCTTCTTCTGTGAGGGACTTTTAATTAACGATCACTTGGTAAAGTTGCCGCAACGACAGAGAAAACTCGGGCGTGATGTTCTTCGCGGCGTAACATGTGTGAAAAATAACGGGAAGCGTCGGATTACCGGGAGGAGGTTTCGGATGGTTTTCAATCCAACTCGGGCCAGAGCCGCTGTTGTTATGCTCGCACGCGATCGGCGAAGGTCTCACATGATGTTTCCGCGTATTGGCGTACAGCGTGGGATCCAGAGTTTCCGTCGAGTCTATCTCAGTCGGAGGGAGCTCCGAAGTCGGGACCGATTAAATATTTTCTGCGAAATGAACCTCGGCGCCATGACGATCACTGTGGTCGATCGTTCCTTCGTGAACGAATTCACCTTCCATTTCCGCGATCAACGCAGACGGTCCTGGTTTCGAGAAACGCATTTTCTCAGACTTGACCAATAATGGGGAACGGGCTGGCTCACGGGCCTTCTTGATTTTCGCGCGTGCCGAGTTACCCTCGTCTTGAGAAAAATGCACGAGACGTTCGTAGGTCATATCCGAACTCGAAGGGGAGCTATCAAGGGCTGAAGGCTGACTTGCCCGCACTCGGCGTTGTAAAACCGAAAGTTCAGGGTCACGACCCAGGTGCCGGCTTGATGCCTTTACTTGTGAAAGGGGGTTTCGGCGACTTCAGTAATACCGTCCCCGGCCCTAACTACTAAGCCTTAGTTGCGGTAAAATTAAAGGTAAATAAAGGAAATTAAAGGAATAATCTACAAATTAGGACGTAGGGGCAGATCGCCAGTGTCAGCCACGGTTAGAACGTGCACGTGGATGCCCCGCCGGCGGCGGGGCCCGACGGACCACGTGGGTCAGTTAGATGCCCCGCCCCCAGGGCTTACAGGGGCCGGTGTAAAGGGGAGTAGAAATAGCAACTGGGCCCAGATAGCACCGTAGTTAATAGCTCACCAGGGATTAAATAAAATACAAACCTTCGTTGATCCCTGACAGACAGATACTAGTGACCTCGGCACTTCAATCCCGAACGGATTACTGAGTCACACTAGAGTGTAGGTGGGGCCAGAGCTGCCCCTTACACGCTCTCTCCATTGGTAGGGAATCACTCTGAACACAGTCCGATTGGACCGCAGTTGAACCGTTTAATCCGACCAAAAACAAGGTCCTGATGGTTGCGTACAGCGCGAAAGGGCGGTTCTTATATAGTCTTCTTCTATAATGGTTCGGCTCTCATTGATTGAATTTAAATGCAGAGGCGGTCGCCCCCAAAAAGATAAGTTCATCGGTCCGGCTCACTGCATTGATCTAACTTGGTGTCTCAAACCGCTGTTCGGCTTTACCAAAAATAAATTGGTACAGTAGGCCCAAAATTGAAGGCTCATGCATCATTGCTGTCACCTCATTTATTCATGAAATATGACAGAAATAACTATACAATTTCTCTAGCAGGCAAACATAGTACCAAATCATAGCACAGTTATATAACTGCACTGCAAGCGCTGATTTTTATTTTAAATTTACATTCTTACAAGCGGTCTATAAATATGCCAGATTCTCGGCAACGAAAAATCAGTTGCTTTTGGAGATCGCAGCCTTCAATCTCAGCTGAAAAGAGCCACATCATGCTTTCAATCCAACCCATTCTGAGATGCTGGGGCTTTTATCGACAGACAAAGGCTTCAGCATCTCAATTGCAAACAGAGCATGGACAGCTCTACGAAGTCCACTGTAAAACGAAGGCCCCAACTGCATATGTGAATGAAGATTTCGCGACTACAGAAATTGTAGACTAATTTCGTAATAACTGTGTGCGCTGCGGAACAACTTACTATATCAACAGCAGCGCTTCTCCATTAAGGGCCCATGCTCGACAGTATAAGTTCTTGATAGAATCAAATACGCAGAATAGAATTATGATGGATGATTCATTGCACACAACAGTGCAGTTGCACAAACATGAGATTGAAGAGCGACGGACGGGGCAACTCTACCGATGGATTATCAACTCCAGCTTGCCATTCTTATGTGTTCAAACGAAAGAATTCCAAAAATTGTTTCTTTGCTTGACGAAACTTTCAAAGTGCCTTCCAGAGTCAATATTGGCCGCCGAGTTAGAGAAATTCACAAAAAAAACGTCTACATTTGAAATCACTTTTTTCTCAGGTTCCTAGAAAATTCAGTCTGACCACGGATGCATGGTCATCAAAGGTTTATAATGGATGCATTGTCATTGATGCACACTGGATATCTGCTGACTGCAATTCGCGCTATCACATCCGATAATGATAGTGATATTTCCAGAGGAGTTTTAAAGCTGCCAATTCGCTTGGTAGATGAAGGGCATTCATCCCTTATTCTCGAAGATTTCCATGTGCGCTGTCTCGCTCATGTCGTTAACCTCTTTATTAAGGAATGCCTGTGATTAATAACGTCTTAAATTTAGAAAATAAGATCCCTTATCAGCTCTATTCGTGCATCGGTCAAGCGTCTTGATTTATTTGATAATGTTAGGGTTGAGCTCGGCGAAGATGCTAAGCTCCTTGTTGTAGATGTCGATACGAGATAGTCATCATCATTTCGATGATTAGGGTGGCATTTATTGCTCGTCGTATTTTCACCGCCATCTGTGACTGGATCCATGAATTGGCACCGTTTATTATTCCGGAGGTCGAATGGGAGAATTCTGCTGTTATAGGTTACTTTCTAGAATCCACTGCAGCTGCTACTGAGCTACAGTCTGGGTCAATATAGGTAGCTCTAGGCATGTCTATTTAAGTTTCTGGACTTCTAAAGAGAAAGGCGCAACATGCAGCTAATGGCACTGCACAGGCATTTGTGCCTATTGCGAAAACGATGGCTCGCAATCTCGACTCGTATGAGACACTCGTCTGCTCTGACTTGGCCAGATTGGCCAAAATTTTTGAATCTCGCTTTCCTAACGATATTATGTCAGATCCAGATTTACTTCGGAGGTATATATCCGTTCCTCAGACCGAGGAACCGGGTGTGGAATTAGTCGGCTCTACAGCATTAGATTATGGTTCAACTAGTAATCACTTACAGCGATCGCTTTTTGAACAGCTTTTTGAAGATAAAGCGCCAATTTGCGTGGTGAAGAGGAGATTGGACATTTTATAAGAACAACTTCAGGTTCTAATCGTGTTGTTGATCCAATGTAGTGGTGGAAAACAAATGAGAGTAGATACCATACTATGGTTGCAGTTTCTAGGGATGTATTAGCCATTCAGGCCTCATCTGTAGCCATTGAGAGCCCCTTTTCTCATTCAAATAAGGTTCTAGATGATTCATGATTAAGATTTAGTGATGAATTTGTACAGTTCCATGTGCCATTGAAGTCGTAGAATAGTTTTTTAAGGAAGTAATCCGTTTCGGGGTATGTGTGGTCGAGGACCGTGTCCGAGTTGTTCGTCTTTCTTGTAAAAGGAAGGAGCGGAAAACTTCGAAATTCTAGTTTATTCATGATACGAACCCAGGGTTCACATCATGGATTCAACGAGACTGATGGTGTACTTTACTTCGAAATATTCGAGGATTTGCAGTTGCTCCAAAAGCACATCGGGGGTAAAAAGCGAACACTGGGTATAGGCCTCATTTCGGCGGCTTGGATCATCGCAACCGCTCCATTCCTTTCATCTAGCATCGAAACGAACAGCTTCTGCTCCCGCTGCTTGCCAAGCGAAGTAACCGACTTCGCCTCCTATATAGGGTAAATAGGGTTGTTTTACTGCGAGCTGTGTAAATGGCAGCAGTTCTGTAGACAGGCTTACGAAACGATATACAGTACGAAAGCACGAGCATTTCGGCCACTACCAAGTAGTCGATAGCCCTGCAGACAAGCAATCAGCGCTGGAAGTAGCCACCGACGCTGTGGGTCTTTGAAGGAGGATGGACCTCATTTTAGAGTGCTCGAAGGTAACGCTCGAAGGTAACGGCAATTATTCTGCAGCGACAAGCAGCTTTAATGGCTTCTTCAAGTGATGCATGTCTTTTAGCAGGCTTGGCAACTACATTCTATTTCACTAATGTGGTGCCCACTCTTCCACACGAATGGGACCGAATTTTCTGGTGTGATACCGTCGAAAGTCAGTGACTGAGTCCTTAGATGATTAGCTAAGAGACACATTTATATATAAATAAAAGTACTTTCATATGGGCGATTATGTAAGAGAATTTTATCTGTCATTAAAAGTACTTCACGGGCTCATAGACTTATTGGTCCAATCTTATGCCTCAAGCCGGCTTTTCAGGGAGGATTATGCGAACTGCAGTAACATTATTTCGATCCTAAGTCGATTATTAATTACGCAAATGTACTGCTTTAGTGAATTAGGGGATTTAGGGGATTTAGAAGCCATTTTAATATGTATTAATCTAAGATACAACCGGGAATACATTTCAATTAGTAAAGCACCAAACTCTTTCCCTCTTCAATATATAATACTCCGTGAGATCGATCGGTTTAATATATAAACCTAACTTCTCCCTACAACGCGGAAGCGTTGGGGAAGCGCGGGAAGGAACGGCACTCCGATATCACCTTCGTCAACCCCCTCACACACTGCAACAGGAGAGTGCGATCTTTCAACCCACTTAACTCTTTGAATGTAGCTAGAAGCGCAAAGAATAGAAGATACAAATCTTTTATAGCGACTACCGCCAGAGGTAGGCCGGTGCCCTATGCCAATATCCACTCTGGAAGACGGGCACCCAGACGCATATGTGTTGCTAACATATGTCGCTAGGAACGTGGCTATGAGGGCTGTGGGAACATACGGACAGATCCTAGCGGTATCGATGAAGATGCATGCTGTAGTGGCCGTCATTTACATCATGTCCAATGCAGCCTGCCTAATGGCTGTCCTTGGGGCGGCCTTTTAGTGAAGTTTATGCAAACTAAAATGACAGCAATTCTCTTTTAACTCGGCAAGCGATTACAAAAAACCACTTCTTTAATGAAGTAATATATCAGAGGCCATTTTACTTGGTAGTATTCTGGGATACAGAAGGGTATATTTTTCAAGAAATAATGCGACCAACTCTTTCCCCACCTGTACGGCAGCTTCATAAAGAGTGAAGGAGCATAGTCCTTCACGCTTCCAGACCAAAGGGGACTAAAGCCCATAATCCCATATCTTCTGGCATGTTTTCCGCACGATATGTTGGCAACTGAGTCTGAAACTTTTACTTTTGTCAAAATTTATTTTGAAAGACTGCTTTTCATTCCAAACTCTGCTTACCAGCACTACAACAGGTCTAGACCTGATCGCGTGCTGGCAAGTCTCATCTGGATGGAATCGTGCAAGTGGCTTATTGCGGTGTAATATTGAGTGATTTGGTTTCAATACAACCACAAGCGGTTAAGTACCTTCTTTTTTTGAGCCTTTCACGGTTCAATTCCTAACTATTAAGGTCAGGGACCGGTTCCGTCCGACAGAATCCTTGAGACTGGAAATTCTCGATTTTGGCTGTACACATGGTCTCTCCCAGGCTCGATTAGCACCTAGCCTGGTTCGAAATAGCATTTTATAGAGATACTTGGGTTTACGGTGTCTTTTTGAAATAGAAATTGCAGTTTCTATCTGCTCTCAATGATATCATGGTCGGTCACTGTAGTTGTGCACTTGAGACAAGTCCGGCTTAATAGGACAAAGTGCTCCCTTTTTAGGGCCATTGCTGGACCGTTTCCATGGTTTGTAGGGAGCTAAATGTCAAATAGGGGTGAATCTTTTGCATATCCCAGCTTTTCATTTGTAGTTTTAAGGGTTTAGGTCGGACTAGTTACTTTTTTCTTCAAACCAAACAAGCCGAGAATTTTTGATGGGACCCGAGATGCTTTGACGGTTCTATCATGATTTCATTCGCTTTGAAACTACGTCCGTCTCATACAGGTGGGCAAGAGAGAAGTTATCAGAGCCCAGAATTCTATAGAGTTTGCTCCGATGTTTATGATAGGAACTGCCGCAAACTAGCAATACACGCTTTTTTCTGAGATTATTGTCCGACCGACGACGGAAGCTTTAAAACTCATAGTTGAGACTTATTTTGGTCCTCAGGAAAGTTTCATTACAGTTCGTGACAAGCTTACTAAGCTCCGGCAGAAAACTTGTTTTTCAGCATATCTCTCTGAGTTCCAGAATTTTGTTATCGATATTCCAGTTATCATTGAGTCGAAAAAGTTTTCGAGATTATTTCAATTTCTAAAACCACGCATTCTTATGGAGTTTCGTTAAGGGAATCCATACATGCTCAAAACTGCAACTACTTTTGCTCTCATTATTGATGGAGAGATTAACGGGAAAGTTTCTCCGCATTCAGAGATTCATTTCCCAACATTCGTTTCTAATGCGAATGCATATACGAAACCGTAACGTCATCAGAACAGGCTGTAAACACAGGGAATTCAAAGTTAATAAAGTTGATGGAGCGATAATAGCATTATTTTCTACAACACACAGGCAGGGTGATTCGAAATGGCTATAACTCGAAAAGCTAGTCGTTGAGACCATAAATGAATCTGACAAGATTTCGGTATCAACATAGTGATACTGTTGATGAAAGCATCTTAACGATATTCTCAAAAGACAATTTGAAGTCGAGAATATAAGATTCAGAGTTTGATGTAATCATGTCTAGTCATGATGACATCATCCCCACTGATAAACCTATACAAGTTGTTTACTTGCTAATGGTTGACGTGAGACTCCATATAATACCAACAAATGTACTAAAGGACGGTTTATGCAATAAAAAACTTGTTTTCAATCTAGTTCCCGAAAGAAATCTGCACTTATTAGAGATTGAGTTTGAACAATTCATTTTTCTCCATTCACATAAAGGAGTTACGAGGGTTAAATTATGAGATCATTGTCGCCGAAAAATCACGTTTGGGTGATCATAATTATACTTCTAATTTGACTTTCTCCAAAATAGGTATGAAATGTTGTAAATAATGCTGTGGTATGTTGCCCTCAATCCACATAACGACAAATAATGACGTTCTGTGATAATGAAATATGACAATATTCCAGTAATTTATCCATATGTTCGGAATCTTATTGATGTATGAAATCTGAGAGTTAAGAAACATAGAGGAATTATGAAGCATTAATGTGAATTTGAAGTATTCCAATCACGTCAAGTTCACGATATGCCAATAATGACAGATTCTAAGTTCCATGGAAGATTTAAAAGTTTATTAGATAAGTATGGAGGTATGTCTCGTAGTGATTTGACAAGTGGTTTCCCTCCTATTTGATCATGATATCAAAGTGGAGGAAGGATCAAAGGCATCACATAGACCTCTATTCTTGTTTTCTCCATGTACTCTGAGGGTAGCGAAAGGGTACGCCGAGTCTATTTTGAGGAAAGTAAAGATAAGATACAGTAATACACTCTATATAGTATCACTTTTCTTTGCGGAAGAAAAGAATAGAGAGCTTAAAGGTGTTTTCGATTATCTTATTTTTAATCTCATCACCAAAAACAATAATAATCCATTTCCTCGTTCTGATGGAACTATAGATCGGCTAAGAGATGCCAGATATTTTTGAAAGCTTTATTTAAAAGCTTTTTTCATCAGATAAGGGTGAACACAAAGCAAATCGAGAAGACTGCGTTCGATACAAATTAAGGGCAACTCGAATATTTTTTATACCTGTGGGACTTTGCATCGCTCCTACTACATTCCAAACTTTTATGAACCAGATATTTTACGACTGAATGAATTTCTACTTAGTAGTTTGCAAGGATGATCTTATAATATTCAGAAAAAAAGAAAGGAGCATTGTGAATATCTGGAAGTTGTATTTGTCGCATCTGCGTCTGGAGAATCGAAATCTGTGTTTCCCTCCATATAAATGCTCTTTAATTCATAGTGAGCTTTATTTCTAGGTTCAGTATTTGGGAGGAACTGGATTCGTGTCAATCCTGGCAAACTCAAAGTCTTATAGACTTGGAAGAAATCTGAATCTCTAACGGTGTTGGGAATTTTCCTAAGTTTAATAAATTTTCCTTAGTTTCATATAAAAGTTCTCCAAAATTTCTGTAAATCTCACGGATTATACAAAATAATCTGAGTGTAGGGTGATGGGATGAAGATTTTGATACATCTTTTCAGAAGCGAAAGGGAGAAATGAGATTGACTCCAATCTTAGTCGCTTGTAATTGAAACAAGCAATTTCGAGGTCATTTAGATGCTTCACAGCTTGCTGACTGGTGGAGCTCTGATGTATTTAGATGAGAACCGGAAAGTTCTTTTTATTTCTTCCTACTCCAGAGAAACTTTCACCAACAGAGTCAAATTACAATGCAAACTACAGAGCGCGCCTGTCTTTTATTAGCTTTCTATCAATATTCAGTTACTATCTAGAAGGGTCTAAGTTTGAGATTTTCGCTGACAACCAGGTGCTTTATAAGGTTCCTCAAAAAAATTAAAAGCAAGTTGGTTGGAAGCCCTCGTTAACTTCAGAGTATTTCCAACACACTCAATCCCGGAAATTCAAATACAGGAAGATGCATTTTCACGAGACCCATCATGCAGAACGCGGATATCTTGACTTGTCCGTGAATGAAGTTAAAGTTACCTACCTTGGATATAGATCATATCATTCCTCTGTATGATATGGACCAGTTCTTCGGTCCAATATTGAACCCTCTGCGAGGATAGCGGACTAAGGACGAGTTTCAAAAATAGAAACTTGAGTAAATTCTGTCGCTGTTGCGAAAAAACTGATTCGAGGCTGTATTAAAATGGAAGTTTTTGGAATTTTTTGTGTAAGGCAAAGGTCAGTATGGAATATTTTGCAAATTCATTAATACTCTAAAGTCGTTTCGAATTTTGAGCTTGCGAAGACACTGTCAAGATTACAAAATCTACATTGAGAACAAAAGAGCTGAGATGTCCGAAAACAATGATGAGAATGTGTTAATTTTCAGCATTATAAGGAATCTAATCAGAAGAAGTTGACAGATCTAATGTCGTTCGAATGCCTGATCGCAGTTAGAGATCACTAGCCACAGTTTTCTTAGTGTGGCTACCCTAACGAAAATTGATCATAGTTCAATGATGACTTGAGGTGATAAAATTACTCGGCGAGTCCACTTTCTGAAGTCAACATTATCTGATACTGCTGAAGACACTGCCGAAGACATTTTTATGAACACCCAAAAAGAACAGTAATTTACCAGGTGATTCAGCCTCAAAGAGGGATAGAAAATTCATTTCAAAATTCTGGAAGACACCAATGATTATTTGTTTTGTGAAGCTGAGAATGTCTACTAGTAGACACCTACAAACTGATGGCGCATCCTAAATCATAAACAAGATGATCGAAAACTATCTTCGCTGATATTGCTAGTATCGTAAGGATGAACTGCTTTCTTCTGCCGCGTCTGTACACAACTCGGCTGTGAGCGATGATCTGGTTATGTCACCATTTGAGGTCGACTTAAGATATACTCCCAAATCTCCTCTGGAATTCTGGGCAGAAGAATTTTAACCCTCTGAATTTCAGACTAGTTTCAATCCAAGCTCAATTTCTCTCTTGAGGATGGGCAGCTCGCATTAAAAGAAGAAAAATATCTTCAAGCTGCTAATGCTTCAAGTACATGCAAGATTCTAAACTATTCGCTCGGCTCAAATCTTGGTACTAACAGTTCATTCTCTAAGGATATCTACGCTATTTCGTGAGATTTGGAAAAACATGATGCGCGTAGAATTTTTATTTAAAGTAAATAAGCTAATTGGAAAGATTTTTGGTTCGATCGGATCTTTCTCCTTATTTTATAATCCATCCAGTGATTCATATCATCAACACTAAACCATTTTTGGATCAATTGGATGATATCGCTGGATCCACTCCTCCTACGGTATGGCTGCACTGATTGTATTATGTGATATTCCTAGGCAGTAATTTCAAGCTGTATTTGCTCACACAAAATTCTGACGTGGATAAATATTTCTTGCATTGATGTGTGTTATGCTACAATATGATTCATCTTGTCATGCTACAACATAATATATAGTGTTAAGCCACAACATAAAGCATAATAGAAGTCAAAAATGGATTTCGTTGACATTGCTCTAGATAGATCTGCTTTTGTAACAGACGCATTGCGGGAGTACATTTTAAAACACAACATACCGCCAGAGTATCATTGGCGAGGAGGTAATTAATATGGGGAAGTAGCTTTGTAGCTTTTTTTTCTATTACACTACTGTCCAATAGAGACGAATTTGCTCTTTTCTCGAGCTCTCTATTACTTCGAAGTATAGCAGAGAAGTTTGATCGTTCTGAACGGATCTATTACTTCGTTTGAAGTGATCAGAAGTTTTATTGATGATTATTTATTATTCTATACATTGTTATATTTGTTCTGGAGCCCCACTTCATCGTTTTCTTTACTTACGCTTTTTTCTTTGCAATACTATTCTCTAGTTACAACTATACTTCTACTTCCTTCTACTTCGTTTTCCCAAGTATAGGAGTTCTACGGGAGAGCTGCGGCAATGCCTACAAGAAAGCGTCTCTTTGGATTCTTGGAAGGATCCATCTACACTTCATTCACCCTTGGCCCCCACCTTTCCGAAACTCACTACTACCGTCCCCACTACTCCTTGAGCAACACCCCGGCTCCTTCCCTCCCTGCTCCACCACCCGCATCGCAATGCTCCACAACTTCGTTCGCAGTTCCTACTTATGTTCTGCCTTCTAGTTCCTTGACAGCGACGCCCTACAAGATGCGGACTTATTCGTATAACGTCGCGTCTTTGCTCCTATCCTCCGCACTTCAGGCCACATTTAAATGAGACAACTGGCGCGCCTCCGCTTCTGACATCAGATTTGCGGCCTCCTCTGCTTCTCTCCCGACAGATCCGACCAATTTGCTGAATCTCCTTGAAGCCACTCCCACTTGTTGATAGCTGAAGGAAAGAAGGATCAATTCTGTTTTCTTGTTGTCGAAACCAACTCGATTCTTCTTTACGAGGGTAGCTGAACCCGGCTATTTATCCTAAACCCCCAGAGGTAAACCAATGCTACCTGGTGTTCTCCCAGCCCAAATGAGTCCGTAGAGCTCCTCAATTTCTTGTATTTCTCAATAACCTCCTTTTCCTGAATTAGACGAGGATCATAGGACTACATGTACATCGCATACAAATCAATAAAACGAGAAACCTGAGCCACAATTAACATATTGCCAGCTGAGAAACGTGAGCATCTTGTTCGATCATAGAAATGTCATATAACCACTTGTCGAATCAAAACATCTGATCTTAAGTCGATATGCTTATAGCGATCGTACGCTCCTATCAACACCACTCTCCTTTTTAAAGCATCCACGAAATCTCCCGCTAAACTCTACAATCGATCTCAACCTGCAACTCCCTATCAACCATCCAAATGGAGGCGTCGAGTCTAATATGTCATCCCAAATGTCAGAACACCTGCTGTATATTTGGATTGCCCACGGTATCCCCTCGCCTCGGTGTCGAAGAGCGCGAACCCCACCCCCTCCTTACTATATTTCGTATAGTCAAGATCCCATGATTCCTCACAGGCCCCCTCTTCACGGGTCACAGAAAGTGACACTGTTGGATTCTCCACTGGTTCCGACGTGAACCGAGGCGCGCAACCAATGCCCGCCTCATGACATTCCCCGTAAACTGAGTGCCCACGACGTACCCACGTCAACGCGCTGCTGCTTCTATCAGGCCATCACCATATCTTGCACACCCCGATTCTGGACACCCACACTTTCGCTCGCTCGTACACCACTATCATTAATTACACTACTATTATTGCATATCGAATACGGTCTGCAGGGCCGCCCTGTGTCAATAGCCACCGTGGGCACCTTTCCGATGGGAAAGGTTAGGGTGCTTTTACTATTGGAAGATATATTCGATCTATCTTTTCCGAGTGATACCGTAGTAACATGTTCAACACATCTTTAGTTCGGACTGTAGTTCAAACTGTTTACATGCTTTCGCTCTAGTACAATTCCCTTTTGCATTGACCTGCGAGCCCAGGGCTTTCACAAATATCTAATTCTGTTTCTGCCTTACTTTACCGTGCTAGATGCAGTTTTGCGCAATCTCTCCTTCCCTCCTGCCAAGTCCTACGTCATGGCCAGCAAGCAGAGAAGTACATCACGCAACTCTCAGGGTGCGGAGGTATGCAGAGGGAAGAGAGCTTGGCGTTTGGCCCATTCTGATTAACTTGGCAAGGTACGACGATGACTTGACCCCACGGAACGAGAGACGAATGGTAGGCTCATTGTCGAAGCACGTGAAGATGTAATAAGTCGGCCATTCTGGCAATAAACGGATCCGGTTTTCGATATATCGAGGATCTGACGATGACGATGGATGCAAAGAGCGACCACGCATCCTTCGTCGATTCCACTGCCGCCTGGTAGACCGGTGCCCTTCCTCTTTTTCGTTCAGTGCACTTGCAACTATTTTGGACTAGGACCGTTAGGTATTTCAATAGATTAGAACACCGCTTTCCACCAATGAATCATTTTCTTCACTACCAGGCATGATTACCCAATGCCTCAATCTCGGAAAGCACAATAGAGGAACGAAATGTGCTCGCGAACGGGACAGCTTGATGTTCGAGAAACGCTGGAAGATATGTTGCGGCGTATTCCAAGTAATGAACCAGAGAAGTTACGATTGTGAAGAGAACACCTACCTGTGAAGATCTACGACCTTGATGAGCAGTTGAGGTGACCATTGACGGTGCAATTGTGTGGTGTTACCTACGATCCTATCGTTCCCTCGCGCGTCAGGTATGACTGCACTCCGCGAGTATGTACTATCCTATAAAACAATTACCATAAAAAAACTCATCAGTTACAGTGCAGTACGCAATATCGGCCTCCATCCTAGAGGCGACCTCAAAACGTGCTACTAAAAGTGTTCTTTGTGCACCTCCCATCTCTCCAACCGTCCCTGCCCCCCTCAGCACTGACCTCCCCGACCCGCCGACTAGAATAGCCATCATTGCAAGTCGCAACACCCGCAAAACTCATCCTCATCATTGTCATCTTTATTCAGATTTCGCTGTGCATTTCCATTCATATCAACCCGCGGTGGCTGAAAGCCGGCAGCGTTGCGTGCGAACCACACTGGTGGCGGGGCAACGGGTGGGGCACGTTGCTGGGCGGCGCCATTAGGCTCAAACAAGCCGCAATTGCAGCCTGGGGTACCGTGGGAATTCTCTGGACGCGTCTTCAAATCCTTGTACGGGGTGCCGCAGCGGTGACAAAAACCTGTTCCACAGCGACACATAACAAAGTAACAGTCGCCTAGACGACGCTCGATCATGTTTCCGCAACTGGGGCAGTTGCGCCATTGTTTTTGGGCGGCGAGGCGTTGGAGGCCGGTTTGAGATTCGTTTGCCGCGTGCTGAGCGCAGGTCAGATCTTTGTGCCAAAGACACTTACATCGGACGCAGGTTTCAGCTGTACAGACGGGGCATTGAACCCGGTATGCCAAGTCTTGGCCTTGTGCGACTGCGGGTAGCTCAAAGTCAAACGGTGCGGAGCATACTGGATTTGCGCAATAGGCGATATGGTCGATGTGCTCATTCTCGAGGATAAGGGCTGAGAGAGGGGTGTACACGTGAGGTAGGTCTTGAACCAGTTGGAGACATCTCTGCGGGTTTGCGGGTGTGGCGCAGGTGGGACAGGGGATGGGAAACTTTCTTGTCTCTCGGGCAATCGAGGTGAGAAAGTCCCGAAAGCATGATTTGCAAAAGCAGTGATGGCATAGACCTGGGATGAAGAGTTCTTGTCGTGAGATGGGATTGAGACAAATGGGACATTTGGAAAGAGTCGGGCGGGGAGGGGGGGGGATGAAGGGCTTGGTCGTCGTCTTGATCCAGAACGTCGTAATTGAGCATAGAAGCGATGTCTTCGTCGTTGAGATACGGGCCGTAGTGCTCGAGAGCCATGGTTGCGAAAAGAAGAACAATGGGCGAGGAGCAGGCGGTTTCAAGCCCTCGCGGATCTCTTTTTGATGGTGTAGACAAGGTCAGGACTCACAGTATACTGAAGAGAGAACTGGATATTCTGCACATGTCTGGCGGGACACAAGGTTTCCGACGAGAATGTGGAGGGTTTGGGTGATGAATGAGGAGGGAGGCGCTAGTTGGGTACGTATTCTCACTGGAGGAAGAAGCGTCGGGGTCGGGGCTTGTGCGAATCCCGGGATGACGACAGAGCCGAAAGGTATTTACTGTACATACAGTACAGCATAGTACGGTATGGCACAGTACTGAAGGGAGAAAAAAGGTAAGAGCAGGTCCAGCTTTGCACAGATGCAACGGCAACAGTGCAGATTTGTAACCAATACTGACTCTTCATCTCCCGATTGCAACTATTTCTCACATTTGCATTGCTGTTAGAGCCGCTGAAGAACAAATAGAACAGATACAGTATACTTTCACGCAAGATTGTTCATCAGGGGTAGAATCTACTCTACTGTGTACGCTAAATAACAGTAGTATACAGTACAGTAATGTTACTGTACAGTACATTACAACTTTACCCAAGCTGTAAAAAACAACTGTTCAACTCACGTAACACTACAGCACATTCACGGTATTCCAAACAATTTATGGACAAGTTCCCTTGATCCACCATCTCCGTAATACAGCGCTGTCAACAGCTTCCAGTGATTCAGTGAATTAGGGTCGATCCCATCGTCAAAAGCCGACATCCATTTCATGCATCCGGATCTTGGAATTTGCAAACGCTTGCCCGCCATCCGCCGTACATTTACATCCTGCTCAGTTACCATTGCTCACCACATAAGGCTCCCATCTGCACAGTCTTACTTCTACCGCACGCTACCACTCTCCCTAAAACCAGTCCACCAAAAATCCCACCCGATCCTTCTACACCTTCATCACCCCTCATACACACCCTAGCAATACCTTCAAACCCTGCCCAAAACGGCACCCCACCCATACATCCCATCCATACAAACGCCACTACCAAAAAAACCGCCTCCAACAATACCAAAACCATGCCCCACTGCATCCAAAATCACCACCCCCGCCACTCTGCAACATTCACCCCCGCCGGGGGATGTACCGCCGCAATCCAGCCCGGAGTTTGGTGATTGATCCCGCCGCATTTCGGCGTTTCTGTGACTGTGCAGAAACGGCAATCACTGCTGTTTTTGCGCAAAGCTCGGATCGACACGGCTGCGTGCAACGTCAGCAATCACAAAGCGGCATGTGCGTAGGTTGTATGAAACGGGATTGGCGCTTGCAATTCGCGGTGTGGAGATGTGCCTTGGGTGTTTCGGTTGGAGTTTTGCTGAGTTGGCATTCATGCTTTTATTTTTGGATGGGTTGGTTGAGATCAATTGTTTGAGTATTTTTTTGGTGTTTGGAGGGTGGAATGGGTATGTTTGGGGATTGTGGGGGGAACTTGAATGTTGACTCGGTTGTGGTGATAGATTGGGGGGAGGGGATTTTGTGTGGGGGTTGGACTTCGTTGCGGGGGATCGTGGGTTTCTTCCCGGGTCCAATGTGTGTCGGTCCGTTGCTTATGGAAAGGGTATTCTGCGAATCAGATGCATGTTTTGGAGAGATGAGGAAGGACAGCTCTGCGAGATGTGTTGCACGCTTGGGTTGTCCCTTTTTCCTGAGCTGTAAAATATTTGGCATGTGGTTTGATTGCATATGAAAATTAGAAGATCACGTTCAGGAAGCAAGTAGAGTGACGAGGATATTACGAGTAATGGAGAAGAGCCTTGTGGGCTGCTGGTGGGTACAGAGATGTCACCATTTGGGTTAATTAGGAGCTGTGAAGATGACGGCGATTGCTTTGAATAAGATGACTGGCATAGTCGTTGATTCTGTCGCAGGGCAGATGAAAGGCGCAATGGTGCGTAGCAGGATAGTGGTTACTTGAGTATCGACGGATCAACAATTCAACGAGTACCATTTGAGTGCGTGGCAGGACGACCAGATGGTGAATGACTGCATTTGGGGAAGGTACGACCTAACCTGTTCAAAAATGTATTACACTGTACTCTACTGTGCAGTAAGTTTAATTTGGATTGGGATCTGCAAATATCCCTTGCGCGACTAGAACAAGCTTAAATCCCACCGCAGCCCTGGCAACAATGCAAGCAGCGAAAATTGATAGAGTAGGGTAGCTCCTGTTACGTAAACTAATTTTCGAAGGTACCGTACATACAGTATGTGCTGTCGGGAGACAATTAAATTGGACATTACACTGTATCTGAGTAAGCCTTTCAACTTACAGTAATCTTGGAGAGCCTGACAATGTCAAACTGCACTGCGCAATGCGGCTGTAAAGATAAATACATTACAGTTCGAGCGATGGAGACCTACGGTATGGGAAAGTTAGAGCGATGCTTATCCAATGGCTCGCTGCTCCGGCCGTCAAGTCTAACGAGGCATGCCTGCTCAACGGCATTGAGCCAGCCCTGTAAGGAATGTCATTTAGTGGTACCCATCAGTGACGACTTATTCAGCAGAACGCATTAGTGGCGTGGATACAATCTACCACATCTGGGTCGATTTCAATTGTATGGGTACGTTATCCAAAATTTAAAGATTTTTATATTATTACGTTTCTGGATTGCTTTTTTAACCCTTAACCGAACTGCCAGATTATTCTTTTAAATTAGGACGATGTTGAGACTTTTTAGTATTTGTCGCTGAGTTTTTATCCCTACCTACTCTTAGAAACTGAAGGGAATAGAAAGTAAACGGCAAAAAAGAGATTTCGTCATCATTAATTAATTAACACAAGGAAGACCGTACGATTGAAAAGGGAGATCTCTGCAGGAGATCAGCTCTCTCTGTTCTCACCTCCACTCACCCCTACCTTCCCATCCCCAACTGTTCCATCACCTTTTCCCCTTGCAATTTCATGGATCCTGATGTTTTACAAGCCGAAGACATTCAAAACAACGCAAAATAACCCGCACCACAGGGCATTCTATTCGCTGTAGAAGACGACCACTACGATCATGATGAAGAAATAACTCCATGTGATTGATTCATAAGTCTAACGTCGGCCAATGAAACAAACGATGTAACTTCTAGTGACAAGTATGCGACTCAACTTGCTAAGGGTAGCTACAATCAGTGAATGCTTCTGTGTACAAGTGAACCAGGTTGCAGTGCAGATGATCATAAACAGACGGCGCTAGCATTTGCAAGCTTTACCAAAGCCGAACGAGTGAGTTTTATCCGACACATGTTGTTGGCGGTGTGGGCTAAAGCGGATGACGTTAATGAGACACTAAATGGAAGTTCTGAGATTTAGAATAGAAAAAAGCGCCGTAGAGAGGGTTTGGATGGTAATACTACAACACGCTATTTCGTCAAAAGTCATAAAGTGTTTCTTCATGGTTTTTGCGGCTGTTGTTCAGTTATCAGACCATACTATTCAACGACATGGTGAGAAAGTAGGGCAGCGTATAATACCCGTTCCGTTCATAAATCGACGGGATGAGGCTAAGAAAAATCGCATGGGATTCCAAAAGCTTGTTATCTCGTCATTTTTGAAGCATTACGCTTCCATATACGCTCTGGAATGCCCTAGAGGCAGGGAAGCGAAGGATGATACTCCACTTCGAACTCTGCCAAGCGTCATTACTAAAATGCAAGTGAAGAGCTGCTACGAGGATCAATGTAAGTGCATTCGAGACGGCCTAAACACTTGCTCACGACTTAGCAAAGTGCCTGAGGCCTCTGTGGCGTATAATCTGTTTGTGAGGTACTGGAAGGAAATATTACTCACACTTTTGATTAGCAGATCGGTTTTGGACTTCTGTGACACTTGTTTTACGCTCAACAACACTATGGCACGATGTGGTCTATCTGACGCTCTGTTCATTAGTAGTAAGGAGTACTTAGTGAGGCACAGGGCGGAGACGCAATCTTAGTTTCAATTCTATAAGCTATGTCAGTCGCAATCCCAGCACAGTAGTAGATATGCCGATATCTACCTAGTGTTAGATTTTGCAGAGAATTTTCTGCTTCCTCGACTTGTACGCCAAACCGGGCAACTTCACTTTATCATTGGTCTAAATTTTGACTTTTTGAGTTTACTGCAGTAACATCAACCTTGGTTGTATTTTTGGTCTCCTAAAGGGGCACTGGCCTAACGAAAAGACTGCTAATGTGGTCTATTAAATGCTAGAATTTGTTTTAAGTGTTTTATATTTACCGAGAACAGGCATTTCATTCATCAAAGTTGTACTCTTACATGCCGATAACTGCAGTTGGTAAAACAAAAACCGATTTGTGTTGTGATATCTAATGTGACGCATTATTATTGGTTTCAATGATTCTATTATGTTGAATTACTTGGTAGCTAGAAATAAAAAAAAGTGTTTGATGGGGCTTTTGACCTGTTTAAGAGAAAAATATGAAACAAAGATGTTTTTACTCCCGTTGATAACATGAAATACATAAAGAAGAGCTCATAAAGGGCTGAATGCGTACTCTAAGTAGATGTGAACTGAAAAGATTGGAAAGCGTTCTTAGGTAACTCCTTTACTGTTCCAAGTTCATTTAAGCTTTTCGGGTTACAATTTTCTATGCTCTTAAAGGAAAAGCACGAGATTGTTGAAGTGAAGAAGCTTTCATCATGTTTAAGGTCGCACTCTTTCAAGTTGGTTAAAAGGGCTGTGACTTTAGATCTCATAAGTCGTTCCGGGTTTACGGAATGTCAGTCATCAAGCTTTAATTCATTTATTACACCCCTCCAAGAGATTCATTTTGCTCAACATAGTAATAGAGCTAATTACATAATGGTGAACATCTTGGATAGATAGTATCCCCAGGACAGTGTTTTGGCAAAGAGATACTTCTCTGAAAAACAATAGATACCGCCGACTATTTGCCTCGGTGTATTAAATTTTGAATTTTTTTTAAGTCTTTCTACGTTTAATATATGCCTTGACTCCGTAGAGAGTTGGCCAATTTTACTTGATTGACGATTGAATCATAGATCGGTTCAACAGCTTAAAGATTGATATTGGAGGACATTTTGGCGAAATTTTGATATTTGCCCATAACTTTCGTCTCACGACTTTTGCAAGTCGTACTCTTCAAGTTGACCCATGGAGGATTCTTCCATACAGTAGATTAATGAAATAACCTAAAAATTCCCCCTTACAGAATGGTTGAGCCTTAGAGTAAGTACTGTACTGTACAGTACATTACTCCAAACAGACGTTGGTCCATAACAAGCGTGTATAACTTTATCGTTTACTGTAGCTGAAAACACAGGCAGATTTTTTGACACCATACCTACACCTCAGAGCTGAGACAAGCGCACATAGTACAGCCTCGCATACTGTCCAGTATTGTAAATTCTGAAAAACATGTATTGTACTCTATTCAGGTTGACCTGTGGCAGGCCTGCAGCAATGTACTGTCTAATGTAGGTATCTTGAATAATCTCGACGCGCAAACCTCCCAACCGACTCGCGGACTAGTGCCAGTAAGTTCACCTCTCTTCTTCCACCCTTGGACTAGCCTGGAAAAGATCCTCTGCTTGAAATAAATCAATGCGTCAAAAGATTTGTGAAAGGACTAGTATCGCACTCCAAAATTTCTCGTTTGCAGCCGACTCTCACCCTCCATACTGTTTTCTGCTGTTGGAATTTTGCTGCCTACTTACAGCCAAGGCGCTCATTTCTATACGTATCATCTTGAAAACAGGACTAATATCCGAATACCCTGCGAAAGATCTGCCATGTGAAACAAATGCATGCCTTAGATGACGTCTGAACGGCACTTCACACATCTTTTTCATCTAGACGACGACTCCCAACTTGCTTCAAATTTTCGATCTATTGTTGCAATATTGCTCATTCTCTTCTCCCACAGCCATACCTTTACTTTCCTCCCCATTGCGAAACCAGGATAGAAAAGAAACAACTGACTAGCAGCATGCTTTTTTATTCTACCCCTTACACAACCGACTGGAACTTCACTTGCTGCCATTAAGCCGGTAAATTACACCCATACTTTTGCCAAACTTCCTCAAACACCACATCCCGCTTTTACCACCCGTCTACATCCCATCACTCGATTGAAAAGTAAACAACTGAATAGAAAGGCCGCACCTGCCGACCAGACTAGTTTGCACTAGTCTATCGATATCCACCGATCCTGTGCATTGTGAAGCAGGGATTATCTTTCATTTCTTGGTAAACGTTTTCTGTAGAAATACTGATGGTCTATACGCTCAAGCCAGTAAGATGGTAGACTATAGTCTCCCATCAAAGTCGCTTGACCTCATAACAGGACCTCCGATGTTTTCGACCAATTAAAGCTTGAAAGTCTGCGCCATTGCTCAACCT
Organism: Kappaphycus alvarezii; assembly: GCA_002205965.3. Taxonomy (NCBI): domain Eukaryota; phylum Rhodophyta; class Florideophyceae; order Gigartinales; family Solieriaceae; genus Kappaphycus; species Kappaphycus alvarezii. The sequence goes on along the minus strand of NADL03000492.1, from coordinate 982,571 downwards.
TGAAATGACCATTATAATAGTGCACCTTTGCTGTCTTATGGCCTACGAGATGCCAAATTGCGATATTTAGGTCCACTCGCCTTATCGCTTCTGCGCACAATGGATTCAAGTACAACAGGGACTGTCAACCACGTTGTCGAATAGTTTATCTCTAAAACAAATCCGTGAAGAAGATCGCTGGAAGTGACGACTCTGGCTCTACAACCAGTTTCCCAACTCGACAAAAGTCCATCAAAACGCGAACCTCAGTAAAATGCAAAACCTTATTTGCCCGGAACTTTCGCGATGCGCCTGCGTCATCTCCTTACAGCCCGTCTCCTCTCGAGCAAGCACAAGATTAGTCGGCTTTTTGCCCTTTCTTCAAACCATGCCTCACACATCGACACTACCAACGTAGGTATCTATAAAGTTCTGCATGCAGCACCAATCGCGGGCCACCCACACAGCAACAGTCCGAAAAGTTGTATATGTATCGACAATCACTGGCCTCTCCGACTGCAACAGTCCGAAAAGTGACAACCAACTCAACTTCTCCACACCTTCCTCTTCCTTCCTGCAAACCATTGCGATGAATTCGCACCCCTCCGCTCCCTCTTCCCACACTGATGCCCACCATCTTCCCCACGACCTGCGTATTTACCAGAGAGCGCTCTCTCGTATCGACGCTGACATTTCGCACCGCCTCGACCAGTGCCAAAGTCTCTACCCCGCAAACACTCGTTCCATTCCCGCCGACGCGCAACCATCTCCTGCTCGCAACTACGCGCCCAAGTCTCCACGCGTCGCTGACCACTTCAAAAATGCATTCGATAGCGATGGACACAAGGCTGCTAGGCACTGTAACGAACATAGGGGGAATCATGTGAGGAAATGGAGAGAAGACCCCCACGGCAGGATGCGTAGGCATGAGAGTGGGGGAGAGAATGTGGAAAGGATGATGTGGCATGATGGAGGGTGTATGCCGCCTGTGGCAGACATGGGCAGGAGTGCTGGTGATAGGGGTGAAGGAAGGGGTTACAAGAGGGAGTGCTTGGAATGTGCTATCGAGAGGGAGTTGAGGAGAGGGTTGTCGCCGAGGGAAGTGTTAGAGGAATTTGAGATGCAGGATTGGTACGTCTATGCGGAGACATTGGGTGATGTGATGAGGGACTGCGTGGCTGGGATTTCGGAATGGATTGAGAGGAAGAGGTATGAAGCGAGAGAGATTCGCGAGTATTATCGTAGAAGGAAGGAGAGGAAGAAGAGGATGTGCAAGGGGTGTGGCTGCGTCTGTTCCAATATCGCGTGAAATGGTGTCCCCGCAAAGAAGGTGATTTTGGAAGGAATTCTTGCCGATGCCTTGTGAAGGACTGCGTGGCAGGGATTTCGGATTGGATTCAGAGGAAGAGATGGGAAGCGGGAGAGATTCGCGTCTAGTATCGTAGAGGGAAGGAGGGGAAGAAGAGGACGTGCAAGGGGTGTGGTTGCGGCTGTTCCAACATCGCATGAAACAATAATGTCTTCGCAAATGTGATCTTGGACGGCACTGAGAGTTGATGCCGGTGCCGATGCAGTGCAGTGAAAGTTACACCTTTTCGCACGGATCATTTCTTTCCCGAAGCTTCATTCGTCTTGACTGGTCACGGTACAGTGAATCGATTAAGACCTTTCCCCGTTACAGTGCTACTGTACTGTACAGTACAGTACAGTAAAGTGCGGTACCAGTGCTATGTAGAGGACAGCAACAAGACTTGATCCCCAGATTGCAGTACCAATAAAGGACAGTCTGTCGGATCTATCAATAGTGAGAGATCAGTTGTCGACGTATTGGAGCAATTCACACGTTCAGTGTAGTGCACCCCTTCGCGTCCAGTGGCATTTCCAGCCACTCGATTTCATAGACTCTCTGCGCGCTCTCGACGTGTCCTCGACGTCCACACCAAACGGATCTCGTTTCGCTCTGCTTGACGTTACTCTGTCGCAGAGGCACAACCATTGCATTAGGTAAGTATTGTTATTTTGTCCAGTGGCGCCGCCGCCCTCCTCGAGCGCATGCCGTCTCACGTTGAAGGTTAGTCAACATGGGCCACCCGTAACCCCTCGTATGATTCTGTAGCGCGACCGCACCCTTCTCAATAAAATAAGAGCCACAGAATCGCAGAGCATTCACACCAGTTTGTAATTCGCTGAAAGAGCGATAGTCTGCGTAGGAATCTTAGAAAAGGGGGGCTCTGTTTCTCTCAAGTTCCTCTGAGGACTTGGGGGTGTCCCTATGCCGCATGTTGTGCATGCGTAGCGGATGATGCTAAGGAACACTGGATTATTGGGAAGAGAATGATGGAGGGAAGGACAGCAATAGGCAGACTGATTTAGCCGACAGCTCTAGTCGTAATTATTCGCAACGTGTCATATCTGTACACGTTACCCTCCCCTCTATAGTTTGTAGAGTATCATCAATATATCCTTACCTCTGCGATATGGCGGCCATAGCTTCGTACCTGTTGCGACGCTCAATATCGCAGAGTATGCGGCGAGCATTATTGAAGCCGAGCAACTGCGATGCCCTGACGAGCCCGATGCGTTAGAACACCGTGAGTATAGGTACGCGGAAGCGGATGGACACCTTCGGGACTTTGTAGACAGCTCCAAGCATCCTTTCCGAACGAACGAGGCAGTCTTCCAGAAGCACTGACAGCGGCCAGCCTTGCTGCCAAGCCCGATAATCCACACATCGTTCTATATCGAGCATGGTGCGAGTCGGCAGCAAAGTCCTTCTGGAAAGATGATGAATGGGCGAGATTCCCCAACCCCGCAACGCACTCGGAAGAAGATATTCGGCGAAGGATTCGCCGCCAAGCATTCATGGGGACGCCTGCGGCAGCGTTCCTGACTGCGCATCCGTCTGCGGTCAACCGAACGTACGACGAGATGTGGACAGTAATGCTCCGTCGCCATCTGGGAGTGCCCGTATTTCATGACACTGCTCCGCTGCGGTGCGCGGAGTGCCACAGGCCCATGGACGCTCTAGGAGACCATGCAGCTGACTTATGCAACAAAGGTCTCGGATGGACCAACCGTCACACAGCGGTGGTAAAGGTACTTGGCCGAGAGCTGTTCAAGGCAGCAGGAGTCAGCGTTCAACACGAAGTGAAGTATCTACTTCCTGGACTGAACGCGCGACCCGCAGATATTCTGGTGTACCCAAGGTCTGATGCAACAAACACCCAGTCCCCTCTCCCAGTGGCGTGTGACGTGACTGTATCATCCCCGTTCCAAGAGAACTATAAGTCAATGGCAGCACGAAAAGCACGAGCTGTTGCAAACGCAGCAGGAAAGCGGAAGAAGAGAGACTACGAAAGGGGCAGCGATTCCAGGCGAGGCAATGCCGGGACGATCAAGGCTAGGATGGGATTTTGTACCACTAGCCTTCGACTCGTTAGGAACACCCTCTTTAGAAACATCCAAGGTTGTAGAGACATACGCGGCAGCAGTAGCGTCCCGTAGCGGATGCTCGACTGGGGGAGTGAAGACTCGCCTGTATCAGAAGCTTAGCTACTCAATCTGGTCAACATGTGCAGCATTCGTAATTTGTCGCGCACCGCAACACGCAGAGCTTAGTCACCCAATTCCAACTTAATTTTTAAGTACTTTGCAAAGTTGCACATTTGGACTGCACACCAATGATAAAAGACAAAAAAATCAGTATGTGAAATTTGGTAAGCCTCAGCCTATGAATGCGTCCGCTCTCGTTTGTAATTTGTGAAATGGGGGGTTAATTTACTGTGGTAGATATGTGGGTTGGTACCCAGTAAATTTGTACCGGAGCATAGATACCGTATATTGGCCAAGCCATTTGCGAAACCGTACAATGCATCGAAAACTGTAGATGGCACTCCAATCTACCAGAAGGTGGAAGGGAGGCCAGCCAGCAAACAAGCGGCATTGGAGGCTACTGTCAATGCGGAGTGCCGCTGTAAAAGAATGCATCTAACCTTCGAAAACCGTTCCATTGCGCGAGTGGCAACAGTTCCCGTGAGTTCCTTGACGACGGAGAACGCCGCCGGATGCCATCCTCCAAGCGTTGAGATGGGAACAGGAACCAGCCTGTTTCTCCCAGGCAGTTCAGCAAGGAACCCTTGGTATTTCCGCTGCTTCTCTGCGTGGGCTGCGTTGAGGCTTGTGAGTCGGTTGAAAGCCCTGGCTCTTGCGTGGGACGGAGCGAGCGGGTTGACAAAGGTTACGTCGAAATAATCCGTGCCACCGATGGCTCTCATCTCCCTGATATCCGGTCTTGTCCTGTTTTGGAAGTGTAAACGAGGTTCAATGGAAGGACGTCGGGCGGCCCTTGCGAGATCGTTCCCCAGTAAAGTCACCTGGTTGTTGTGGCGATTGTAATTTGCAATGTTTATGTTTGTTAATGACTCATCTTGATGAGTCTGTATTCACCTTTGATGGCGACCGTTTATGGTTAGAATAGTAATGCCACTTTGAGTATTTATACCTTGTTTTGTCTATGATTGTCAAGGCACGAACTTCGACTTCGTGCAAAAACTGTGTACTTCGATCGATACTGCACTACGAATTTGCACTGGCTGCAACCACCTTGACCTGCTCGACGTAGCACTCTGCAGAAATTCCATTCGTTCATAGTTATGGGCCCCGTGTCTCAAACTAACTTGCCCACGCGGCCCAAGTTCTCTTGGGACGCGAAGTCTCCTCCTTGGACCAATGAAAAGGGGGACAAAGTAGAAGTTCGTAACCCTGTAAAGCTTTGGCAGACCTATCACATTACTCTGCCCGATTAGAACAGTAACAAGGTTCCAGCCACTCTTCAAGCAGTCTGTCTCAAGCACAGGTATATGGCCGTGCTAAGCACCTTTGTGCAGGCATCGCAAATGATAAACTAACTGCTGATGGTGCAGTTGAACAAATTGTAGGGAAGATCTACCAAAAGGATGCGCTTTCGGTGTAGAGGGAAGCCTATCGCTCCTTCAACCAACGATGGAACACCAGACGTGGAAATACTGAGAATATGAAGAACTTCGAGTCGCGCTTCTCTGCTCAAGTGGCCAAGTTCAAATCTATTTCCAAAACTACGAAGCTGTCGGAATGTATCACAGCTCTCATGCTGCTCTCAAATTCTGCATGTGACGATTCTCAACGTGTAACAGTATTGGCTACAGCATCTCCGTAAGACGAGAATCTGCCACCGCCGTTTTCCAAAGATGAATTTTTTAACGCTGTCACGTATCAGTCAGTTGCTTCAGTCATCAATCAATGCAACAAGTCCTCGCATCATAGAACTGAGAATCCCCCAATCGCTGCAAGCTCAGATAGGAAGAGAAGTTTCCGCGAAATCCATCGTGGACGTAAAGGAGGCTTCCACCGGAGTACTCTGACTAACATTTATTCCTGTAATCTCTAAGGTAAGTATAGACAATGGAAGGGTAACCACAATGCTGATGGTTATCTTCCTCCTAACGTACCATCGTTCGATTATCCATCCCGAAATAACAAAACGTCTTCGAATCGCTCAGACAAGCATAGATCTAGTTCAGCTCAAGACAAGGGAGACAATAGAAACAGCAAGACTGTATCATTTAATAAAGCTACTTTGAGCAGATTCTCCGCTAAGGCTAGAAAATATACTGTCGAGCTTGGTCCCTCAGTTGACAGTGGAGCAACGTACTCTGTTATTGGCATAATCGCGCTCAACCTTCTAGCTGATCGCATTGGTATTTCGACCAATCCAAGGCTTAATGATACTCCTCACGCACTGAATGGGCATAATTCTATGCAGTATGGAAACGGAGACCACGCTAGTCTACCCCGCCAAATTCTTGGATCAATCGCTCTCATCGCGACATCTGGCGAGAAAAGCCCTGTTCATATTACCCACTTGGTCCTTTCTGGGCCCTCTAAGTGGTTCATTGGCCATAATGTTAGTCGGAAGGCAAAAATAGAGAATATTGACCCGAATTTACTGGATTTTCTGGCTGAGAACCACAAAGAACGAATTTCACTTTTCGACCATAACTTTCTAAGCTACATGGATTTAGATCGTTTCACCCACCGGCGCAAGCATGGTTCGACACTATAATGTCTATCTGAATTGACTATAGAGACCGCAAAGTGGAATTATGGTAGGAAAATTGTTGACAAGGCTCACAAGCATGTTTGTGGCCATGCAAGCTTCACCGACCTCAAGCTTTTGCTTGAACGCAAATCATTATGGAATGAGGTTGTTCTCTTATGATGTGCGAGATCTAATTATTCATTGAAACGCGTGTCGCTCGGCGATGCTCCCGCAGCCGAGTCGCAAAGTATCTATCAGAAATCTCTGCCAAAAGTTCAATGAAGTTGTGTGCATTGATCATCTGTCCCTTGAAGTAAATCACCTGCTATTTTTTATAGATCTGGTGAGCCGATACTCAGCAGCTGCAGTGATGGACTCTGTCTCCATGAAATATGCCATTATTGGCTTTGAGGCCTGCTGGAACTCTTAGTACTGGTATCCTAATTCAATTCGCTCTGACTCTACTTTTCACAGAGGCGAATTCAAGTTGTGCACCCAGGTCCTCCGAATCAAACTCCAAATCGTACCCCCGGAAGGCACTCAAAGAATGCCATCGAGTGTAAGCAGAAAACATGATTCGGCGCATATTATGCGCTTAAGGGAAGCTGCTAGTTCTGAATTCGATCCTGTGCTTGCATCTTACCAGTCTGTATACATTTCAGGTGACCTTTATGGCAATGATACTATTTCTGCTTTTGAGCTAGTTAAAGGTTTCACAAACCCGGTTGCCTGCTAAGCCCTTCGCCACAGTTGTCCCCGATGATGTGAGAGAAGATCGTGACCAGCTTCATGCACAACGAAAGCCGGCTCTCATTCTCAGGTCGAAGGATTTGAAAGAAGTACCTCTTTCTGTTGGTGATCTAGTTGAGGTCTACCAGAAGCATGGAAATAAGAAGAGAGGTAAATGGTATCCTCCTAAGCTCGTCATCTCTTTCAACAAGTCTGCCCGTGCCCTGACGGTCCCTGGTAAGAATGGTAGAGAAATTACAGTGTCTATTGAGGACACTCGTTCTCCTCTTCCGCAACATAGTTTCTCACAACTTGTACAAGATGTCAATGATACACTCTCTGAAATAGTACAAGAGCACCTGCAAAGCATACTTGAATCAGATGATGTTGAAGCTGTAACTCACCCGCCTCTCGATACAACTGATGCTACTGAACATGATCACTCTGGTATTCCCGAGACTAACACATCTGATGATGCTGACTTTAGCTCAGACACCAACGTAGTACCTCAAGTAGGTGATAACATAGATGTTTACTGGCCGATGGATAGCCAATTTTACAGTGGCACTGTTCACTCCGCGGAAGACGATGGTCGTTTTAATATTCACTACGATGATGGTGTCAAGAATCTTACGATGGAAACATGAATTATTTTTACCTTACTTATCTTTTTCTACGAAGGACAGAGCTAGACTCACACTATTAATAAAGAATTGGGTCAGACAACGCTAAGCGACCTTCATTAAGGAAAAAAAGAGGTACTCTCCAGCTCAGCTGCGATAGGTTAACGCAGCTATCATCTCCATAGTAGAATGCATGTGTACATAACGCAATCGTCATCCTCCACTACGGATCAAGAAAATACACCAACATTATTCATCATTTTTTCTCGCCAGCTCATAACACTGTCCCTCTAAGGGAAATTTCCATCGCTGTGTTAAGGGTTACATTTGACCATACCCATCAAACGAACCATCTGCGAGAATTTTTGAGCTGCTGAGTTCTTTGTTAACATGTCAGCAACCATTTCGTTGGTACATACATAGCGTAACTTCACATCACCCTTTCGAACATGATCAATAAAAAACTGATACTTAAGATCAATATGTTTGGAGAGTTCAGACAAAACAGGATTCTAAGCATCAGCAATACACGCCTGGTTATCCTCCCCAATCTTGATATCGAATAAAGCGTTCAATATTCCCTTGTCAACTTTCTGCGCCATAATGGGGCAAAACTTCCTCATCCAAAAAAATTCTCTAATACAGTCCGCCAAAACAACAAATTCCGCTTCTTTCGAGCTCTGGGCTACAACGGTCTGCTTTTTAGAACGCCAACTTATTGGACTACCAGAGCACATTATAATCATGCCTGAGGTAGGCTTTCTGTCAGGCTTCTCTTGCCCCCAATCTGCATCAGAAAATGCGTCGAAATTCTTTTCTACCCCTGAGTAGTAGCAAATCCCAAGCTCACGGGTTCCTTGCAAGTAGCGGAGGACATTTTTCGCTGCCTTCCATAGCTGCGCTGTTGGGTTATGCATAAACCTGCTCAAGTACCCCACTACATATGAAATGTCTGGTCTCACTGCATTTGCCAAATGTAAAAATGCGCCAATTAATTGCCTGTGAGTCATTTGATCACTGAGCGCATCATTCGAATCAGTACTCAAATCTAATGATGGCGACAGAGGAGTAGATGCGGATTTACAATTCATCATCTGAAAGTGTTCCAAAAGATGCTTCACCATAGGACCATTATGTGGCTTGATGCAGTTACCTGTATCATGAACTGAAAAACATAGGAACTTTTCAATATTCTTAGACACAGAAATTGTTGGCTGTGGACCCTGTGCTGTCACTGAAATCCAAAAGTGCAGGGGAGCATGGGCTGTTTTGGAGGGTGCCGCTTGGAAAGCGCATATGCGCCTCATCTCAAACTCAACGTGAAACGGGCTTCTGATTGGCTACTGCAAATGCTCATATGCAACGTGGTGCGTACAAGTGTTGTGGCTCTAGTGGGTTGTTCTGGCGTACACGTGTGTAGCTAGTACATATGGCTATGCTGTACAGTACGGCTGTGCAGTACAGAGTGGACAGGTATGTATGTGGACATACAGTACAGGTTGATGGGTGTTGATGCACTATGGTGATGAATCAAGTACAGTGGTGGCGGTTTCAGTAGTTGCGTGTATACATGTCGTTGCATGTGTAAGAGTTGTGTTGTGAATTTGGGGACGTGTAGTGATAGTGTGGTTACGTGCAGTTGGTGAGTTAGTGCATACACATGATGACGTGATGTAGTGTTGTGCACCGTTGTACACTGTTAGTTGTAAGCTGGCATGAATTTGTGCCAGTGTTACTATGTCATGTCTTGAGATGATTGGTAGTATTGAGTGTCCCGCTTAGATGGCTAGGGTTTAGTTAGAGTAAGAGTTGAGTGCGAGTGTGGCGAAATAGTTCTATATAAGTTGCGACTTGAGCACCTCCAAGTAAAATCTGGCCAGAGCTGGCGAACTTCCTTTCATTCCCCCACGTTCCTTATCCAACCTTCCCTTTCAGCTTCAAACTCTATTAGGTTATGGGCCCAGCCCCGCTGACCTCTGCCATCCAATTTGTCTATCGCCGCTCTCCCTCACCACCGTTTACCCGCTTCGCTGTTCTCTCCTATCCGTCCTCTCCGTTCTCTCCGTCGTTCTCGTTGCGTCGGGTGTGTGAACGTATCGTTGGTCGGTGTTGATCTTCTTCTTTCGGTCGTTGTGGTGGTATTGATTCGACGTTCACTCTCTATCGGTATTGTGTTTCGGTGCTCGTTGTTGCCCATGTTGGTCGATCGCTATACGTTATTGTTTGGTCTCCCTCTTTATCTGTGGTCGGGATCCCACGTCGTTTTTGTGGGTTCTGATCCGAGAGGTTGAGGACCTTGTGTGTCGAAGTCTGGGCACTCGTGTTTTGTGTCTCAGCATCTGTTCGTGAAGTCTGTGCACCTGTGATTGTGTGCTCAGCATCTGTGTGTGTGTGAGTGGTGATCATTGTTTGTCCAGTGCAATAATCGGTTGATACGAGTACTGTGGGTGATTCCTGGTACTTGGGGACGTTAGTCTGGCGGCTTGAACCAAAGCGGGTGTACTGTCTAGCGGGCTTCCCACCGGTTCTACTTTGTAGGGCGGATAACGGTGTCGGTCGAAAGACCTGGTAAGTACCGCGAGTGCATCTGTGGACGGGGTACCGTGGCGCACTGTCTGGACTGCGGTGTTTCATTGCTGTTGTTGCTTGACTTGATTGTGTGTCGAGTTCTTGTTCTGTTGTTATTGCCGTTTTTTTGCTTGCTGCTGTTGTGTTTTGTTACCTTGCGATTCGATTTCAACTGTTCTGGACACCATTGATTCTGCATGGATTCGTTCACTGGTATCAAAATCGAGAAGTTGGGTGAGGATAACTTCCACATATGGAAGGAAAAAGTTCAATTGGTGCTTGCACTGAAAGATCTCAAGAACCATCTCACCACTTCACCACCTTCAGATGCCGAAGAACTGGTCAAATGGGAATCTCGTGACGCAAAGGCTACAGCTATCATTGGACTCTCTATCAGTGACGAGCATTTGGATCATGTACGTGATGTCGAGACTGCTGCCGATGTGTGGAAGGCTACATGTAATGTGTTCCAGCGAAAGACTCTTCGCAACCGAATCAATGCCAGACGTGCTTTCTACACTGCAAAGATGCGAGAAGACGAGAAAATGTTGCAATTCATCAATCGCGTTCCGTCATTTGTCATCAGATCTGAAGAGCATGGATGTCACCGTGGAAGAAGAGGACATTGCTATGACCATTCTGTGTGGACTTCCGGAACGTTTCGAACACCTCATTGTTGCTATTGATACTACGATCGGCGATAGCGAACTCACTCTGGAGTTTGTGAAGAGTCGTTTGCTGCAAGAAGAGCAGCGAATGAATGATCGTGCAAAGGAGGAGTCCGAAAGTGATGCAGCACTGGTTGGACGTCAGTTTCGAAAGAAGTCATTCAAGAATGACTTCTTGAATGACTTCTTTCGATTTGTTTTGTTATTATTGTGGCATGAAGGGTCATATCCAGAAGAACTGTTTCAAAAAGCAACGTGATGAGGCTAACAGGGATCAGGTCGATGCTGCTCACCCAAGTGTAAATACTGAGCTCAGCGATGAGCGAGGTATGGTTGGCACCGATTCTGGCTTTGTATGTCTCATTGCTACTGGCTCTACTAAGGCCACGAACAGTGACTGGATTGTTGACTCTGGTGCTACTGCCCACATGACTTTTGACGATTCCATGTTTCAAACGTACGAGAATAAGGCGTCTTCTGATGTGAGCATCGGTAATGATTCCAAACTAGAGTCTGTTGGTCACGGAAGTGTTGAGCTTGATCTGACTGTTGATGGGTCCAAACGTAAGTGCAAACTGAACAAAGTGGTGCATGTGCCGATTTTACGGTACCATTTGTTGTCTGTATCAGCGATTTGTGATCTGGGATGCAGTGTAGTGTTTAACAAAGAGAATGTATGTATGTACAAGGGGTTAAAAGTGGTCGCCATTGGGCGCCGCGTCAAAAGCCTGTACTACCTTTGTACTGCTTCAGACCAGTTTACAGATGTGAACAGCGCACTTGTGTCGGACTTGTCTCTTTGGCATGCTCGAATGGCTCATGTAAAAATTGAAGGTATCAAGCATATGGCTCGAAACAAGGTTTTGTCAGGTCTGAATGTGGACGTTGCGCAGCACGTTGATGTGTAAGACTCATGTGTAGTGGGAAAGGCAAGCCGTGCTCCGACTCCCAAGCAAGGGGGGGAACGAGCTGTGCATTCCGATATTTCGGGTCCAGTACACGTGAAATCCTTGGGAGGCTTGCACTACTTTGTCACATTCATCGATAACCATAGCAGGTTTTGTTTCCTCTACATGCTAAAGACTAAGAGTGAGGTGTTCCAGATGTTCGTGAAGTGGCTCACGTTTGTTCAAAAACAAACTGGCAGACATGTAAAAACCATCACTGCACGTGACAATGTGCTCAAAGCATTGCGCACTGACAACGGTGGTGAGTATCTGTCACATCGATTTACCAAAGAGCTTGAGCGTCACGGTATTGAGCATCAGCGAAAAGTGCCTTACAATCCTCAGCAGAATGGGCTTGCCGAAAGATTCAACCGCACACTCATGGACTTGGTCAGGTCTATGTTATGTCACAAGCAATTGCCAAAGCTCTTTTGCACAGAGGCATTTAATGTTGCAGTATATGTACGCAACCGTGTGACATGCAAAGCACTTCCAAGTGATGTGACTCCATTTGAACTGTGGCATGGTCAGAAGCCTGATGTGAGCAACCTGCGTGTGTTTGGGAGCCGATGCTGGTACAAAGTTGTGGATCATAAGCTGAAGAAGCTGGAGGAGCGTGCAGTTGAATCCATTTTCATTGGGTGCACTTCTGGGTCTCACGGATACAAGTTGTGGGACGATCAGAAACGAAAGGTGATTGTGTCACGAGATGTGAGGTTTGACGAGTGCTCTGGCTCGGAAGACCATGATCAGTTTGAACATGAAGACTATGCTGACATTGACTTGAATGAAATGTCGAGTAAAATTAAAACTGAATCATCTGACACATCCAGTAATCCCAGTGACGATGACCCTTCTGCACCGGTACCTCATAATGATGATGCTTCTGAGAACATTACTAATGATTCCACCACTGATGAGCATGTTGAGCCGGTAGTGCAAGGCAAGCAACCACTCCGTAGGTCTACACGTGAACGAAAGAAGCCTAACTGGTGGCGACCAACTGCTCTACTCACTGCTACTGATGACATTCCCTCCTCTTATGCAGAAGCTGTGTCACGTCCTGATTCCGAAGCATGGAAGAAGGCTATGAAGAGTGAGTACCACTCACTAATGGAGCACGACACATGGGATCTAGTGCTAAGGCCAGCAGACAGCAACGTGATTTCTTCCAAATGGGTTTATGTTCAGAAGTATGAGGCAGCACCATCTGGTGAACCAACTATCAGGTACAAGGCTCGTATGGTTGCTAGAGGATTCCTGCAGATCGAGGGTGTTGACTTTTCTGAGACTTATGCACCAGCTGTTAAGTTTACCTCTATCAGGATGATTCTGTCAGTAACTGCTGTGCGGGACTTTCATTTGCACCAGATGGATGTGAAGACTGCTTTTCTGAACGGTGAGTTTGAAGAGGCAGTATACATGGAGCAGCCAACTGGGTTTGTACAACAAGTTAAGGAGGATCTGGTGTGTCGTTTGAAGAAAGCTATCTATGGGCTTAAGCAAGCACCCAGACAGTGGCATGCAAAGATATACTCGTTTCTTGTTGAGGAGATGCAACTGAAGCCAAATGACGCAGATGAGTGTGTTTACACCGGAAAGATATTGGGATTTGTGGTTCTGATTGCCCTATACGTTAATGACCTGCTGATTGCATGTCAGAGTATGTAGACCATGGATCGTGTGAAGGCAGAACTGTCATCTCGTTTCCGCATGAAAGACCTCAAAGAAGCTCGTATGGTACTCGGGTTCGAGATTTATCGTGACCGAGCGAAGCGACAGTTGTATCTGACTCAGTCTGCATACACACAGAAGGTGTTGGAACGTTTCTGCATGCATCAGTCCAAACCAGTTGACACTCCAATGTAATTCGGTGTAGACTTGTCTGCAAGTGAGGAGGTACTTACGAATGTGCCGTACCGTCAGGCGATTGGCTGTCTCATGTACTTGTCTGTGGGGACTCGCCCAGATATCTCATACGCAGTGTCCAAACTTGCAAAGTATGTTGAGAAACCTGGAGATACTCACTGGAAGGCAGTCAAGCGTGTACTGTGCTATCTGAATGGTACTTGTTCCTTTGGTCTCACTTACGGCACAAGCACTGATTTTGCACTACATGGGTACGTTGACTCAGACTGGACAGGTGATGTTGCAAACCGCAAGTCTACAAGTGGATACCTGTTCATGATGACAGGAGGACCTGTTTCATGGTGTTCACGTCAGCAAGAAGTGGTTGCACTGTCCAGTGCTGAATCTGAATATGTGAGTCTGTGCTGTGGTACCAAGGAGGCAATCTGGCTTAGGCGACTGTGGAATGGCATCGGCATTGTTATTGGAGTTGAAGTGGACGAGTCGGTAAAGTTGCTTGTTGAACCAACACCTGTATATGTTGACAACCAAGGGTGCATTGACCTTGCTCGAAATGGAGTTGTGAACAAGCGTACTAAGCACATCGACATTCGTTTCCACTTTACTCGAGAAGCTCTACGCGACAAGTCGATTCTGTTGTTCAACTGCCCAACCGATAAGATGACTGCCGAGATGTTGAACAAACCACTCTGCCGTGTGAAGCACGAAAGGTTTCGTGAGGAGAGTGGCGTCCGACACTTAGACCTTTGAAGTCAGTGATAGGGGGGGGTGTTGGCTGTGGACCCTGTGCTGTCACTGAAATCCAAAAGTGCAGGGGAGCATGGGCTGTTTTGGAGGGTGCCGCTTGGAAAGCGCATATGCGCCTCATCTCAAACTCAACGTGAAACGGGCTTCTGATTGGCTACTGCAAATGCTCATATGCAACGTGGTGCGTACAAGTGTTGTGGCTCTAGTGGGTTGTTCTGGCGTACACGTGTGTAGCTAGTACATATGGCTATGCTGTACAGTACGGCTGTGCAGTACAGAGTGGACAGGTATGTATGTGGACATACAGTACAGGTTGATGGGTGTTGATGCACTATGGTGATGAATCAAGTACAGTGGTGGCGGTTTCAGTAGTTGCGTGTATACATGTCGTTGCATATGTAAGAGTTGTGTTGTGAATTTGGGGACGTGTAGTGATAGTGTGGTTACGTGCAGTTGGTGAGTTAGTGCATACACATGATGACGTGATGTAGTGTTGTGCACCATTGTACACTGTTAGTTGTAAGCTGGCATGAATTTGTGCCAGTGTTACTATGTCATGTCTTGAGATGATTGGTAGTATTGAGTGTCCCGCTTAGATGGCTAGGGTTTAGTTAGAGTAAGAGTTGAGTGCGAGTGTGGCGAAATAGTTCTATATAAGTTGCGACTTGAGCACCTCCAAGTAAAATCTGGCCAGAGCTGGCGAACTTCCTTTCATTCCCCCCACGTTCCTTATCCAACCTTCTCTTTCAGCTTCAACGTCTATTAGAAATCTTAAAATTTCTTTTAAAATGCTCAGTTACGTGATGAAGATACTTATCAGTCTCGGACAGCAACAAGATATCGTCTAAATAGATAATAAAAATGAAAAAAAATTCCCTTATTCTTCCAGATGTAAACGGCCGGGACTGCGTGCGATTATTTGGACTTAAACTGTACCAGAAATTCATGTAGATTCTTGTTCCACTCCCTTGATGCTTGATTTAAACCGCACAGGGCTTTCTTTAAAATATATACAAAGTACTCTTTTCCATTCTGCACAAATCCATCTATCTGGTCCACAAAGATTTCTTCTTGTAGCGGAGCATTCACAAAAGCATTCTTAACGTCAATCAAAATTCGCTTCCAGCAAAATAATGCTGCCAATGCTAGCATGAACCGCACAGTCGCATAACTAGTAACAGGGGAGAAAAACTCCCCAAAATCCACACCCACAACCTGCGAGAAGCCCTTGGCGACTAACATTACGTTATAGAGTTAAAGATTCCCTTCCCCGTCTTTTTTAATATTGAATACCCATTTAGTTTTGATCATCTTCCTTCCAGGAGGCAATTTAACCAGCTGCCAAGTCTCCATATCTGTCAATGTTTTGAACTCCAAGTCCATTGCCTCCTTCAATTTTGCAGAATCCGGCCTCTGCATTGCATTTTGATATGTTACCGCATTTTATTCGAGCCTTGCTCAGATTAAAACACTAAAAATGCATGTTCAGTTTCTTCGTACCCAAATCTACTTGGCGGTTCTCCAGCGATACGATATGTACTGCGACACAATGCAGGAGAGTACGTCAAATCATTAATTGAGATGTAATGGTATTGATGATTTTGTACGCCTCCATCTGACGCACGATTATTCAAATCAGGCTCCGCCTGCCTCAGGTTGGAAAAAAATACCTCTTTTTCATGTAAATTCTCTGGCTCCGCGACCCAGTTTTGCTCCCCTTCAATTTTATCGCCATCAAAAATTACTTTTGGGTCGAACAAGTCAAACTCAACGACATCATCTATTATTACGCCTGCAGGATCCGAAGTCTCATAGAATCTTACATCCTTGCTCTCTACAATGCGCTTGTCGCTCAATATCATGTCGCCATAAGCGTCACCTCGGCAGAAGCCTACTAGAACGCCTTCCTCAGTACGTGCATCAAACTTTCGGCTCCTTTTCTGTGTGGGCTTGTACACAAACGCCCGACTGCCAAAAAATCTTATAAATCCCACATTAAGTTTCCGTCCGCAAATGATTTCGTAAGTCGTACTTTTCTCCTTACAGCTGCTTTTAATCAAGCGGTTACGAATGAAGCATGCTGTATTAATCGCCTCCGCCCAGAGTTCGTGGCGCGTATTTCTCATACTGATTAACATTGTACAGGCCATGTCGAGGAGCGTTCTGTTCGATCGATACTGCACCACGCATTTGCACTGGCTGCAATCACCCTGACTTGGGCGATGTGAAATCTGCACGAATTCCATTCATTCATACAGCTAGACGAGAAAGCGAAGGGAGACATTCAGCTGATCTTGAACAGGCATAAAAGCACCGGCTTATGCAAGTACTGGAAGGCATTTAATCCTTTTTAGTTTTCATTTATACCTTTTTCTTTTTTTCTTAGCCAATCCTGTAAACGATATATCCATTATACCGTTTACAGGATTGCTTCGCTGCGATTCCCTGTTGTTGAAAAGGGAGAGCCAGCGACTCGGAGGCTATTGAAAGCCCTAACTCGTGTAAAGAGCGACTGCTGACAAGTTTTCGTGGTAATGGTAAAAAACCTCCTGGCCGACGCAGCTTACCAGATTTCTGAAGAAATAGGGACAATACAGGAGTTTTCAACTCTCCTCTGGACAGCACGACGTCGGTCGTGCCGTGCATCCCTGGAGCGTCGCTATGGCCACTAGCGACTGCAGTGCGGATCTGAAAAACGGTATCTCGCTCTCAGGTTGTCGGTGAAAGAGGACTGAACTTCTCCCTGACGGCACTGGTGGAGAGATGGCAGACATTCTCTGGGTGCGAACTGAGTTTTTTTTTAATCAATCCTCACTGAAGAAGCATTTCTGAGGACTCATAATGGGGTGCTGTACGCTACCCCTAAGGAGAGACCCTGAAACGTCAAAATTCGCCAGTCCTGCCCGATCGAACGAATAAAAAACCGCAGAAGCTCTACACGTAGTATCTGGAAAATCGAAGCTTTCGAAAATCTGGAGATTGCCGGGATCGACAGATAATTTCTCGAATTACTTGGAAGTCTATAAAATTGTTGTTCTGGGGTCGTTTCAGGGTGGTGCACAAATGGACCCAACCGTTGTCGTAGCCAACGGGTCCAGCTGGATATGTTGGCATTTGGGCAAGTGTCCAGAAAAAACCTTCCTCTCGTTCCTACGGCCTTGTATAGCCGCTCTGCACACGTCATTCACGTGTACAACCCTTTCTTCTTTTGCCTTCTTGTAAACTTTTGGTAGTACTTTTTGCTTTATCTTACCTGGCACCTGGATCTTGTTGAGGGTGGGTAGCCCGTGTGCTCCCATATGACAGGGTATTTCCGCGACGGGACCGAAGAGTAGGAAATACGGCGAGCCTACGCTACTAACTTCAGAACAATGTATCCGTCTTTTCATTTGAACCCCTGCGCTGCCAGAAACGAGTAAGTGGATACTTGGACATGACTATGCTCCACAGTACTTAAGCCACTTTTCGACTGCCCTCTCCATGTCTCCCACCGCGGCCCAATTGGCTGTGCATCTATTAAGGTAGAGAACGTTCAGCACCTTCTTTCTAAACTCTAATTAATGCACAAACCTGGGGCAACGGCTGTTTCGGCCTATAACAGGAGTCTCGAAATGACTGACCTACGTTTCTGCCTTACTCCTCTGGTATACTGGAACCTGTTCTCGCACAATAATTACTTTGAAACATCAGTGAGCCGAAAGACGAGGAGTAGTCTGCACGCATTCACGTACAGAGCCTGCTTAGAATGCCTTGTTGGAACATCTTCCCTGCCTTGCTATGTGCCGTTCACGGAGGAAATGCTTCGTGATGCGGACCATCAAAGTAGTAGCAAGGATATTGTACGGCCTAGGAGGTCATCAGAACGGGCCAAAAAAGCGCAGAAAGCGAAGAAGTCGTCTGTAGCGGTCACTTAACCTCAACAATAAATCTGTTCTTCACCTTCTACCCCGCAAAAAGAAGCCGTAGCCAATCCCACAGCACCACCCGGGTTATACGAGGTCTACTCAAGAGCCCTTGGAATACGGAAAAAATTCCTCACAGGGGTCTTCGCAGCAACTCCAGTCGCTGCCAGACAGCCGCATGACACATGTGCCCATCATTGAACATATCCCAAGGAATGAACGGCAGGACATTGCCAAGGAGTTCAACAGCATAATTTTTGAATGTGTCTAGGCGCCAAAAAGGTCTCGTAAGGCAGATCGGAGGTTCACGAAACTCATGCCATTTCCCCCTGCCATTCTTGCGAACCCCAAACCCAGTAGCTCCAAACTTCCCGCTCCAGGCAAAGCAAGCAACTTTCAGGTGTTTCCTTGCCGTCTCCAGCTATGGCATGAAGGGAAGTATGCGCTGCTCTTCCAGCGCGCCCATCATCTTTTTAACTCCCTACCAATTTCCGATCCATCACTGGAGCAGCAAACTGCTTTCAACTGCAAACGTGGTGCTCGTTTGGAAAAAGCGGATGCACACGGAAGGGCTGCAAGGGTCCATCCCATTAGGTTTTGGAAGCACTCAGGGAAAAAATACCCTCGTCCATCCCGGCTCGGGAGTCTTCCACGTACACCGACCCCAGTACGGCGCACCCTTTCTTCACGTTAACACCAGATTAGGTGGTGAGGTGGGTGCAAAATTTCCCACGGGGGTGTTCTGCAGGATGTTCTGGCTTCCGCCACGACCACATCCAAGAGCTCCTTAATGCTCCCCAAGCTATCGATGGGACCCGAGAACTGCTCGCCGATGTCATTAAAGTAGTTGATCTTCTTGCTTTGAGCAACGGCAACGCTTCAATCGCCCCTTAGATATATGGTGCTCCTCTAACTGCCCTTCTGAAGCTCTCAGGAGGAATTCTGGCCTGCCTCACGTCTCGTGTCGCCGACTTAGCGTGCTCGCTCCTTCAGCCACTACAGCTCGGCATAGCGATTTCGGGGAAATTGAGACTGCGTTTCACGCCACACACCGAATTTAAGGCCACTGCAAACACTCAGACACCCACGAAATGTTCACAGTTAACCCCAAAAAGTCTTTCAATCTGTTCAGTCGTGATTCAATTATTGAGAGGGTGAAATCTTTATTATTAGATTCACTGCTGTAGGTCAAGTACAAATATGCGACGGATCCGGTCTAGTTGTGGTGCTGAGAATATAACATTCGCAGCATCTCCAGAGTAGAGCAATTAGATCCCCAGAGACCCTTTTCTTTCCGTTTAGTACTGCAAGATGTAGTGCTGCAACTGCAGCAGGAGTTGCAAGGGGCCCCGAACTGAACAGGGAGAAAGAAAGGCTGCCAATACAGTAGTATCCGGATGTCAGATACATAATTGAGACCTACGGGACTATCTGTAAGCCGCTGGAGATTCTTGACTTTCCAATGACAAAGTGCATCAGACTGCACCTAAAAATGAGAAATTTTGCTGTCTAATGGCTCACGAAGCTGTAAAGGAGGTTGCAAAGACCTACTATCAGCATATAAA
This sequence comes from Kappaphycus alvarezii, assembly GCA_002205965.3. NCBI lineage: Eukaryota > Rhodophyta > Florideophyceae > Gigartinales > Solieriaceae > Kappaphycus > Kappaphycus alvarezii. The sequence goes on along the minus strand of NADL03000492.1, from coordinate 962,898 downwards.
CCAAATATTTGCTGTCGGGACACGTGTTCTGCGCACTTCGGCTGGCGATGATGAATACATAAGAAAGGACTTCTCTTTTCGCATGGCCTCAGTCGCAATACTGTTGAAGTAAATCATGAAGCTCCAATACACCCATATTTCTGTACTGTGAATCTTCTTCTGGCCTAATTCGTCGTATGTCACGTCAACTATTTGGTACGGAGGGTTCCTCCTCACGCTAGAATGCCGGGGCAGTGGATTTTGATGAAAGAGTTGAAATCACACTTAGAGAACTCATTCAAATTGTTCTTGATAAGCGTGCACTCAAGGAAATAAAGTTACTTATCAAACCTTTAAGCAAGGAAGGGCCCACATTTTGGATCGGGATTCATTCCGCTGTGACCACGGCACCGGGAGAGTTTCTTTTCCTTTATGTCACTTATCCGTTTTCTTTGTGCTCAGCATCTCCACAAATTTCCAAAACAATCCTATAACTTTCTAAAATGCTGCAGTAAAGGCAAATGGAGCTTGGAAAAGCCAAATACCCGAAGAGTGTGTCATCAGCTTGACTGCGATTGACTCGCCCCGTCTGTAACGTCAGAAGAAACTCGTCAATCAATCGTGGAACGCGGTTGTTGACAAATTAAAAGTGGCGAAGATAGGGCGAAAGTGTTTAGAGCCTCTGTAGTGTTTGCGGGCTCGAAATACTGGCTGTACTGACAGCCCGCCCAAGAACTGGGGACTTATATCGTTGATGGCAACTCTAAGGCTTGGTTCCAGCACTATGTACTGGTCCCTATATTCGTGGCAGAGATTATCACTGCCCTAGGGAAAGATTTAAGATCCGCATAGATGTGCGTGGGAATCAAAACTCGGTCTGAAATTTTGGCTAGACTCTGAGATAGCGCCATGATTCTGAGGTCTGCTTGTTTGCCAACTTCTGTCAAAGGCTAGCCGTCATCCATTCATGGAACTGTAGCAGAAGGGCCACAAATTTCTTCCGGAAATCAAGGCTCCAGGTGCTCAAGGAGGAGCGGGCGTCTTCGATCCCAAGGTCATGCATCATTTGACGCCTTCCTGGATAACGAACATTGATCAGTGCCCAGAAAAGCCGTTAAAAGGGAAAAAATAAAAGGAGGCCTGTCTTGGGGGCTTTATTCGAGAAAGCGGCCTGATTAATCTCTTGATAATGTTGCCTATCTCGGCTTTTAGAGGATAACATCCGGATGCTCGTAAATTTTCAAGTTTGTTGGCCTCTGCGATTCCTTCGCGAGCTGTGGTATCCGAGGAAGAGGCAAGAAGGGTACTGTTCCATAGGAATCCGGCATGGTAAGTACTGAATACTGCAAGTCGCCTTCTCGAAGGCACTAGTATTGAGATATAAGTATATGTAGGGTAAGCAGAATTTATTGGAAATTATGGTTTGGATAAGTGCTAATATACGGTGAAATATCATGTTGGATGCGTCTTACGGGTTCAGAAGAGCTAAAAAGCTTTGAACGAGTAGTACTTCCTTGGATAAGTTTGAAAATCTTTGTTTATTCCCTTCTTTAGATCTCCAGAGAGTAGAGTTTGGATTAAATATAGACAAAAAAGGGAACGCGCGATTCCTGAAAAGACTTACTCATGCAATAAATATATAAAAAGAATATTCTAACGGCCTTAATTTTCTGTGATAAAGGAAAGCTCCCTACGATTTATTCGCTGCGGAGATGGGCATGCAGGTCAATTTTCCAGGTGAAGGCTCAGTCGTAGTATTTGCACCGCGTGGATTTCATGCTTTCCTTCAGCCTTGCCTCTCCTCTCTTATTTATTACAAATGCATCGTTAATTCACTGCACCAGCAAATTATTTTTAACAGATGCGGCGATAGAATTTGTCCTTATTCCTCTTCTTGTTCCTCTCCCTCAATTCGCAGTAAGTTGTGAACTTGTAAACAGTAGTACAAGCAGGACAGATCTGGGCTTGGTGCACGGGGTAGTGGCGGCGAAAGACGATCCGAGAGCGGTGGTAAAGTGTGAGGGACGAGAGACTGGAGACAAGCTGAGAGGACACGGTACTGTACTGTACTCGGATCCAGAGTTTACGGGCCCCTGTTCCGCTTCTCCATCTGCTAGGGTGTGCCTTGAGTAATCAATTGCGGTATGTTTTAACTCTCTTGCTCTATTCCTTAGTAACTTCATTGGACTTTTTGAACAGTTCATCCGCTTCCTACCGAGGCCGCAGCTCCCTGTAACCACGCTGATCTTTCGGAATCTTTAAAGGCTTCCGTATCCCTCCTACCATTTCTTCTTAAGTGCCGTTAAGTTATTAAAATTGAAGCAGTTAATAAGTTTATTTCCCGATTGAACTTCGAGCTAAGCAATGAAGGTTCAAAGAGACAAGTCACATTGGCATTGTAAAAGGATATTTTCCATTTTATTTACGATTTAAACAGCGTGAGTCCAACGAGACAACGGACGCCACTGATTTGAGGACCACAACACTGGTAGGAGCAAGTTAATTTTATTGGTGATGGCTGTGTTTTGTTTTTTGGTAGGGTTTATATTTTGGTGTGGTGAATTTTGTGAAGGTTTTGTCGAGGAACAATTTCCTCTTGACTCCACTTTTAATATGCAACTCCTAAAATTCAAAATATACTAAATAATACAAAAGAACCTGGAATATAGTTAAAACCTAAGCCCTGTAGTGTTATTTTTCCTGTTTTTTGTGACTACTGCACTATAAAAAGTTGGTGGAGATTTAGGAATTTCGGTAACCCTTTGTGTATATGCTGAAGGCCTAGAGAAATTTCGCGAAGAAGAAGCCAATTTCACGTCATATTCGGAGGAATATGTGCGGGGAGTAGACAACGCCGAGATGGATTAACATTTAAGCATTTGCGAATTCCGCCCGGAGTCTGATTGGTCCTGTACCCTATACCCTAATGCTCCGGGGCGCAGGAGCCAATTTCTACGATTTATATTTCACGCATTACACTACTTGCCTTACTGTGTAGCAATTGTAAACTAGGCAATTCCAGTCACTTATTCCTAAATTTCGCACCCGCACCGATATAGCAATGATCTTTCCTCACGTCATCCAACGGCGACCCACCGTTCAGTTGTGGGCGTGAAACTTCAGCATTGCGTTTGATGATACATTATTTCACACCGATCGGGCATTTCTGCGAATAAATCACACCCAGAGGTAGCTTATCATGACAGAAAGAAAGCCTGAAAGATGCCGTATGAATCCTTTAAATTTGCAGAAGCCTTCAACATCCATCTGCGCGCCGAGGATATAGACAGAGATTAAAATGTTCTTATTAAGAGAAACACGTGGTCTTACGTTCCCTGAACCCCTGGAATAGTGCCATTACCATTCAAATGGACCTTCAAAGCTAAGCCAATGGACTCTGTAGGGACACAGCATATGGCAAAACCAAGATACTCTCTGAAATGGTATCGTCAACGGTAATATATGGACTTCGACCCAGAACTCATTTTCTCTCTAGCTGCGTATCATGAGACTACACGTCTGCTGTTCTCTATAGCTGCATCGAGCCATCTCATCCCGGAAGGAGGCGATGTTTCCAATGCATACTTGTATGGAACAGTTGATGTAACAATATACATGGAACACCCAACAAACTCTTCCCGTCATCTAGCTAGGCCTGTGAACGAATGAAAACTAGACGAGTCTATCTATGGACCCCAAAGAAGCAGTGTATATATACGGTTCAATTCTCTACGAAAAACAAGTCAATTGGGGAATGAATCCTTCAAATTTCGAATCCCATGCCCTACTTCAGAACTGAAAAGATTTTTCGTCATCCACATTTGACATCAAATTCTTTTGTCAACTGAAATCTTTTATCGGATGGACAATAAATCGTTCTCTGCTGAGAATTCGGTTTACACAAACTCGCTACGCAAAAACCCATCTGCGGGTATATGGAATGAATCAACCAAAAATATGTCTTGAATTCATTCCCTATGGACGTCAAACTGCTTTTTCCGGCAGAAAATGGGTAGTCGGCACTTGATTAGAATGACCATCACGCTTATCGAAGCAAAATCGGCGAATTACTCTACTTGTCCGTTTATACTCGACCTAACTTGTCCTTTTCCGTGTCTGCATTGGCTCGTCAAGTCCACGCCCCGACCGAGCGTCACATGAATCTATTCAGAAGACTACTTCGTTAGCTAAACGGGATTAGTCACTTCAGAATGTACCACAGTAGCACTTACGGTATTACAGCAGATTTTATCGGTACTTCCGTTGATGCAGACTGGGGCGAATTTTTGAATACCAGGCTATCAATTACGGAGTTCATGTTGGACATCAACGGTTCACCAATCTACTGTAAATATAGGCGGTAGGCAGTTATAGTAAACTCGTTCGGAGAATTCGAATATGTTGCCCTCACAGCGTGTTGAAAAGGGGTATTCAGGATACGGAAACTCTTTTGGTTAATTTATCACTAATATATTTGGACTAGAATTCGCCTCTTATGCCCAACTACTATCAATTAACGCAATAAGATGGCCATTTCAATGGACACAGCAGATCATGTGACGGCAAAGAACAAGCACATCGATCTCACGGAACACAAAGTGAAATAACTCATTCGCGATGGCATAATAAAGCTGGATCATATTCCCTCTAGCCCCAACAAGGCGGATTTATTAACAAAGCCAATGACGAAATACGCTTTGAGCCGGATGGATCGCTTGTGGTACTTGGATATCTACGGGACCTTGTAGTGGATATCTCCTTGTTTTATAGTCATTTTTCTTTATGAACTACAGAAGCTGAAACAGTGCGAGAAAAATGAAATCGCAGCAGCGTAGTGAAAAATAGCAGCAGCGGAGAAGCAGAAGAAGGAACAGCAGATACACACTTTGACGTCAAAAGAAAAATTAGAAGCAGCAGAGAAGAAGGCAGCAAGGGAGCTGGATACCACAGTCTGAGTGTATGATTTGCAGTTCTGAGGGGGTTTGTCTCATTGAAATTTTAATAGTACGAAGCAAAAGGACAAATCATCTTCTTCGTTACATTATTATACTGGGTTGCACTTAATCATCATGATATTATAAGTTATTTAGGCCTACATTCAATCATCGACAGTCAAAATTCATTTCTCTCTTCTGGTGGGCTACAGTATTCTAGTGCAATTCCTATAATGCATGTAACGGCCCAAAAATTTTTCCTTTATTCCTTCCTGAGGCCAAGAGGAACCTGCCTATCCTTTCCATTAGTGCGGCACAGCAGGAAACTATATGTACTGTGCTGTGCCTCTAACATAGTAAATGCGTTTGGAAGTTTCTAGACGCATATCTTAGATTATGGTGCTGTGTAGTAATTTACAGTGCCCGCCGTAGGGCACGCACAGTATTATACCGGGCATACAGTAATTTTTGTATGCGAAACGCCCTCCCGCTGAGCTCACGCCACCGGCCGTACAAGATGGCAGCCTCCCATCATGAAAAAACAATCACCTCCCCCTCCTTATCTACAAACAGCCTCAATTTTGTATTGCAATGCACGGTGCGCAGTTCTTCTCGTCTAGAAACGGAACACCGTCAGACAATGAGAAACCCAACACACACACACCAAGACCCACAGGGTGTTCGCTGTCCCTCTTTCTCTTTAAGCAACCTGCGATGCAGTAGCACAGCGCGCCGACGGCGAGGAGAAATGGGGTTGGAAGAGCGGGGGGAATTCCTTGGACGGCTGGACGTTATACTTGTCCTCCGGGTTGTAAGGCCGAGCCGTGGTCCGCAGAATGCTAGAACCTTGATAAGGATCAATTCCAAACAATCGTATACACCAGGGGTGTAATACTGGACAAAGAAAATGTAGTAGTGGGTCAGCAGTGCTATATCTCCTTTGGAGATAAGGATGTTATCACCAACGACAACCTTGAAGTTCCTATTTGTATATAGACGCCGGAGTCCGGGGCGCCAAGGGTGAGTAAATATCACAAACAAACAACAAAAGGGGTATTGTAATATTGGAAAGAGAGGGGGGAAATAGAAAGGGGGACCCGAGCGGATAAACGTGGCTATAGCCAAAGTTACCGTTGGCAAGGTTTCTTCAAACGCGGAAGTTAGGAGTCAAGTTCAGAGCCAACACCGGGGTGGCTGTTTAATCTGGGGCCCTAGTGGTCAGTTAAGTATAAATACTAGTTAACTAGGTTAGGTTTATCTAAGATGGCGGGGTGAGTGAAGTTAGGGTCAGCCAAGTTAGGGAGATAGAATTAGAGATAAGTAAACTCGACACTTGGCCCAATGGATGCCCTTCACCAGCGAAAATATCAGGTCCAATTTGGGGGCAGAGCGGTCCAGATTGCAAGCCCACAAGCCCCATCGGGTGAGTATACAATACCAAGAATAATAGTGGGCGACAAAAGAAAGTTGCCCTTGCTGTACAGTACAGTGCCTGCTGGTTAACAGTGAATCAGATCAAAAAAAAAACCAAAATCAGCTCTGCCGATTGCATTACAGTGTGAGTGCCAATTGCACTACAACTTTCCCTGCCGTTTTGGCCTCTGCCTGCACCTTACCTTGCCTATTGTGGCTGCCTCCGACTGCACCTATCCTTGCCTGCTGTGGCAGCCTCCGACTGCACTTAACCTTCTTTCCAGTGTGCTGGCTTCCCCCTGAACCGCGCTTTGCACACCTTGCACCCTCGAGTCCTTACCTTTCCCTTGCGCCTTCGTCCGCATCTCTTCTTCCTATTCAATCAATCTCCGTGGTGAAGTGCCGTGGTGTAATACGACTGCCAGTATACACTCGGGAGCGCGTAAGCGGACCTGTAGGGGGCAAAGTCGTTCGTGCGAGGGAAATGGAACGGGCTACCGTGTGTATCCAATTGTGCTCTGTACTCTTCTTTCGCATTTCCCTTCTTCTACTTCCTTCCTTTCCTTTACTTGCCGTTTCTCTTGGACCTGGGCCACTTCCACTTCCGTTCTGCATGAAATTTTCCAGAACTCGACAAACGGCCGCCAAAAGTACCGGCAGCAAAGCCCCTCGCCATAATTTGGCTTCCAATGGGGCACGAGTCGCTAACCTGACCGCTCTTCATCTTATTCGCCCATTAGCCGTCCCGCTTTCCTGTAGTAATGGACCAATCCAAGAGCTTGGATCGCCTTTCGCATCACCCTCCTGGTTGACTAGACCAACTGGTAGCGCTAGTTGTTTGCTTTGATTAAGACGCGAGGTCCGTAGAAGTACAAGTCGAAAGCCGGCCACTTCTGATTCCTGTTGAGGGCCATTCCTTGTGTTACTAGTACTTTATGCCTTACCTTAAATAGTTTCTCCAATCCTCCGCCCTTACGCGGAATAATCGACTTTGCTACTACGGCAGCTCCCAAACTAGACTCCCCAAACATCTCGACGAGGCGATTCTTTGGCTCATCTTCGGTCAGCAGAGCCACGGCATCACTGTACGTCATCCTCGGGTTGATCCCATACATCAATCGAAACGTTGAGGTGGCCGTTCCAAGCTCGCGCCTCCGGTACCCATGCAGAACTTGCGGGAGTGATTCCTCCCAGTCCCCTTAATTCTGCACCGCCGACCTCTTAACGGCATTCTTGATAGTGGAGACCATCCTTTCGGCCCTCTGATTCGCCCGCGGATCATGGGTAATGACATCCTTCTAGTTGATCCAGTCCTTCCCCTTAATAAACTCTTGGACGGGGGATGCCATGAAAGTAGTGAAGTCGTCAGATAAGGTCCTTCTCAGCTGTCCTAAAGGCAGGATTATATCTTTTTTACAAATTTGATGACTTTATCCGATGTAGAATCCTTGGTGGTCCAGGCAATCGGCTATCCCTTCATGTGTTCGACCGTTATCAGTCCGTACCTGTTTCCTATCTCAGAAGGCTTGAACGGACCAGCGAAGTCGATAGAAAAGGTTTTAAACTGTGGCTGGAGTGCTGAGGCCCGAATAGAACGTTGGGAGTATTCGGCCGTTCTGGAATCCTTAGTAAGCTCGGACGTGGTTCGTCATGTCACAGTGAACCCCTGGCAACAAGGGTAGATCTCTTACAAACTTTCATGTAGACCCCACGTCCCAATGGGCTACATCATCGTGGAACGTGGGCAAGATCTCACCAAATTGTCTGAAGGGGGGCTCGACCTGCAACTCATCCTTCTCACACCGGAAAAACGTAACGTTTCAGAGCTTTAACTTCTTTTCATTCCTCTAAATCGGGTTCTTATTCTTCGATTCCGTTTCTCGGACTATTTCTACTACCAAGAACCCATCCAAATCGAGTATATGCGGTTCCAACCCTTCGAGTTTGGGATCGGACCAACATACGGTGGCTACCAATCCCTCTATGAGGCCCCACGTCCTCTTTACACTTTCGGCCACCGGTAGACCTGGGCGAAAGATAATCAGCCGCCATATTAGTGGCACCAGGCCGATAGCTTACCACAAAATCGTACTCGGCCATCAGATCCATCCATTTAGCCAGCCGACCGTGGATATCCCTTCTTTTAAATGCCTTTTGCGGGGGTTTATGGTCCGCATACAGTACTAAAGGCTTGTCAGATAGCAGATACACGCGTAAGTTCTTGAGAGCGAGCACCACGGTAAGGGCTCCTCGTTCGCTTGTACAATATCGGCGCTCCTGTTCCCTCATCGTCAGATATGCGAATTGTCGGGTCTCAGACGACACAGCCACTTTTCCATCGTCTTCATTCTGCGAAAGAACTAGTCAGACCTTGACATCGCAACAATTCTGGCTTCCAGTAGTTCCTTCACCTCTTTCCTTACCACCTCGATATGCTTAGGCAGCATTCGCCGAACTTTCGGAATGTATCGGACTCTCGCCCTTCAACTGGAAATATTGTACTACTGTCACACGGGCCTGCTACAGATCGTGGATATTCCACGCGATCACATCTCTATCCTTGAGAGCCTTCACTACATTCTTCTGGTTTTCCTCCTCGAGATTTTTTACCTACGAGACGAGAAAGGCGGCACGATCCGCCTCTTCGTTTTCCCCGGTGAATTCCTCCTCCGAGGTAAGCCCCTAAGGTGGGGCTCATATGGTTCCTCATTTAAGATCGCTAATACCAACCCGTGCTCCGTATCTGACCCGCCGTCACTGCTACCTGAGTTCGAGGACGATGAAGCCGCGAACTTCTCGCTCCCAGATTTCTCCAGAGAGGTCCAGTCCTCTCTATCAGTCCGGTGTCCTTCAATCATCGGAAGCTCGCTGAGGAGGTTACTGAGAACCTCTTTCTTTGCTACCGCCAATTCTACTTGTCGGCGACCATAATTCAGATTTTCCTGCATAGATTACAAGGTATTGCTGCCGATGACCGCGTCTAATGGCGTTTTTCACACCTGAAAAAAGCCCAAGAGCACCGCTAAGGTTCAAAAAAAAGACTGGAACCTTCTACACGCACCCAAAAGCTTGGGAAACAGTTCCGTCAGCGACAGTGGCCTGACGATCCGTAGCCATCGGGGCGAGTGCCAGCTTCCCGCAAAAGTCCAAAGTCATTAGGTTTGGAACGGCACTCATGTCCAATTGAGCTTCATTCTGCGTCCCATAAGCCTTCGCTCGACCTTCAATCAACGAGGGCATTTAGGATGGCTTTCCATGGAGACCTCAGTCGCCGTGATGATCTTGGATACCAGAAACGTCAACTTCTTCCTCGCCTCGTGAGGTTCTCCGCGGAGAAGCTGCCATAATTTCATTCTCCATGTACCTGTGGGGTTCCGGAGGGCACAGAGTAGCACGGTGCCCCCTTTGTCCACAGAAACTGCAACTAAAGTCGTCATCAGCCGTAGCAACAAGTGCTCCCTTCTCAAACTGCTTCTTCACAAAGAGATAAAACTCCACAAACTGTCCAGCTAGCTGGTCAACTTTGTCCTCCAGCTGCTTCAGCTTGACAGCGCGCGCGTCACGTCTCTGCAAAATTCTTCTCGTGGAGACCGCAAGAGTTCGATACGCCTCCTTGTCAACGAAGAATGCCTCTTTTCCTAACATAAAGTCTCCAAATGCCATGTTAAGTCTCTAGTAGTCCGACGGCGCCCGTTACATGACAAACTCAGCCAAGCCCGGGTGCTCCACCACCGCTTTACGATGCAAACCGAATAAAACGTCTCATTGAAGCCTTTTCTCTTGTAGAGGTCATTCATACGCGCAAGGAAACCTCTCATGTCTCCAGCGTCCATTCCTGCGGCCACAGCTTCGTGTAGTTCCTCCTCCGGACTTTTCTTCTTCGCTAACTCGGGGAGGAGCTTCTCCCTAATAATTTCGTTCTTCTCAGCGTCTTCCATGAGGGAATCTTCCCGCGCGAATGATTCATAGTATAAGTCGAAAGCAGCTTCCCTCCAGATGACAGAGAATTTGGAGGGCCTTCTGCTTTCCGTCTTCCCGCGCATGACGACTTTCTCGAAAGGAAAAGGAAATTTGGTAATGTCAGAAGACGGGGAATCCATCATAGGAGAGGTTGGGGTGGTTGGAATCCACCATTGTGTCGAACCTTGGATGCGGTATCATGTGATGCTTGTAACAGTCTGAACCTTTTTCGTTTATTCCTTCCTGGGGCCAAGCGGAACCAATGTGCCTTTCCTTTCTACTAGTGCCGTTCTAGTTCCGGTTTTGGCCGCAGTAGTAGTGCAGTGTTTTGCCACAATAGTAGAAAGGAAGGGTAAGTTCTGCTTGGCCCCAGGAAGGAATAAACGAAAAAGGTTCAGACCGTTACAAGCATCACAATTCCCCAGCATTACCACGGTATATTTAGATGGTGGATTTTTGTTCTGTTTCCCCCTTTGTCTTTGTTGGGGAGGTTAATGGTTCTGCCGTCGCCTGGAGATGTTCCTAGTCTTCTAGTGCAGTAACTCACTGCCTGTATAGTTCAGATTTTAATCCCCCCCTCCCACTGGGATACTGAACAAAGTTAACGTAACACTCTAGCACGAGCTTAAGGGATGCACATGTGAGTTCCAGACTTTGAAAAAATTGGAAAAAGAAATTTTTTATGCAATAACGCATATGTAAGCGTTTCAACAGACCTATTTCGCTTCAGCTAAACTGACCATATCTTAAAATTGGAGCAGGCTTTCCCTACGACACAGAACTGCAGATAGTAATGACGAGTTTAGAATACGACTATCAAAGCAGACTGTAAGAAGGCCAATCATTATAGAAACGGTATGACTTTAAAGAAGAACGGCTGAAAATTCCCGCCAAAAATAAAAAACCGAAACGCCCTTCCCATTTTGAACATCAAAATGTTTTTCTGAAAAAAAAAGGTACCGGAAGTGCTGCTTGTGCACGATAAGGCCTCGAGACCGTTCCATCTCGCGTAAAAGACAGCCTTCAATGCAAGACCAAAAGGCAGTTCTCGCAGTGTTCAACTCTTTAGTTGCAGATAATGACAATCACAGTTTTTGCAACCAAACGAAAGGCAGAGCTCGCTATATTAGCTCTAAAACTAGCAAAACGCGATATTGAGGCCGGTCTAACCATCAGTGATGCACAACTCAGACATCAACTAAACCAAGGCCCAACGTCTTCCCGTTCGCCTCTTCACAGAGGGCTCAAAAGAACAAGCCCCGTAATTAAGAAATGCAAGAGCGGGTACTACCTTCACACGAATCACCTCAAATTGACAGCCCTCACCAACAAAGAGGAGCAGATTTTGGTAGAGAAGGTTCTGGAATTACTCAAAGAGAAATCTTTCGTCGAGCCTCCAAAGGTTGCCTCCTTGGCCCGCCAATATAGGGCATCCATTCTGGAAAAAAACATGCAGAGAAAAGCATTGCTAAATTGCAGCTTTTCACGTACATGTGTTTCAGCATTCATGAAGCGAAACAGAAGTCAGCTTGCATCCCTAGTACCGTGCCCCGTGGAGGATATCAGGAATGTTTCATTCAACAGATGCACAATTACTTCTTTTTTTGCTCAGTTGAAAAACATTTACTCTCAATATGGTATCATGAACGCAGCGCAAGTTTTTAATTTAGATGAGACGGGATTAGCACCAGGTCGTGACCTGCATGGAAGGGCACCCCATAGACTAATTACTAGGGCTGGGAAAAGGGCAGTTTTCCTAGAATCTTTTTTCGGTATACTAACCGTATTTCATTTTTAATATGTGCTCGCGCGTATCTTTAGTCTGTTCCTCCTTCCGTATTGTTCAAGGGTGATCGTGAGCTAAGGCTTTCAAATGCTGTTCAATCAATCCCAGTGTTAAAGGCAGAACCTTAAGGGTGGGGCGTTTATTTAAAGACATAGCAAGCGTTGACACCTTCATTTTTACAGACTGGGCAAAAAAGTTTATAAGGAAGGCTAGACAAGGCGTCAATTCTTCCGTTTAGTTGGTTTTAGTTTTCGATGGACTGAGGTCCCATATGTCAAGCTCAGTAATTTCTAAGTTTAAAGAGAGTCGGATTTTGGTGATGGCACTCCCTGCGCATACTAGTGACCTACTGCAGCCATTGGACGTCTCTGTTTTTGGTCCTCTTAGTTTTCATTCAAATGCGTTAGTCGCTGCGGACGGCAGTCGTCTGAGAGAGCTGTGCTCTAAGAGAGAGAAATTGGGAGGACTGGAACTGTGGTCTTGTCTTATGAAAGGTTATGATTATGCAGTGACGGCATCGAACGTTATATCGGGGTTTAAAATTTCTGGATTATGGCCTTCAAGTCTCTATTGTGTTGTGCAGGATGTAATTAGAGTAAGTGCTACCTGCGACAAGTTAGCGTGCTTCGAAACGGTCAAATTTTAATTTCGGAGATTAAGTTTAGAGTATAAGAGGTTCAACCCGCCGGGACACCTGCGGAGAGGTGGGTTTTTTGGCACTACTTGTGGCTTGGAACTGACAAGGGAGGATGTCCTGCAATTTATGATTGACATGGACGAGGAGAGGAAAAAGAAATGTGAAGAGGGGAGGCGCCTGGAGGATCTCAAGGCTGCAGAAAAACTGTTTTGCGAAGAGAAGAAGCGGCGGTTTATGGAATTAGTTCACCTGTCTAAGGCTCTGGATAGGGTAGATAGGCATGGCGTACCTTTCATTTTCCCCCGCTCCTTCAAGGAGAGAAGGATTGCAATTCGTGGGAAGCTGTCAAGCGGGATGTGATTGGCCTGCAGTGATTTTGGAAGTACATTGATCTCGAAGACCCCACTTTGCTTACAAACAGTTCTTATTCTTGCGCACCCTAGTACTTTTGGTCCACTCTAATACTTAGTCATTGCTCTATAGCATTTACCGCCGCGAAAGGGCGGCCCCTCTCCATTTTGAATTAAGCTGTTACCGTCCCTACCCTGTCAGTGAGAACTGATCGAAGCGGGTGAAGGCTGCGGTCCTACAGCCTTTGAAAAGGGGCTATGAAGGCAGTAAACAGTCCCAGCATGCCGTCTGAAACCCATTCTCCAGCACCAGAGGACTGATATCAATACAAGTGTGGCCTTTTTGAGTATTAGTTTTTAGTATTACTCTATTACTCTACCTGTCGCTCTGGGAGCCTCATTTGTCGGGCCAAATTATATGTATCAATCATTACATTTTTTTACAGAATCCCGCAAGCGCGTGCATCAGTGTTACTGTACTGTACGGTACGTACGGCTTTTACTGTACTGTACTGTAAGAAAATGGTTTCAAAAACGCACCACCTTGACGGCGGCACCTTGTTGGTAAGGCAACAAGGTTCCTTGCTATTCATAAAATGGACCCAAAACAAGAGCTGGTAAACGTACCCCAAACCCGTTGAAATGGACCCTTTTGCGCACATTCGTAGACAATCTCAAATACAGTACCCCCGGAAAGTTGATCGGATTTCAAAGCTGAGAGCCCTGCAGTTGGTGAGCCATATGTATCGCAGTCCGTACATCCTTAGCCCCGCAGACTGGTCAGCCGCAGACTGGTTCAAGGACAACTGTCTCCACGTCATCCCCTCTCCCATCACCTCAACATAATGTCAGCTCCAAGTGCCGCCGGTCCTTCCTCTCATCCCGCTGATGTGCAAACCATTCTCGACGCGGACGCGCAAATCCTATCCGATGCCGAATTCGCGCTCCGCCTCGCGCTCCGCGAACAAGGCTTAGAGCAACATGCGACCGCCGTAACGTCCGTCTCCGCGGCGTCATTTACCCCCACGCCACACCAACACACCTGTCCCATCTGCCTTGATCCAGTACCGCCCTACCTGTCCGTCCACCTGAGACCCTGCTCACACGTCTTTTGCAAGCCATGCATCCGCCAATACCTGACCACTGTCGCCACGGAGACGAAACAATACCCCATCCCCTGCCCCTCCTGCAGCTCCCCTGTGGACGCTCAACTGTGCCTCGCCCTGCTGATTGATTCTCAAGCGGCATTCCACGCGCTCCAAACACTCACCCTGGAAAAGCAACACCTTTCTCACATACGCTACTGCTCCAATGCGCATTGCGCGACACCATTCGAATGGATCGACATGGCAGAGCAAGCTGACATTCCCGACAAGTACATGGTTATATGCCCCGTATGTCAACAGCAAACTTGCGTGCAATGCAATGTACCATGGCATCACAATCAAACATGCGCGGAATTCAAAGCGACGAAAGAATCGGACGAGATGTTGGAACAACTGGCACGTAGACAGGAATGGCGTTCGTGCCCCCGTTGTAGACATATGATCGAACGAAAGAAGGGTACATGCTTGTTTGTACGTTGCCGATGCGGGTGTGGGTTTTGTCACGGGTGTGGAACGGAGTATGTTAGTTTGGTGCGTGTGGCGGGGAATCCGCATGGAACACCTGGATGCGGGTGTCGTTTGTTTGGTGGTGAGTTTTATCAGCGTAGGGTGAGGAGGAGGAATCGCTGAGGGGGGGAATGGATTGGGTTGGCATTGGTTGGAGATGTGTGCGTGGGAGGGGCGGTTTGATGGTAATGTGATTTGGGTTGTGGTGTTTAGGTTTGAAAGACGGAAGGGTTGTGGGTCGAAGGGGTGGTTGTCGCGTTCAAGCGCCTGGGTTTCTACAAGTAGCGCTAGAGTTAAGAGTGGCAGGCAAATGGCATTGATTTTCTTTCAGAGTATAGACCATGTTTTGTACTGCTTTATTGCTTTGCAAAAAGTGCGCGGGGGTCGCAGGTGCTTGCAGAGGGGCCGGGAAAGAGGAGGAGAATGCGGTGCAGCGGGATGGTGCGATCGGGCGAAGAACAATGTCGTTGAGGCAGAGTGCTAGGAGTTGGAGATTTCGATTGGTAGTCCAAGGTTGGACTGGAACTGTAAGCATAATAGTTTTATTACAGGTTATTATGCTGCTGGTGTGCAGAGGATACAGTAGGTGATGTGGCTGTATATTGTGCAGTACAGTGCAATGAAATACGGTACGGTACAAGAGTAAAGTTCCACGCTTGGTGCTGGGGGACTTTCGAGAAATTTGGAAATTTTACCGCGTGCAAGTTGTATCGTATTGGACTTGAATGTGTACTGTACTGTACAGTGAACATGACGAGTAAATACTGGACACCGACTGGACACCGACTGAGCCACTTTTCAGCAAAGATGGACCACAACGTCCGCATGGCAAGAGATGGTGACTGCGTTGGTGCTTCTGCTCTGCATACTGTACTGTACTGCACCGCACTATACAGTAGATACAAAGCTGGAAAAATAATATCTTGTGCAAATCTCAACAATCAGCAAAATCAAACTGTAAAGCTTTGCAGTACGTACTGTCCATTAGCATTTTCGGTTTGTGCGCCTCCCGAAAATTATGAAAGAAAAACGTCACAATCGTCTCCTTTGTTTCGGTATACAGTACTGTAAAATCAACTCTTTGTGTAAACATGTGCGTACAACGAGAATACCGTACAATATACAACTGTATTGCTCTGCTGTAGTACGTGTATTGCTTTTCAACGTGAGTTTACTGTACAATACAAGCCTTGTGAGTAGTGTATGATGTGTACTGTACAGTATTGTGCAGTATGATTGTGTGGTTCACCAATCACAAGTGGAAATTTTGGAATTGTTCTTGTGACAAAGAGAGATGGGTTTTCCTTGGGCGGGATAGATTTGAAAGCATTGAGCGGTTGGGGGTAAGAGGTGGGTCAGGGGTAATTTGCGTGGCAGATTTGATCCTGGATTTGCCAAATGCTTGTCCAGATTTGAATGCAGTCCAGTCCCCAAACGGAGTCACCGGCGACTGACTGTCTCTCATCCGGGACCTTTTGGCTTTTGGTAGAGCTCTACTGTACAGATCTGCAACATTCTGCAACTTATCTAGCTAGTGTTACTGTACTTTACTGTACAAGACGCGGTGTCCCCCAATCGCAATCCGCCAACACAACCCCCAGAATCAACCCACTAAATACAAAACGATATATAACTGTATGTACAATCCATTCCATTCCTCTCCCCTCCCCTCTTTCGTTCTACCCACCCCGCCCTGTCCACTCCTTGTCACAACCTCCGCTTCCGCCCCCCAACCTCTCCTCCCTTGCTCTTCGTCTTTCCCCAGATCTCCCCCGCCCGTCCCTTTCATTCTCAACACCCTTCCCAAAAATCCCCCCTCACTACCTCTCCCCTCCCCACTCCTCGACAACCCTCCCTTGTCTACACTACCCCTTCCCCGATACTTCTCCCCCCACTCTTCCTCTCACACCTCCACCTCGACCCCGTCCAACCACCAATCCACACCCACCACCTCACACAAATCCCCTCTTGTACTGCACCCCGCCCCGCATAACCCACACTTCATTCACACCCCCCATGTACAGCTCCGGCCATCAAGATCCTGGTACCGATACCACCGATGAACTCTACAACGACCTCGCCTACGCCCCCAACTATCCATACATGCCATACCCCAATCAAACTGCCCTCTACGTTCAAGTAGAACCCCGCGAACTATGTCCCATCTGTTTCGACCCCATAACCCGCGACCAATTAGTCTACCTTCAACCCTGTCAACACCCCTTTTGCAAGCCCTGCATCCGCACTCATGTCACCAAGATTGCCGAGGAGAATCACAGGTATCCTATCCCATGTCCGCAATGTGACACACCGCTGGATGACTCGTTCTGTCTCTCCCTTGTCAACGGCCGTGACGACATTGAATTCAAGCTCAACCGCCTCATTATCGAGAAGAATATCTGTTCCCATCTGCGCTACTGCTCAAACGAAAAGTGCGGCGAGCCGTTTGACTGGGTTCAGGACCCCATGCTTGTCGGCGCGCCGGACGAGTTTCGAGTCGAGTGTCCCCTTTGTCAAGTCGTCACTTGCGTCAAATGTCGCGACCGTTGGCACGAGGGCAAGACTTGCGAGCAGAACATCAAGGATGCAGATGAGCAAAACAACGTCCTCGCCATTGGCAAAGAGTTGGGCTGGACCCGTTGTCCAAACTGTAACAACATGGTTGACAGACGCCGGGGTGATTGCTTCTTCGTGCGCTGCCGATGTGGATGCGGCTTTTGTCACAACTGTGGTACCCCGTATCGCTCATTGGAAGCTACTGCCGGAAATCAGCATGGAGTCCCGGACTGCAACTGCGGTTTGTTTGGGGAGAATATTGCACCCGCAGAGGATCCCGCGAGAGTTCGTATTGTTGAAGGGCTGCGTGAGTTGCAGGTCAGGATGGAGCAGATTATTGCGCGTCCGTTGCCGGTGAATGACCATGATTGGGACGATATTGCAAATGGGCAGGAAGGGCGGAATGGGTATGTCGTATTGGCCGATTGGTTGGGTATCAGGAGGCTTAGAAGGAAGCTGGCCCCTCAAATGCTGGCGGATTTGAGAGAGTTCCGATGCCCATACCCGGTCTGTAAACAGCAGTTTGGCTCGCTGAGAGGTTTGGAACAGCATCTCGTGTCGGTTCAGCGACACGAGGTCTTCTTGTGTTGTGGGAGGCCTTTCTACTCGGAGAGGTCTAGAGAGCGCCATCGGCTTGCAGTCCACAACATCCAGGCGCTCTAGAGGGATTTCCCTTTATTTTGGTACGACGATAGAATAGAATTCATTCATTCGACCGACTAGTTAGTAAGCACTCATTAGGATGCCTTTCGATCATGTCCGTTCTTTACGTAAAATTTTCCCTGTCTGTGTAGTACTCTAAATGATGAAATCATAGAAATGACGTACAAATGCCTTTCCACCGCCGCCTCGTGGTCCGGGACGTTGCTGTCACTCTGGAATAGCACCCAGCACCCATCATTCCGTGTATTGAAGCATTTGTAAACTCAAAATTTGCCCGTCAACCCGACCCCCTAGTAGATGCAGTCGATCTAAGGATGGAGTTTTGCTGTGCCCGTTTCGCGGTCAGTTCAAGAAACGTGTTACCGATCTGGTAAACTGGCCCAAAAAAACCAGGAATCTCCGGAACCAGAACCTGTATCGATTCCCTCCATCCAAGGGCGTCAATTCAAAGCTGAATCTTTCCTTTCTTCTCTCCTCAGCCCATTCTATGGCCTCTCTGAAGAGTACATTCAAGGAGTCGATGTCTGCTTTTTTCGCCGTCAGTTGGGAATCTCTATAGTGTGCCTTGCAGTCGTGACTCTTCTTGATACACTGTTCAGCTGAACTGTAGTTTTTCAGCCCTGCAAAGTCAGTACCTGTCGACATTTTGTAACTAAAATACTTCAGCCCAGAGTTGCATCCGTTTCGGTACATTCCATGATCAAACTGAAACGGAAACAGCTCAAATAGGACTGCAAAAGGCGGCATGAGTATCGAATTCACCAAATTCGCTCCATGGATGCCAACGGCCATTGCCACGCCTTCTACACTTTCGTATTGCTCCCTGAAGGACATGTTATCAAATAATACGACTCTGAACTTGTATCCCTTGTTATCAGATGCCCTCTTTAAAGCTGCGATGATTTGCAATCTAGTTTCCGCTTCAAAGATTCTTCGAGCCACGCGATCGATGAGAATCACCTCCTTTCTTATTTTTGTCCACTTTCGACCCCGACCAAAGGACCCGCTCAATTTATCTCGAAGAGACAGACTGTCGCGCGGAACATTTGGGCCATCTACTACTGGACCAGCCACACTTTGCTTTTCCGATGGGTAATCTTGATCATCGACAAAAAGGCGTCCCTTTAAGAATCCAGGAAGAATGGCCCTCCGAAAACAAACAAACTCCTTCCTTTCCGCTGCTGATTTCGCCACGGAAGTATTGTGCAGCAAGTGGACCCGTGGAGTACCACTGAAGGCATTTTTGTTTTCGTCAGTTATGAAATCACCGAAGGATCCCGTCGTGAAATTCGAGTGGGAAATAACGCTATCCAGTAAGTTCTTGTGCCAAGAACCGTATTTCTCTGGATTGGTGAAACGTTCCATCACAACTGCGATGGGTAGCAATAAAATATTCTCAACAACACTTGGAGGGGCAGCATATGCTCCGATATTTTCAAGGATGTGGTGCAGAATCAAAGCCCTGCCGGAGAAATGGGCAATATTGGCACTGCTCATATCTAGAAGCTGCAAAGTGGTCAGCCCATCGATCCAGTGAATTGCCGATGATTTCTGCTGGAGCCAGCTTCGAGGTTTATCATGTTTGCTCAACTTGAGGAGATTCTCCGCGATGAGGCTTTCTCTTTGCACACCACATGATTTCCATATGCGTGTTCCATTGGAACTGGTGAATCCACATATTGCTTTCCCAGATACGAGGAAAAATTCACCGCTTGCATTATCGATACACAAAGGTTTGTACAGCATAATATGCTCCCACAGAAGTGAACCGACATGATACACATAGCCCATTGTATCAGAAGCAGTGACAAGGGGGTGCCCCCAATCAAACAAAGTTTCACTGCTTTTATGATTCCTTTGACGGTGTTTATGACTGGTAGGCCCCGAATCTTGGCGTGTCGTCTCCTTCTGTCGACCCATAATGTTGACTGTACGTTGAGTCGATACAGAGCCGTTCCCAACTCTCCTATGGCGATCAGAGTAATGCAAACCCCCATGCGTGTCATTCGAGTAACTGAAAACAGAAAACGGGAACACGCGCCACAAGAAAACTACAGCAAGCAAGGGTATAAGCCGATGAGCACGTGAGAAGCGACTACGGGAACCACTGGCATTGATAACGGGGGTGTAATGAATGCTTTGTGCTCGACGTCGGATGGGTGCACTGCGAGAGCGAAAATGAAGGCCCTTCGGGTTTAACGAGGTAGTGTGAAACTGCGTGCTTGGAGATCGTTGCAAGGTGTTTAATGACCCTGTGGGATGCTTCGCGGTGGTGCGGGCGGGAGCGTTGCGGGGGGAGCCCATTGCACAGGAGGTGGATGGTGCGAGTCTGGAGAGGAATGATCGTGGGCTGAATGGAATCGTTGATGCTTCTGACCGGGTGTTCATGATGGTTTGTTGCGGTGAATGCAAACTTTACGGGGTTTTAGGTTTTTGCAGGCTGCGCTAACGTCCAGGAGATGAGGGAATGGATTGTGGCGGTGATTTTTGACGCCATGCAAACAAAATGGATAAATGTGGCACATTGCGGTTGGATTGTCAGTCGCACCGGTCATAAGCCGCTGGTGACTACTCGACTGTCAAGTCGATGCGGTCCCAGCGGTGCGGCGTTAATTGCTGCAAAATATGAACATTGTTCCAAGGACACTGTCGGCGAGTCAAGCATGAAGTGGATTTTCAGAGAACCACTGGTATAGTTTTTAAAAAAGAACAGGGCCCATGCACATACGATACATGTATCGTCCATTGATGCTAACTTTGGCAATACAATCACGGAAGTGGATGTGTTCACGTGAACGATAAGAAAAACAAATCTTACTATTTGTCGCGGCCTACCTGGATCGACCCAGATGCTACGCAGCTTACAGAAAACCCTGAGGAAAAACATGTGAAAATAGCGGATAATAAGACCCCCAGCTTTTGTGATTCAGGCATTCCTTCAATTCTAAAAGTCATGGAATTGCATCTATGAGCCCGTTTTTGCTATCCCTGTTCGAGTTGCGAGAATGGAAAAAAATTGTTCACTTCAGAGCATATCGCTATATTACTGAAACCATTCGATTTCCGATCAAGGACCCAGCATACAAGAGCGTGTTGCGAGTTACTGTCGGTCATTTCGCTGACAAGGGACTGGCCAAGCCACGAAAAGTAAACCTATTTTGTTGAGCTGCGCAACCAGTCAATAGGATTGGATGCTTTTTTTGCAGGCGAAGAAGAAGACATTCATGCAATTCTGCTCCGTGCTCAAGTTTCAGGTTATATGTTGATCTTTCCACATTGCCATTCGCTCTTTTAGTAGTATCGACTACGACACTGCGAGTATGGATCGTAATAACGATCGGCAGATGTCGTTAGAAATGCCCAGTCTCCCTCGAGGAGGTTTGCTTCAGTCTAACCAGAGTGTTGGGCGAGAGACGATGCAATGGGACTAACATTTCCAAGAGAGTTGTCTACAGGAAGTTCCAGAACTTTTGTACTGTACAGTACAAAAGTTCTACGGTAAAGGAACCGTCAACCCCTGGCTGTACGGAGGAAATGAAATTGCTGTACACCGAACCAGTGGTGTGTACTGTACGTATTGTACCGTACGTACAGTACGTTATTACATCCCAAACGTATAGTAGACCAGGATTACAGCACTGAATGTTCCGGTCTGTCGAAAATATAGGATACATAAACTTTATTTATATACCATTTACAGTACAGTCCTGCGGTGTTCGTAGTATTTTGCCCCTACTGCAGTACTATTTCTATCCAACGCACCGCAGTCTATATTTTCTATTGTAATTGTGACCGAAAGGGGGAAGGGAGAAGAACGAGAACAAACAATAAAGTTCAATATGGTGATCGTCGATAGTGTCGGAGGTCAGGGCGCGTAGTCGGAGGCAACACATAAGTGGAGCGAAGGAGCGACGCCGATACTGTAAGCTACTATACCTAATTACACTAAAGTCCATCACACTCGTCTTTTTTTCTTTCTCGATAGAGGGCATCGTTGGTCTATGTTAGCCAGGTTAGTCCACATTAGCAGTTGTAGAAGGCTTAACCGCATCTTCTTTGTAGACCCATTCCTGAATAGTAAATCGCAAAAAAGCGGTCTCCATAGTCCTAGCTAGAATAGCATTCCCGCGTAGTCGTGTTAGGTTATCAGCAATGTTTTGCTCGGATCGTATCCAGGCAATGTTGGTTATTTCATTCTGTCGATAGGCTCGACGAATGTCCGCAATCTCCTGCATCAATCGTATTTCACGTAGTCGCTTTGACTTCGTGATAGTATCAAAGATACTCTTTGCATCCGTCAAAACGTAAAGCGGAACATCGCAATGCATAGCCTTCATCAGTAGTCTGAGGCTAACGCCGTAGTCGTATCCTTCGGAGAAGGCGTAAGTCTCACCAGCAAGCATAGACCTAGTGATCCTTGGGCACTTCGATGATCGCCAGTGCAGGAAGTGACATGCTCCGGTAGCATCAGCCAGAAATATGACAATACCCAGTTGACTCGAATGATCAGCGTTGGTGTTGTAGCCGCTGTCCACAAATACATAGAGCCGTAGGGTAGACTGATCCAGCTTAGGATACTTCAACGCCAGCGTGGCACTTTTCTTCACATGCTCAACAACTTCATTCAGCACCCTCAAATGCTTAGGCTTTGTATCTTTGTAGGCCACTGGACATAGTTGGGCAACATGATATGCAATGTCAGGTCTAGAGCTTTGCGCAATGAAAAGGAGCTGTCCTCGCACAGTCCTGAAGGCATCGTGGTCAATCACATCTTCTTTCAATAGACGTAGCTTCTTGATGTGCACATCCTGAAACATACGCAAGCCATGTTCACTCTTTTCTATGACAACGCCAAGAAATCTCAATGGGGTCTCGGCATTCTTCCTCGTGATGAACTTCTTCGTCGCCTTTTCTTCCTCAATCACATACGCCGCATTGCCAGTGTTGATGGAGTCATCGCTTGCTAGTCCGGTGACACCGCTCAACTTGCCATTGGAGACGCGATACAAGAAACACGGGTCGAATGTAGCTGACTTCATGCCCATCGACTTCAAAAATACAGGATAGTATGTGTCGAAGAAACAACTGCTTGACTCAACTAGGCCGTAGTGTGGTAGCTAAATCTTCAGAACTTGGTTGGGGGATATGTTTGCCTCGGGTGGTGGTTCAGTAAAGACGTCTCGCTTCAAAGGTTCGGATTGCATGTAGGCCTGTTCAACATCTCGAGTCCACACGTGACAGTTGAAGTAGGTAGCAGCCAAGGATAGAGTAACTCTAAACATCATGCGCATTAGCATCGGAGAGTTGTTGGAGATGCTATGGCGGTACTTGTCCTGGTGACCTTGCATAATCCATCGTGCTTTGTACACAAAATCCTTCGTGCCGGGGTCCTTGATCGTCAAGACAAATCGGTTACCGACAAAGTTTGCCGCTGCAGGTACATCACGTCGCATCACAGGTCTAACTCCACCTTCAGCAACAATACCATCGTACTCCTTCTGTCTGCTCTGCTTGAATCGTGGGTCGCGTTCATCATATACGGTCTCGGAAAGGTGTGCTTGCATAGCAAGTTGATCGTCGGCCGGGTTGAGAAGATCGGAGATTGGAAGGTTTGGTCGGGTGTAAGGCTTCAACATTGTACTGTGGAACAAATGTTCACGTCCACTCTCATCAAGTACCACAGATAGTCGTCCGTCTCGATAGAGGAAAGTGTACGGTCCATCCCAGCCTTTTTTCTCTCGATAAACCAGAACTTCATCGCCAGGGGTGATGTCAACGACTGCTTCATTTGGAGGGGCGGTATTCAGAGCTCGCTTCACTCGTAGTTGGGCAACAATCGCTTCATACTATCGTCTCGCAGTAGTCATCAGATCCATTCGGTTGATCACAGTCTGAGGTTGTTGGTCGTAGTCTCCAATAGGTAGCCGTGGTTGAGCTCCAAATGCCAGAATAGCCGGTGTAAAACCTTCTGGTCCGATAGTGTGTGACATAGCCAGGTTAGCGTAGTCAACAATGAGGTCAAGAGGTGCAGCAGGGTGATCCAACACAAGTTTCCGCGTGATTCGCCTAATAGGATCATGATAGCGCTCAGCAATGAGTGACCAGTGAGCTTCAACAGCAATGGGAACCAAGTTGCATCCCAAAGAGTTCGCCAAAGTCTTGAACTGAACGGAGAGGAAAGACTTCGCTTGATCAACCCATAAGTTTTATGGTGCTCCGAGGTAAGGTATTACCCAAAGCTTCATGAACGTCATCCATAGTGTGTACGAATCCTGGCGCGGTAGTGGGGCAGCTCGGGAGAAGTGTGTTTGTCGGCAGACCACATGTAGGATAGGTTGACTCAGGATAAAGAAAACATCAACAGCAAAATCGTAGTTGAACACGCATTGATCGGGTAGCACAGCTCTGTAGCGGTTAGGTTGCTTCGAGAACATCTGACATCCTTTGCATTGCTTCGTGATCATCTTCAGCTTGTCTAGATCACTAGCTCCAGTCTCGATGGGGTATGCTCGGCGGAGTGCGCTGTAGACAGATCCAGCAGGTGCATGTCCAAGGTTACGGTGAACTTGAGCAAGCTCAGCTGTGGAGAAAAGGTAATCGCCAGGGGGGCCTTCATAGTACAGATGTCCAAACTTCAGAACCAGTGGTAGCCGTACGCCGATAGCCTTGAAGAAAACCGAAGAGTTTTCTGGATCCTTGTCCGTGATTGCGCGTAGCTTCCTCTGGGTAGAGAGACCAAGTAGCATAGGAACATCATTTGAGATCAACAGTGACTTGAACTCGAAGAAAGATTCAGCAGGTAGTGGCATTCGAATAACGACAGTACCAATGGCTTCAACTTTCACCTGATTCTTGCCTTTACCGCCAAACGTGATCTTCATTTTCTTCTTGTCAATTTCTCTCAGTGCTGGAGGTATATGATATGTGCGGAGATAGGCCATCCATTGATTGATACCTGTCACTGAATGGGGTGCGCCTTCATCGAAACATACGCTATGGTAGGGAACAGTGTCATCATAGGTCAGGGTTGGGTGGAGGTGGTGGAGGTCATTGGGGTTTGGCTTGATGATAGGTCGGGAGCGGTGCATGCTGCAGTCATGTGCATGGAGGTACTCATGATCAATATGGTGAGCCAGACTGAGATAGGAGTAGTCAACGTCGTTCGCCTTTGCCGCTTCTCTTCCAGCATCGTCTTCATCTACAGGTGCAAAGTTGTACTCATCGATAGATCTATCCATGTTTGCGAAATCCGGAACATCTTCACTCGGTTGGTCATCGTCGGGAGCGTCATTGTCATCAGTAGTGCCATAGTGTGTGTTGTTGCGGGTTCTTTCAGGGCAATACCTAACAAGGTGGAACCAAGAATTGCAAAAGCTGCATAACATCGTCTTGCCTGAAGAATCCCTTGCGTTCATGGGTGGTGCAAAAGAAACTCTGCGGTTTTGTCCTTGGATGCTTCGGAAGGAGCCGCGGAAGGAGCTCCGGGATCCTTGTTGGAAACTTCGGTTACCTCTTGGGTAGTTGGGGGTGGAGAAGGATGATGATCCTCTCATGATCCGTCGTATGAAGAACGGTTGACCGGAGTTGCTAAAGTGCAACGTGAGTTCCTCATCATCGGCAGCATCGTGATCGTCATCAGGGTCGGCGTAGAAAACGTTAGTCTTCGTAGAGATCATCGGTTTGTTCACTTCCATTTGCCTGATGCACTGGTGCAGCCTAGTGTGCAAAGCAATGGGGTCCGTGGGTACTTGGGTAGTGATAAGCGGAAGGTAAAATTCTTCTTTCTTAATAGCCCGAATGATACAGTCCCGTAGTAGAAGTGGAGAGTTGTATGGCTCTTGCAACAAACTCTGCAGGTCGCGGGCACGTTGATACAGAAGATCGAGAAGTTGGGATGGGGTCTTGTTGGGGTGCTTCATCTTCATGTCCGAAAACACGAGAGTGTTCCATTCTGTCATGTAGGTATCCCTGTGTGCAGGCGTCATGAAATGCGAATGGAGTTTGCTGAATGCTTCCTCAACTGTAGATACATGTTGTAGAACATGATCCGTAAAGTAGCGTAGTGCGTCACCTCGTAGCATAGTGTGCAAAACAGAAAGACGATCGGAGTTGGGAACACCAAATGCCTCACAGTCCTGAACAAATCTGCGCTTAACCGTGTCGATGATGGGTCCGTCATATGGTCCACAATACTTGTCTTCATTGGTGCGGTGTACCTTCAAGATATCTCTCTTAGAGTTGTGCGTCATTTGGGGTTGGGGATGTGAGTGCTGAGATGGAGAGGTGGATGCCGGGGGCCCTGTGCCAAGAGATGTTAGGGTAAGTAACCTAGTCTGGATAGAGTCTCCAGTGCCTTTGCCGCATGCGACTCCATGAGCATCGAGAAAGTTGCGAACTTTCTTCCTAGTAGCATTGTCCGAATGCATCAATTTATCCGTCGTGATCTCTTCCCTGTAGCGTATCAGTAGGTCATTCCCAGCTGTCTCTTCTTGCGTGCAATCATCAATAAACTTCGTCAGTTCAGTGTTGTGAAATTCAGTAGAGTCCATAGTGGATCGATGTTAGTGAGCAATGGTTGTAGGATACTGAGGGAATACACAAGCCTGTTGTGTTGTTGGAGGATGAGTGTGGTTATTGTTTGTGTGATGTTTGAATGGTGGGTGGTTGTGGATAATGTTGGTTGTGGGGGGTGTTTAGAGTGAGGGGTGGGGGGGGGGTATAAGGTTGGGGGGGGAAGGTAGTCGGGTAGAGAGATCGGGTGGAAGAGGTGGCTTTGGAGAGAAGGGAGGGAAGAGGGAAGGTAATGGAAGAGAGGGAGGGATAGGGGGAGAAAGAGAGGGAAGGAAGAAAAAAAAAAGGGGGGGGAAGGGGTTCGCACGTTTCACGCTCGGTTCGCCCGCTGTGCTGTGCACGCCGTGCTATCCTTTCGCAGGATCGCTCGCCGCTTTCGCTCGTCGCCGCCGTTTTCGTTTCGCGCGCTGACTGAGGTCAATTCGCGAATGTGACCGAAAGGGGGAAGGGAGAAGAACGAGAACAAACAATAAAGTTCAATATAGTGATCGTCGATAGTGTCGGAGGTCAGGGCGCGTAGTCGGAGGCAACACATAAGTGGAGCGAAGGAGCGACGCCGATACTGTAAGCTACTATACCTAATTACACTAAAGTCCATCACAGTAATCCTACTATACTTTTAGCGATACCTGTTAGGATCGCTGTAGTGGCAGAGTCACTAGGACTGTCCACTAGTGTCTATTGGACCATTGTCCTCATATGAAGACAACTTTTAACAACAATTTTTTTAAATACAAAATTTTTTAGCCGCTTTTTTAGTTCCCACGTACTCTTCTATACATGTAGATACCCGATCAAAACAAACTGTTCCAGAATTCCCACTCTGCTCAACGGAGGAACGACTTTCTCTGAAGCGATACCCATCGATTTTCCCCTCAATTTCCACAAAAATTGATCCTCGAACCGTTCCCGGAAATCCCATTCACTGCCGTACTTTCCTTGTTACGGTAGCTACGGAATGTAAGCGCTTGTATGGGTCAGCTTGGAAGAAGAAATTGCTTGCTGGAACCGCCATTGCCGTCCACATTAACATCGTAAACGGTCGAAGAAGGAAGTCAGTGGAGGCAAGCTGGAAGATACGTGACCGTCTCAAAACTGTCACGTTGATGATTGCCAACATCAAAACGGGACTACCTCCAACAGACATCATAGTGGAGTAAAGGACCGCTCAATTGCCAGACGAAGCGCTAAATGAAAGTTTGGGCGTCTTTCAACCGTGCTCGTCGGCATTGGATGGAAATTCCGATGATTCAACGGCTCATCAATCAGATGCATCTGTTTTTTCTCATGGACGATCATGGACCAATCAGGAGGTTTTCACACCTATTAATGAAAATTTGTCCGAGAAAAGCTGCAAAATAGCAAAATAGTTGGCTACTCTGGTAATTATCTCGCGTATAGTTGTCCTCCTCGATATTCATCGCCATTTGAATGCTTTATGAGCATTTTTACGCTCCATCACCTAAAAGTCATGCGTGATCTCACAAATGATTGATTACATGGCATAGAAAATCATCCCGTATCGTCAGGAGAGATATTGAAGTTCTTTGGGATTTTCATACTAATGACAAGGTTTTCATTTTCAAACCGCCGCCATCTCTGGAGTGAATCTGAATCGAATTATATTCCAGCACCGAGCTTTGGAAAGATCATGTCACGTAGAAGGTTTGAGCTGATTCTGGCAAAAATTTACTCCAAGCACTCTTCTGAACGGGAGAAAAGGCCCTTAGATGACTCGAGACGGCCTCTACTGAGTGGATTTTTGAAAGCCATTAATGACCACCGCAGGAATATGTCACGCCATCTTCCCATATCTGCGTCTACGAAAGTATTCGCACACGGTACGGTCTCTGTCGGTGATACTAGGGAGCGTGGCACCATGGAATTACAGGATGTGAACGGTTGCGGGAGCGCGAAGGCTTAGCATGGGCAAGTATGTCATGTGAAGTGTGGGAACAAACTCATTTCAGTGAGATGCATTGCGCAGTAATGTAGTCGCGTCCTATTAACAGGGATATGTAATCCAGAAAGGTCGTGAATCGTTTGGCTTGGTGTAGCGTATTCTTTTGCTGGTAGGATATAAGCGACGTCAGACCTGCGACGGAGAAACAAAAGAAGGGAAGAGAAAAAGAAGTAAAAACAGAATCTTTGACTACCATAGTCACACATATCGTCTCGTTTACCACGCAGGGTACGCCTACTGACACATTGAGCGATGATCCTCAGTACGGTCTGGTTTTACGCTGCGTACGTGACCAACAATACGCTCTGGGATTATTCAGACCCCCGTCTGACGGATAGTCTCGGGGGAGATTGGATCAAGAAAGGACTCCATTATTACGTTGCCTTTGACAGAAATCGCGAGAATGGCTGCGAATTGAAGGCTTCTGCATGTGGCCAGTCTGGAATAATGTTGAGATTGGAGCTTGTGATGGAGAAAACGGGTGGCCTTCGGCGTGACTTCACAGAGCACTTCTGTCACACCACCGTACTTGCACCTCGTCTCGTTCAACCTTGGCTGAAGACAAGACGCGTCGTATGTGGGGATTCATTTTTTGCATCGGTGTCAACGGCGGAAGCCTTGATGAGATATGGAACGAGACTAATTGATGTGGTCAAGAATGCGGTTAAGGAATTTCACATGCAACACTTGTCGTCACAGGAATTCACGGAGCGCAGAGATCATATCTCGATGGTTTTGAAGAATCCAGAAACCAAAAAATCTTTAATGTCTGTGTTGTGGTTGGGTAGAGATCGAAGTTAATCCGTCAGCAGTTGCCATACAACCGATCATGTAACCCCAATTTGTAGGGAAAGATGGAGAACTGTGGATGGCGAGACAAGGAAAGTAGAAGTCGAGATTGCAGTTCCAGAGTTGTGGAGAGGTACTACGACACGTGTTTTCAAATCGATTGTCGCAAAAGATGTAGGCAAAATACCCTTGGAATTGAGAAGAAATTGGAAGTCAAAGATTGGTCGCTCAGGGTCAATTAATCTCTCCTGTCGATCATAATTGTTGATTTTTTTACTGTATAAGCAGATTTTCGGTCCAAGACTCTGCTTATCACAATCTAAGTTTTATGAGATTCTTGCTGAAGAACCCAGTAGATTTTAATGAACCGCGTGCGCGAGAAACATCATATGGATCTCAAATAGTATTTCAAGGTGATGTAGAATAGTGTGACGTTTTGTTATAAAAGAAAAAAATATCAATGAGTTCTATTTCTATAGCCCCTACTGATTTTACTTGCTTCATCCGACTTGCGATGTTAGATCCTGTCTATTTCGTACCGAATTATCCCTTTATGAGATGTCACCGTATTCTATCTCATGTTCAAGTGGATGACAAATGGCGCACTGAAACAGCAGCTTTTTTACAACCAGTCGAGTTCTAGTCGAGTTCCCGTTGGAATTTTCGGACTTATCACAGAATCTCAGCGAGAATCGAGCTCACGATCTCTGGGTCAGCAACCTACGATTCGCACCATAGGCCACCATCCCAGTGATGGATGTGAGGAGGTGACCGGGAGTATATAAAGTTGGAAGCTATTGCATGTTCAATACGTTGATCAGTCGAACACTACTGTAACTAACTCCTTACACCGCAACTTTTGCTAATAAATATTGAAACAAAAAAAATCATTTGACCAACACAGTACAATACTTCCTTATTTTTTCCCCTTGACAGTGCTATGACGGATAGACACTAGGGAATTTAGCTACTAATTAGTAGATGTACTGGAAATAGTCGACGGATTCTACTACCTATAAAAGACCCCGCCGCCTTGGGCACTGAAGAAAAAAGGAGCACCAAAAATTTTATTCTCAACCTTCTCAACTTGTCTAGCTTAAGAAAAACCACTGCGCTTTTTTCAGACTCACCGCTAACACGGCCTGGTCGCTTTTTCTACTCTAACCCTTGAATTCTCGCAATGGCGAAGCCAAACCTTTATTTCCCTGCTTCTGTTCCATTCCTCTCAATGCCTCAGCCTAACGGGACTCACATGCAGTGCAGTATACTGTACAGTACTGGCTCCAAAAGGGGTAAAGGGGTGGTTTACTGCGAGTAATGGAAAGGTTGGGAGTCCTCTGTACTTGTAATCAAACCATTGGCAGGACTTATAATGCAAGTGCTTGAGCGTGTGTACCAACTAGAAAGTAGCTGGTAGACCGGTTAACAGGCAGGCTGCGTTGGAGGTGACCATACTGGCTCCAAAGTGCGCAGCTAAATTCTCATGAGAGCTTCAGGAGATGGGACACGTGCCCTTTCCCACGCTCCGCATTCGAGCTGATGATAACTTTATGTCATTAGTTTGACGGGTGTCCGCTGTGGGATCCGACTGTATTGCTAGCTAAGAGCTAACCGGTTGGCCCAAGTCGGCCACATGCGGCGACATGCGCGACAAAATAGTTTTTGCCCTAGACAAGCAGATTATGCAAAAATGCGCCTAAAGACCTGTGGGCGGATAACTCCAACCCCCATGTGGAACTTTGCGATGCGCGGCAACAGACCGTCTACGAAGAGGATGGTTGCAGGGGAAGGAGAACCCAGGAACTTGAAGGCCAGCGACTGGAACTCGAAATTGGGGGACTTTGTGGTGTTGTTTGAGGGCGAAGGGAGTCGACGCGACACTTTTCGCTTCAGATTGGTCAACTTGTTGCGGTGCGCAACTGCAGCAGCACCGCCCACTTCCTGAGTGGCCTTTGACCGCACGTCATTCTTGAACGGACAGACAACGCTGACATCGCAGGCCATCGGGCGGACCATGGGGCCGTCGAGAGCAGCTGCTGGGTGGACCAGTATGCCGGCGGGTCGCAGCTCAGTACATGGCAAGAGGACCGGGACTTCGATCTGGCAGTCCAAGCCTGCTGCACGGGCGATACGACCGGCAATGAAGTTGCAGAGCGCGTCATGTCTGTGTTTGCGACTAAAGCTAGTGGGGCACAAGTTCACGGCGTGACGTCTTACCCTGTCTATCGGGCTTTTAAAATGCTCGCAGCTCCAAGTAAGCCAGTCATCGTAAACGGACAGGCCAAGGTAGCGTCGTAAGATGGTCTTCCAGTTCACCACAGACACTTCCGTGTCGGCGGAGGGATGCGCGAATAGGAAGGCAGTATCAGGGCATTTGCGGAATGCGAGGAGCGTATCTGGTGTCTTACTGCGGCGGCGGTGTGGTCATCTGGATTCGGGGATCAAGCCCATACTTCGTCATCCCAGTGACCGTTGGCCCACGCCTCCTACTGCACACCCTTTAGGTAGGTTTCGACGCGGGTGTGCGCTGCAGAGAGGGGAAGCGGATCGGAGGAGCCCAGATCGACGGACTAGGGACGGCCGGGGATGCGGAGCACAACATCGCACATGGGGATAGAGGCTTGGCGGAGGAAAAAAGACTTATCTCGGCGGCATCGGGACCCAGTGAGGGCAGTGGAGCGGGGTCCGATGTGTGCCCTGATCCAGACACGGACTGGTGCCTCGTTAATGAGACTTGCGGCAACAGCACCGTGGTGGAACGGTTCGAGAAGTGTGAAGCCGAGACCACCAAGTCGGAAGACATGGTGGCCGGTGGCCTGCGACCATGCCTTCTTCGAGAGTGGGAGCTCACTGAGAAAAGGGGAAAGGTTTGGGTGTTTTACTCTTGGAAGATATATCCGGTCTATCCCATGGTTTTCAAGACAACCGCAATCAACTCAAAAAGGGTATATCGACACAGTAATGGGGAAGGAACTACGCTCCCTAAAATGCTACCTTCAGGCCAAGAGAAAAGCGTCGCACGCTGGCCGTGGGACGGTTGGCCAGTAGATGCGGGTTTCCCCAGCATTGAGGAGCAACTCATATGCGGGCTCTTCGTCACGGAGCAGGCGGAGAGCTCTTCGGAGGTCGGAGAGGGACCTCATGAGCCTACCATCATCGGTATACATATGCAGGAAAGCACGGTATGTGGTGTCGTCGTCCCGGGCGTTCGCCACAGCACGGACCAGCTTGATTAATAGGAGTAAAAACGGCTTGAGGCATGGGAATGGTATGTCCTAAAATATGTCAGCTTATGCGGTATGAGGTTCGAAGAGCATTTTCAGGGACGGCAACGGCAGGTAGATAAGGAGAAGCCTCTATAGTGAAGGGGAGAGGGAGAGTTGGGGTTGCGAGAGGATTACTGGCGGGATGCCGTGCTCCGTTACGTTCCGTTCGGGGCGGGGGGTGCGATGGCCTCCTTACTCACGGGTTGTGCGAATGAAGGGATAGTCGCAGATTTGGCCGGGATTTCAACCAATTCCGCGTTCCCGATGGGCTGCGGAGCGGTCGCCAGCACGACCGGCGAGGTGGTCGGCGGCGCAGCCGTATGGGCTTGGTGGGTTAGTCGAGGGGGGGGGCGTGAACACCATGGTAGTGTATACGCAGACCACGGCCTCTGGTCTCGAGGTGTCGGAGCAGCGGCGTTTGGGAGTGGCTGAAGGACGAGCTCGGCCACGAGGCTAAAGGGTGGGCTTGTTGGAGGCAAGGACGGAAAAAAACCTGGTTGCGGAGGGATCTTGGGGCGGTTAAGGAGCAGGTAGCGGGCCTTGGATGGTTGTAGTTGGAGGGGCGGCGGTAGTGGTCGGGGTCAAGGCATCGATAGGTTCGAAGGCAGTTGGGTCGTCGGCGTTGGGGACGTTGACAGTGTGGACCTTGTGCTGGGCCTGGCGAAGGGCACCAAGCGCCTGGCACAGGGCCCGGCGTACAGCATTGAAGGCATTGCGGAGAGCTTGGCGTGACTCCACGGAAGCATCACGCGGGCGTTGTCTCGCGGTACCCGAGAGTTTAGTTACCTACATAAACTTACTCAGTCTAGAGGGAGGAGCACTTCGCGTGCACCGGTAAGCGAGGTTTGGCTTCCTCATTAACTTCCACTCCACAAATATCCTCTTCTTTACCACTACTACTCCTCTTTAACCCTCATCTTTACTAGACGAACTTTTTGTGCCACTATGGGCGGAATTTCCCCAACGGTCCCTTACTTACCCGTGCAAACGGAGTGCGCCGCCCTCTGCAACGAGGAAGTCTAGGTAACTAAACTCTCGGGTATTGTTAGACGACGCCTTTGTATACACACAAGCGACGTCCGCCCGACTGGGGACACCGAGCGGGTATAGAAGTCAGGGAAGCTTGTGGTTCGGGCTGGTTAAGGGTGGTGTTGCTGGTTGAATTGGGCCTGGGCTGTGCTGTGGTGTTCTTTTTTTTGGGGGCTAGTTTTCTGGAGGGATGAGTCTTAGACTGGTGGCCCCGACCACCCTTTATATAGAAAACGTAAAAAAATTAACATACCTCCAAACGATACTGCAATCCTACATTGTGGTTCAAAATTAGCCCTCACAACACTAAAATTCCCGATTTCCCCGTGCCACCGCCCGTACTGTAAACAGCTTGCCAAATTTTTGGATCTGATTTCGTACGACTAGCTCGAGCGGTGCTCGCAGCAAATTATTTTTTTGCGCGCACTGTACGTATGTACGTAGGTGCTATCCACAAGTTTTTGTGGTCTTCATCAAAAGGAAGAGAACCTTTTGAAGAATTTTCTCTTACTTCTCCGCGTGAAATATGAATGTACTGTATCATTGGCGATTATGGTAATGACGCGTCTTTGTTAATCTGTATGTCCTAGAAAGTACCTCAACCATAAGCCAAACTTTTCCGCGTAAATTATTATGCGATGAAACTCATCTAAGTTTAATGAACTTTAGTTTACCTACGACACCGGTATATTGAGGAAATTGACCCGTTACCGCACGATTATTCAATTTTCTCCTCGAGCCTCAAGATTTACTCTTACATCCTCCTAACATCTCCCTGCAGCAACGTGTTATTCTTTCAGCGTTTCGCTGAAAATTGAAACTTCATAAAAATGCAATATAGCGAGGGATAACCCACGTAGAACCTTGTCTATCATTCGTTGGAAATTCGCTGGTGAGTTCATGAATCCAAAAAGAATCACCTCAAATTTGTACTTTACTTACCGAGAAACAGAATTTTTCTTTTCCTTGCATCTTACGACCTTGCTTAACTGGCAGATATCAGTGCAGAGTTTTAAACCACTTAAGAAGTTTAGACCCAAAATTTCATCGCAAACTACTTCTTTTTTCGGTAATAGACAGCGGTGCGGGTTCATGAATTTGATCTTCTGATGGCTTTCAATGCATAAGAGAACCCTCACGTATTTTTTTTGCTATGAAATACGGAAAAGAACAAACAAGAATTCATGGTATGGTAACTCTAGACTGAAGTAATCCTCACACTTCTCTACTTAAGTTGGGTTTGTGCTTAGGTTGAATATGGTAGGCTTTCGATTGTATCAGGTTTTATCTCATCAACAGGCCAAAAATAAACACTGGAAGATGAGTCGGTTTCAGATCTCAAATATTCCAAGACATCACTTTTGTATCCTTGAGTGTCTTCAACAGCAGTATAAAGTTCCTCCTTATCTAAGTGTTTCACCTTTGACAATTGAAGGGCGACTGAATTCCACCTCTTGACTTCCTGGTTGAAATATTCCTTCTCCAGCTGATTTATGAAATGATATTCGTACGGCACTTGTTCAGATTTGCCGTCTCGAATTGGTGCTCGATATCAAAACTTCCATCACTGAATTCATACTGAAAGGAAAAAGATGTAGCGAATATCTTACTACGCGACTGCTACGGAGACACAGATTTACCGATATCGGTGATATAGTTGAGGGACGCACCCGTCACCTGTGGGCTCGTCAATAATGACAGACGCATATCTTTTTCCTATCTGTTAGAGTGAACTTTTTGAGATAGTAAAACAGACTTCACTAAAAGCGAGGCTGCAAATGATTACATCGAATTACGTCTTCTGCACCACCATGAAGTCTGCTACCACAAATAGAGACAAAAAAGAGACCTGGAAAATTTCTTCAAAATTAGTAACGTATATAACGGTTCCCACGGCGACTTCAACTTGTAAAATAAGTTGCCATAAGAGCGAGCTATAATGCACATTATTGTGCCTTGACATTTAAGTTCGGTACAGCAAAAGTATTTAAAAGTGTGCGGGTCTCCGTAAAATACTATGAAGACCCGCTGACAGCCTCTATATTGAAGCATACTTCTCTAGAACTTTCATCTTGATCAACCTCTGAAGCTAATGTTTGGTATCATTTTCATCGCCCTGAAGCAGCTGTCAAAAATTCAAACTCAATAAGGCAGAGGAAACTTGCAAAATTAAATTATACTATCCTATATACTCTTAGAGGCTACCGGATGTTTCTCTAGTGTTTCTCCTGTGTGGTACAGAAACCGTTGAGGGTCTCCAGAAGTCACAACAGAAGAAAGGCCTTAGCAAAAGCTCGGATTTGGGGTGAACAAGGAATATTACCTTACCGAAAAACCCGGAAACGTAAGTAACTTTCATAGGACGATAGAGAAGTAAAACCTAGTACAATAGATCGACGAGCTAGAGAGCGAAGAGTGGTAAAAAATACATAAAAGAACAAAGGCAGATCTTGGAGTGGTAGCCCTTGGTGAGCGGGTGTTCTGTGCAGAGCAAAGATGATTGATTAAATGGAAAAAAGGAGAACACATCGATCTAGGCAAAAAGCAAGTGACCCAGCGGCGTGTGATGTGTCATTTCAACTGAAATGTGCTGTGCTGCACAGTACAAATACGAAATCAACCTAAACTTCGAATACAGGTCCACAGGAAAACATATACAGTAAAGAAAACTGGAATAAATATGTTCTGTATTCATTACTCGGCAGCCAATAGATTCCTTCCATGTTCCTCTTTCTTTCTTTGGAAAAAGTATTTGAAACCCTTAATTTAGCCAAAAAAACTTCGAGTTCAAGTTAGCGGCTTCAAGCTAAGTAAATCAGAATAGAATATTTCCAGTGAATAAAAGCTACAGGATCCGTGAGACTGAGTCGTCCAGGGACTCAATAAAATACGGTAAGCATTTCATATTTCGAATTGATACCGAATGTACTTCTCATTGGCGCGAACTGAGCGGCCTATTTATTTTCGTTGTGTCGAGAGCGAGTTATTTAGATCCTTGGAGTCCAGACCAAGAAAAAGATCAAGAGAAAACCCAAAACGCTTAGAATAAGTATGCTTGAGTAAGATTTTTGCGCCAATTGCTTCACCTGCTGCGAGAACCAACCAGCTGCGATGAAGCGAACTGGTTTCTTCGACTTGTGTGAGAAGACAATGAATTATATGACGGTGAGAAACTTCTTCCATCGAAGCAATGAATATACCGTAGATAGAAGAGATTTGCGCGAAAGAAGACAGTCTTCTAGCATCTGTTAAAACTAAAACAGAAATCAGATACTCCCGGTGATCGAACGGCTTTCCTTATATGACCATGGCGCCAAGCCTTTTAAGATCGCGGAGAAGGTTACCTTGCTTGATAAAATCAGATACATACCCATCAGATAAGTATTCGTTTAACCGACTGGCAGCAGAAGAACAGAAGAGAATAACTTTAGTGCCAAGCCATCAAAGGGAGCTTTTTATTGACGAAAACATTGATTTTCGATTGAATTAAGACTTTGAGCATATTCCTTGCGATGGAGAAGTGTAATCGGCGCGAGATATAGAGATTTGAGCTTATCATCTCCATCAATAGAACAAAAGTGATCTTTCTTCTGTATAATGTTAAATAAAAAATGACGCAACTTCCCAAGTCTATGAATAACGGTGCAGAACTTGAATTTAGCGTTAAATGCTTCCAAAAGCTAATCAACTGCAGGTGATCAACTGAATAAATGACTACTTTAATGAGAATAGCACGCTGTTTTGGCAATGGGAAAATCCAAAATTCATTCAAGCATTCCATGAAAAGGTTGTGGAATATCTACCACTTGTAGCAAACTCAGATTTGAAAGAAAATTATTGGGCTACACTTAAAATTTCGCATTCGCACTGACAAAACCATAGGAATATCTTAGAAGAAGACAAAAAAGCGATATATATCCTTTGCCTCTCGTGGAGGGGTAACATAGACGTTGCGCTCAGCTGCACCGGTCTGCAAAAATTCTGACTTCACATCCACGCGAGATAATCCCCACTTCAGAAAAGTTGCAGTAGGTATGAAAACCCGAACAACGGTCGGATCACACATTGAAAAATCAGACCGTGAATCATGCTTCATTCTATCCTCATTACCATGAAGAGCAATCCGAGCTTTAAGCTTGATCGTTTTGTCTTCATCCGTCTTACCGTTGTATAGAACATGGATTGGTATAATGTTTGCATTCACGGGAACCGAGGAGCGCTTAACAACGCGAGCAGTCTTTCGAACTTTCTTCTTTAGCATCATATGCATGCTAAAGTACATGAGAGCGAAACCCTTGAGTTTTATAGAGTAGAAATAGATCGTCACCAAAATAGTCGAACATTGAATTCAGATCCCTTTTCAAGCTACTATCAAGTTCAAATGAACACAGAGCAGAGATTGTTCCCCCATCAGAACTTGCGGTAGAGAAACGCCATGTTTCATTACTGAGACCCAAAATTTCGGTATCACCGTCTTCGTAGGTGACGAGATGTTTTCCATTTTGCACTGAAGGAATCTCTCTGGAGTGATGCCGGTTGTTTAAAGACCAAAAAACTCCCACTCGATGATAAGAAACTGGAATTTTAATATGTGAGTAAACAACTTCGCTATCTTCAGGAACCGATCTGTGCTCTGCTAAGCCGGCTGGTTTTGCAGAAGATTTTTTTCGAAATCATCAAGAACCGAGCCGGATTCTCTGTCCGTCGTGTCGATAATTTCCTGCACTATTAATGTGAAAGAGTCTCTTCCCAATGACGGGCGTAAATCTTCAAAGGATGCATTCATAGTACGTCCAGAAGAGACAGGAACTGCGAATGTTCCAAATAAATGATCAATAGGCAAAGATAATCTTAGTGAAATCATTTTACCTCTCTTCTCGTTGGCGTGCTTGATAAAAACTTCGACTAGGTCACCAACGGAGATCTTTAAATCAGTTATATTTTTGGAACGAATAATTCTTGTCAACTTGCATTTAGCTTCAATTTCAAGCTGTGTCTCAAGTATTTCAGCAT
Source organism: Kappaphycus alvarezii (assembly GCA_002205965.3). NCBI lineage: Eukaryota > Rhodophyta > Florideophyceae > Gigartinales > Solieriaceae > Kappaphycus > Kappaphycus alvarezii. The sequence continues at coordinate 924,376 of NADL03000492.1, read as the reverse complement.
CTCTTTCAGAAATTTCAGAAATATCTGGGCTCAAATTGACTGGCCTGGTGAAAAACATTACTATTTCGAAAGCGGAGAGCAGATCAGAGCCAAAAAGATCATTGAACATGCACACAGTTTGAATGAAAGCTAGTAATCACAAAAGTAATTGGCATGAATCAAGCGTAGAAAGTACAGCGAATCACGCCATGCTTCCATTCAAGAGCATTTTTGTTATGCCTCCGTGGTGGAATACCCTTAAATTCAATTTCGCGTGTTTCTAGGTATTTGGTGAACTCGTCCTGGCTGAATCGCTGTTCACAAAGCACAGCAGTAGGCTGCGAAAACTGGATTAATCAGATAGATTTAAAAAATAGAATAGCATCCTTGAAACAAGCATAAGCCTGCGAGATGAAAGTGACAGATGCAGATAAAATCATTAAAAGAACGACATAAGGAGCTCGGATGGAACCCCGCGTACATTGTGGTAGATATCTGAGGCTTTTGCAAATAGTTCTTGATCGCCACTTCCATTTGACCAAGGAGCATTATTCAGATCCCAAACAAGTCGCGAACTGAGCGGTGTAGCTTTGGCCGATCCTGGGCCCATAAATATTAAAAGTTAGGATTCGGTGTGACCAAGGAATCCTACCTTTCCGAAAGAACTCGGAAAACGTAAATATCATATATAACCAGAGATCTTGGTTTAGTGGATCTACAGAACAGGAGACAAGTAAAGAGCAGAACAGTAGAAATAGAAGACGGAAAAAAGTAGATATCATTTAGTTCCAGAGCAGCGAAATAAAGATAGATCAGTAAATTGAAGAGCAAAAGAGCAGGGAACTGTAGAGCGTGATAAGATCGTAGATAGAACGCTTATCACTTGAACCTAAGGATTTAGTGCAAAGAACAGTAGACCAGTTGTAGAGCTTGGATGATTCATGTAGATCGTGGAGACTAGGTTGATTAGATGAGTAGAACAAAATTGAAGCAGAACAAGAAAAAAGTAGAACAGATAACTGTAGAAGCGAGAGAAGTGGAAGCGAGAACAGTAGATGTGCGAGCTTTTTCAGAGCGAAGAGTGGTAAATAAATTATATTGAAGAACAAATTCAGATCTTGGAGTTATAGCCCTTGATATGTGGGTGGTCTGTACAGAGCATAGACGCTTGATTAAAGAGACAAAAGGAGGACACTTCGATCTAGGCAAAAAAGCAAATGACCCGATAGCGTTTGATGTGTCATTTCAACTGAAACGTGCTGTGCTGTACAGTAGACACACATAATCAATATAAACTTAGAATAATAGTACACAGAGAAAAATATACAGTAAATAAAACCAGAATACAGCTGTAATGTTATCTTTAAACAGCAACCAATAGTCGCTTTCCATACGCCTAGTCTGTGTTACACCAAAGGGGGAGGTAGAATTTAAAAGAGGCGGTTGTAAGACGAACAGGGCTTTTTTCATCAATATATCGATTTACATGACTTTTTCGCTCCTCTGTTTCGAGTTGGTTTGGCCTTTGGAAGTCCTCTAAGCTACGTTAATCACATAAACCCTAAGATACTTTTGGATAAACGCTAGCGAGTTAAACTATTCCCAATTTCCAAATATTAGTTCTTGTTTCGATTCCGAACGCGTTCAAAGGAGACCAAAACGTGGAATATTACTGTTAGAAAAAGTATCTTGATGAAGATTAAAATGAGAACGGGTCAAAAATAAAAAAATGTCCGCAGGAGCTGCAACTGCATTGGAATTTACTTTTGTAGCAAATTCCCAATTCCTGAAATTAGTAAACATTATAAGAGAGGAACTAGAGACCTGGAGGTTGAGCTGTTCCAACTTTCCCGCGAGCTTGTTCTAACCCCAGAGCTCGAATGTCAATTTTATATTCAACGAAGCTCCCCCTACTCACGATTCAGTTCCATCAAGAGCTGCATTGCAGCTTTTGTGGTACGCCGTTGCAGCAGTGTTTCACAAAATTGATATGTTCGAACTACAGATATTCCTGGAAGCTTAATTGCGTACGCTGTGTAAGGTTCTGCTATGTTCTAATATCTAGTGTCTATCGGGCGATTGTCCTCATATGATGCCAAAATGTAGGGCTAACTTTTTAGGTAAGGTGAAAAATTTCTACTAATTTCTGTGCTATTATATACTTTGAACAGCAAAGAAGCTCCATCAAAACAAAATTTCCGTAATTTTAGGACTAATCAGAGTACGACCCACTTTTTGGCACTCGACAAATTTCTATTTTTGTGCCAATTTACCGCATTTTACCCTTTCAGTACCTGCAGGTAGATGCTTTAGCCAAAGTGATGAAAGTTTTTAAGCTACCAAGGAACTGGTTAGTGAAATTCTTTGTTTTTATAGTATCTTTTCTAAATATTTAAGGACTTTAAGGTTTTTTTAATGGCCCCACTTACTGTAAATATTTGTATGAAAAAGAGTTTTTTTATCCTATGAGGACAAATTGTGCCTCATAAGAGGACAGTGATATGGCGGATTGACACTAGGGCAGAGAGAACACATTCTGGGGCACAGTATGGATGCCAAGGTCACCCAATGAGTGCCCAGCCTAGGGATAAGCATCACTTCTGCACTTACGGTGTCGTTTATTTCGTTTCAAATGGTACTGTGTGAATTATAGGGACAACAGTCGTTTTCAGCCTGCGGCTAATTTTGAAACGCCATATGCCATACGTAAAGTATTTCAGATTAATATTCAAAAAGAAACTTCTGAACTTTGTCCTGTTTTAACTGAATAGTAGCGGTGTTTTCAATAATATTATCTGATGCCTGTCTTTTCGGGTGGCCGTAGTGGTTGAAAAACAAATTAATTGTGGAATAATTGTTGCACTGTTTCAGATTCAGCCACATAATCAGCCCTAAATTCTAATATACAGATCTCGTGTTATTTAAAGCTATTCCAGTGTATGTGGGATCCAAAAAATGAACAGGTAGTTCATGCTTTTGATTCACAATCTTCGTCTCTGTTTGTTTTAAAATTTAAATGATAGTCGAATGGCTATTTGGGTAAGAGCTGGTTGCGGAAGATCATTATATGACACAGGGTGGGCTTCAGATACTGCATGAGCTATTTAAACAGTTGGAAGTTTTGGAATACGGTGCCATGCATGCATTCTTCCAGTTAAAATGATTCCTAACTGTGTTTGAGGTCAAGTAAAATCGGATCACGATTTTGGGCAACCAAAAATTGCTTGATTCTGGATTTTTTTCTATGTGAAATGACTGTGCTTCCCGAGCCTCCATCTAGTTACTGGTCCCAAGAAATTTTTGCACTGCCCTTTTTAGTTTGTCACTATAGTTCTACATAGGAGGGATTTTATTTTTTGGCTAAGTAACATATAGTCTGATTGGCGCCATAATGATGATGGGATTACATACTGTCACTCCTTACAGGGCTTCCGGCTTTTCGTTCCAATTGCATTTTTGGTCTATGCTTGTAACAGTATTAATTAAAAATTTTTCTACTTTACACATGAGGAGTAATCTGTTATTTGAATGTATTAAGAGCCACTTTCACTATCAAAGGATCCATTTTCTTTTTCATGTGCTTCTGCCCACCGTGGGACATCTGGATAGCTCCTTGTTTGGACCGTTGTTGTGTTGCACTAGGTGGTCGTTGAGGAGTTTTAATAGTTTCTACGGAAAGTAGTACTTTTTCGATAAGTTACTGTGCCTCTCTTGTACGTTATTAAGTCATATACCCAAGATTGAGAGCTTGCGATTGTGTATGTGTTCCAGACCGCGATGATTTCGTCTTCAAAAACCGAAATCTATCTCATAAATGTTATGCGCAATGAGGGTCTATCTTTCGGGTAATGGATCTGGATATGCCCATAATATTCTAATATGTGAATTTCTGTGTTTTTCGTGCCAGATTCATCAGGTGGGGTCGATGTAACTAAGTTTCGGAAAGGTTCTATTTTGATTTATCATCTTTTATGGTGTATTGCTAAATGGAAATGGCGGTATGGCGGCTATGAAGCCGTTTTGAGCACCATTTATAAGTGAGAGGTTTGTTTTCGTCGCCCCGTGTCTTTCTTGTGGCTTTTGTTGCATTAGCAATTCAGATATTTTCAAGTTTGGTTTCAGATATTTTTGTTATCCAGTAGGTGTATTCAATCTCATTTTATACTCAAAATGTGAATTTTTGTGCTCATGGAGCATCTTAATGACGTTAAGCTGGATCAAAGTGTAACGTACCCGATGGTCTCTGATTTTGAGGAAATAAACTCCGAAAACTATTTCCTTTGTATTAAGAAACGTACAGAGTTGCCTAGTTTTTTGAATTTGATGCTGATAAGTCGGTCTATACGTATCCAAATGTGGCCGCGTATTTTAACGATGGGGCGAGATTTGCATAATAGACCTTGTTATGCTAAAAGGTTGCACAGGAGGAACTGTTTAAGGACAGCAGGAAGTGTGATAATCTTGTCTCCTTTTATTCAAATTTTTGTGACATCTGTTCGAGTGCATCGGGTGTGGCTATTAGTTGCAGAAGAGTTGGGGATAGGGTAGCGAAGTGAGGGTATTTTCCTGGAATATTTTTTGAAATATTCGGATTGGTAGCAGAGTACACGTAAATCTTCCTTTTATCGCTTTCTTTTCGTCTCTTTGTCATCCGTTGTTTAGCTTGATATGATTAGTTCGGCTAGCTCTGTGGCGAGCTCTCCGCAGTTTATGATTTCTCTCTTCGTTTTTGTATTACTTCGTTGATGTCTAGGCTATTTCAGGTTTTGGCAGCGATCATAACAGTTGTCTGGGTTCAAAGGGCCTGAAGATAAAAGTCACTTCTGGCTTTCATATTTTCTCGGGGCGTTTTACAACCTTAGGCGAAGGAAATTTGGTTGACTGTATGTACGACCGTGTTTTCACGGCAACTATTTCTATAAAAGGACAAATCGCCGGTATTTATCCTCATAAAGGAGGCTTCATTGTTAATCTAGTGCAAAAATTGCTTCATATCTGTAGATAGGTAGTGAAAAGGTTTGGCGCAATGTATATGGTGCGATTGTTGCCCCTTCAGCCTTTTCAGTGTAAAATTATCTGTTTCTTGCTATATTTTTGTTTCTATAACCAGCTGTAGTCATTTTACCGCGATTGAGCTCGTGTGCGGATTCATATGGGGATATCTTGCCGTCTCCTGTGAAGTAGTTGTTCTCTGCCACGCATTTTAGATATTCATGGTCACTGCTTAGTCTTTTTTTACTGAGAATGTCATTTGCTGCCAATAATGTTTGGTTCTCGGGCGAAAGAAGATGCTGGCTTTGTCATTAGGGATATAACATAAAGTCGAGCCAAAAAGTAAGTCTGGCTTGTCTCAGTATCATCAATTCAGGCTTTTTCTGGTGTTGAAAGCATAATTTCAATGGTAAATGACCTTGTGTAGATGAATAATACCGGAGCCCTAACTGAAATTATCCATTTTTTGAAGTAAAAATTTACTTTTAATTCGTATTATACTAGAAACGATGAGGAAGTTGTTCATTCTTTGCGTCTGTTGGTCTTGATAAGGTGGATTTTTTCCTGGTCTTTTGGTGAGTATAAAGAGTTGTGCTGTCAGCTCTTTGGAAGTTGCGTTAATGGCACAAGCTGCGACAAGTTGAGTGCATTTGTAGGGCGCATGGATCCTATGTGCGTGAGTATGTATACTTGGAAATCATACCGCTTCGTGCAGCGTTTTCATGTTCTAGGCATATTAAGGAGACCACGGAATGATATTTTTACCGATCTTTCCCTTTAACCTGACGAAAAGTGGACTAGTGCTCTTTTTTCTTTCTATGGTTTGATATTACGACATTAATTTCCTCATTTTCGTGATGAAAATCTGTATTTGGTGTTTCCTTAAAATTGAAGCCACTTTAATAAATGTGGCACGCAAAAGCTTCACAGAAGATACGCCGGTTCGAACCAAGCGTTGGAGCGAGAGAGAAGTAGTTGATCGGCTTACAGGGACAGCAACATACGGAGCCCAGCGTTTGTGGATGGATACGAGGTGTTCCGAGATATGGGAACGAAGGCTTACAGCCAGAGAGGGATGTCGGCCTGGGTCGTCTTGCTCACGACGAGCGAGGGTCCCCACATTGAGAGTGGCTGTGAAAGCGAAGGGGGAGTGCCCGTGTCCCTTGGGCTGGCTCGTGTCAGGCACACCAGCCAGTATTTAACGGGAAGTAAAAGGATCAAGGAGAAACAATGACTTCACGGTAATCACAGCGCGCACCCTAATTAATGGACGAAGAAATAATGGTGGCGTTAAATAAGTGGTTCCATCATGCTACCCTCCCATGCGCCAGCATGCGACATAACTCAGTCCCAAATTTTTCGGTGTAGTGGATCTAAAGTATCTTTTGGTATATATATGTTTAAAAATAATTCAAAAATAGTTCATTTTCTCGATTAGAGGAAACAAATAATAATATTCTTTCTGTAAGACTGTTTGGAATAAGTTAAGCGTTGTCTGGCGAAAGTGTCACCACTTGGTCAATTTTCTTCCATACTTTTCTTGGAAATTAGTCTGAATTGATACCCAAACGGACTTGACCCTAGGTTTAGTCTTTTACGGATTCGCGGTAACTCCAGGTCACAGGTTTTTGAGAGCACAGAATCAAAAGAGGAATAACTTTTTCGAACAGATACCTTTTTCTAGCTCTTTTTGTATTCTGGGATAAATTGCGTCTCCTTTAAACTCTTTGTTAATTTTTTCTACGCGAGATACGTAAGAACGAGAAGTGCTGGACCAATTTTAAGCAGCATGCTAAAGAGAAACATTTAGAAACTGTCTAGGCTCTGCAACGTTCTTGGACTAAGTATCAAAAGAATATTATGAACTATTTCAAGCTAAAGAAGAGGAAGAGCGTCTTCGTTTTGCAGCATATTTTCATTTGCGGATTGCAGTCGGTCAACACTTTGGTAGAAAAACTAATACGCCAAAGTTTCAATCTTGAGTCATACTCAGTCAACAATTTTAAGAAACACATCCTTTCTCTTGTCTGAAGAGTTAAGAATAATGTTTCAATATTCTACCCGAAAAAGTTTTCATTTCTTGACTGTTGTTTAGTTGTTTATAATCACTTTACAGAAGTTTTTGCAACCTTTGCTTCGGCGGCAACCACTGGTTTCAGTCAAGTTACCCTATATTTATTATCTATAGGTGATGAAAAATCGACTCTGAGGGGGAGTTTGAGTCCATATCATTAGTGTTAAACAAGTATAAGCGGTTCTGCTCAAAATTAGTTGCACTTATTAGTGATAATTGCGTCACGAACAAATATTTCTGTCGACTGAGAAATGTTCCTACCAGTTTATGCGACTTTCAACGGTTTAGTATAAAATTCATGGGTATTTTCAAATAAAATCGATAAAATATTGATGTAATCCATACAGTCATGACGCTACTGAGAAACTTAAAACAAGCTGCTAAAATGCGATAAAACGGAATTGATACTGATAATAACCTATCCAACACGATATAGATCCTACCAATTCCTGAGTGAGCGCTTTTACATCTAAAATATTTCCTAGCTCGTTTGAGTTTTACTATCATCGTTGAAGCCCTGCTTAGTGTCAGTGAAAATAGATACCTTCAAGAGTAACTTTGTAATTTAATACAAGTAAGCTCCCTTCGATTACAGAACGAGGGCACAACTTTAAACGACACGAGGGTCCTGTTTGGAATATTAATTGAGGAGTTCCCACAACTTTCAGAGCTTTTTATGTAAATACTGAGATGTTATGGTCCAAGCACTTTCAAGATAGAACGTAACTTATTCAATAATAAAAAATTAATGATCTTTCCGTGTTCATACTTAGAAAGGATACGGGGTCCGAAGGTTTTAATGAAACCGGTGGGAATGCAAGTCGGAGAAATTTAAGCCTTGAAAAAAGAGTCTAGAACCAAAAAAAATTACTGATGATGGGTAGAACTGAATTGATATTCTTTTCAGTATTCAGACCTCTACAGAGGGTTATTCCTTTTCTCGTGCTCTTAATGCCCTTAACGATCAATGAACGGCTCTTCTACCCGCTGATCTAGAAACTTACACGTTTCTCTCTTGCAATTTCCAGTATCAGAATATGGAAGACTTCAGTGCATAAGTCTAAGTTACAAGATTTTTCTTCACCTATTGTCACTTTCCATCCGAGAAACCGTTAAAATGATTCAAATGATTCACTTCCAACAGAGTTACCAGGAAATAATTTCATTCTTTGACAAAACCTAGAAAAAATTTTAAAATTAAATTTTGAGATCCTGGTTTCATTGTTTCCAAGGATATCTAAGCTAAAAATATGTAAACCAGTGTCTGATGCTCTAAGAATCACCTCTATTTGGCTTATATTTGATACTTGCGAATGGAAAGTTCAAAAAACGTTTCATCTAATGGAAATTCTGCATAAAATAACGGTAAGTAGAGTGTACCTAGCTGCTGTAAATTCCAGGCGGCATTAGTTTAGTACCATAGGCATTATCTAGGGGGTACTGATGCCATAACACATGGACATACAAACGTTAACTAAAAGTCTGTCGAAAGTTCCACCGCGCCCATATCGCACTCTTAAACTTCCGAAAGAGTCATATAGTCACAATATAGCACCTCTCTCTGCCGAAGATACCGGGAGAAACACAACTGAGCTTAGAAAGACGACCTGAAAGTTCCGGCTTGAAAGAAGCTTTCCTCTCGATTCAGTCATTTCTACGCAGGTTAAAAGTTCGCTGATATTGTTCTTGTCCTTTTAAAATAGTCCGGACATATGCGAGTCCAAAAAATCCTTTCTATATAATATAAGAAAAGAATGTGAGGGATGAATGAAGGCTGTAAGTCACTTCTGAATCAACGAAAGGCTCAAAAAAACTAAAAATGAGCTCGGCATCCCAATTTTCTGAGTCTCATAAGGGCATTTCTCAATGGATCTGGCTTCCTTCGCTATCGAAAATTTGGAACTCTGGCCTTACTAGCTACAAAGAAACCGCAACACCGGAATGAAAATGGCAAAAGTTCATTCGAGAAAATGCGATAAATGGTAGGATCTAGTCTTATGGAGTGGCGAAAATAGATTTAACGGTGATGTTACCGAGTATCTGCAGTGATATTGGGACGAGGTAAGGCGCGAGGAACTGTTTTTATCTAGACGCCAGCATTAATGCTGTATAGTCTCCCCGAACTAATTCCATATTCAGTTCCCTTTGTTGGGCAATTAATCGCACTGGCAGCTAGAGGTCCTTTCATAGAACCTCGTTTGCAGTATTAACACCGTCACACCGTACAATAACATAAATTAGGGCTGAAGGAACTGCACGTGGCACTGACTATTTTGATATGAAATTCATCAATCTACTCGCTTCCTCTGATTCCAGAGTCCAACCGTTCGAAAAGGGACCATTCTCAAAGCAGTAACGGAAATATTAGGGTTTCTTTCTTATTTTCTTGGCAGAATAGGCTTTTTTTGTGGAAAAGTCTCCGTTACACTACTGTATAATAGAGACCTGTTCTCTGTCGTTATTCCAGTTCTCTGTTACACAGTGGTATGATAGAGAAACTGCATCGTCTTGGTTAAATTTAGAGGCTCATTTTAACGCGTTAGCGGGTTTATTGCTGCGTATTTATTTTTCTTCAATGATTTTATTTGACGTGGAGCCCCATGTCATTGTTTTATTTACTTTGTTATGTTTTAGATAATACTGATCTATATTTACAACTCTACTTTCTACCACTTTCTACTGGGTTGAAATAAGTTTACAAGTATACGTATATAAGTACATGTAGAAGTTATAGAGTAGAGCTACAGTACTGTCTATAAAAAGGGGACTCATCTGAATTCTTGGGGAAATTCACGTACACTCCGTTGACCCTTTGCTTCCAACTTTCAGAAACACTTTTCTATCGTCTCCACTACTCTTTTAGCAGCGCCACGGCTGCCTCCTTTTCTGTTTCATTTATGTCCCTATCTTCACATTAGGCAGATGGCATCCGAAGGGATTTTTGTCGTCACAGAGCTCCAGAGAAACGTGACCGGTCGCGCATTGGACCATTTTTGAAGGTTCGAGGCATTTCTGTACACGAGTTTTACTGTATGACGACTTGACTCGCATAAAACACTTCCAGCGGTGTTGATACCGCCGATTACATCTTCCATACATTAAAATGACTCCATATTTTCCCCGTCCTCTGCAGAGACATTCATCATTAGCAGTAACCTCCAAGGCGGATCGTCTGCTGGCTGGCCTTCCACCGTCATTCTAGTGTAGGTTGTTGATCTCGTTAGCTTTCTACAGCAATGAAATTCACTATAATTTGACAGAGAACTTTCAGGAGCAAGGCTCGTAATAGGTCTTCACAACACTGATAAAAGTCATTGCCAACCACTACAAGAGTGGTATTGGCTTCGCTGCCCGGTCAGCGAAAAACCTCGCTCATCTATTGTGAAAAGCACATTCCTAAATCCTAATTTTCAAATGCTTGGCAACCTAGGTTCTCAACACACGTCTCTCGTTACTCGCAATAACACAATGGTGAAACGTCGAAACTGCTCTTCCACACAAAGAAACAATACTTTGCGATGACCAGTACATCGCAACCATAACAAGAGTTGTTGTGGACGTCGTTGACTGCGTCATGGATACAACGTCATGCCCCAAATTCTATTCTGCTGATTCCTCCTCTGACAGCCACTCTGTGGGTTTTCGCCAACATCTCGATTACAGTAAATTAGTCACCTACTGTCCATCAATAAGCCCGTATAGAGCACTTTCAGATAAACGTGAGAAGTATGCGGTGGTTTAACATTTAGAGATATCGTGGCTGTTATCCGGCGTCGTGGTGCGTAAGAGGGGCCACCAGATGGAAGGTAACAAGGGTAGCTCACAGTGTCCGTCAAAAGACCGGAGTAAGACCGGTCATAAGGCATGCAGCGTTTGCCGTCGCTGTCGCTGCAGCGTGCCTTTGCATTCGGACCGAATGAAACATCCGAGCGTTTTCATCGCACACACAGATAAATTACTTACGGATTGGGACCCTCATACCGTACTGTACAGGATGGTCTGGATTTGAGAGGGAGCGGAGATCTTGAGGGGCGAGACTTCCAGTACAGTTCCGACGTAACGTACGTCTAGCATGGTTTGCCTGCCTGCCGTAGGATGCTGTAAGAATGGAAAGACCTTCATCCTTGTCATGTTGAAACAAAAAAATTGAATGAAGGCAACCAAAAGTTGCGACGGCCTTTTGACATTTAGTCATCTGCAATCGGAGGCGTCATGCTTTATCCAAGTTAAATTACTGAATCAGCCATTACCATTACCACACCGGCTGCCATGTCCAGCTCTACAGCTCTACAGTATCCATCGCTAGGCTAGTCAACGCACATCGTAACCGAACACGCACACCAACTCGCCTCAACAAGTCAGTGGCATCACAGCCCAAACGCGACACCGAACCCCGAAATCTTTATTCCTTCACAATAATCGTATGGTCCATCCACGCCTGCAAAGCCTGCGGACACTGACGCTCAACATGAGCCGCCAACTCTGCAAAGTCCTTAAACAAACCATGACACTGCGGACACGCCACAACCCCATCCCCCAAACTCTCACTAGAGCTCTCATCACTCGAGGTATGATTCTTGTCTGACCGTCTTACCACAAACTTACCGCCCTCCGGAAACACCCTTGCAATCGGGTGCCGTCGCTCCACATGTCGTTCGTACTCTTGCACCGACGCGAACCGCGTGCCACCGCACGGCGGCACGAGACACACCGGCCGACACACATGCCCCTTCCCGGTGCGAACATAGCTCCGTTGACACAGTCGACAAAACGCGTGCTTTGTAAGGGCCTGTCGCGCCAGCTGAGATGCACGTGCCAGGCCCTTGTTCCACATGCCATTCCCTGCGAATTCAACCTGCACGACGATTTTATCACGATGAAAGTTGTGCAAAAGTTGCTCCACCTGGTCATACAGTTCCGAATCGACGGCGAGGGAACGGCGGTCGGGGCGGTGGTGTAGGATTTGGGAAAGAGGTTCGTAGTCGGAGATGACGCGGACGAGGCTGGGGTTGTATGGGTGGACGTGATGCAAAGCGGCGAGGAGGGCGGCGAGGAGGGCGTTTAGGAGGTTTGTTGGGGGGGGATTTAGGGTGTGGGAGATTCGGAGGCGGAGGGGAGGGGAGGTGGATGTGATGTAGAGGCCGTATGCGGCATGGGGTGGTGCGGTGAAGGTTTGGTCAGAGGAGTTGATTGTGGCGGAGAGGTGGATGAACAGGGGGGGGGTGAGGGGCGCGGGCGGCGTGGAAAGGGGGGAGGGAGGTTGTGGTAGGCATTGTTTTTTTTGGTTGGTGGGTGTTGGGGGTTTGGGAGAGGATAGAGAGGGCAAGAGGGTTTATGTAGAGGTTTTGTGTGTAGGGGGAGCAAGGTTTTGGTGGTTTGGAGTGGGATTCAGGTGGAAGTATGGAGCGGGTACTGCAATGGTATTGTTGATCTGCTGGATTCTGTGGACTCGGCAAAGCGAAGGCAGTTGGACAGGAGTCGGGCAGTTCGGTTTTGGGGCAAAGTAGGGTAGTATGGCTCGAGATTTGCACAGGTTTTGCACGTGACGCATGACATCGTTGTTCTGTATGCTCTCCTGCTCACCACGTGTGAAGCGATTAATTTTGTGAAATAATTTGCGAAACATGTACTGTAGTCTTCCACTTGTTACTATCAAAATGGTATGTTCAAATAAATATTTAATTTATTACATCTGCTGCTATCTCCGTGCATTCATTTTGTACTGCTAATGCTTGCGCCATTTTTATTCGTCGCTCTGTTCCACATAGATATCGATGCAATAAAATTGTGCAAATTTTTTGTGTGGGATATTGTTACGTCACATACAGCTTGCCACTTGGCACCTAAGCACTCGCCCGTTGCATGCCTCCATTTACAACGCCTCAGGGTCATACCCAATTCCCACGGCTCCACTATTCTGCATATCCCGTGTAAATATTGACGTCGACAAGAACAATCCATCCACTAATCACGACTCCTGTAGGTGATAATTGACATTTTACTCATTTGTCATTTCGAGTGTACACTGACTGACCGACAATTAAAGTTAAGATCTAACTGGATGATCCATATCGGTCACGTGCAGTGGAGCCCGCGAAATTATGGCCATCGCCGCCGACGACCATGTGATACCACTATTGCGCTGATATATACGCGTACGAGTACGAAAGGTGGCGGGAGAGACGTAACAGTTTTTCGCAGCCCAGTCGATTAAATCTTCAAGGAACAGGACGGTATCAGAGCATGCTGCACCAAGGGAGTCAAAAGCGAGAGGCTGGAACTTGAAACCAACTTCAAGAGTACCAGGACAAGGGTCAAGGGAGGGGGGGGCATTCGCCTGGAAAGCTCGTGTTCCAGCTTCCAAATCTTCCGGCGATATCCTTGGGCCGCCGCACCCCCGGCGACTCGCGTCGCACGTACCGCGGCTGCCCGCGTAAGCGGCCATGTATTGACAACGTCGCAGGTAATGGGTTTCTCGCAGGTGCTACGGGGTCGGCGGGAGCATGTACAAAGATATCTCCCGGCCGAAGTTTCGGAACCAGGGATGAGGTCTGGAACCTCGACCTGGGTGTCCAAACCAGCGGCACGGAACAGGTGATAGCGAGGGCGTTCCGAATGGAGTCATGCCGGTGTTGACGTCCAAACTCAGACGGTCAGATGTCAGCAGCGTGATCGATGTAGACATCCAGCGGTTGCCGGCAGTGGTGACATTTCAACGGCGTCGAGTCTGTGTTGACTGGGAGACTGAGGTGGCGGCGTAACATCACGCTCCAATGGGCGGCGGAAACTTTTGTGGCAGCCGTCGTGTGCGCTTGAAGGAAAGCAGCCGCACCACTGTGGCAAAAGGCAAGGCCTCGTATCAGGCGACGGGCCCTATTAGCATAATGATGTCTCGGGCATGGTACGTCCCTCCCAGAGTTCATCCTCCCAAAACTCCTTGGTTCTGGCCTCATGCTGTGCCCTCTTTAGAAGTGTTTGGAGATTGACGGGCTTGGTAGCAAGGGCGGAAGGGTCGAAGGGGCCGAGGTCGGTGACGAAGTGATCGCCGTGGAGGCGGAGCACAAACTCACGAATGGGCAATTACGGTTGGCCAACAAAGAAGAAAGTCCTATCGCAGCGAGCACGCTTTCGGACGACGACCTCGGACCGCGCCGTAGCGTACGACGCGGTGCGGAGGTGTTCGGGGGCTGAACCCATCAGGCTGTCAGCCACTGCCCCGTGGAGGAAGGGGTCAATCAAGGAGAAACCCTGGCCGTCGAGGCGTAACGGAAGACACGCTTGGGTCCTGGCTGAGTCCGTGAGAGCAACGTCATGAAGTGACCAATAGGCGGATCGCTGCAGGGAATCGAACTAAGCTGCAGGGTCAGAGGCGTGTTTTGGGTCGGCGAGTTTGAACGCGTGCGCTACGCGGCATGCCGATGCACAGAGTCTGTACATATGGAAACGGGTCCGCGGGTCCCGGATGTGGTCAAGAGGCTTCAGTGTGCGTCGGCACGCATCAACTTTGTCCCGGAGAAACACCTTTGTGAATGTGGCGTTACCAATCGAGGCGTCAAGGAGATCGAAACCGTCACCAACGCACTCGGAAAGAGGAAATTCGGCGAGGAAAGCTGCTCTGTCCAAGGGCATGATGTGCAGCCAGTAAATGCGGGTCCTCTGCTGATTAACGAATATGCCAAAAGCCGGGCCGTATCAGGCAAGGGACCGAAAGGCTCTCCGGAGTCTGTCCAGTGACCCCATGATGGTGCCGCCATCAGCGCACCACGGATCAAAAAAGATGCCGTCCTCTACGGCTATCCGCTGGATGAGTGGCTGAAAAGCGAGAGAGAAAAGCAGCATGCTAGCTTGGTTACCCTGCTGGGTGCCCTGTGCACTAGATATCAGCGTTCGGTCACGGTTCGAAATGATTAAGGTGGCTGGGTCCGACCATTATTCATGTTAGCGAAACATGCAATCGACGGGGCACGAGATGGGAGGACATTTAGCATTGTCTGCCAGCAACGCAATTGAAGGCGTTGCGGGACGGTGGTGAGCCGGTTGTTCCACCCGAGACCTTCGTTACAAATTTCTGCCGCATGGTCTCCTAGGGAATCCATGGGCCTGCTGCACTCAGAGCACCGCGGCGTTGCGGGGTCCTCAAACACGCGAAGCAGCATCACTGTCCACATCTCGCTGGACGTTCGGGTGACCACGGAGGGGTGTGCGGTGAGGAAAGCTCCTGCTTGATGTTTCCAGATATGCTTGACGGTTGATTCTTCGCCGAATATCTGTTTCTGAATGCGATGCGGGATTGGGCAACCTCGTCCATTCGTCGTCCCCTCAGAGGGACTTTGCTGCCGACTCGCACTAGGCTCGATATAGAATGTTGTGTGTATTATCGGGGTTGGCAGCAAGGCTGGCTGCTCTCAGGGCAACTCTCCTTTCCAATTCCAACCCCTGGCTTTCGATTCCCTCTGTGCCCCCTCGGCTGAGACTGCTCATTTTCTCAGCGAATGTTTTCCGGCCATCGCTCGCGGCCTTCATACCGCCGCTAAGGTTATTTGTCGTCGCACCTACCAGCGTCTCAGCGCCGTCATCTGGTCCTCTGTTACTATAACGATGTTTGTTCGCGCACCATTGCACGCGCCTGATATTGGCCACCCCGTCAGCTCCTAACTGTAAGCGCAGATCCGCTTGGGTATATTCTGGAAACTTTAGCAACTGGATCAAGTGCAGCCCCGGTGCGCTTGCTTCTCCCTTTGCACCCTTTCATCACAGAAATCATCTCCTCCGAGTTCCCCGGCACCGCCCATCCCCGCCCATTCACTCCGCCTCGCATCTGACGCGAACAGTACCGCGTGCGGCTACTTGGTCCTGTCCCTCAGCGGCCACAGCAGAATGTATGTTACGCTTGGCCCTAAAATGCAGGAGGAAAACAAGCATTTTTTAAAATAAAACATCCACTGGGCCAACTTTGTTTTGCTAGCGCGAACCTGCGATCTCGCTGATGGACCTTACTTTCACCTAATCTCTATGCAGTTCGCCGTCGAAGTCTCTCCTTAATCCCCGCCGCGCTTGGGGCACCGTTCTCCACCAATTACATACCTTAGCAACATTACTCCCGGTCTCCGCCCCCCCGCCCCCGCCGCCCACACATAGCGTGCGCCTCCATCATACAACTGCCTCCTCACTCTATGCGGCACAATTCTCTCATCATACTCAACCGTTACAGCATCTCCCCACCCGCAAGAACTCCCTCCCCTTCCCCTCCAACCCCTCGGATTTCTTCCTTCCTTCAAAGACCCACGTGTCGCCTTCCACCCTGCCTCCCCGGTCCTCAACCTCTTTCCCCTGACCTCAATCTCTGCGATCACCCCCCTCAACCCCCCAATGTCCTGCGCTCTTATCCCCACAACGTCCCCATCTTTCAACCGACCTCCGCCGCCAACCCGCAGCTGATCCGCGTGTCCCACCATTCCCATGAACCGCCCATTAACGAACAACCATCCTCGTCCTCCCGTAGCAAAACGCACGCCGCCCGCACACTGTTCCCCCCCAACCACATACCGCAGCAAGACCGTCTCATTCGCCGCGCTGCCCCTTGCCCACATGTACCGCCCCTCGGTCGCACTCCTCCCTTCCCATCGCCTATCGCGCACCACAGCCGCCGGCCAGTTGCATGAGGCCCCCACCCCTCCTATCCACTTTCCCAATGCATCCATGTCGTCTGTTGGTGCCCTCATCGCTTTCCAGCCTTGCTCCCCGCTTAGTATACGCTTATGCCCAGTATCGATCTCTGCGTCCACCCCAAACACATTTCCTTGGTCTTGCGCCTTGATGCCTATCACATCGCCCCTTTTCAGGCGCCATCGTTCGCGCCAAATTTCCCGGTCATGTTGCACCGCTCGGACGTATTTGCCGTTGATGTATAGCCACGCACTAGTGTCCGCCGCGAGTGTGATGAGGATTGTAGTGGGAACGGGGTTGGGGTTGCACATTTCTCCGCCAATCACTGCTCGGAGCAGAACTGTGTCACGAGCCGTTGCACCGGCGCCCCAGACGTAGTGTGCACCTTCAGAATAGGGGAAAGAGCGTGCCTGGCGGGGCAGGGTGGTAGAAGGGGGTGTGATGGGGACGGGCTTGTGCCAGTGACAGGAATTGTAGGCCGCCGTTTTCCAGCCTGGGGGGTTCTGCGTTTCTGATGGTGAGCCAATGTAGGCTTTCCAGTGAGGCCCGCCCGTAGTAAGGTGCGTGGTGTAGAAGCGCAGGTCGCCGATGACGCCGTGCTGTGCTCGTGTGGCCTGCGCTTTGATAGCTATGACATCAGCATGTTTCAGGGTGAGAGGGAGACGGATTACATTCGACCAGTGCCCTATGAAACCGACGCTCTGTCCGTTGACGTATATCCACGCGCGGTTGTCAGCAGCCACCACCAGCTCAGAGTTACTTGTCCTATGAGTTGACGTGCAGGTTTCTCCGCCGATTACATAGCGGAAAAGGACGGTGCTATGCCATGATGTACTCCTTGCCCAAATGTATTCTGCTTCGTTCTGAGATGCAAAGGCACGCGCTTTTCGGCTGTAGACTTGCGTCGGACGCACACGACTTATAGCAGTAGGCCATCGACAGGAGCTGTACGACCTCGTCATCCAGCCTTGCGGGTCTGTGCGAATCCGTCGATTGCTTTTGATGGCTTTCCACCCCGGTTTCCCAGTAATGTGATGTGTGTTGCCAGCGGAGATGTCCACTATCAAACCGGACCACTGCGCCCAAGAATGTGATACTACCGCAACGACATCCCCTCTCTGTAGTGGCGTAACTATAGTCTTGACTGACCTCCAGCCTGCGCTAGAACCCTTGTACTGGCCATTGACAAAAGCCTTTGTGTAAGACATGGCCGCCATATTGATAGTCCCTGCATCTTCAATCCCAAGCAGGCCGATGGAGTTTTGCAAGATACGAGAATTAGATGCGAGTAGACAAATCCCTTCTCTTTCTACGGTTGGTCCCAATCCACGAATTAGTTGGGAATTCCTGTCCCGGCAGTTGTACAACTTTCCGGCGTCACACTTTTGCGACACAGAGAGCTCGATAGTAGCATGATGACAGCCAAACAAGGCAACGAAAAAGAGAGAGACTGAGAGGAAAGTAAAGGTAGCCCCCATGCTGCGGAAACTGAACGAATGAGGATTCCTCGGAATTTTTGTAAGAAGCGGGTTGCAGAGGCTGAAATGAACTCGAGCTAGGATGGCGGAGGTACCACCATGTATGTATGCACACACAAACCAGCGCAAAGCCCGTGTTGTGTTTGCAACTGTGATGACAAGATAACACCCCTGGCGTTGAAAGAGAGAAACGAGAAATTTTAACCGGAGCACCCGGTGCTCATATCCTGTTTTTCTCAAGCCCTTGATAGCTCATCTTGGGTAAGAGCATTAAACATCCATCGAGATCGTACTGCATTAAAGCTTGGGTGTCAGATGTGAAGTCAGAGAATGAGTTCGCGGGCCTCGCCTCAATCTGGACCTGTGCCAGAAACGCATTTACTCTCATCATTGCTTTCCTGGAATCCACATTTCCCGGTGCATTTTGAGGTGGGACGTGTGATGGATGTAAGATCAAGATGAAGTGAGATAGATTGACTATGGTGGCGTGATTGCAAGACGCTTGCTCCTACGCAACTTTTGAACACCCTTTCTATCTCGAGAACCACGGTTGGAAATTACAACCCTCGGCTTGCTCTCTGCGCTATTTCTCAGGGAAGTCGCAGTTAGCACCGTGTCCATGCTAGGCCCAGCTACTTCGCCTTCAATTTCCGTTCCTCCACCGCGTTCTACATCCACATCTACTCCAAGTTCCATCCATTTCTTTTTCTTTCGTACCATCGCCTTCGCAGCGTTGTAAGCGTGACAAGCCATGATGTGATCGTTGACAATACCAGTAGCTTGCAAATGGGAATATACGACTGTGGGACCAATAAACCTAAACCCGCGTCTTTTTAGATCCTTGGAGATCCGCTTCGACAGCTCACTGTAGCTCTCTACTTCCGCGTCTGTCTTCCTCTTCTTATCTATTGGGACGAAGTCGACCCATCTCCAAAAATACTCCGCCAATCCTATCCCTTCGGTCTCTTTCATGTTGAGTACGGCACGTGCATTCCCAATGGCAGCGCGAATCTTGGCGCGGTTGCGAACAATTGTTGGGTCCTTGGTAAGTCGTTCGACATCGTCATCGGTCATGGCTGCGATGCGTCGAACATTGAAATCATGAAAGGCAGTGCGAAACGCGAATCGGCGTCGAAGGATGAGAAGCCAACTAAGGCCGGCCTGAAAGGTCTCCAGGAGCAAGTGCTCAAACATGTGTGCGTCGTCGTAAACAGGTCGTCCCCACTCTTCATCATGGTACTTAATGTAGTCCGGCGCAGTTGAAGACCATCGGCAGCGATGAGGAGGAAACAACGCCATTCTGAACGGGACTCGCGAGATGCGAATTTCCAGCGTGAGTCGGAGCAATCAGTCGGCCATGATGATGTGGATCTGTACCTTACGCTGGTAATCACAGAAAAGGACCCAGATTACTTAACCGTATTATTAATACGAAATTTCTGTGGTGAAAAGTCAACCTGCCAAACGGCTCTGCACTGCTGGAACGTGCGGTGTGATGTTGCCTCAATCATAGTTGCGGAATGCGGTAATGCCTGGATTAAGATGAAAAGTCGCCCGCCGACTCGGATACGCGCTTCTCTACACTCCATTCAGTTTATTGACATTCGTTTCATCCCGCGCTTTGTAGATTGCGCACTGGCCGAACTGACCTTGCACAAAGTACTGTTAAGAGCTACTGTAGTCGACCGTTCCATGTCAGGGGCGTGTACATTTGCTTCGAGATGAGATCAGTTTAATAACTTGTGATTGAGCGAAGTTTTCTACCTCTCTCGTAGTCAGCATCATGTTGCTTCACCGCGCACTCGAATAATCTTCTCTCGTACGTTAGTTGGGGGCCGATGATAGCACTTGTTGAGTAGATGTAGTTCACGGAATGACATATTGAGTAAGGAAGAACACTTTCTCAGAAACAATGACACAATTGTTTACAATTCCGCATGGCGTTTCATCCAGGTTTCCTTTTTGGACTCCCGACGATGCCTGCTGTACCTGCTCGCTTACTGTAGACCGTTCTGTTCAGTAGCATCTGACTCTCATAATACCATCAACAGACCCATTGTTTTCCCGGTAATTCCCAGTCCAGTTAGTGAAGCGTCGAGTTTGGACATATGTATGCAGAGACACATTAGTTCACTTCATGCCCCAGAGAGGCTGACAACCTCCGCTTCGTTTCATGACAACGCAATTTTTCGTTGCTTATGATATAATGAAAATTGTAGATATTCCTTGGCATGCTGCGCTGGCCGAGTTGGCATGCTGTGCTGGCTGAGTTGGCATGCTGCGCTGGCTGAGTTGGCACTGTACTTACAATTATATTTTTAAATATTTTTAGAGGGATGCTTTGCACTGTACTGTGGCGGTGCAGATTTGGCACATAGGTACTGTATAGGTGCTACAGAATGTGAGGGTTGAAAACTCTATATAAGGGGCTGTTTGCATGAAATGGTAGGACTACTTGGGAGCCAGCATACCCGAGCGGGGCGCTCAACAAGTTAAGTCAAACACAAAGCATAAAGGAAGTTGGCAGACAGCTTCAAGCTCAGTCCCAAATAGTTAGGAAGTTGAGAGTCAACTCCAGACCCAAGAAGCATTTATTTTACCCTAGTCACTAAGCATAGGTGGTAGACCCTGCCCCTTCCATACTTGCTTGTAGTCCATTCAACTGTCGTCCCTATACACTCCTTTTCGTTCGTTCAACTATACCACGGTAGCACTTTTGTCGCTTGCAACACCTCCTTCTTGGGGTAGTTGGTTCTGAATATCTCTTCTCCCGACGATTTACCCCTATCATTTGGTACTCTTGTGGAGGGGTTGCACCCGAGGTATTCGAGTTGAGCAGTCTTAGGGAACCATTCGAGGGGATTTCTTTTCTGTAATCATGGATCTCAACGCTGCTCGTATAACGTTCACAGGGGGCAAGAATGAAGACGTTGAAGAGTTTCTCTATACATATGTCAACGTTGTGATGCGTGAGAAGAGCGATGAAGAGAAGGCCGAAAGTATCTTCGCCTATCTTCATGGTGACGCAAAGCACAAATATAAGGCCAAGTTTATCAACGGGTGGTCTCTTAACGGGAATGGGCGTAACTTCGGTGAGGTATGTGAGTGGCTTGTGAAAGAATATGCTAAGGAGGTAGAACCAGATGAGATGATTCGTACCGCCATAGAGGCCCGGCTCAATTTCGACGATTTGTTAAGCTCATTGGTATACTTGTGTGATCTCTATGAAAAGGCTGGGTTCAACGCCCAAGCCAAGTACGGAATGCTACGTAAGGCGGCGATGGGGGATAAGCGGCTCTCCGATTTCCTTCTCATCAAGGGCCCTCACACTTTTAATGAACTGAAGGGTACCATAGTAGAATTTGTCAAAAATTCGGAGACGTTTCAGTCACTAAGTGAAATGCCGACGGAAACCCGTACATCTATGCCGATCGTACATCCTGAAAAGAATTATCAAAGGCCAGCGACTAGCGCAGCAGCATTGGAATCAGTCAGGAGCGATGTCAAAAACTTGGAAGAAAGGTTGGAAACCCGATTCGATAATCGACTTGACATGATAACCTCGCAGTTGGAAAGCCTTACTCTTACCATTAAGAAGAACCAGTCTGGGGCCCCCAAGGCCGCAGAAGTCTGTTCCTACTGTCACAAGCCTGGACACTTTGCAAATAGGTGTCCTGATAATCCACATAGAAACACTCGTTGTGGAAAGTGCGGTCGATATGGGCATCATGAAAGTAACTGCTGGTCTAGAGACAACAGAAAAGCAAATTTATCGGACGCAAGGAGCGAGTCAGGACCAGAGATGAAAATCTTACGAAACAGAAAGGATCACAAGTTGACGGATGCCGGTAACGTATCCATCGCTGAAGAAATCAGTCAAGTCAATGTGACAAAAAGGGATGGGGAAGGGAACATTTTATCGAAGAAACCTAGGCTAGATTATGGAATGCTGGAACATATCCCAGCACCTGTACCTCCTCGAACCAAGAGGTCTGATCAAGTTGTTCCAGGAGTTGGAGTCACTCCGGCCAAGAAGACGAAAAAGAGTAAGAAATTTAAGAATATCCCAAAGGACGTACTAGAATATGTGAAGAAGTACAATTTGGTGGCTGAGCTTGCGTCAGCCCCAACTGGGATAACGTTTGGTCAACTTTTGAGGGGCGACGCAGAAGACGCGAGGAAAGAACTCAAAAAAATTATCAGGTCTAATAAGTCCGCTAAGGGTAAGAAACTGTTTCTTCAATCGGCCTCGACAGCACCAAGACGTCTTAAACTAGTACCAGTCAAAGTATTGGGAATGCAAACCCAAGCTCTTTTCGATTCGGGCGCTGTTCCAAACCTTATTTCAGAAACTTTGGTGACAGATCTAGGTCTTGAAATTATTCCAACTACTCGAAGATAACTGTGGCGGATGGAACCGTATCAAAATGCATGGGCACTGTTGACAAGGTTTCCGTGTTCTTTGGGGACTCTAAAGTTGATTTAGACTTTCTTGTCATGCCTGATCTCCCTTTCGATGCAATCATTGGCTGCCCTACCATGGAAAGACTAGGGACCTGCATTGACTTGGGCAACCAAATCGTTTCAGTTAATGTTGACGGCAGAACCGTGAAGATGCCCCTGGATTTCGACAAAAGCACACATCCGGTAGATTTGAAAGAAACGGACAGTGAAGATTTCACTTCTAGCTATGACAGCGAAGATTTCGAACCAACTAACACTTTCGGAAGTGGAGAAGGGTACGCTCGGGGATACTGAACATGGCATGGGATGATTATGATTCTGGGTTTGAAACAGATGAAGACTGGAATTCTAGGGTAGGTGTGACACCTGAATGTGTTTCTTTTTGCGATAATATCGAATCAAAGGACGGAATTCGGAGCATGAAAGAAGATTACAATTGCAAGGAAAACAGGAATATATCGGATTCCATATCTGAAGATGTGAGCACGCCGGAAAAGGTCCTTCAAAATATTGAGGTTGAGAATCAAGAAGAAAAAGGGCGCCAAATGGCAGAAATCCAAGGAAAAGTGCAGCACCTTCCCGCCGCCGCCTCACTGAAAATATCCGACATGTTAGCATCTTCCGAAGTAATTGCATGGAGTGTATCAGATTTAAGACAAGCAAGTGTACCGGTCACTCACTCATTTGAACTTACCGATACTCAACCAATTTACCACAGGCCTAGACGTCAACCGCCAAAATATGACCAATTTATCTCAGAGAATGTTACAAGTATGCTGGAAAATGATATTATTCGGCCAGTTTCATCCCCATGGTCATTTCCAGTTGTGATAGCACCAAAGAAAGATGGAAAACTTCGCTTTTGCGTCGATTACCGACAGCTGAACCAGAGAATGATACCCGATCGATTTCCGATTCCAAACATGGAAGAAATCCTCGAGGACTTGAAGGACGGGAGATACTTCACCTCAATTGATCTTTACACTGGTTATTGGCAGATTCCATTAGATGAAAAATGTAAGGAAATAACAACTTTTACCAGCAAAGCCGGTACATTCAGGTTCGAAGTGATGCCTTTTGTCTCATGAATGCCCAGCTACATTCCAAAGAATGATGAACGAGGTTTTGAAAGGACTTCCATTTGCAAGAGTTTATATCGATGATGTGGTGATATTCTCAAAAACCTTGGATCAGCACATATCGCATGTCAAGACTGTGGTGGAGAGAATAGATGCGTACAGCCTGAAAATTAAGTTAAGCAAATGCTTCTTTGCGAAAACGTCTATCAATTACTCGGTCATATCGTCGATCAAGAGGGAATTAAAGTGGATCCAGAGAAAACGAAAAAAATCAAGTTGGCACCCAGGCCCGCTTCAAAGACGGAGGTTCGAAGCTTCTTAGGACTGGCCTCATATTACAGAAGATTTATCAAAGATTTAGCCAAGACTGCAGCACCGTTACATGCCAGCACTACGAAGAACGGAAAGTTTTACTGGAACAAGGAAATGGAAACTGCATTTCAGGAGCTTAAAGATAAGCTATGTGTTCCCCCAGTTCTCGTGTACCCAGATTTCAAGAGACCATTCGTTGTGGAAACAGATGCCTCAGAGCGGTCTTTGGGTGCCGTTTTGTCCCAAAAAGATGAGAACGGAAGACTAAACCCTGTTCAATTCGCAAGTCGAACTCTGAATGATGCGGAAAAGAGATACTCAGTCTGCGAGAAAGAAGCGCTAGCTGTCGTCTTCGCACTGAAAAAGTTTCGTGTTTACCTTTTATCACTCGAGAAATTTGTCTTGATAACTGATCACCAGGCACTTAAGACAGCATTCCAAAAGAAAGATGTACATCACCGCTTGGCCCGATGGCTCGACATTTTCGCAGAATATCGGTTTGAAATTGTGTATAGGCCCGGACGCAATAATCAGCCTGCCGATTACCTATCCCGCTTGAGGGATCCATTGATTCCAAATGAAAAAGCTTCCGAAGACATCGTCGGAGTTGCCGAAGTTCAAGTGCCGATCGATAACGAGTACGAAGCTTATATTCACGGACTTATTAAATTCCTTGATGGACTAGAAATGAGAAAGGTTGATCTCGAACACAGAAATTGGGTACGCAGGAACCAAAAGGCCTTTACATTGTGGAATGGGAAACTCTTCCGGCACACTAAAGCCGGTCCCCGACTAGTGGCCCCTTTGAAAGAAAGAATGAAGATCTTGAGGACTTTCCATGATGAGCTAGGGCATTGGGATCTCGAAACAACCAAAAAATTCGTAACTGAGAGATTCTGGTGGCCCAGTATCCATAAGGACGTCTATAATTTCGCGAAAAGCTGTGACAACTGTCAAAAATTCACTCCGATACGAAAGTATAAGACAACCCTAAGCTTCCCAGTTTCCGCTCTCTTTGAAACCTTCTCAATTGACTTTGCCGGCCCATTCAAGGAAACCTCTTCCGGAAACAAATACCTCCTTATAGGGGTGGAACATCTTACTGGATGGCCAAAAACAGTTGCAGTTGAGGAGGCAAATGCTGAGGTGGTACTGAAATTCATCGAAAAAGAAATAATTGAACCGTTTGGCCTTCCAAAAAGGATCATATCGGATAACGCCCTTTGTTTTACTGCAACTTCACTGCTTCGTTTCTTGGAAGAGAAAGGGATTCAGCTCAAGACAGATCTCGACTACGCTCTTATGTCAAACGGGAAAGCCAAAAAGATGATTGGAACTATCAAACGCGCACCTACTTTTTGGAATATTTTATAGGTAATCAACTGCATCCCTATTCGTTTGAAAGGCCTCATGTTTTAACAATAAGGCAACTTACATTAATAGAAACAGAAGAAGAATGATGACGAGTCGGGACGTTCGTCTTGAGCGAGGGGGCGTGATATAATGAAAATTGTAGATATTCCTTGGCATGCTGCGCTGGCCGAGTTGGCATGCTGTGCTGGCTGAGTTGGCATGCTGCGCTGGCTGAGTTGGCACTGTACTTACAATTATATTTTTAAATATTTTTAGAGGGATGCTTTGCACTGTACTGTGGCGGTGCAGATTTGGCACATAGGTACTGTATAGGTGCTACAGAATGTGAGGGTTGAAAACTCTATATAAGGGGCTGTTTGCATGAAATGGTAGGACTACTTGGGAGCCAGCATACCCGAGCGGGGCGCTCAACAAGTTAAGTCAAACACAAAGCATAAAGGAAGTTGGCAGACAGCTTCAAGCTCAGTCCCAAATAGTTAGGAAGTTGAGAGTCAACTCCAGACCCAAGAAGCATTTATTTTACCCTAGTCACTAAGCATAGGTGGTAGACCCTGCCCCTTCCATACTTGCTTGTAGTCCATTCAACTGTCGTCCCTATACACTCCTTTTCGTTCGTTCAACTATACCACGGTAGCACTTTTGTCGCTTGCAACACCTCCTTCTTGGGGTAGTTGGTTCTGAATATCTCTTCTCCCGACGATTTACCCCTATCAGCTTACTCGCACGCCTGTAGACTGACGCGCACCACCAACCAGAACGAGACTTTCTGCAGTAGAAATGCGGTCGGAGCTGCCGACTCAGTCAGCATTAGCGAAAGCAGTAAGGCTAGTGTCTGATGGTTGAAAAACCATGCAGAGATTGACGTGCCTTTGATGTAGCGTAAAACACGATTCTCTTTAGCTCACTGAGTCGCGGGGAAATAGACACATGCCAGCTGAGAACATCTATGTAAAGCAAAGTCATTGCAGGGCCAGGGCCAGTTATGATAAGTTAGATTAGAGCAGCTATCCTTACTTCTCGTTACTTAGGATCAAGCTATTCAATAAGCTGTGAGTACTGGTCAGGGTCAATTGGCGTCTTTGCAGTCTTCCCGTCGAACAGTATGCAATACATGGGAATCTTGCACTAAGAGTGATCCGGAGGTAGAAGAAAAGCATTTGGGATGGCGGTGATTTTCAACCCCTACAGTTCTTTCGCTCTTTCGAAGTTATGAACTATGACCTTGGAGAAAAGGCGTTTCTTGACACAATCGATTGGATTTTTCTTGTTTCTTCTTTCCATAGATGAGCATGTCACCCAAGTGGATAAGAATGTATGATTTTTGCTTACTTCGTGACAGGGATGGATTGGCGAGGATGAGGTTCTAAGAACCAATTTTCCCAGGACAGAGGTTTACAAGCGACATACGCGCTACCGTAGTATATTACTATATGTGGGAACACAAAGAAATGGATAAGAAAGGGGGTTCAATAGGCTAAGAGTGAGTCTAGCAGGACCAGGATCTACCACCAATGCTCACTGTCCAACGAAAACGAAACGATTCTTAGGACAGAAGTCGACTTCTAACTTCGCAACAATTTGGATCTGCGCTTGAACGTATCTGTCACCTTGTTTGAAATTTAATAGAAGAAGAGGTTTAATCAGCCTATTTAGACTGTCCTGCTACCCTTAAAGTCTCAAACACACATACTAAGTACCATAAGATGATTTCAAGGGAATAGAAAGGACGGGAATGACTAGAAGAAATACATTTATTCAAGGTAAACATCTAGATGCCATCACCATAGCGCCCACCTATCAGCCAAGAATGGAAATTATTTGACATATGTATAGAATTCTCAGAATCACACTTAGTATCTCCCAGAGCCTTAGCGTTCATTGAAATTAATTATTGCCAGCGTATCGTAAACCAATAATAAATAAAAAACGTAAATTTGACCCACTCAATCAGAAGTGAAAATATCTTGCAGGATACTGTGCTCAAAGTTGGTCTTTCAATCTGAGAATTTTTCTGTGAACACATTTTTAGTATAAATCACGCTCCCTGCTCAAGACGGACGTCCCTTCTCGTCATTTTTCTTCTATTGTTTTGGTTACCATTCGTTGCATTATTGCTAAATATGCAGGCTTCTAAACAAATGAGGAAGCTGCTTACTACCAACATGATGTTCAAAAAGAGTAAGTGCGCCTCACTTGCACTCTGTACTATGGTGTCATGTATGTGCCTTAATCAAGATGGTGATGAATAAAGAACTCTTCAGTAAGCTTTCCGAATCTTCCAAGTGTGAAAAAATTATGTGATATGCAAACTAACCCGGCAAAAATTATATGATATATTAACAAATCCGAAGCATGCCGAGGAAATGGGTGTTTATAAGAAAGGAAGACACGCATAAACAAGAACGAATTACTTTAGGTTTCGAAAACCTAAATAGATGATTATCATAATGTAAGCAATGACATGCGTCTCTTTCCGCCTCAGAGATATTACAGACAGTAAAAAATTCTACTTGTACCGATTATATGCTGTATATCATGATTTATGTAAACCATTATGAAGGAGAAGTACAGATGAAGATGCGATATGTTTTCTTGATGGAAATTCACGGCCATTTCCCGGTATACTAGGGCCCGCAGAAGGTCCTTTCGGGGGAAACCCAGAGCCTTTTTGCAGCATTTTATGACCTTCTGGGGTCTTCCTCGCCTCATCACTGCCTCAGAGGGTTCTTCTCCATCTTCTGCATTCTTGATCCCTTAAGGCGGGACGTAAGGCTCCCACAACGAGTAAGGAGCTAAACGGGACTCCAAATACGGCAACAGATCTAAATTAATGAATTTAATTTCTAGATGGCTCCGAGGGAACAAGTAGCTGCCCCACACAAGATTTAGTTCTGACTGCGGAAATTTGTTTGGAGCTAATAAAAATATTTTACGAAAGAATAGAGGTACATAAATGCTACGGGCTCTGACCTGGCTTAGATGAATCACCCATTTGGAACGAAAAAATGCATAGGAACAATTTGTAGCTACCTTGTGAGATAAAATCACTGCTGAATATCCTGAAAATAGCTCTAAATTGGTAGATAAATGCATAATCACGTGTGCCTCCGCATCTTCTTCCGTCCCTTGACTAATCCATTCGCATGCATTATTTCCACATATTTAAATCATGATATAATTGTATACCAGGAAATTTCTAGGCATGGCGCATTTTCCAATAATAGAGAGATATTCTGTTCTTTCATGGCATAGAAAAAGACGAAGTTAACAGATAGCCCTTCTTGACCTCTTTTCCAAGCTCAAAGAGATGTTTTAATGGGGTGTCTTGCCTCTGTGGCACTGCAAAGGCTGGAGTACTTTAATTGGAAGGCTGGCCACTTCAAACCTGATGTATTAATTTCCAATGGATAACAAGATCTTTGAAGCCAACTGACGAGGTTTGAGCTCGATGATTCGAACCTTCCACTTTCCTTTGTTAATGCGTGGTTTGATCTCCAATTTTTTGTAGCTCATAACTCTTCTTCCTAATTGCTTCTCCATCAATTAAATCTGACTCTATATCTCCCTGTAGCATTCTTTGAGGCTTTTAGTACATAATGTCGAATGATGATCGATCATTTTCTTTCCTTCTTCGGTGATAACCGTGTAATACTTTTAGTGCAGTGTTTTCCCACTCGTTATTTTCGTCAACCATAGTTTTCTCTACTGCCCGCCTGATTTCTCATAGCATTCCTTCGGTATTCCCATTTGCATAGGAGAATAAGCGAGAAAAAAATGTATTGAACAAAATTATCTTCTCAAAAATGAAAAAGGTCGTTGCAGTGAAACAAAGAGCGTTATCCGAGATAATCCTTTTCAGTAGTACGAATGGATCAATTATTTCTTATTATGCGAAAGTAAGGACTAAATATGCAGTATATTCCTTAGATAAGACAGCTAATGGCCAGCCAGTGAAGCGCTTCACTCATATGA
This sequence comes from Kappaphycus alvarezii, assembly GCA_002205965.3. Classification (NCBI taxonomy): domain Eukaryota; phylum Rhodophyta; class Florideophyceae; order Gigartinales; family Solieriaceae; genus Kappaphycus; species Kappaphycus alvarezii. The sequence goes on along the minus strand of NADL03000492.1, from coordinate 894,986 downwards.
GAAGATATTTTTTTCCAGAAGAAGATTATTTGAATGGACGGGAATGTCGATTGAGAAGCTTTCAACAAGGCCTACATATAGAAAGCATAGTGCATTATTGTATTTTGGGATAAGATTGAAAGTTTTACAGTTTTCACAGATTTTCATAAAACGGTAGACACCCCTGTGCGTTTTTGGCTACTAAAATCTTTCCGTAATGAATTACTCCTTTTTTTTGAGATCCCAGTGACCGCGCCCAATGAAATTTCCTCAATAACTTGATTCGCTCTTGCAATGTGGATACTGGCTTGGGATCTCCTTTTGCAGTCGAGGAAGCTTTCTGTTCCGTAGAGCAAAGACCTCTTGGTTCGTAACTGCACATTTCCTTTTTCAAGAAAAGCGTCCAATTTTAGCAGTTCCAGCATGTAGAGGTGCAGCTGTGGTTCCGAAATGGTGAATGGACCTTAAGTAATGTAAGGCTATACCGGGGGAGATTTAAACTTACGTATTTGAAGTAGATATTGGCGCCAGCTTGATTTTTCTTGTCTTTCCAGGATCGATCTTGATTCATCCTGATCTAAGATGTGACCAAGTAGCTTAAAGGATTCTTGAGCGAAAAGAATTAGATCAATTTGATTACTAAGCAGTAATCTGGTACAATATCCACTACTGTCTTGTCATCCGGTACATTTTTATCCAAGGTTTTCGAAAAATTTCCAAAATTATCAATATAAACTTTCGCAAATGGAAGTCCTTTCAAAAATCATTCATAATTATCTAAAATTTAGCTGGTGCATTCATGGGCCGAACTGCATTACCACGAATCTGGATTTACCAATTTTTCTTCTAGAAGTTGTTTGATCCTTGCAATTTTCATCCAGAGGAATTTTCCAGTACCAAGTGTATGTGTCAATTGATGTAAGGCATATAATAATCTTCAAACTCTCAATTTTTAATTACATATTTTGAATTGGAAATCGATCTGTTATCATCCATTGGTTTAGTTCTCGTTAATCGACGAAAAATCGAAGGGTTTCATCCTTTTTGGGTGCAACAATGACGGGAAATGACCATTACGACGAAAACAGTCGAACTATGCCATTCAGGAGCAAACTTGTAACGTTTGAAGAGATAAATTGGTAACTTTTTGGAGGTTTACGTCTAGATCTATGGTAAATTTCAGGTTCAAACGTTTTCTTCTTCGATAATAAATTACCTTCTACATCCTTTGTCTTCATGTTGACTTGGCCGATTTCCTTAGCGATAGATATGTTAACGAGATTGTTCAGTTTACCATAATTCTTTTTCTGTAATATTTTCATCTCAGGCTAAGATTCGTTTTGTGCGTCCGAGAAATTTTATCCAAGTGCTATCTTTAGACCAGTAGTTGCTTTCATGATGACCGTATCGACCGTACCTACCACAGCGAGTATTTAGGAGAGGATTCTCCGGGGATATATTTTCGACGTTTAAAGGCTTAAAACAGGATAAGTAGACTTCTTCAGCCTTCGGAGTGCCAGAATGGTTTTTTGTAATGATCGGAGTAACTATCTCCAACGGTGACGTTATCACGTCAAATCGGCTATCGATCGAGGTTTACAGTCGATCTTCCAAAGTGTTAACATCTATTCTCACGGACTATAATACCAATAGGCTGATATCTGTCCTTTTTTAATTATTCTAAGAATAAACAAGGGGAATCTATGTGATCTCCCCTTGGTTTTCCACCAATCGATTGAAATGTCTCCAAATTCTTAACAAAATTTACAACGATACACTTCAGATCATTAAAAAGGTGAGGCCTTTGATGAGGAGGAAATCGGAGAGCCGCTCATCCACCACTGCTGCCTTATGAAGCATTACGTACCTGGATTGGTCGTTGAACCCAGACTTTCCGTAAAGATTACACAAGTATACCAAAGAAATTAACAAATAACCGAATCTGAAGAGGGCTTTGATGGCGTTGCGGATCAACTTATATGGTTCTGTTTCCTTGGAATATTTTTCCAAAATTCACTCACATACCTCACGAAAGTTGCAATAATTCCCATTGGGAGACCACCCATCTATAAAATTTGCTTTTTATTCGCTCTTTGCATCACTAATAAGATAGTTGAAGATAATTGAGGACTTCTCTTCATCGCTCCTTTACCGAAATAAATTATTAATATATGAAAACGAAAACTCTTAAAAGTCCTTATATCTGCTTCCTGTGAACGATAAAAGAGCAGCTTTAAGATACATGGTTGCCGGAAAATATCAAACTTAACGTTTCCCTACTACTATGCAGCTAGAATAACTCGATTAAAATCCATTCTAAAAAAGAATAACAAATGATAGGGATAAATCGGCGAGGATAAGATTCTCAGAACCAATTTTCTCAGGACAGAGGTGTAACAAGCGAAAAATTTGCTACCGCAGTATATTTGTGGGAACTAAAAGAGGTGGATAAGAACGAGGCTTCAAGGCAATAGTGAGTCTAGTAGGAGCATAATATACTAACGCTTGGTGACAAACCTAAAATAAACGCATTAGTCCAGTAGTCCATTTGAGACTTCGCAACTGTTTGGGTCTACACTTGAAGTTATCTGCCAACTTGCTTAAAATCCAATAGAGGAAGCGGTTCAGTCAGCCTATTTAGACTGTTCAGCTAGCCTTATAGTCTCAAAGACACACAATAAGTACTTTAAAATGATTTAATGGGAATATTGTGGCCAAGAAAGACTAATATTGTACAATTTATAAATATTTAGGTCAACTCCTCAAATTAACCATTCGAAGTCAGAACCAAACTTTTCTCAAAAATATGAGTATCTCAAATATAACTCCGAAAAATTCCTTATAGCGGCACTCGATCTTAGACGAACACCTCAGACATCTCTAGGTCATGCAATCCTTCTTCATGAACCTCAACCCCCTTTTCATCCCCTACAAAGGAATATGAGATTAAGAAGATACCCTCTCTCTCGCTCTCTCATCCATAACCGACACGAAAGTCCCGAATTTTGTACTCCAACGGCTTTCACGGGTCCACCTGGTCGCACTGCTTTTTAGAGTATTCCTAATCCACCTCATCCTTTCCTGCCTCCTCTTTCTTCTCGAGAAATTGAGTACGAACCTAATCCCTGGTGCGTTACCGATTTAAACTCCTGAGGTATTCCTAGTAGTCCGTGGGGCCAAGAAACATCAAATATTGACCGTTGATGCTGCCTGAGGCCCTGGTTTATATTTTCTACTGTGCTGGGTGGGGGAAGATTGGTTATCTTGATAGAAAATTCAGGGTGTGTGAAGATTTGCTGGTGGGGTGGCTAACGGTAGGGGTGATGCTTCTCGACGCTGACATATTGTTTTAAATAGAGACATTATATTGATGTTTCTAACGGCCCTGGTCAGCCAATGTCCCTGACTTCCTCCCTAGCGGCACCATTCCCGACACAAAAGACCACCCTCACTCCAACGCGTGCGAACGGCGTCATATGAAACATCCGAAGTGCATAGGCCTGGATACGAATGTCGTAGTGCGTGTCGCCCGAAATTCTTGCGGTGTGGATGGGGGATGTGATAGGGCTGCCGGCTATGTGCGCGTGATGAGAAGCGAGTTTGGCTCGGTTTTTGAGGTCTTTGTGCAAGTAGGATGGCGTGCAATGTTACTTCAGGACTTTAGCAGAGGGAAAAGGGATTAAGAAGCCACAGTAACTTTGAATCGGATTCAGTACCGGAGGGTCGCATGTTCATTTTTTTTCATTATTCTCCTGTTGGGGCTTCTTCAAGTCGAGAATAAGCGTTTGATATTCATTTAGGTACACATGGAAGGGCTGTTATCCGGTAGTAAATACACTTCAAAAAGGGGTTGTGGTGGAAAAAAAGTCTGGCTAGTGGAATTTTACACAATCTGAGGTCGGCGTATGTATGCGGAACAAGTTTGATATGCAGTTACAAACAATATTTAAAGGCGGTGCAATGTTTAAACGCAAGTGAACCTAGTAGGTCTTAAGAATTCCTTGTCTAGAAGATTAAAGTATTAGGAATGACTTGATGGGTATTGTAGAGAAATTATAGACCTTGTGGTTCCCTTCGGATGTCATAGAGAGAGATTAAGAGGAGAAGAGACAGCTGCATACACTTTGAAGGATCACCTGACCTTCTGTTTCGCGTACCGTGGCAAATGCGTGCGTGCGTCTTAGGAAAATACGATGCGAGCTATATCGGAAACTGATGCAACCTCTAGAGAGAGTATATAATACTTGAAGCCTTGAAAATGCAAAAAAATGGTTGCACAAGCATATGAGTCAGGACTACATGGAGAACTGGTTCGGATGCTTGTACGGGATGATAATGGAGAAAAAATTGACCATGTGATGGTAATTAATGCTAGACGGCGATTATAATTGAAAGCTTCGTGAAATAGAGGAAAGATCTCTGAGGGCCAGCTTTGTGGAGAGGGTGATAGAAGTTAGAGTGTTGAAGATGCAGGAGGAGAGCAAAAAGAAGAATAGAAGAAGCTTTACCGTAGCTATCCATCGTGAAATAAATATGAGAAGACTAGGAGAGCGGGGAATCAAGAAGAATCAGAAGAAGAAGATAGAAGTTTCAGATGGAGAATGGAGAGGATAGAGAATCTTCCTTTCGAGGTTTCCCGATCAATTTATGCGCTTTGCGTGGTAGAGAGTGTCTAGAATAAGAAAATCAGGTGAAGTACCCACGTTTCGGTTTCGAAAATTGAATAAATTAAGATTTTTAGGGCATCCGCTAGTTTTTGATCACTGATTTAGTACATTGTGTTAATTTCCTATGACTCAAAAATTTCGCGAAGATGGGGGACTTTGGGACAAGTCGAGATCCAGTTCCCTCATAGAGCGTTTTGATGGAATATTTTGATCTTACGAGTCTGCAGTAAGGACAATGAAAAGTTGCACTGGAATTTTCTGAACGGGGTCTATGCGATCTGACATAAATATGCCCGATCTTCGGAGCCTGCCACCGATAGAATCTCTGCTCTGATCCGTGAGAAACTGACCCTTGCGTGCTTGCTGCTAGTATAGCAGAGTACATGGAATATCTCTGAAATGTACAAAGTTTGGCCATAGTAAGATGAGACTTGGCTGGCATACAAAAACGTGTGGTATGCAGAGTTATAGAAGTACTTGGTAGAGAGACAGAGGATGGCAGGAGATAGGGTGAGGAGCCCGGTGAGCATAGAGTTTGTGCTGAGGAGAAGTGATAAAATTAGGCAAACATTCTGATACTGGATCAAGCTCGTGGTGAACGATGATTGAGGAAGAACCCCTCTGCGGAGGAATTTAAAAGATACTGAAAGTGCTCGGTGGGCTGTTATCTCATCAGGGTCGGATCGCTGCGAGGCTTGCTTGCAATGGAATGATGATAGTTGAAGAGCATCAATACTCGCGAGGTATCCTTTTATGTCAGCTCGGACGGAACGGTCTGATTCCTGATCAGTGGGGAGGCGATTGAAGACAAGGTTTTTGTGGAAAAAAGTTGCCGATTGTGAATCGATTTCCGATTGCTTAATTTAATACATTGATGGCGTGCTGTGTTCCAGTGAAAAGGAATTTATCGACAAATTTTAGGACAAAGAGGACGATATAGACGCCTTTGTTGTAATGAGAAAACATTTTCTGGAGACAGGAGATTGATTCCATACAACAATTCTCAATCTATGCCTGAACGAGTAGTTTGCGGGGACGACCGGACCCAAAATATACGTATAAATGCTTGAAGATTTTCTGGAACACGCGAAAAGAAGTACCAAATCGTCGAGAGGCTGATTAGAGTACCGATAAAGATTCTTTGCGAAGCGTCTTGCGATGTTCCCACATCTGAAGCGACTTTGCATATATATATATTTTCTCTTAGAATTATTCTCGGAGAAGCAGCGTTTATTGCTCCAGAAAGTCTTGAAATAGGATTTATTGGAAGCGACAACGATCGGATAAGTTTCGAGGGCATTGAAATCAATTGAAGAAGTTGGTTCGGTGCACGTTTGAAAAATAATTCATTGCGTTGATAGTTTGCGAACGCCGGGAGGCAAAACGAATAATTTTTTGGGCCTCATTTAATAAGACTATTATAAAAGGAGGAACACTTCTGCTGGCGTGACACAGAAATTATTTTTTTTTGTCTGCCATATCATTTAGATACGGCATTACCAAGTCCCATATCTCCACAGCTACCTCAGCGTCATTTCAGTTGGGGCTGTATCCGTGGAGAAAGTGCTCAAAATCAAATTTCCGGAGCTTGAGCTCTACCCCTAAATCATTTCAGAGGGCAGAGGATTCATGCAATCCGCAAACGCTGCGCGGACCTCCGGCGTCAATAATAGCATTGTAACCATGCAGATTTCCGAAAATCTCTGAGTGGGCTCCGTGCGGGACAACTTCACTCATTTGAATTGTTCCTTGCCGCAGATTATTCAGACATTTGTTCCACCAGACTTGGGAACATTGCCTTTGGACCTTCATTTCGAAGCAGCTACGCTACCTTTCTTGTTCTTATTGGAAACAATTGGAAAACTGCTAGAATCACCGCCCAAGCACAGGAAGATTTAATCACTACCATGAAGGAGCGATTTTACACTAATCTAACTATAGGGATCATTGTTGGCCCAATCGAACATGCTATCATGAAGTTTTTTCTGAATTACGAACTTTAAAGGCTTGTATCAATGTCCAAGCTTGCCACTTTCGGAACTATTCTGTACACCAACGGAACCAAGACCTTGTTTATAACTGTTCGGTGCGGATTGAGATTGAAACTTCTTTTCAAGAAGAGCTTTGAAATCTTTTATGGAAATGGAAGGGGAGTCAATGCTTTTGGCCTTTGTCCAATTAAAAAGACTAAGAACAGCGTCGTTCGAACTCAAAATATAGCTATGATTCTCGACCAACAACATCTCGGCAACGTTAAATTGATTCGGTGGTTGAGATTGAGGTCGAAATAACTGAAGAAGCGAGCCAAGGGGTTTTTTAATTGAGAATGTTGTGGAAGGTAATAAAAAAGCTCTTGATAATTCCTTGGTACAAGCCTACTTTCTTGAGGGAAGTTGACGGATTCCAACTTCCAGCAAATACCTCTCAATTCATTTATTATTTATTGGAAGATCTTCGAAATTTAATCAGCTTGATTCTCACTCCAAGATCTTGATTATGCATGGGCGATAAGCTGAAGCGTGGCAGTTTTCAACGTTTAATATTCTAAAAAAGGGTTATAGAGTAGAGAAATGCCAAAAAAACTCATCATTTTGCGAGGAAGAAGAAGTATTAGAATGAAGAAAGTGTTTGCTGCCATGCCACGAAAGCGAAAAAAGAAGCTTGAAAGCTTCTTTTCCTCTAACTATTGAAATTTGTAACCTTTTTGAGGAGACAACACCAAATAGTCACCATTCTGAATTGTGGGTCGATAGCGACGAGCGTTATGATCTAAAAAGCAGTCTCAGCGGGAGTTTAAGTGAGAAGGCAGTTGATCTATCCTTTTTTTGAGCTCCATTGATGATAGCCATCTGAGTACTCGGAATACCCTTCTCGTAGAGGATACATCCGGGGATTCTGGAAAAATGATCTAGAGATGGTGATCTTTACCACTGTCCTGAGCAGCATTGATTGAATCAAGTTATTTTACGACATTCTTTCTACAAATATCGATAGCAACATCTGAAGAGAGGACGGGAGGATCGAAAAGTATAGGGTTCTTTAACCCCTGGTGTTATAAATGTGTGGGAAGGAACACAGAGAAATAATATAGGAATCGGTTAGTAGCTAGTTCTTACGCTACTGCGGTAGAGGAACTAAAGACAGATAGGAGTAAAGCAAAGTAAAAGAGGGAGTATAATGCATTCGCCAGAAGTTTTGAAGAAATAGATATACCTGGGACGGTGAAATAGGTTGCAGAATACCTCACCCGGAAGCTTCCGGTCACTCTACCTTAACTTTAACGGAGGGATAACCCTGCATAGTCCCTTTTTCACAAGTGAAATCCGAAAATTACAAATTATTTCGGCGTTTAATCGCCGTCGGTTGGACAAAGCCATAATGTCGACATTCGAAAATATTGTCTGATTTAGAGGACTAGGAAGCAACATTTTACCATTAAACACTTCATAAAATATACATTATAATTCGGTCTTAAAGTTAAAAAAAATTGTCAAATTTAATTTTATTTGTTGAAAATGCAACCAGCGACGGTCTTAGATTCCAATTTTATTTTTTGACATTTCACTTATCATCTTCTGTACTACAAAAGCACCACTCTTAGATTTAAGGCTTCAGTTTTTTCCAGCATTATAGTATTAAAAAGCTGTCTATCAAGTTTCGAACAAAGGGAAAGGTCAACGAAAAAGATGTTATTATGGAATTCTTCGCTCATAAAATTCCCACCTATATCAGCTTCGGGTATCATACTACAGGCTTTGTTTAACCGAGTTTTACTTATAAAAACTGCTATATAATGGAAATAATGCCTATGTAGAGTTGATTTTGTGTGCGTGATTCCATTTCGGGGGCATAGCTGCTTAGGTTTTCGGATGAAGTGAGTTTCGAGATTATTCTCGTAAGACTGGAAGAACTTTAACAATTCACTTAAAGCAATGAGCATAGTCTCTTTCGTTTGATTAATCTACGTACATTAATTGATACAATATTTTCCTTTTCAGTAAGAATATGTGATAAATGATCCACACAAACTACTGAAATTATGATTATAAATAGAGGTATTTATTTATTCGGCCATTTTAATCGGAATGTTGATTTTCTTCAAATTTAGACAGGGTGAGCATTTGATTTTCTTTTCCAGGTCTTGCGGGTTGATTTACGTGACCGAATCCTAGTTTGAGTCTTTGATATAGAAATTATTTGTACGTCCATAACGACTATTCCAAAGTCCAAATTTTGAGTCTATATTTTTGAAGTATTATCAAAATAAATGTTTGTGTCATATGCAATGAGTTGACATCATTTAGTATCCAGAAACTTCTTGACACCATTCGATTCACGTTACTGGAGTTCCCATATTTTTATACTAAGATTTAAACCAGAAAGGACTTTCCTCTTCTCAGCTTTTGGGCTTCCAGGACAGTACTTCGTAATATTATATCAGTTAAAATTTTCTAAGAAAGCCCGCTTTATCAAGATAAAGATTATTGTCGATGATCTCTTCGTTTTCTTTTAATTTCAATAACTAAGCTGCTCTTCGAAATGTAATTATCTTTTAAGGTGAAAATATGCTACGAAAAATTCATTTCGTGGTTAATTTTTCACAAAACAGAATTCACATGATCTCCGTATAAAATTGCAGTTATGACCTTATTTGAATAAATGAACTTGGTATTGGCACCCCAAGCACCCACAGCATTTGTACCATAAAATTTTTCTTCGGTATGTGCGGGAGAGAAAAAATGTATATACTAGTCTTATCGCAGAAGAATAAAGGCAGCTTCGATGCGGTTTTTCCCCTTCATTTTATTGTTTCTATTTGTCAAAAATCGGATTTTGAGGTTGGCAAAGTACTTCTTATCAGTATTCACCAGCTTCTTGTGATGAATATAGTTATGCTAGCATGTTTTATGCTCTTCTATTCCGAATGTGAAAGAATAATCATCGTAGAAGATAGAATTACCATTCTCTTGTACTTCTCCTTAAATTATACATATTTGCGATAGAGTTTGATTTAAATGTGTTAATCTTTTCTGTATTATACGTAGCGGCTCTGAATTACTATTACCCTTCATCTTCTTCGCTAGAAAGTACTAATTAAAGGGATAATTACATGAGATCGTTCAAGGGTTTAGTAGAATCATTACAAATAGAGAAAATCATTTCTAACCCTGCCATAGTCTGACTTTGATTTATTTAGAAGCTTTTAAAATCTGCTAAAAGCGCTCGATAAACCTCAGAGATGCTGAAGCTTAGCTTAGATTTATCGAAATTATTCTCTTTTAATGTTTTCCTATTACAAGTGAAGCAATTTTTGCAGCTCAAAGGACCACAGAAATAAACTGACTGAATTAAAATAGAAATTTTTCGTGAGTAAAAAGGAAATAATTTCAGCCTATTCTAGCAAAATAACGAAATATAAATGATATTTTACCAGATTATCCTGCACAAAAATTCTTGTGGCTTTCCATATTTCCATGCTCCAAGAAGTATACCCCAATGAGTTTTCTCAGATATTGAGGGTATCCAAATTGGTCTCTACCTGAGCTTCAAACCAATATTGCAATATGAGGGAAGTTACACTTGAGTAAAATGCCGCATGGATTGTATCTGACAGATATACTTGCCTCTGTGCTGAACTACTAGCTACGTTTTAATTGTTGGAAATAGTCATTTTTTAGAAGTATATATCCTGAAAGGGGTTCGGATTAACTTCATAAAAATACCATTCTTCGCACCAGTTTCAGTTATTCAATCTCATTTGCACCTATTTTATATTCTACAGAATAAATATAAATATATGCTGAAATTTTCCATATAGTTCTTCCTCGAACAAATGACTCCGTTACTTTTTTTGAATGTTAAAAGCTTATTACTATAATTAATTTATCTCTTGATAGAGTTCAAGCATAAAAAGTAACTTAGAATACAGAAAAATTGTCTAAGAATAGGGGAGAAGAACCTTCGCTTGGTTTTAAATCTGGTTTTACTTTCAAGAAATTCAATAATCACGAGATGAATATAGAGGTTTAAAGCGCTATGTTTGAAACCAGTTTAAGACTCACCATAAGAGGGTTGTTAGTTGATGATATTTATTCCCAGTGGAAAAAAGCAGTAATAAAATTCTAATGAATTTATTTAAATATAAATATGTCACTTAAAAAGCTGTTTGATGATGCTCAAGGGCTGATGACCAAAGGATGTAGTTTTTCAATGTTCTTAAATTGAAATCGATGAGAGCAAAACATTTTGTACGCTGACCGATTCCCTGTACACATTTCTCATTTCCTCGAGTGAAGATGATATTGATTATAGAAGTGCAGTTGAGATGAAAAATTTGGTATGGGCTACGACCGTACTGTAGAAAAATACAGTTTTGCACGTAAGACTGAAGTGAATAGTTAAGATAATTTTCCTTATAGCCGTAGAAGTTGAGCTATTCTCAAAGATTCGATTGATATAACAAAAATATATATTAAGTAATTAAAAATCAGAATTTTGATATAATGGTGCAACAGTCGTTTTAGTTGAATATTAGACAGAAATATAGGCGATGCAAAGGTTATTTACTCTTAAATTATTCAGCTTTCTAAGTTTTTAAGTACTTTAGACTTGGATACAAGTACTAGCAGAAATAGATCTACTGACCTATAGCTTCGAGCTGCCATTGTAGCCATGGAAATTACTTCTGAAAAATAAGGCTGCTGCATAATCCACACTCTCTAGAACTATTTAACTATTGTCTGAACTGAAACATGAACTAAGACTCAATGAGAGAACTAAATTCGAGTGGAAGTATTATTATTCCTTAACAAAGGATCCTTTTGACAATTGCTGTTTACCAGAATAATTTGAAAATATAATAAATATATGATTAGTGTACATAGAGAATCTGGTTGGGTCAGGGATTAGTACGCGGTGATTTCAACTATCTCAAGATTATTTTGCGTAAATATTTTATAATACTGGGGCTGCGAACATTTTTCTTCATAGCAAGTATGTAACACTAATTGCAATAACATTGGTAGGAATAGATTATATAAATGTCAAAGTTTATGCATGATAGCTATATAGCTCGATAGTTTGTCGAAAATTTCGACGATAAGGTATAACAACTGTGGAACACGGATCACAAGATTGATATGAGTAAGTAATTGTGGACTTGCTGCTGTTGAAAACGTTAAAAAGTGACTGTTTCCGAGTTTATAATATATATAAGGAAACTTTCGTGCATTTGTATACATAAATCAGAGCATAAATAATTTTATTGTCTAAAAAAGGGTTTTCGGTCAGCACTTTTACCGCAGGATGTCCGAATAGGATTTGACATTCGTCAGTAATGGAAAATTAAAGTTTAGTTGAAAGTTTTCGTTTCATCTCTAGTTGCATCCGACATAATAGCACTAAACATACATCTCTTAATGTGAACAGTGGGATGATGTTGACATTCTTGGATGTGGTTGGTCATAAGATCGAAGCAAAGATACTTTGAGCATTACATTGCCTCAATAAAGGGGCTAATTAATGTATACCAAAATGAAAAAAGATTAATTACCTTTAACATTCTTCTTTTGGCGGTGTAAACATTATGTTTTCAAGGTTTGATTTGATTTAAATTTTATGTTGAATAAAATATAGATGGGTACAACTGTTCATTCCGTTTCGGGTTTAGGCTGATTTGCGTGGTATCTATGACATAAATTCTTCAAATTATCTCATTAGATCCCTATGATACTCTATGAATTACTTATGAAATATACTCTATGAATTACGGATTTCATAAATCTTAGGCCATTACGTTGACCAGGCATATGCTCTGTTGCAGGAGCGGAATTCAATTGATTTACTTTGTAGCATGCTAGTGATCTGTGCGATGTAAAACTGTGCTTAAGTATGCGATTATAGTTGGGGTCTGCATGATATTAACTTGAATGAAGGGTCAAGTAAGAAAAGAAAAGGGAGAAAATTGCAGAACGTTTTCAGATATAGTCATTAGTAAGCTCTTAAGGGCGTCTTTTGCTAAGTATTGGGTTTGAGTGAGGATCAATAGTGTGGATTTATAGTGCCTTTTCCCGCTTCTAGAGTATCAATTCAGTTATTAGATGATTTTTTAGAGGGAACAGTGTGTTCCAGGCGAACAGTTGGAAAGTATATGGAAATTTAATGGTATTTTTTATGCATATTGTATGTGAAAAGTGTATCTGGGGCGTGTTCAAGGCTTTTAGGTTCGAGTAAGTGAAATTTGCAGGGTAGGTATCAAATGAGATATTTAACGTTGTTCCTAGGGGTATAGGTGTGGGACATTGTTATTAAAATATGTGATTTTGATACCATGAAGGATACTTGATCTGTAGAAGAAAGTAACGAATTTGAAGCTCATTATCATGCACTAGATTTGTAATTAAATTTAGATGCGTTGCATTGTTCTTTTTTGATCTCTAATTATTCCTGAATAACTGAAAAATAGTTAAAGAAGACATCAGCTTAGTGCTAGGAGAGATATTTACTCATAGAAGGATGCTACGAATAAAATTTTATTTTCATTTCAAATAATTGAGAATAACATAAAGGAAGACTACAAGAAGATACATTCGTTACAAACAGGTATTTTAAGTTCGCTCATTGATGATTAGTAAAAAAGTAATTGAATGAGGTTATATTAAGTTCCTGGCTCTAGTCAAAGTAGTACTCAATAGATGCGTCGACTAAGTACGTTTGGCATTCGATCTAAAATTCAGTTATTTTTGGCCGTGTATTATCCTAGATAATATACAATAGCCGAAAATGGGAGACTTTGAGCTATTTAACACAAATTAATTGAAAAAAGTAATCAAAACACATTTGAATACTGAGAAACCCTTTTTATACCCCATTCAGAGGAAATCAAAAAATCAGGGAAAAAGCGTTTTTACTCTTTGCAAAATTCATGGACTCCTATTTAAATTAAGTTTAATGAAGAGTCTCGAAACAGATATGTACTCCAGAAGATTTAAGGATAAGCAAAAAAGTTAGGAGGGTAGTCATCGGCCATGTATTGAATAGGCCCAAAGTTCCGGTTGCTTTCGACATCAGTTCAATGAGCAAAAATGTTTTTAATTTGTAACATAGATTAGTTGATAGAAAAGGATAGAATCTGGGCAAACATCGCACTAGTAACTGCTTTCACTAATTATAATTCAATCCTTTCGATTTTGAATCCCTCTGTGCGCCAGTTCTAGGACTCATGTTCCATTCCAGACCCTCGCTCCACAAGTAACGCGGAAGTATTTTATTGCTGCGGGAACGTTCCGTCCATCCATAGATCATCTTCTAAGATGCATAATGTTATACTATCCAACATATCTATCCTACAAAACATATATTATCTCACATCCCATTACACGTGACCAACATGGAAGACCCGGTTCGTTCTCACTGTATTCGCTGGACCAGGCAATGAAAATCTGTGAAATGAATTTCATTAAAATAAGTTTATTCGAAGTGGGGCAGTTGAGGACCAAAATGGATTAAATCTTGTTCTTTCTCTACGTCACCTCATCGTAACAGCCATATAGACTGATATAAAGTAAAAACATTGATTAGTCCAGTGCGTCTTAGAAAAACTGTGTAAAATACTTAAATCCTTAATTTTGCTTTGAGAAATGATAAAATAAGTGTATTGATATTACACAAATGTCTCCAATTTTTTATTATATTCCGTCTGTAAGGAAAAATTTATTGCTATCAGTTCAAAAGAGATACTAGTGAATGGAAATGCATAAATATATAAATGTAAATTTCTAAATCTACAAAAATCGGAAGAAAAAATGACACTTTTGACGGGGCTGAACTTACTTCTATATTTTCTATTTTTAATTGGTTAATAGAAGTAAAATTGTACAAATAATAAATGAAGAATAAAATTTTTTTAAATTGATATTGCGCTAGCAAATACGTCCACTAGAAAATAATACTAGATAAAATCACTAAGCTACCTTTTTTGTTAAGTAGTGTCTATTTATCATATTGGAAGAATACTGATAATTCTTCCGTAAAATAACTAAAAATCATTTACTTGAATCAATAAATTAAAACCAAGCCCATTGAAATATGCAAGCCTCTTTTTTAAGCTATTCGAGGAGGTTTTCCGCAAATAATGTTTCATCTATGTATCATGGAATTCTGTTACTTTTCATCCTAAATGATTGGAAGATAAAATTTCAAATTGAATCAATAAGTCATGATTCATTTTGAATTTCTTTTTTCTAAGAAAAATCTCTTCATAAATAAATATTTTCTTAATTTTATTTAATTCTCACGAAGTATGATTAATGTTTGGACGGGAAACCAGCGATATCGAAAATGTCTTCTGTATATTAAAGAATGACAATATCAGTAGTTGTGTAAGAATAAGTGTTTTTTGCTGAAATATGAAAACTAAGTAATTTCTCGAAAAAATGAATCTATGGAATGAATGAAACTAAATAGATTCCATATAGCTGTACTGTTTCATTTTTATTTATGTATATTTTACATGGATCATGTTCGGTGATTTGCACAATTTGAAAATTACTGAAATAATATTTTTTTGATCCAATTCTCGTAGTTTCTTAACCTTGGAATCATTGTTCTCTAATTGAATCGAGTAAATCGTTTGCTTTCTAATTACCATGAAAATATCTTAGATAAGATCGTTTTGAATGAATATTGGCATTGATTCTATTTATCTTGGGCCAAAATAAGAAATATAAGAATTCAAAGGCCATATGAATAACGAATAGCATAAAATTTAAGCTCTAAGAGATGTGAAATGGGAAAATTTGAATCCGCGTAGCTTAAAGTGGAGCCCTCAGATAAATCGAGTGCATTTTCATCAGGCTAGAGTGCAGAAAGGGAGTTAAAGATCGATTATGACATTCAAAGAACAAGAAAGTAATCAAATCACTCTCACGAGAGCGTCAGCCACATATTAGAAGACATAATCTTGAAAAAATCATTTGAATCCGAGATAAACCCTCTTTTCCAATAGTTTATCGCTTTAAAATTTGTAGCAACAATTGAAAAATCACTTTTGATACTTTTTTGTTTGCTAATGGGCATTTAGCACAATACGACCCATACTTTAACGAAAAATCAGTGTTTTGATCAAGCACAGTTTTACATGTGCAGCAACTCATTTGATCTTTTTTGTATTGCTTGTTTTGGTTGCATACTCACTACGTGGAATAACGAGATGCTACCTATACTTTGTTTCGTGAAATATTTCGTAATAGGACTGCATATCTAGTATTATTGTAGAGTTTATAATTCATCGCAGCCATGATAATCAAGTAGAACGAAAAAGCTGATCCTTCTTTTATTGGAAGCTGTCCCAATAATATCAATAGTCCTACTCTGGACATGGCCGATGGTCCAGGTGGCATAGGATAGCAAGGAAACTGCTGATTGGTAAAGCAGTGATAAAATATCCCAGTGTGAAACTCGCACGTAACTATGCCAAGTGTACCATTTGGATCAAACGTCTTGTCAAGAACTGCAGGGAAAAGTATAATGACAACCAAGTGTCTGATGGCTCTAGGTAAGAGGTTACCAGTGGTTTGAATCTACAGTACAGTAGATGCAATAATTTCGTGTAAATGTAAGGTCTGTGAAATAAAACGTCAAAGAGGAATGTGAAACTGTGAGAGCGCTATTATCTACCCTTTAAAGATGATACAATCACTGTGGACTGAATTGTTTCATATGATGAGCAGAACAATGAAATTACCGCTAGCCTGTAGTGTGTCATTTATGTATCACATGATTACATAAAGGACGACTGTGCAGAGAGGCATATCTTGGCATATGCACATCTGCAATTTTTTCCATGCAGTCCTTCACAGAAGGTTTAGAGACGCATGATGTCACTTTTGTAGCAGACTGAGTTATTATTCTGACGTATTTCGATAGCAAATCAAACGAAAACACCTTTTCGCATGGTTCTGTAAATATAATACTGTTATATCTGTAGACTATGCTGAGGTGTATTGGCAGGCGAACAATGCATTGCGTCAAGGAAACGCTATGCGTAAACGCGTAATTGCTCAAAAAATTAAAGCTCTTTCTCAAAAGGTATAGAAGATATGCGTAAAGAATTGATTGCAATGAAGCAGGAGTATGACCCGTTGATCGCAAGTCTTTTGAGAGTTGCATAGTGACATTAGTAAGTAGATGATAAGCTTTTAAATATTTTTGACATCTACAGTGCATGGTTTGCATCGTGTCTGCGAAAAAAGGATGGTTTTTCTTCAAAAACTTTGCATCAGGGAAACGTGAAGGGGCCCTGAGCTGAGGAGAGAAAGACAGAGGCTTTCTGCTATTGCGCCAGGGAAACAGCTAGATTTTGCAACTACGACACAGGCGTTTTGTGTGCATCTACTCTCCACATGAATTATCTCAATGCGAAGAGGTTGATCTCTCTGCTTTTTACGTCAAAAAAACAAAAAAAGAGAATGGAAAGGGTTCTTTCCCAGTTGCGAGGAAACCTAAGATGGATCCCCTTATCCGGAGCAATTTTGCACTAAAGTAACTCCCCTGTATCTGCTAAATCAGTGTATTGGAATCGAAAATGTGATACAAAGAGTCAAATATTTGTAAAACGAGGGCCCCAGTAGTCTCAAAGCTAGTAATGATGTATGAATGGAACAAGAACGACGTAAACAAGTCCTCTATATTCACTGTTAGAAATTGCTGTTTTGAAAAGTTTAGAAACTGGTCGCAGCTGTGGCTTTGAAACGTTTAGAAACTGCACTTACCTAGCTCTTATTTGCATGAGATGGTTTGAATAAAGTTTCAGTATGTCTCAAGCAGGGTAAGTAATAATACACACAAATCGAAAATATATTTGATTAATATTTTTAAAAAAATGAAACCAGATTCATGTAAATAGAGTTTTCTTTTGATTCATTTACGTAAAAATACAGATAGTTAAAAAAGCAATGTATAAAATTGTACAAAAAAAGATGTTTGTATTTCACTTATGATATTAGGTGATGCTCTGAGGTTATAATTCTACTGCCTGTTAAAATGTTTTCAAATGTTTACCAATATTGTGTACTCAGGACCTAATTATTACTTTTTCAGGAAAAGACAGTCTCCAAGCGATCCGAAACCGGAAACTATGGATCAGGAACGCTTGCAGTAAAAATTTTTAAAGAAGGCGTATGGAGTGGTTTAGAAGGTACTACGTAGTTTAATTTAAAAGAAAATTGTAATTATGAATGAATGGGCCAAGAATGTTTTGCTGGGAAAATATATAATGCAACTACAAAAATAGTAGAGCATACAGGAGATAGCCCCGCAGCTGTAAATTTGGCTTCCGTAAAGGTAAATTTTAAATACCCTTAACACGGGAGACTAAGATTGTACATGACTTTAAAGGGATGCTGGCTGATAACAGGAAGAGCGGAAATAAATAACATGATAAATACATAAAATTGAATCGGTGCTCCCAGAAAAATAATCGCAGCTCTTTTCCCATTCATGATTCTTCTTTATGTATTTTCAATAATCTACGCATCATCTTTTACTGGGGAACTACGCAGAAGGAAAATTTTTGGAAGACTATAGGATTCAAATGACACATGTATACGCTAAAATTTCACATCGATAGCCCAGATTCACGCGCATAGTAAGCAATCCTCTTGGTAGCTCACGTTAGCTCATCCTGACCGACATCTTGTTGGTTCTATCTCATAGCGAATGTCGTAAAAACGAAGTCCAAAATAAGCCTCCTCAGCTTAAAACTGTATTATCCTGTGGTTCTGCCTTTATCGAGCTTCGAAAGTTAGGGTTCTAAATTGAAAATGCGCAGATTTACAAAATAATACCAGGAGCGGTGTACTCAGTTCTAGTTTCGCATTTTTTTCTTCAAGATACATGATCGTCTACTGATACCAGTAAACACGCTGCCGGTTTCTCTATATTTAGGTCTTCTATCCTATCCTTTTTCAAACAAAAAAGACATATTTACTGATCCTCTAATACTACAAACTACATTAAATGCGTTGTATTACATAAATCATGCAATTCATTCCCAATAAAATCTCTAAATTACCTATATCTTTCAGCTCAGAGCCACTTCTAATAAAAAAAGCTCTTCCCTCAGCCTTTCTTTATTCTGCAGAAAGAGATGCAGCCTTGCAAAGGGAGTTGGAAGTTAAAACTTATCCATCAAAATATATCGGTCTGTAGAAAGCTATTCATATCAAACTAATACTCTATCTGCCTCATATTTTTCTATCTAGACTAGGTTGCTGGAGGAAATTAAATTCGCTTAGAGTGTAAATTGAAGTGCTGTTTAAGCAAGAGAAAGGGAAGAAAATCGCAAGAAACTCAAAATGTGCATGTAATAAAAATATTTGAGATAATAAATTCAGCTGCAAATACCATAAGGTTGAGGTCACATATTTTAGTTATAAATAGGCACTTTGAAGGCATTTTGATGGTAACAAGCATAATAACTGGAAGCACTACTAACTGAGTATATTGAAAAGATCAACGCACGGACAAACATAAATTGTTTTACCTGTCAGCTTGACGGCGTTGTCGGTAGTCCCCCGAATTGATTATTTTGAAGGGAAAACTGTAGAAAGAAGGAAGAGTAGGAAAAATAATATGAGGAAAATTATTCTTTTCGCAATAGGAAACAAAGTAATGATTTTTGATTGCTTTGAAATTTGATTCAGTACGGAGAAATGCCTGTTTTCAGTGCGGTTCTGACGGAACTCTTTTCTTCCTATATAAATATTAATTTTGAATTTTGCTTTAATTGAAATATTGTATACACGGAAAATGTAGCTCAATATACTGTATACATTTGTGTAAGCTATGTTACCTACAAAAATAAAAGTAATGGTCGCCTAAAAAGACCAGGGAAACAGGGTCTTTTTAGCTAATACTGGCTCCTGGCAGTTTAGTGTATCACGAAAAACTCCTTAGACCGTTGAAAGTTGTTTAGAATTGAACATTGAGTTTTTTTTACTTTATTTAAATCAGAAATTAAAATTCAAAATTGACGAGGAATAATAATCTCTTAAGAGCAGTGAAGACTCTTTGTATATTGATATTTTTCAATTCCCTTCACAGTACTCAGATGACTGTTGATGAATCAGATCATTTGCGATACCATATTGTTTCTTTATTTATTTTACGTACTCTTCGTTACCAGTATTTGAAGATGTAGAATCGAGCGGTATTCCAGTTTTGAGTGAATGTAAACTATAACTGAAATTTGATGGATACCTAGTTCTACCCTCGATTAGAACGGATGAAAGAAGTGAATTCTTGGGGTGTAAAGTACTTTGCAATGAGAATTTTTTTCCGCCAATCCAAATAAAAAAAGTATTTGTATCAAGTGATTTACTCAATGGATTATGCGTTACAAAAGAGGAATCAGTGGTATTTGTCTGATGAGAAATAGGAAAAAGTGCTATCTTATCCAAATTATTAGACGTCTCTGCAGTATCGACGCAGTCTATATCAGCATCCCGGAGGTATCTGGGAGAGGTCGGTGACAGACAAATGAATCAATAGAAGAAAGTCGACATAGCTATGCAACAAAAATTTTACCAAAGGACAGTCGTCAACGCTTTTTTGATACCTATCAAAGACAAGAGATATCCCAATATGTTTATAAGTCAAAATAATTCCGGAAAAAAGCTTTCTAAATGAGATTCAGTAGTCTTCTTGTATTTAAAGAAAAGTCAGTACCGCCAAGACTTCCTCAAAAGTCATTAGAATGTTTCTATATCTCAGTAGAAAATAATGGATTATAAAAGTTCTCGAAATAGCACTAAAATGTTTTGTAGTTTTGTCAAAGAACAAAAAATTGGGCTTTTGTAGCAAAAGAAACGTTTGACATTTATTTCATTCTTTAGTGAGCTTATATTTCTACGATAAAAATTTATTATTTATTATCAACCAGTATTTTTAAAAGTATGAAATCCAAATTGCGGCAAAAAAACATTATTCGTCATCTATGGTATGATGAAGATGATAAACTGAGGATGCAGAAGAATTTTCTTCTCGTCTTCAGAAAAGAGTTAATTAATCCACTATTTGAATAAGAAGGTGAATTTAAGGAAGGAGGGAGCGGAGGGAGCCTGATGTCTGATAGTGAACGAGAAATAGGATTTTCTTACCACTTATTGGACATTTCATTGGAAACAGCATCCAAGCTAAAAACTGCAGGCCTCTGAAGGTGTCCCAGCCCAGAAGTTTTTCAGGTGACCATAAAGAAGCTATTTATTAAATTTTCAAGATTTTGCGAGCCAAAGCAGTGATTAATATGAAAATTTATTTCTTATAGTTCCCTCTCTTGTTGATTGTCTTTGTTTACGCAAAATGTACTCATTTGAATTCATTGAAGTTAAAATTAACCTTGAAGCTGAATATAAGAGCACAGTTAAGGCAAATAAGATATTTTACACAATTCCGCATCCATAATAACGAATATTTTTTGATAAAATTTCTCCCCGAGGATCTCATACGTTCCAGTTTGAATTGGTAGTATATTGCATTAAAATCACCTGAAATTGGGGTTTAGATTCTGTAGATGAATCATAAATTTTACGTTTAACACCTGCTCTTATTTTTACTATAATTCCATCATTTTTTTGAAAACGTATGGGAATCAATATTTACATCATCGATCGGCTTTGAGCATAACAAAGAAGCATTTGTGAATTATTTAGGGAATTTTTGACAAGATTCGTTCTATACTCGACTATGAGATAGGTTCCTATGAATTTGATCACAAACAAGAATACCGAAAGCAAAAGAGCCAAAGATTTGTTCTAGGACCCAAAACAATTATTTTCGGTAATGATCAGATTACCTAGAGATAGATCTCACGGAACTTTTGCTGACATCCGGTCCATTAGTAAAGCTGATGATAAATTTAGTACTCCAATGCATGTGAGGTGACAAAAGTAGCAAATATAAATCTTAATTACGCTTTCGAGTGGTAATAAACGGTTAATATGCGTAGAGGAGGTCTTTTTGTCTTAACTTCACTTGGATTGGGCGGCACTATCCCCCTCATTGATATTAATCCTGCTCTAGTAGCTTTGAAATTTTACGCGATTTGATCTTCGATTTGACCTATCGACATTGAAATTTATATCAGCTTCTCGATTGAGGCTTACTTCTAATATCATATAAACATTACATCTACCGGAGAAGTAGTCTCATGTTGTATTGAGGAAGTTGTCATCACATTTTATTGTAATATTTGACAGCAGATATCATCTGGTCTTGAGTTGAACGATGAATAAATGCTCACGTTGAACTTTTCTTCACAACAGATAAATATGGCGTATCCATGATATGCTAATTTTGCACAGAGAGCGCGTAATTTGTCATCAAAAGTGGGGAAGCGAGAACTTGTGACGATGACGGTGAATGAAGTGATGAAGGATAATAGAGAAGCTTGTAAATATTTTAGTAAACTGGAGAGTATGGAAATTAATAGGTCAGACTCATATTTCATACGGAAGAAATATAACATAATATTATTTTTTCTGTTCTTCTTACGTTTTTTAGCAAGCAGTAATCTTTCAAGTTTTGAAATTTTTGATTTTTGTCGTAATGTTCGGTTTAAGTAGTTCCCAACACTTTCGCGTATTGATTGAAACGCTTGAGGCGTCGATATTAATACCCTTCCGCGGAATCTCTTCACTTCTTCTAAAATTTAAGAGCTCTAAGACCATTGATTTAGGGACGTTTTTTATCGCTACGAATGGTATTTTGGCGATAAGAGGCATTTGATGATGAGAAATTGTGTTCGTTTCAATAAATTTATTAGTATTAAAATAATGAGTATTATTCAATTCTCCTAGATCAACAGCGCACGAAGGAATATACAAGTGCTATTTTATTAGGCTTAATTATTGGCGATTTCACCTTCTAGAATAGTCGTAGGAGCGTCTATCCAATAAATAAACTTGAAACTTCCTTACCAAGACTTTATTTCCATTGAGATATCACCCTTCAGCTTACATGAAATTAGATCGGGAAGCCAATATCGCTTAAAATTAAATGAAGTGCTCATATGAACCTATATTTATGATCACCATACAGATGGAACTTCTTACGGGAAATTTTGCGGGGGTTTGAAGTAATTCCTCTTACCTCTTGCAAGATCGAACTACTTCATTTCTTAACTAAGTTCAGCCAGTGGATAAAAAATTCAACTGCTGTACACGGAAACAAATGAATTGGCAAGCAGGAAATTTATCAACTACAGCAGCTATAAACAGCAGGAGATATAAAACAAGTAGGAGCTTATGAAAAAAATATTTATGTACAGGAAAGAAAACTCGTTTCAAATAGAGGCAGGGGGACGGGAAACTTTTGCAAAAATTAAGTTGGGTCCCCTAAAATTGCAGTCGTCGCAAAATCTTAACTAATTACTGAAACAGCAAGGAGAACGGGAGAAAAATTTCCGAACAAAATTTAGAATAACATAGGTAAGAAAAGGTTTCAAACGCCCAGCAGGAGAAGCTTTCCCTACGAAACGCGAAAAGAACGACTAAGAAATCGAGTTATCGAAAAAAGGGCCCTTTATTATAAATGGGAGGAGACTAACATGTAGGGTACCTTTCTTGCTTTGAAGAATACGTTTGTAATCAAATGGTCTAGAAATTGCCGAGAATGGTTTTCCATTCAACTATTTCCGCGTTTTATCCAATTTTAATTCGTATCGAGAGATGAAAGATCAACTGAAACTCAAAAATGGAAATATAAATACAAAAAAAAGATTAAAAAGTGAGGAAAAGGTATCCAACAAAAGCCACAAACCCCCTACTTCAGCGTCCTCCATGGGCATAAATTTGAGCTGTACAAAAATGGAAGCGTATTTTGATTTATCTACTGATAAAATCAATTTTTATGGAAAAATGGAATTAAACTACCATATGTTCCCATATTTTTCTCCATTCAAACGAAGATGCATGAATTTAATATCTCATAGGACATAAAAAACAAACGAATTGAATTTTTTTGCATAAAAAGTTACATTTGGAAACTTTTTTCAATTCCCTGTCGATTCTGCTTGGCACCTGAAAAGAGACAATTGAAAAAGAACTGCCCCAGAATAAGGAGAATGGCTATCATCTCAATATTGCGACCTTCAAAGACACTTTTATCCCAATAAATTAATTTTAATTAACATTGTTTTAAATTTGAATGCAGTTTTAGGGAGCGAGAAGTATTAGACTAGATTGTGGAAGTTTCCTATATTTTGTAATCGTAATTCTGTGGTCATTCAATGAAAGGTTATAGCGATTATCAGAAATTTTTATTAACGTTAATACTATACTTCGGAGCCAGTTATATTATTCAAGTATTCAGCACTGTAAAGATTCGAAAATCTGATACAAAATGTACTTAGTCAACAATCCCCGTAAAGGAATCCTTTAAATTTGACATACTAGAAAGAAAATCTGCTTAAACATGAAGTTTCCATTTTCGTTGCAATATTTAGAAATATAGATTAGATGTTATACGAAACAGCAATCCGGTGCTTTGTTTAATCAATCGCAATGGATTTTATCGTATCACTAAAATTCATTCCAAATGTTAATACATAGTGTTATCAGTACATCGACGATCAGAAGCCTTACAAATAAACTGCAAAATGATAATAGTGCATTAAGATGTAATGAATATTTAATATATTCTAATATTTTAGATATTGGACTTTACATAATGTGATGCTTTCATCCATATATGTTAGTGTAAAAGTGTACTCAGCTGTATTCGCTTTTGGACTGTAATTTTTGGAGATATAGGTGAGATTCCCATTCCAAGTTTGGAAAAAAACTAATAGAGAGTGTTACCTCGTTCAATAAAGACCGCATTATTATAATTGGTACTTGATCACATATTGTTTTAAACTTTCTTGTTTGCGAATTACAATTCATTTAATATGCAAATATCAGTGTTCACCTGGGAGTGAGATTGATGAAGTATTCAGTACAGCTAATCTTTTCTTAACTTTCGGCGAACATTGACAAGATCTACCTCAAAAATGATCCAAATCGTTCCTGGCTATAAGATGACAAGGGTTTGACTAGATATAATTTATCAGCGGATAATGCTTACTAATTCTGCGGAATCGGCGGGTTATCTATCACTTCGGTAGTTATTATTAATAAAGCGCGGCTACTTGAAGCCTCTATGGGCTGCGATATCGCATTGATTTATTCATCATTAATGATAGACTAACTAACTTGATTGCTGGTTGAGCGGCAATCCGTAGGGAGGTCTGGTAGTATGCCTAAATTTACTAGACGAGAAATATTATGTCACTCGCTTTGTTATTATCTATCATCTATTTGGTAGACTGTAGTAGTTGCGCTACCCTTATATTGATTAAAGTAAGGATCAACCAATTTATAACAAAACTTTTGAATACACAAATGTTCATTATTACTAAAAAAGTATTAGTTCTGTAGCACCGTACTAGATCCTTGTCTTTTACTTAGAATAAACGTAAAGTTTACCCTCTTCTGGTGGAAGGAAAGCCACACTATATGCCACTTTATTTGTGAAGTAAATCAATGAATTATAGGGTAATATTCTACCTAGATAGGTTACTGTCCATACCGAGAAGTACTATGCCCCTTTTGAGAAAAAACGCATGTAGACGGCGCGCTCAGTTTCTTGAATTCCTTGGAGAGTCAAATAAATCTACTTAATATATTTCTGATGGCCAGAACGAGAGAGAGGAAGCGCGGGAGCCGGACAGAGAGTAGGGGAGAGAGCGGGAGAGCAGGAGAGAGAAAGGGAGAAGGGTGAAAAGAGTGAGGGACCGAGAAGGAGAGATGAGAGAGGAGAAGGTGGTAAGGAACTTTACTCAGGTAGAAGGTAGAGAGAGACCGAGGCTTATATAGACTTCAAGGCGAGTCTACTGATGCTTTCTGTTGATCGAAGGAAGTTTCCAGAAGACATGTAGAAGACGGTGAGTGTGTAACCATAAACCTGCTTGAGCTGGTCTACAGTGGATCGGCCCAAGTCTACAGCACTATGAAGTGCATAAACATAACGGTCAAGTTTTAGGTGGGACGGTAAAGTAAATTAATACCTGTAAGCCACTTTGCGATTTGTCAGCTATCAGAAAAAGGCAAAGAATTGAAATTATAATAACAATTTCCACAATGAAATAGGTCTGGAAGAGAAGGTTAAGAGAATCTTTCCCGTATTAAAATTAGTGTTACGTATCATAAAATTTCAAAATGAATCCTCCCAGATCCCGCATTGAAGTACGGAGACATGTTGAGTTATAAATTTCCAGACTTTGTATTTTTTCCAGATATATCTTTGTAGAACTCCTCTATGAGTTCTATGAAATTAAGGGGGGAATAAGCAAAGAAGGTGAAATATAGCATTTTCGCTACAATTATTCCATCCAAAGAGCCAGTATGGGAGCAAAGCGGCCAAAAACGTGACTTCTTGTTATATAAAACGCTATGGGTCCAACAGCCGATGGGAAAAGCAAAAAAGGGGATCAGCTAATCATTTTACCTGAGACTTGATTTCAATGTACTTCAAGTTAGACGTAAGGAAAGAATGTTCCATTTAGCACAAATTTTACCAAAATAAAGACGAGAACAACAGTTCCCTCCTGAAACGACTTATTATGGGTATTTTTATGGTAAAAATTGAGGCTTTTAGTTTGATTGAGAAACTAATCTTTCAATTGTGTCTTTCAAGTATCGGAATCAGTTTTAATAGATTTTATTTCGCAGTAGTGACACGTTTGATTACAGCATTAACATTTATACTAACAAATTATCTCCTCTGCACTTGTAGGCTATTGTAAATCATACGTTTTTTATAATTGCAACGCTTCTCCAGACCAAAAACTTGATAATCGGAACCTTTGTATATGAAGGACTGTTTCCCAGCTTTAGTAAGTGCAGTTTTCGCAGTGCGTAACAAGAAAATTTAATCTCCTGGAAGACTTTTGGTATTTTTTGCAACTAATTAAAGGGCTAAGACGGTTAAATAAATGTGCTGATCACAAGATAAATATCAAAGAGTTCAATGGTTACATATTAAATTTTACCCCATCAGCATCAGACTTTCCCTCGGAGAAAAATATCATGTAGGAAACAGAAAAATTTCAGGTATATTACTTGGAAACTAAAACTATTTAAGAAATAGAGGCAGGGAGTATCACATTGAATAATGTTTGGACTAATAGTTCTAGCTTAAGTTTGAAAATTGATTTTGTGAGATATAAGGGTGAAGGTTGAGATATGAATGAAAGCTCTGTATTCTTTTTTCGAAAATATCAAGACAAAAATGAGTATTACGGGCTGTTTATTTAATCAATTAAAACAAAGAATAATAAAATTGAAGCAAATTCAATTAGGAAGAGAAAAAAGAAATATTTCAAGAAGACCATTTATCCAACTGAAAACAAACGGAGGAATAATATCTCATAGTGATATCTGCTCACTCGGGGTCAGTTTACCGGCAAAAGTTTGTGGGTTCATTTTCAATGCACACAGAACAAAGAGAAAAGTAAATAAAAAAGCATAGGCAACTATTAGAGACCAAGGATTTTGAAAATATTTGATGTTATAGGGAAAGAAATTGATTAACAAGGCAACTAAAAATACCGAAAAGCCCTACATGACCCTACTCATGCTCCGATGAAACTTATTTCTTGCTAACAAGAACTGAATCGATGTTTGATCTAGACAAAATATTTGTATGAGTACTAGACAATTTAATAAAAATTGTAATGTAGGAAAAAGAATGGGGTTACTGCAGTAATTCATCCGATATTCTCTGAGACGAAGGGTGTTAAGGATTGGTTAGACTATTGGCTATAGTCTTATGACACTTTCTAATGGACAATTGATTGGAATCTATATCCGCATTGTATAATTGGATCTTAAGACGATGCTTAAGTGTACTTTATTCAAAAATATGATGTTTTGTAAACAACTTTTGCATACAGGCTCGGCTTCATTAAGCAAATTAGATAACGTAGTACTCATTAAAACTCAATAATTGAGATTTAAGATTTTTGTTCCTTATGTACGTTTTGGACGTTGTCCCCTGATGATATTGATTAAAAAATGGAAAAATACTGAAGAGTAGAGAGAAACAGTAGAGAAAAGTGACCTTAATTAAAATTTTAATTGGGCCTTTTGCACAGATATACCCTGGCATAGGCTTAATCAATGCATATATTAGCAATTGAGGCGACTAAAAACGCACAAATGAATTTTTGGAAAGCTGAGAAAACAGTTGGTTGAAAACTAACACTGAAAGATGTATGAATACAGAAAGCGAAGATGGCAGCAACCACTGCTTAAAGTGAGTTTTCTCAAGTATAGTAAATTGGACAGAAATATCCAGGACTCCTCTCTTTCTGTCACAAAGAAAGCCATGGTTGACTGCGGAAGTGGACGTTGAGAAGTTTTCAGCTTAATAGAAAAGTAGGGCAATCATAACACGCCTTTAAAAGATCGACTCAAGGTGTGATAAGGTTGAGGGATGATGATAATCCAGAAATTGCGGCAAATATAAATTTGATAGAACGATTGTTCCGATTCGAGGGGAAAGGACCAGAAATAACCGCTTAGTTGATAAATGGTAATAATTTAGGTTAAAAATTATTCGAATGAAGCTGTTTATAATTAGACAAGGCAATATAACAATTGAAGTAACGATTTCTCAAATAATTTAATTTATTTTTAATTACATATTTTCTTTGTTTTTTCCATTCTCGCAAGAAAAATTAAGTTGAACATCTATCAAGTGTAAACTAGAATTATGCATACATTTTGACGATTTTTGAAAGCTTTGATTTTTTCGCTGCAAAAATTTGGTATATTCATGCAAACATATTGAGAATAAGCCTTAAGACAAATATGAATACTATTTCTGTGGCATTTTATTCTAATTTGTTGATTTTTTTTCTAGAAAAAAATTCTCACCGGTAAATTGTACAGTACATTTCCAAAAGCACATCGAAAAGTCTGAAATGGGTTATCTTCTCTAAGCTACTCAAAGAAAAGGTTCCCGAGCGGTTAATGATGTCTTTTGTAAAGAAATTTTTGTAGGACTCGCCTGAGCAGATGAAGCCACAACCTTAACAAGTCCGCTGTATCTGAAATATTTGATGATTGTGTTTAGCACTAAAAGTTAAAATATTACTTAGTTTTAAGTATCTTCTGATAAACAGCAAAACCAACTTAAAATTCTGGAAAAGTAATATTTAATGGTGTTAAGCCGTTTTTTGCTTCATTTCTTATGGAAAATTTGTTAATCGTATTTTTATA
Source organism: Kappaphycus alvarezii (assembly GCA_002205965.3). Lineage (NCBI taxonomy): Eukaryota > Rhodophyta > Florideophyceae > Gigartinales > Solieriaceae > Kappaphycus > Kappaphycus alvarezii. The sequence continues at coordinate 866,020 of NADL03000492.1, read as the reverse complement.
AAATATTCTTACAGCATGTGTATATATGAAGTGTAAAAGATATAATGTGAACAAGGTGTTTATAATCTCTCATATATGCTAAGAGGTCGCAGTGAGAGAAAAAGTTTTATTGTTATTTTCTCTGATTTTTCATCTAGCAAGTGCTACATAAAATATTCCCTATTGTAGCTTATATTTTCAACATGAATAGTTTTTGTCACTTATATAATTATTTTCAAAGCGATAAGGAGTCTTTCACAGCTATAAATATTTATTCAAGTTAATCTAAATTATTTAGTAGTAGTAAAGTCGAACTGCTTTTTATCCATAAATAATATTTCAGAGATAGTGCTGAAAGTTGTGGTTTTTTGGGATCAATTACTCAACGATCAAATTTACGTCTTATTTAAAATTCCAAAATAATTAGGCCATAAATATGACTACGTCTGTAGAGATACGTTCTAGAGCCTTCCTTATAATTATAAGATAAAGCTTTATAACTCTTATATTGAGAAAAAAGCTCAAAACGTATATATTGCAATATCTCGGAGAGATAAATGAGCAGAATTCCCATCAAAATTTGAAACTACCTGTAATGGCGTTTGCAGTGACATTTAAATGTATTGGAGGGGAAAATATTTGATAAAATATTAATATTGTCTGAGATATATTTGTTGGAAATTAAATTTTCTGCTGCGAATCTCAAATTGCTTGCTTCCAGTGTTTTTGAAAAATATTGCATCATTGAATCATTGTTTGATACGCAATTGCTTCGGGGTATGCAAGAAAGGATAATCCTTCGTGTGGTGCCACCCTCTTACACGGCGGAGGGCACCGCTATTTTTGACGCCATAATGGAGCGATGTCTCCGGACACTCGCCAGAGGAATACTGAAATAGGATGTATTCCGAGAGCTCCAAATACCCGTGAAACCCCTGGACCCTAAGAAACACACCCTCAGCTTAGGGTTCACATCGACGAAAAGCACCACGGGTGACGCTTTCCTTGCCTTCAGCGCAGATGCCAGCAGACTGGCCACCAGATTCTTGCCTGCACCTATCACGGATCTTACGACGTACAATGATGCCGTTCGCGCACACAGAATATGGTCAATCTCCTGTTTGCTCTCAGGACTCCTCCCCTTTAGTGTATTATGCTCAAGCAAAACCCCTCCCCAAATGATACTAACAGAAGAAGTCCATGCTGCAGTACAAGAAGAGATCCCTCTAGACAACCAACGAAGGTAGGCTTTCCGGACTTTTAGAGGACTTTCCGGCGCAACGTAATGGGTCTGTTGTGCTCCGTGCCCCGGCTTCTGACGCCCCTGGGTTCTCAGTGTGGCTGCGGTATTACCTTCAAGTCCCGCTCTTCGCCCCGGACACGACGTGCCCACGAAGAAACTGCCCTGAGGTCCTGAACTGCTACGGGGATCACCTTATGCACTGACTTCATGGTGGGCACCGAACCCAACGACACTACCGTCAAGTCGCCCTCCTCGCCCAAGACCTGCAGAGGGAAGCCCGTTATCCGGCCATCGAGCAGCGACAGAAACTTCACCGCACAAGACCGGATATCCAGGCAATGGGTAGCAACGGGGGAACGGACTTTTTTAACGTAACGTTCGTCAATCTTCTTGCCCCTCCAATAGGAGAGTGCGTACTTTCAACCCATTCACTTCCCTCAACGCACCCATCTCCGCCAAACGTAGTAGGTATGAGCCACCACTCGCGACGGCTGCTGGAGGAAGGCTTATGCCTATTCCAATATCCACCCTTGGAGGCTGGCACTCACACGCGTACTTGTGGCACGATGCAGCGGCCGCCATGTCTAACGCGGCATGCCTGCTCGCTAGCATTGAGCCGGCCCTGCAAGGAATGTCATTTGGTATTACCCATCAATGACGACTTATCCCGCATTACGTATTAGCAGCGTGGATATAACGGACCGCATCTTCCGTGCATTAAAATAACCCAAACATTTCCAGTGTTTGATATTGAAGAAACGTTTTGACAACATTTACAGTCCAGTGTGACCATTGTGGAAATATCACAAGTTTTTTAAATCCAACTTTTATTATTAGTGGTTGAAGTTCCATGAAGAAAACTTAAGCGGCAACAACGACTTCCGGAGAAAATAGTCAGATAAATGTGATGAAATAATGTTAATTTGATGTTTTTGGAAGAGGACATGGTATTTTGAACTATCACTCAGATGAAAATTATTTCATTAACTTCGTTTTAGATTGAACCCTGGTTTAGCTAGCTCAGTGCAGATAATGTGCACCTGGCAGTTTCGCCCGAAAATATATGGATGGAGTTAGAAACTTAAATTTACAGATAAAATGAACCTTTCATGATAATTCAGCAAATTCGAATCTTTTTGACTACGATTTGATCGGGTTATTGCCTTTTCTCAGAAAGAAAAGCCATACTCATTTCGTTTAAATATTTCATCAGTGTAGAATATCAATTTTCAAATCAACTTGAAGTATTCCGAATAGGAGTTGTTTTTTTGGACTACCTTCATTCACACCTTTATCGCAGAACATAATTTGAAAACGAAAACAGCTTTCAATTGATCTGTGAAATCATTTATATTAAAGTATACTGTATAAATTTAGCAGTCCATACTTGCTAGAAGATTTAGTTTTTATAGTGAAATGGGACTCATTTTTGATAGAACAATTCTTTTTGTATTCAGTTCGTTAGAAAAGACATGCAAGCTACATCTGGAAATATAGGGACTCGAATAACACGAATAACTCCTATGAACTTCTTTTTCTGGAATAATCTATATTTCTGTCACAGAGACTACTTATTTTACACTTTAAAATGTACAGATGGTTAGTTATCACCATCTTTGCTGCATAGCACTGACGCATATACTATGGAATAGTTCAATAAAAATGTAGACTATCTTTTGAGATCCATATCTGTAGTTTTCACCTGAAGTAAGAAACGTAAAAGTTGTTTAATATTCGTTACTATGCTCTGAAAAATCTGAAAGGAGCTTCTTGCTCTAAGTAATGAAACTTGCATAGATATAGTAAAACTAACTACTGGTATTTCAGATGGAATAAAATCTTTGATCTCTCCTTCTATGTATTTCGGATCATATCTTCGACCTTGATTACACTCAAATATAGAATAAAAACGGTTAAAACATCGAAACATCTATAAGCTACCGGTCAAACTGTAATATATAGACGCTTAAAGCACTTCTCATGTACTTTCAATCAATTCAAAAATAAATAACACATCTAAAACGTATCAGAGACAGAAAACCGAGGAAATAAAATATATCCGGAGAATGTTAAGTAAAAGAAAATTGTAACCAACTCCTTGCTACATATTTATTACTAAATAAATAGTAAGAACTTATTTCACCGATATTGCCAAAAATGATTTTTATCACTATTCCTGAAAGTCTCCAGGAGTTAAGCTAGCTACTTTTTATGCCAGAATGAGAAGTTGAAGTCTTACGGAATACTTTAAAACTGCTAACATGATACAGCTTACTTCCATATAAACTTATTAAGAGTCATAACAAGCAAAATTTATGAAGATCTGAGGAGGTTACAAATATCAATAAGTATTTCAGCATTAGATCAATAAATACAGATATCTGATCACTATAATTTACTGCTCTTACCGGTAAAAATATTGCATTAAATGATATGGTGAAATTTTATATCCAGTAAATGGTAGAATTAAATTAACAATTCACACAAAATTATTCAGGGAAAAAGTAATAAAACCTATTGCTCTACGTTTATTGTTTAAATGTTTATAACTGGAGGAAATTTAGGCATTGAAAATTTAAGATTTTAAATATAAATATGGAATTATTTATACAAATTTTAGAGACGATTTCATTTCTATATAATTTTTTTGGACTCTACAACTACTAAAGTAAGTAAATGCTGATATCCGAGGTCATTCTAATCAAATTATTGAGGCGGGAAGCTTGATAGGTTTCCAAATTTCTTGCCTTACTTAAAAGTACGTATACTTTTCACTCACAAGAATCTTGTTTTAGGAATGTAAAACCGGAATGCTTCGTAGTTATTGCCATAGCTGTCTAATTTTCATTCAGTATCCTTTTCATATTTAATATTAATTACATCCATATTCATTATATATTTTAGACGAGAATTGTTACACCTTGAAGTTTGAAATATATTTCAAGAATGTGGAAGAATGTGTATGCAAGGTATATTACATTAAAAACAGCAAAGAAGATTTAACTCCTATATCTGTAAACGAAAAAATATGCGTAAATATTTTCACATAAAAATCCGACCATCGACATTGCATCGACAATTTCTAGTGCAAATTATTTTTCTGATCAATATTGAAAAATATGCTCGGGCAAAATGAGGAGTAATTCAGAATATTTAATTATATTTAGTTCTCCCAAATTTCCACCAAAAGACAATTAAAAAAGCTGAATTAGGATTTATGTTAAATTAATTATTTTTGGCTGGGCTTTGTAACAATTTAAATCATAGGAATGAAAAATAACGTGATATAAATTTAAAAAAATTAATGTGAATAATTGGGATCCAGAAAATGGTTAAAGTATCATTTACTGAAGTTAGAGGATATTTTCGACTATTGTATCATTTATGAGGAAAAAGCCCTGCATTTATCTGCATTCAGTGCCAATAAAGCCCAAACTGTACGAATAGGTGAGAAATTATCCAAATAAATATATTACAGATTCATTATACATGCATTGAGCCGGCCTTGTGAGGAAGTTCATGAAGTGTTACCCATCAGCTACGACTTATCCCGAATAACGCACTCGTGGTGCGGATATAACCCATCACATCTTCCATGCATTAACGTAATCCAAGAATTTCCCTTTTTAATGCTTTAATGTCTCTTACCATCTAAATTCTGCTACCCTTGACTCAAAAAGCACTGAGAAAGATTTTACATTTGCGTTTCAAGGAACCTACAGGTTTACACTCTCGTTATTTTTTCTCTGCCAATTTCCAATAGAACTCTTTGTTCCGCTTGAAAAGATGATTAGAAGCGCACTTACAGGCTAAAGGACCGCCTTAGGAATTAAAAAATTTTAATGGGCAATAAAATTAATAAAAGCATGTATCGACTCCTTGAAGAAGCCTGAAAACGCTTGGTCGAAAATCTTTTCGAAGATACTTTATTATCCGAATTTTTCCAATACGACAGGTTACTACCGCATTCGTTTACTAACGTAAACGAATGCTAGTTTTGATCAGTCACTATGATGAGAAAATAATTATGAGCTGTCCACTTACCACATTTCGGATGATTTGACATCTCGATGACTGTATACCACGCCTCCCATAAATTAATCCATTTTATTTCTCTTCTCCACAGTTCTTTCCGCCCCTATAAAGATGTTGATTTGTACAAAAGAGAGAAAAATGTTTCTGTACTACAAAAGGGATGATGACATGAAAATTATATGTCGTGCTATTTTATTTCAGAAATAATCTTTCATTTTTCTCCACAAAAAAATATATATCGTTTTAAAAGGGGTCAACAAATCCAATTTTGCTTCAATGAGCTACTTATGTTCTAATTGAAACACTTCAAAAATTATTGGAAGGATTGCGTGTCACAAAATATAATTTATAATTATAACCTGGATTAGTGAAACTCTTTCATGTACGCTGCCCGCATGCGTAAGTACTGTGAATCACATATTTATCTCCATTAATTTGGAAATATTGCAAATTTATTTCCAAAATGCATTACCACATCAGAATAATATGGTACGTCCCGGGTCCAAAAGTTTTCCTCACATGCAATGGACCAATGAAAAACCAAGATATTTATAAATAAAGTCTCAGAGGCCAAATTTATTTACCCTCCTCATGACGCTTGTAACATCTACCACCCTCGTCAAATCATTAAAAAGTCCCATGAAAGAATTAAAAGAAGGATGCAAATGTGATGATTTATATTGCAGGTACAAGTTAAAGCAGAGTGCATACAACTTTTAGCGAACTTTTAAATACTGCTTTTTCATTGTGCAAATGTTCGGTACATAACAAATGCATGCAATAGTTTAAGAAAGGAATTTAAGCTATGAAATGGTTTAAGTTCTATTTTGTTTGACATATTTTAGGATTTATTACCATGTAAAATATTCCTCTTTCAAAATTTTATATATACAGAAGGGTGCATAGGCTTATTTTTCGGGATACAGTCTAACTCTACCCATTACATTTATAAATACCTAATCACGAGAATTCGCCCATAAATGTTTATTTCAAACCATTAAATATATATCTTTGCTGAAAGTTTATAGTCATTGAAGAAGTAAACTTCAGTTTATAGGCTTAAATAGGTATTAATATGAGTTTACTTGATCAATTTTGATAATTTACTCCTTAAGTACTCGCCATTTAATATATAAACGTAAAATTTTAAACTATTAATTTAAATATGTTACTGTTTTGTGGTTTAAGTTTCGAAGCGTAAACATAAAATTTCCTCTTATTCATTGAATTCACTAAATAATTTATAGAGTACATTTACTTGATTAATCTTGGTTTCACATAATCAGTTCCTGATATATGTGAAACCAAGATTTCTATAATGGAGTACACAGAAAATTTTAGAAAAAATATATTTTGTGAATTTAATATATAAGTTTAAAAGAATTATATATATATTCTTTAGTTATGCATTTAAAAAGATTAATTTCAATAACTACGCATTTAGTAAAGTCTTGGTTAGCGGTTCTTTTTATTACTTAACAATAAATAATCAAAGTGTTCAGCATTTTCTTCACCTCAAAAAGTAATTTTTTATTGTGGTATTTATACCCTCAACATATTAGAGATGTGTAAATCAAATATTTCAAAATATCAAAGTACTGAAATAATTGTTTTTTAAATGTTTTAGTAACATCTTAATTTGTTTACAATTATTATTAAATTATCCTAGTATTAATCACATTTATATGTAATGGATACTTAAATAAATTCATGGGCCACTACTTTTAGTCTTTCTTGTTGATATTTCAAAACTTTGCAAATATTTTTATATTAATGGCGATGATAGTCAAATTTATTTCGAATTTTGATCATGTAAAACATAATTCTGAGATTCTCCTATTGTAATAAAGCGTTTGCTTACCAAAATCAGGGAATATACCAACAGAATAAAATGCTGTGGATATTATAGTGACTTGACTTCAAAAAGGCGATGGTATGAGAGAAATTTTATGTAAAAATATCTTCTCCAAAACTGCGCAGTTACCAGACTTTCCGTGAAAAATTAAAATTGCATTTCCACGGCCTAAAAGAGAGCATAATGTTTTATCAGAAATTATAGTTCTATTTGAGAAAAATGTTTTACAATTGTTTTTAATGTCTCAGAATATGTGAAACTACAGTGGGATACTATAAATGCACTCGAAAGAATTGTAACCTAAGTTTCCATGATGTTTTGTGTAGAGATATCCGAAAAGTCAAATGTTCCATATTCAATATTTCTTTTTCCGTACTTTGTTGTTTTCACGATGTGAAAAATTTGGGAATACTTTACATGATTTTTAGACATATACAATATTTAGTGTGATTTTACAGTCGAGCGAAGAAATATTTCGAAAATTCCTAATAGAACACAAAAAAATACATCTTCGAACATTAATGGTTATGCTTTAATCCAATAGTTTATTTAAGAAATTTTATACATCTTTGAGTTAAGCGCAAAATAAAAAAGTTTGGAAAAAATAAAAAGAAACTTTCAGGATAATTGAGAAGCACAATATCTGGAGAAAAAACTTATGGAAAATTAATCAAATGCCCCATCAAAATATCAAATTATTATCAGAAGTGTATGTTGCCCCGTTATAGGTGTATTGAATGTTAAGACTTTGATCTATTGTTTGCCTTACTAAATACTAGTTTTTATTGTTAAATATTTCAGAAATACAAAGTCCCGCTTGCAATTGAACTTAATAAAGTACGTATCAAGAAAAAATACAGAAAATGATCTCTACAAGATCCCAGATGAGCAGAACTCACTGAATTTCTTCAGCTAAACCCTTTTATTCGCGCGCACCACAGTGTTACCGGAGATAACCACTATCAGTCCTCATTCAGCGCAACATCGCAACCAGGAAAATAGAGGTCTTTGAGTACCGACCTCGGCCAAATGGCTGAACAGAGAAATAAACGATACGTTTCGTGCCGAATACTTTGATCTTCTACCTATCGCCATCGAATTCTACGACAAAATCGGATCAACTGGAATTCAACCTCTTCACGAACGCAGAATGTTTACAGCTGATCGTGGATAGAAGCGACCTATCTGTGAATTCCGTATCCTACAAACACTTGTCTCAGTGTTTTTACAATACATAACGGTAACGCTGTATCAAAGGAAACTGCGCTACCCCACTACGTGACCTCCACAAGGGGCTCGTGCGTGACACACCCCCTTCTCTGAACTATACGAGACAAAAGCGTTTTCCCTCTGTATACATATGCTGAATACATATTTGTCGTTTGAAAACCATGAAAATTTCAGATAGTGAGCTAGAATTTAAATTTGAACATGATTTCAATGTATAGTTTCACGAACACTACATAAAGAATAACACAAATTTTCTAAGGGAAGAATCCATCGATAATACAGGGAGTAATTTTGGATTTTGGATTTTCTTTAAAAGCTCTTACTAACAATAATTTCAGGTTATAATATATCTACATTGGATTAATCGGCAACTTTCTGTATTAGTCCGTATTGTAGTATGAAGTTTCGAGCAGTATTTGAAGAGAAAATTGCATGATTAAAGTGTATAATATTCATCATTTCTCAGTATTCTCAAAATTTTAATAACTTAAAACAAAAATTAAGAGCATATTTGTAGTTTTTTTAAAGTGATAAAATTGAATATATTCATGGTTCAATTTTATAACTGGGAGTACTTGTTTATGTTTTTCATAAGCTGAAATATCAAATTTATGGTGACCAGTTGGCATTTATATACATAATAAATATCGACAAAGAAGGACTGAGAAATACTTATATTGCACATTTCAACGACTCTACCATAAAATTTTCGTACCCAGAATAAGAAATGGTTATCCACATCCATTTGTTTTGTTCGAACGATGCGAAAAAGAGCTTTTACATTATTATATAATATAATTTTAATCTAAGTAGCCAAAAAGCGTCACCAATACCTTCGCATGTTCTTGACAATCTTTTTACTAATTTTACTGGAATGTTATTTTTACAAGTACGTTGAAGTCATTTATTATCGCGTGGAGTTTTACTTATCTTAAAAATATGTCAAACTTTTACATTACAACAAATTTACAAAACCGCATTGGCATCAGAAGTATAGCTCATGGCCAATTATATAATTAATTAAACTTGTAATCAAATTGGGTAAACCTTCTAACTAGTGTAAATTAGATTTATTAGAAAATGTTTAGTTTCACAACAGAAGTGGTTTTTCTTCAAAAATTCATTTGAAAATGTATTTATAGTTTATCCATGAAGGCACTTTTCGCAATTTTTTCCCCACGCTATTTTCTTTGAGATTTACATTACTTATATACACAAGGAACAGAGATACCGATTAATTTCAAACAGTATCTAATAAGAAAAGTGAAAAAGCCAATTGAAGCTTCGAATCACTCTTCAATCATTTTTAATCTAAAGAAAAAGCGTGATTTCGGAAAGTAACATTTATTCCATTTTTTCCGAATTGCCTCATTTATTCTACATTACTGAAAAATTCAGTTTTTAAGGTTAAATGACTGTAAGATTTCATCTGAATTTGTTTTCAAAGTTTTTTCTGTTTTATGAGAACCAAAGTTAAAGTGTCAAATTGATTTGGAATTTTAACAGTACCTTACTACAAGATATTGCGTATCAGATATATATATTATGCTTCTTTTTTACATTTAATCGTCTGACTGGTGAATGGTGACTGGTGACTGGCTATATTAATTATATAAAGGCGACAAAGTGCACGAATTTTAAATAACTAAAAGAAGATAGTACACACTATAGAACAGAAGATCGCAATATCTATTGAAAAGCCAAATGAGTTTTTATACAATCAAATTCAACCGCATGAATATAAAATATAATTCTATATTGTTTTAGTTTGGAAGAATTACCGGTCGCTCAGGGTTACCTCTCTCGAAAATGAAGTTTTATAATTTTCTAAAAAACGGTTATCACTTTATGGATCAATAGATACATACCTAAATATTTGATTATAAATACGCTCACTTCAATAATGTTAATTGTTTAAAGTTTATTCAAATACTCATAATAAAATTAATTTAGTTTTTTTTTATATATATATATATGCTGATTCTACCCTGAATATTTCCATAGAACACATAATCAAATGTTTTTCCTCAAAATAGGACAATTATTAGCAGACTGTTTTTAGAAGAATCCCAATAAAGTATCAGCACCAATTTCTAGTATTCCACTACGTCGTGCAGTAGGAAATATACTAATTTTCTTGATCAAAATATTCCCGTTGATGTCTTGATCAATGCAGGTGCCTAAATGACTTGTTCAATTTTTCCTTGTTGACAATAAAGAATATAATAAAACAGAAACTTGGCAAATTTTGAACTTATACCAATTGGAAACGGGAAGATGATTTAGGCTTTCGACATGCTTGAGAATTGTTTCAAATTTACGAAGATTCATCAACGACCGGTGAAGGGTGTGAATTTTAATCTTATAATGTCCCGACATCTAATATAAATTTTTTCCTTGGGTACTTCACAAATCATAGCCTCAATACATTAAATTTTAATTACTCTTAAAACCTGAGGTCCAACTCTGAAAAATTAGCTTTTCATAAATTTTAACATTTCTCTTCCTTACGAAAATTATGCTTCATATCTTTTTACATGAAAAATATCTTGGCCCACCACGAACTTAAATATTTGGAAAAAGGTTAATTCAAAATAGAAACAGAAATCGGTAAGGTATCCAAATCTTTTGAGGGACAAATATTAGAATTTTTTACAATTTACGAAAAAATTCACACAAAAATAATGCCTAGAATCCTTTTTTGTTCTTAGGAACTTTTCAGCTCGCTGGAGAGGTTATATTTATGCAGAACTCTCCTTAGAGCTTTTGATGACTCCAAAGACATCAGAGCAGAAAGAGTCAAGGTGATTCATCCTCTTTTTCGACACCAATATCTGAACAAAAGATGTCCTCTTCCGAGACCCAGCCTCTTCTAGGAAATAGTTCAATTGAACGCAAACAAGATGGAGGAAACACTGACTTCCATGGCGAAGATGCCAACCCTCCAGGGGCTATAGCTTTATTTTTCCTAACAATTTCTTCGCTTTCTTCCGTGTATCTTATTTACAGCAGTGGAAAGTTTCCATGTATGACATTACATCCGTTTCTTTTCTCTGCCTGGGGTGGATTCATTGGTTTTCTTTGGGAGGTACGTGGCGGTCCGCTACATTGGTATCCGGTTGTGAAAGCCTTTCGAGGAGCAAATGTTGGATTCGTTCTCGGATTCCAGCTCTATCTAGTCCTCGCGACATCTACGCTTTGGAAAGAAGGTAGTAACGGGCCATATGCACTTCTCATGCGGTTTGGAGTTACATTTTATGCAGGTTGGCTTTTCATTTACTCTCTTCTTGGCCAGGAAAAGTGGAGGGTAGCTGCCGGTATTCCGACTTCAATTGCTGGAATGGTTATGGTAACGTCATTTTTCGGAGATTCAGACATAATGAGTAGCTCTGCGAAGGCTTACTTTTTGGCATTTTTGGTTACGCTCCTTGTCGCTTTTCTGGCGGGTATGGCAGTGCCGCCACAACTCTTTAGTCCCGTGTATCATGGAATACTTGTGCCTAGTGTTATTTTTGGATTTCTCGGAGTGTATAAGTTTAACTTCGGTCTAGATGAATCAAACTCTGGAAATGTGTGGGAGACTTGCCACATGTTCGACAGCGTAAGCGATTTCTGGGGTGAAATTTTCAATTTCCTCTCAGATCTTGTGGCAGTCATTGGTCTAATTGCCGGCGGAATCAGTGCTATTAGGACTTCAAAACTTACCTGGTACACTTTTCGGTATCATGCATCCTCCCCTTTCTGGACACTCCTTCACTTTTTACTTCTAGGCACATACGGTCCAATGCCACCAGGTGCCGGATCTGAGGATTGGAAAATTGTATCTCATATCCCTTTTGCGGCCTACGAAAGGAATCACCCCGCTGCTTCTCCGTTGAGTGTACCCTCCGCAATGGAGATTCCAGTAGCGCAAAAGTTCGACTATGCGTTGCTAAAAACAATCTTTAAGGTAACAGATTTCGGTGATCGATACTTTCCGGCTGCCGTAATAGATGAAATTCCTTCCAACAAACCTCGCGTAGACTCAAGACTTGGAATTGATTACTACTGGTCTGATTATTGGCTGCGTTTCAAGGCTCCTGAAACGTCGAGTTTGATGAAACAGAAATTCCTCAATGGAGAGATGTTAAGCTACTGCTTGTTGTACTCACACGCATATCGCAGTGTCCGAGAGCCAACCGCAGAGGAAGCTTCTCGCGTACTCAATGCAACTGGAAAAATTCCGAATAGAGTACTGGACTTGCAGAAATACGAAAGATATCAGCCAAAAGAAGGATATTCTCCGTACGGAGGAAAAGCATATTTCATAGCGAAGAAATCACACTCCGAACCTTGTGGCTCTGATGATGAAGTGAAAGATTTAGAGGTTCTAGGAGTTGTCGCCCCTCGAGATTCATCAGAAAACGTTGTACCCAAGGCAGTGGGATTTGTGTCAGACACAGTTGGTGAAGATCTCATTATGAGACCAGGACATAAGCATTTTAATTATATTCAAAAGGCCATTCATGCGACAACCATATACGAAGCAGTAGCCCTTCATCATCTCATGGAAATCCATACTGTCACTAGTATCACAAGCATTGCACTTTCTAATGCCTTCGATAGAAAGCCAGATGCTCATGGATTTAGAGCAGTTATGCAGCTCCATTACTATATGTCAACTTTGGTTCAAGAGGTGACTACTCCGCATTTAATGAACCGATACTCAACTTTTCCTCAAGTTTTCTCCTTAAGGGCTGCTCAGATGTCAATTTCCGTGAACGATCACTTCCAAAATTATGAATACTTAGCAGATTGTGATTTTGAAAAGCGTAGAAAACTTATGAAAACACCCCAAATGATGTTCGAGATGGAATATTTCAAGAGATTCAAGGCATATGGGGCTAATTGTGTGCGGGCTATTTGGGGAGATCAAAATGACTCCCCTACAATTACGGGAGAATTGACGGAATCAGAAATTGTCGCTCTTGACCAAAAGATTGCATCTGATGAGAAAATGGCCGAGTTCCTGGATGAACTTATCCGACAAATGCCCACAAATTCAATTCCATATAGGTTTGCTCCCATAGTTAATGGGAAACAAGTATGGAATGCTCTAGGAGTCGTTCAATTTATTGCTGAGACTATCCATCTCCATACTGTAAGGCATCAATATTTAGGTACTAAGATGGCCCTAAATTCCTTAGATCATAGATATTCTGGATTGGGGTCTCATTGCATAGATGATCTTCCCATTCCTGAAGAGGAATACTTCTCACTGATTTTGATTGTTGCCGCAACAGCACTTAAGCCTTTCCCGACACTGCTTGATGGTCATGACTCAGATACTCTTGCTAGCGTCAAAAAGAGCTTTAAGGACTACCTCGGTGAATGTCAAACTCAAAACGCTCTCGAAAATGCATTCATTGAGCTTACTATTGGGGAAGATGGCTTAGAGAAACTAAACGAGAAATGGGAATTGGAAGGCGAAGAAGTGAACGAAAAATTCATGAGGGTACTTCCGAAAGAAGTACATATAATGGCTGGGTACTAATAACTCAATACAGCATTTTACTGCATACTCTAGAGTAATTTTAGATCTAATTAAACTTTACGAGGCAAATATATCTTAGATAACATTTGCGAAACATCAAAATAACCACTTAATTTTACATGAATCACTAACTATTCCAAATGATCCTTATCTTTCACAAAATATCTCTAAAAGAAATAAATTAACTAGATATAATTTTGTTATTGAAAATTGAAAAAACTAGTACCAAATAATTAATCAGAAAATAATTCCTCCCAAACGACAAGTATTTTAGATATAACCTCAGAAGTTGTAAAATTATTCTAACTAGAAATTTGAAAGTACTGAAAATGATCTACATGGTTCTATAGTCACTTAATACAGCTTTACTAAATAAGACCTTGTATGTCTCTCTTTTTCACACGTTTTTATAGTTCAAAAATACAAAAATAAATTTCGTTAGACAATTCAATAACTGAAACTACTATTTCGTGTCCCTCGATCTTTAAATTTCGTGAAAATATAATTATTTAAAATTTTTGGAATTTGTGAAATGAAACCGTCGAATTATACTGGAAACTAAGAATAATGAAAAAAATTATTGAAAAATTTCATTAACTGGTTTACCATTTGAATTTGATTTATATCTTAAAATATTTACTGATATTATGATTGAATAAATATTTGAATCTTAAAAGAAGTTATGTTTAAAAGTTTTTTAAATTTAAATCACTACCAGATTCTGTCAAGAAATTAAATCTCGTTTGCCGAGGAGAAAAAGAAATATTTTTAAAAAAGCATTACTAATTCCCATTTGAGTAAAACGTAATCCTTTATTAGGAGTGAGTTATTTTAATTCAAAAAGGTAGGTGTTTCAGTAGTCGTAAAAGTTTTTACATGGATCATACTGCAATCAAAAGAAGCCGAAAAGAACCTAATTTTTCAATTCCATATTTCCAAAAATTTGCTCCTTACGGATTGATACTATAGAAAACTCGATAACTCCTTCATATTAAAGTATTAACGGAAGCTAATTTGATACATTTACGTAGAACGAGCTCAAATGGATGAAAACCTAAAGTAATTTTTCTTTAATGTATTTTTTTGCACTCAAAAGTAACATAGCAATACACAAGTATCATTTGGTTCATGATATATAAATACAATCAACCTGATGAAAAGATACGTCAATTTAAAACCCCGATCTACATAGCAGATCAAAAAATGCCCGTTTCGTAGCCAAATGAGAGTGAATTCAGACATTTAATGCCAGTTCGTTCATTGAAGAAAAACTACAAAGTCTACTTTCTAGTAGCACTTACGTGACATAAAAACTAGTAACCTAAAATCATCCTTTTAAGGATTATTGAAGCATCCAAGCATCAATCGGCGAATTTACAAGTATTTGAATCTTTACAACTTGAACAATCATTTCCTCGCTATTTTGTTTCGGGATTTCTATGACCTTTCCGACTGTATACTTTTCTTTACCTTCAAAATTGCGCGAATTAAACATACTCATTCTGAACTTGATTTGGCCTTATTAAGGAATTTACTTGGCCATTCTAGTAGATTAGACAAAAATCGTAAATGCCATAAAAAGGCTTTTAGTCATAAATGGCATAAAAATGGTTCTGGGCACTTTCCGTGCAAAATGGTGGACCAGGATAACATTTCTACCACGCTTAACCTTAACTAATTTCAAATGCCTCAAATAATGGCTATGGGATGTTTCATGGGCCTGGGTACTTTAAAAGCATGCAATGGCGTTGTTACTTAGTTCTGAAGGGGTCAAATATTTCTGTTATAAACCGAATTCTGGAAAGTAGTATCTTTTTGTGCTCCAAATTTCTCAAGTAAAATTTTAAAAATGAATTTTTTTATTTTTCCTAAGAATAAAAGAATAGCATTGTTTGCTCACAGAACTAGTTTGTAGTCAAGAAGATTCTCTTTTAGAAGAAATTAATGTATTAAAAAAGTAGCTTAATTGGCAATGGGATACTGTCTTGAGTATTGAATTGCAAAGATAGAGTTTTCTACACTTCTGATCTATATTCCTTATCACACAAATATTATGCATCAAAGTAAAAAGACCAGCAAATTTCGCTGATAATTAAGAAATAGTCAAAGAAGCGACGAATATTCACTGACACAATTCAACGGACAAACTATGTGTAGATATGAAGGAAAAGTAAAGAGAGTCTGGAAAGAAAACTGAGAAACTTAAAACAAAGAATCTAGAAAACAACCGTTATTGTCTCCAATCTACACTTACAAAACGCGTTAAAATTTTTTTCTTGTTAGTTGTTGATGTTCTACGCTTTTTTGCCCTCACATTATTGAAGATTTTATACTCCTTTTTAGTATTTCGATACTACATATTTTTTCTATTTTCAAAATTATGTAATGCGATTTATGGAAATTTTACCACTGCAAAAAGTTTCATTTTGTAGATGAAAATTAATTCGTACCACCAATGCTTGCAAGACCGAAAAATTCGACAGTTTTACGGTTTAATCTAACTAGCGCTGTATTTAATCGAGGAATAATATGTTTGTTTCTTTTTAAGTCTAATAACGCTGTACTACTCCCTCTCTTAGCAGTTTCCTTAATGCAAAAGGGGGCAAAATAGAGATATAGCGAGCGAATCGCACAATTCTTCTCTGCAGAGATTTTTTTATTGTAGTAAATCTTAGCATTGGCATAAGGAAGAATTTGGGAGGTGGGATTTGTATTCATAATCAATAAAATCATTATTGGTATGTAAAATTTCGCAAAGCTGTATTGTTAGGCTAATCCTAAGACAACTTCGTTGCACAGCTGCAAGCCTACGACGCGAGCAACGTCTTAGAATCCGAGAAACGTAGTCGCCACAACAGTAGATGGGAAGATAGGGAACAGTATAACCGAGTGAATAGTTGATGATAGCTGGCGTGTGTGGCCCGTTCGTAGCGCATCCCAGTAGTTTACTGCGTGTACCAAGAATAGAACAATACAAAAAAACGCTTGGCCCCTTCGTCCACGACGCGCTCGCAGACTAGTCTATAAGTATCGCGACTCTGAATTTCCGCCCGTTCTTCCTTTTGTTCCAACTTCCCGCTCAGCGCAGACTTGCATTCTTGTCTCCATGCCTACCTGAATTCACACAAAACAACAATTCGCTAACGTCGCCATTCTCACGCCCGTTGCAACACCACGAACACCTCTCTTGCTGTTCCACGTAAGGCGCGCAAATCGAACGAGTATCATGCCCTTCTAGACATAGTGTCGTCACCGGATTCGTTCTATACTTAAGATGTCAAGTGGGAAGTACTGTACTCCAGCAATGTACTTGTTGACAACTCTGTTGACATAGGACTGTCCACGCATGTGTACACACAACTACAGATGTGACACGTCTCAACGACAAGTTGGAAAAGCAGGCGATAATCTCGAAAAATTTATGTTCTGAAAAATCGAAAGACAGTAAAGTAACCGCTAACCATTCTGGTATTTTCCTGATTTTCAATTGAGGACATCTGGATTGACATTTCCAATGCAATTCCAAATCAAAATTTTTGTTTCCACATTTGCACAATTTTTTGAGCATAACTTTACAATTAACTGAAACGGTTTAATAATTAATATTAGACAGAATTAATACATCAAAGTTTATTAAGGTACTCGTTTAAATGGTAATTTACGCAATAATAATTGAATAAAATATAGGATGCTTTCAATTTCAGCAAAAATTAGATCAGTTTCATTTTTAGGAATCAATTTTTCGTTTTAGTAAAAAGTGCAAACAGTTGCCTTATTGATGAACTTTGAACGCTCAAGTCTCAAGTAAAGAACTAAGCATAATTAAAACTGAAAATCATTACAACCCTACTCAGCTACTTCTGGGTTGAGTACATATGTCTAGAAGTCACACTTCCATCAAGCATCAATTCTACTGTGGCTTAATTGACACATAAAGTAGTTTATTTCTTTATTTAATCACTAAGAGGAAATAAACTTCTTCAAAAAATAAGTTTCTTTTCAGCTGACCATATATGCTTACAGTAGACTGAAACTTAATTTACTAGGATGAAGTCTCTTAATAAGTATGCATTGAAGAGAAAGGATCATCCTATTTTTAAAAAGTCATGAGTACCTAAAGAAATATTCATATCAATAATTTCGTTGGAAAAAGCCTTTAGAGATATTGAAAATGTATTATTTTTCATTTTGAAATCGGAAAGGGTTTCTTTTTTTGGAAAGATAGTTCAAAAAATTATAATTGATATATATACATAGAAATACTAGGAAACTTGAGCCTATTTCGAGATTACTGACTTCTCTGTCTCATATCTAAATTAATGTCCGTATTTATTGGCTGAAAATATTCTCTCAGCACATCGAGAATCTCCAATTAACGTAAACGGTTAATATATTTCTACTAATAAGAAGGGATACAATTGAATTCTTTTTGGATTCTCTAATTGTTTGTTAATTGAAACGTTTCAGCTTCGTATCTCCCACTTTCCCGCCTACGTACACAATCAAGATTTCTTATTTTCATTCAACTTGCTTTTGCTGTAGAAAGCAGGTCAGGAAGCGAAGGAACTTTTCATTGCATAAATGTTTTTTTGGAATACCTACAGAAACTTTACCAGAAATTTAAAACAAATCATTACCCTTTTACATAAGAGAAATATCATCCCGCCAACGTCATCAAGAAGTATACATTGCTCGAAAACAATTTTTAGTTCCAGAACAGGAAAGCATCTATAGTCTAGATTTCCTTACTGAATTTTTTCAGCAGTTTGATTTTCTCTTAAATTTAGCATCTCCAGGATATTTATTTGAACTTTTAAATGTATTTACAGCAGATATTTGCTTTCGTGTCAGATAATTGCACTATTTATTCACTTTTTGAACAAATTTTTGAACAATGATTTTTACTTTATGCTTTTTCAGATCCTTTTGATAATAAAAAACTTCTAAACAGTTCATTAATAATTATTTAAACTAATCGCTAATTCAAAATGTTTGCATGTTGAAGATTGAATAATTATTAAGCCATTAGAGGCTTATTTCAATCTCTTATGCTGTAATTATTTGTAAATTTGTCCATAATATAACTCAAATATTTGCAAAAACTTCGACTTCCGAGCTTTTCGCTTTTTAAAATTTGGAATAATATTTAATCTTAAGTGAGAAATTCTTACTCATATTTATTTGTAAATGCAAAGTAGGTAAGGAAACTACGCCATGATAGTAGTAATTTTCAGACATATCTCCTGATGCATAACTTTCTCTATCATTGTAATCTTATTCGCAAAGATAAAGGATTCCTTTAAAATTTGGTCACCTGGGTTGGAGAAATTTTTTAATATTCACATGTAAGTGCCAGATATACCAATTTACTAAAATAGAAATATTCTGACGAACTCTATTACTCAGTGTTGAGAAATTACGTCCACGTTCTTTCGAAAATGTCTTTCTGCAGGAAAATAAGAAAAATAAAAGTAAGAATTGGAGGGATAGGAGTATAATTTAATTTAGATAAAGTTAGGAAGGCAATTGAATTCCCACGAATTTATTCAGCCTAGGCTTCAACATTGTACCTGTTAAGTAAAATAATACAATCAATGATTCCCGAATTTATTTTGTGTCTGCTTGGATATTTTTATATAACGTTTCTAAATTTCCCCTTCCATTTCCACTTTATCACTTCCTCTAGAATTAATTCATGCTACACTTATGATTTATGTAATAACAAGATGTGTTCTGCTATTTTGGACAGCATTATTTCATTTCATAGAATTCTAAAAGTAATTTTAGGAATAATTATAGATAGCTCTTCAGAGCCACACGAAAACCACATGGTATAGTTTATGGGTACATCAATAATTAATAACTCGGCTAACTGCTACAGAGAGGGCTATATTCATTCAAATTACTCCACAAAAATTTGGAAATAATTTCTTTTTCTTCTGTAGTAAATAAATACTGCAAACAACTCAAAGAAATAATTTTTTGAAGGTCAGAATTCTGTTTCTGATTTACTATTACCGAGAAATCTTGTATGAGAAATGCGAAAACAAAAAGAATGACTTCCTGAACTTATATTCTTCACTTTCTGCACTATTGTACGGTTCCAATCGCACTAGGTCTGTTGGTGCTACTGGCAGATAAATAATAATCGCATCCATTCTGCTTTTTAATGATGTTCTCGTAGAAATTTTTAAAAGACGATAAAGTATTAAATCTACAAATCGGGAAAATCGTTTAATTTTAACCAGGCAGAACATTTTTTAAATATTAAATATATTTCATTTTCGATCACATAAAAGTATTCTTTAGCCAGAGCCTTTTCAATCTTATATCTATTATTGAATGCTTTAAGTTTTTCTTGCCAAGAAAAAATCAATGAATCTATATTTCTTTATTTACTTGTGGTATTAATTCACATCGAAGAGATCCGTTTTCAACAAAAAAACCATTTACTTCTCCTATTCATTGAAACAGAAGGCTATGGAAGTATGTAATTAATTATTTTTTGGAAACTAGATTTCCCGTAAAGAAAAAAACCGGCTTTCTAAATATCTCAAAAATCTAAGCTTCATGGTTCCTGCAAAGAAGATCTGCAGAACATTGAAAACATTCGCGTTTTATCCAGTCGATTTTCTAGTCGACTGAATTTTTCAAATTTATTGCAAATAATCCGCCGAAAATAAATCTTTTATGTAAAACCTACATTCGTTCGGGGAATGAAAATGTTTGCTTGAAAATCTTCGATTCAACTTAGGAATCTCTCTTCCGACTACCTGCAACGTTGACCATACCGATCTGTATGTATTTTAATACATTTTAAGCCTTCGATTTCTTTGCATCATCAGCCGTATGTAGATCTATTTTGGAGGATCATCATGAACAATAAAATAGGTGAAGATGATCTGAAATATGGTCAGGGCGGGAAAGAGGATTCCACCGCGATGAGGAACAGAATTGTCGAGCAGCACCGGTGGCCTTATTTATATATTATTAAGTCTAGATTCATGTAATATTATCTAAGGGAAAACAAAATCTGAAATATACATTCCACCCGAGGCGAGCCTCAGTGCGCTTCAGATACTGATCAGGTATCGAGGAGCATACATAACGCTTCTTTACTTGAATATCCTTGATTCTGATGACAGTCGAGGTACTGCCAAGTACATGGTGATCAATGAATGTTCAAAGAAAATATTCAGAGAACTTTTTTCAACGAGAAAGAAATCGCATGCAAAGCAGATCAATATTTATTTAGACAGCAAAAATGGCGTAGAAAGTCGCTCATATACTTTGAAAACTGATTTCATAAAGGCTTGGGTACAGTAATCTACGATAGAGCCGCAAAATACTGAAAATTCATTCTGGATGGGCCTCTTGTGATGTCTTTAGGTACTGTGCTATTTAACCCAGCAGAGAACTATTGCGTATACTTGTAAAATGCTGGCGATGAAACCCAGCTTATTATTTCGTCTATGTCACACGTAACATCACAAATATTTTCAGATACAGTAGAGAAAGACATGAAACTATTGTTTATGAAATTATTCAAAAAAAAATGTGGGAAATTAATACGCCACCGGGGTGTTTTAATATACTTCTCCATTTTTAATTTATCGCTGAATGTTGCACTACAGCGTATTTTTGAAAGAAAAAAAATAGAAAGAACGACTAGGAGCAAAGGATTACAACATCAATACAATCCATTTAACATAGGAAGAATCAAAGCGGTAAGAGGCTCAGAGTTTTCTGAGTAGCGTGCATAGAATGATAAATTTAGAAAGAAAACATCAGTCGTTCTAATGATTTATCGAGGTTTATGAGACCCACTAGGGCTAGGAGAGCTAATATGGGATTCAAATATTCAAAGAGCGGAATTTTAATCTTCATGGTCGTATTTAGAATACATTCCATGTTTTGAGGTGTCCAGACACGGACTCAAGGGGACCATTCGTATTTTCTGATGTGATCTTAACTGTGTCGCGCGTGTTAAATGATTTAGAGCTGGGTGTATCGTTTCCCGTTGCAAAGATACTCACTATCATTGTAATTGCCATTAACACCACTCTTTCAGTAGCGTAACTGAAAAATATTCCCACAATACACGTAGATTTACGCTGGTTAATAGTTGATGAACCGCCAAAGTCCTCAATTTCTTTCTTCCTAAATATTTTTTTATTCTAAATAAATCCTCCTCCGTCCAAATTTAAGATATACATGTTTTACTCATATTCGAGAATATCTGTGTTCAATTAACGTTTATTGAAGGTATAGAAATATTATTTCGTCTGTTTTAAGGAATGGTCGCAATTTGAAGCAAATTAATAGGATTAGAACCGCTATTTGTAGAGCTGAGGGTGCTCCACGTAAAGAAAATATCCCCTTTTAGAACTCTTAAACGCTTTATCCAGATAAATGTCAACCGACATCAGAATGACCCTTCATTAAAAATTTATTAAAATGTTTCCAGTATTAATTTACTACCATCTTTCAATGAATAATTTCATTAGCGTGCATAAATATTTATTTGCGTATTTCTACGGAATCGGCGCGCAGATATATAATTAAAACCGAGTTTCCACTTTTTTGACTAAGTCTAAAAAGTTAACCTCTCATACCCTTCCTTTTGTGGGAAATCAGTTTGCAAGTCGAAAAAAACTTGATAGCGGCATTTGAACGTTCTGTTTTATTTACATAAATAAATTGCATTGAAAGTGAGTACTTACAGCATAAATATATGAAATAGGATATTGTCGATTTAGTTTTAGAAAATAGGAAAACACATCGTGAAGAAAGTATTTTCTAGGCCTTTGTTGATGTAATATTTTCTTATCGATTTTTAAAGACAAAAAGAACTGAATTTAAACTTTAGTAGCTGTGAGGAACCTTTTATAAAGAAAAAGAAATCAAGAATGTATGAAAAATTATCTAAATATCTCGTGAAAACATAAAGTAAGCCTGATCAATTGACAATATACCCATAGCAAACAAAAAGTGGGACTTCTTCTGGATTTTTCTTTTTGATAATATCTCGTTACCACATCGAGTATTTACCGTGCTTCGCCAATATCATCAGAGAATTTCTTTGTTCATACCTTTTTTGCACAAAGATATTCTATCATTAATTGGTCCAATATTTCAAAATTTTGTATTTTTCTCATTTCAACATGTATGTAAGTATTTTCAACCCTTCATGGTGATCTTTTGTATCATACTATGCATACTAGGAGGAAAATTTATCTATTTCAAGGACTTTATTGCATTTTAGTCCTTAGAGGTAAATTTTTCAGTCAGCTAGTTTGAATATCTCAATATTTCCTACCAAGAAGATTCGGATAAGTGATTTAATATCTTTGAAATACGGAGCTTTTTCTCATTTTATCCATTTCACTTTCATATCCAAATCATGGGCGCTATACACATGCCACTTCTTTCTATTTGATCTCTTACCGTCTATCTTCATCAGAAAAATGCATGCGGTCCTGATTTTGACCAAAACGTCTAGTAAGACTGAAATATGAAAATATTTTATGAAATAATTACATGCTCATATGATCTAAGCATAGAAAAATTAATTGCGAACAAGAGGAAAATGACTGCGATTAGTTTTCTAGAAAAAATATGGAGTACCTCATATTTTTAGATACCGACGCTTATTAAACTATTATTCAAATGCGGATAAATCAAAAGAATTCAATGTAAAACTTCCGTCCCCAATCAGAACTTTAAAAATTTTAGAACTACCCTTTTAATTTTCTAAACACAATCTCTTCGGTTATATTTCACTTCTGCAAACTTTTTGGATTCTTCTCATGAAGAATGGATTTTCAATGCGAGAATGATGAATTCATGTTAAAATTAATTCAAAAAAATCTTCTATGACAATAAAAATATCAAATCGCCAATGTTTATTTTCTTATAATCCGATAAAAGCTTGTATCGTAGTAAAATCACTTTTATTCATGTATACGCCCTTTAATTTATATGAAAGAATCTGGAACCTATCTTCACTGGTATAAATAGTTTTCATGCCTGTGTAATTTACTCATCTTCATGGTTCTGTTTCATATTAAAACTTAATTTCCACAATTTGGACCCATAAATTCATGCAGTTCTCCCAAAGATAAATTTCTCCTATTTAATTTTTCCCAGAGTTGTTCAAGTGATACATATCAATTCCTTTTTAACAAAATACAGCATTGCAGAAAATGAAAACTGCATAGGGTTATTATTCAGAGATATCAGCGAAAAAGAGTAAATGATATCTACCTTTATCCTCTAAAAGTACCCAAACGTCCTTTAAGTGAAAAAAAGAAGCGTTCATGCAGTAACAAGAAAGAATTGGTATTTTCACCCGATTTTGTGAAATTAGAGTATCTTACATGTTCTCATTTGACGTTTTAAACCCCCAAATTTGGAAATTTAAAATGTTTTATTTCATAGTTATAGAATGAAACGTGAATTATCTAAAATGAGATCATACTTACACGAAGTAAAGGAATTAAGGTTAAAATCCTTCAAAATAGTCTTTTTTGTAGGGAGCTCGCAATAAAGAAAGTAAAATAAATAAAAATTGTGTATGGAGCCATTGATTAAATGTCGTAAGCCAATCAAAGACCTCCGGAAATAAAAAGAAGATGTTTAAATGGGTACCATCTTATTAACACACACCCCTTGACTTTTTTGGACACTCCGATCATATTGAAAGAGGGTATTCTTCATTGTTGATCTTCTCATGATATACAAACTACCAATACCGTACGCAAAATGAAAAAAACTTACCTCTTCGAGAAAATTTTCTCATTTTCACTACATTATGTCTAATAACAATATTTATCTCTTTTAGAGGAAATTTAGCCCTCAAAGGAGAGCTAAAAGCCAAATTTCATAATTGAATGTGATTACATTATCAATTGTAATAATAACAAATTTACATTTCCCATATTTAGTACATAGATTTCAAAACATTCGGGTTTTTACTTTTCAAAGTATCTCGATTGTAGTAAATGTTTCTGTAAAAGATATTTTCTCCAAATTTATAGTTATTGGAGGCTCTAGTGATCAGTGCCTGGGCTTCAGTTTAAAATGCTCAGCTATTTACTCTTAAGGAAACAAATAAGCTCAGATGTTATAAATAGCATGAATCTTCAGATTCATACTATGAAGAGATTTTTCGATAAAAAACCCAAAATTTTCAAAGGTATAGAAAATAATCCTGATGTCACCATATGTAACTTGAGCAAGGATGAGGTAATCGAATTTTAATCATAAAATCGAAAATGAGCCATAATGACATTCTTAATTTGATTTTACTTGGTCACATGATGAGCAAAAGACGTTTTGCATGTAAATTTCATCTGCGTACAAGTTGAGGCCTTTAAATTGGAAAATAATGAAACCAACTGCTGGTGACTGTTATAATGCGTTTTATATTTCCCATTTGTATCAGAATTATAATTGAGTGGATCAATACTGAAATAAGAACAAGATGATGATGATTTTGCAATTTAGTAAAAGAAATCAACTAGAAACCTCTAAAATTATATGCACATAGGTCAAATATGATATTTCGATGAACATATCGATGGTAAATGTCGGGGAGGATACAGGCGGAACTACTGGAAACAGAGATTCGTTGCTATGTTTCGGGGGCAGCGATGTCTTCTTAAAAATGTAACACGAAAGAACTCGACTGCCTGAGACATGTAATTCGGCTAGGAGAGAGGCCGACCAAGCTGAATTCCTCCTTTTATTCAACAAAATGATACCTACATCATACAGTGTCATGATTCTTGTATGTTTTTCGAAGTAGGTAGACATGGAAAGACACTACTCGCCATCGAAATTGCATACTTCTTCCCCAGTTCCTTACATCAACATGCGTATTCGGAGTCCGGCTGAATACCCTCAATGTCGCCTGCATGTTCGCCCCCAAGAAACAGAAATACACGGAACAATGGTTCGTCAGAGTCTTTGCAGTAAATTGGAATAGAATCTTCCTAGAGAAGAGGTCAATAATTGTAGTTTGCTAGTAAAAAATGCAGAATTGTTGGCATCACTCTGCTGCACCTCCTCAGTGATCATTCCCATTACTTGAGCGACGATGGAGCTAGGTCGAATAAATTTCATTTAGATGTGAAAGCCCGCCATTCCTCATTTAACTATCAGTGAGAGCACATGACTCTTACTCACAATTGGTTCACTTACAGGTATCTTCTCCATACATTCCCAGTCATCTGGCCCCGATTCTTAGGTATGCCTGACTTTACTTTTCAGTACAGCTGGCTACAGTACCCAATTTCTGAATGCAGCGCCATAACGCCACCTGACACTGAGTAAACACACAATTAATCATGAAAAAATGTAGTACCCGCTGATATATGACTCCACGCTGAAGTGTTTCTCTCGCATAGAAAACAAGACCCCGCGAAGCGGGGTCAAGGTTTTCGGGTCTTGTTTCTAAATTTAAATATTTATCCTTTTTCTGCCTAAATGAAGTTTTTTTTGTAGTCTTTTACTTCCCCCCCACAACTTTCTATATCCAGCCTGGTGCGAGTCGGCAGCAAAGTCCTTCTGGAAGGATGATGAATGGACAAGATTCCCCAACCCCGCAACGCACTCGGAAGAAGATATTCGGCGAAGGATTCGCCGCCAAGCATACATGGGGACGCCTGCAGCAGCGTTCCTGACTGCGCATCCGTCTGCGGTCAACCGAACGTACGACGAGATGTGGACAGCAATGCTCCGTCGCCATCTAGGAGTGCCCGTGTTTAATGACACTGCTCCGCTGCGGTGCGTGGAGGGCCACAGGCCCATGGGCGTTCTAGGAGACCATGCAGCAGACTTATGCAACAAAGGTCTCGGATGGACCAACCGTCACACAGCGGTGGTAAAGGTACTTGGCTGAGAGCTGTTCAAGGCAGCAGGAGTCAGCGTTCAATACGAAGTGAAGTACCTACTTCCTGGACTGAACGCGCGACCCGCAGACATTCTGATGTACTCAAGGTCTGGTGCAACAAACACCCAGTCCCCTCTCCCAGTGACGTATGAAGTAACTGTATCATCCCCGTTCCAAGAGAGCAATAAGTCACTGGCAGCACGGGAAGCGCGAGCTATTGCAAACGCAGCAGGAAAGCGGAAGAAGAGGGACTTAGCTACGAAAGTGGCAGCGATTCCAGGCGAGGCAATGCCGGGACGATCAAGGCTAGGATGGGATTTTGTACCACTAGCCTTAGACTCGTTAGGAACACCATCTTTAGAAACATCCAAGGTTGTAGAGACATACGCGGAAACAGTACCGTCTCGTAGCGGATGCTCGACTGGAGGATTGAAGAATCGCCTGTATCAGAAGCTTAGCTACTCAATCTGGTCAACATGTGCAGCATCCGTAATTTGTCGCGCACCGCAACATGCAGAGCTTAGTCACCCAATTCCAACTTTATTTTTGAGTACTTTGCAAAGTTGCACATTTGGACTGTACATCAGTGATAAAATATGAACAATCACCCTTGACTGGCCCCATTCATGAATTGTTCTTGTCTCTTTTCATACGTTCATCTACCGTTTCCATAAAAACGTAGGTGGCACACTGTGACATTTATGTCATGATGTCAAATGTCAGTCAATGCCATCTAAGGAGTTTGTTGACAACGCCAATATCTCTGGTATGCCGGTTCAAAGGTCTCCATATGATTCATATCATCCTAATTCCATTGTGGGTACCCCAATTCTCTTTCCATTAACCACACAGTAGTATGATGGACTTCCACTGTATTCACTGGAACACTGAACGCCTGCGCCTGTTGAAAAAGTTGGTAACTGCCATCGCCAATGTTGACAATAGGCGATTTGTGTCCAATAAATATATCCCTAATGCCCGGACCGTTTGAATAATCGAACTTAGCCCATTTTGGGCCACGCCGGGGTGAAGGCATGCAATGCCCGTGCGTTCGATTAATCTATCTCTTCTTCGCAGCCTTCTTCGACTTCCTCTGCCCTGCCGTACCCCCCCCCCCGGCACTCGATTCGCCAGCCCTTCGTGGCTGCTTCGCGGCCACTCCTCTGGAAGGCCCCGCAAGTCTCTTGCCTCCTCGGCTAAAAGTCCTCGTCGTCAAACCTCTTGGTGCCTGCTCCTCGGTAACCTCCGCCTGGACCTCATCTGCCTGGACCTCATCCGCATCCTTTCCCAACACTTCGACCTCCGCGCCAGCCTTGACACCCGCCTCCGGTGGCGTCCTCTCGCGTCCCGCTCCCGCAGCTCCAGCCACCGCGCCTGTCTTGAACCCCGACTCCGACGGCGTCTTCTCCCGATCTTCATCCGACGCTCTGACAAACCGCCCCGTACGTTCGATTAATCGACCGTACGGGGCGTTTTGTCGCCTCTATTGTTCATGTTCTATACCGCTTCGAATAGAATAATTACCGTCTTCATGTTGCCAAAACCACCCTCTACCCTATCCTTCTTTCTTGCCGTGGTCCCTGCAGTACTTTTCACATGAGCGATTACCAAAGTCCCCCTTCTTCCCGACTTTCCCGATCCCCCCGCTCCGGATACGCTCTCGAACTCAACGTCATTCCCGGCACCACCACCCCTTCTTCCTGACGCTCCTACTCACCGCTCCTACTGCATGGGGTGGCTGTGGTTTGCCTCTAACGTTGCAATTGTCGTTTTGATTTCTCACCATTTCGATATCCCTTCTCTCCCCCTCGTACTCACGTCGCATTTTCGCCATTTCTCAGTGTGTTGCAAAGCGCTGCCACCATGGTACAAATCACCCACTGCGCTTCAAATCTCCACCACACTGAAAACGCATCCCTCTGTCACCAAAAGACATTTGGTTGAAAATTGCTGGATCCATAGGCTATCATCGTCACCGTATCCAATCTCCCACCTCGCCAGCAAGCTCTCTCCCCCGTTTATGGACTCATGAAAGTCAGCTTTGGAATGTTCCCGGCCTCGCTCGAGCGACTGAAACCTGGACTCCTAGGAAAAATGTCGAATCCGTTTGGGACATTGCCTAACGTTGAACATGAAGGCAATGTCGGGCTCTTTTAGCTTCTTTTATCCCGGCGACCCAGGATGGTTTGGATATTAGCCCCGTCCCTGTTTCGCACTCGACAGCACTGCCGCCTGCATTTCCAAATGGCTAACTAAGGCATCAGTCTCCTGCTCCTGGGCGACGTGGCGGACGACAGGGTACTCGTGGCCGTGGAAGGGAAGTGGTCGGGGTTGGGGCTGCAGTGGGGGGACCAAGCAAAAAGATACATCATCAGGATGTAAGATCCAGAAGCCTCCACCTATTGTATTCATGTCGGAGAATGATTTTAAGAAGACATTCTTCGCCAATCGTGCCCGAAACTTTGCGATGTCCGTTGAAACCCGGCTGGAAGTTGAGATTCGCTCACTCGGAAAGTCACTGACTCGATCTTCGGTGGTGTTCATTTTTGTACGGGACACACTGAACACGACCCATCACTGAAGTTATATGTCAATAACAACTAAAGTTCTGTTGACTTCTGTGTGCACATGGTAGCATGCAATATTCGCATTAACACAGATCGCGTTATCGCAATGCTCTCCACAGAGACAGAATCGGACATCAATCCATATTTCATCAAGTTTATTATTAATAGCCTAATGTCGTATAATCCTCCAGGTTGTGGGTTTGAAGAGAGCCGTGTATGGACGTCTCAGAGGGACAGTGAAGTCCTCATGGCGGAATTCGACCAGATGGCTTTTAAAGTCTCCAAACGCATATTTTTGGACCATGCACAGGTATTTTACACTTTGGATGATTACTTATTTGGTTCCTCCTCGAAGTAAATTCAAGTTAAGACACTCAGTAACCACTAGGCTGAAGGCAAGGGGTCCAGTGCTGACGCTGTTGCCGATAAATTCGTTCATGTGATAGTACAAATATGGTTTCGTCGCCGTGGTGAGAGTGTGGAGCAGGACATGCGTCGGGCTACTGAATTGATAACGGAAGGAAGAGGGGATATATTTATGACTGGAATGGCTCTGACAATGTAACGAGGGTTTGCTAGCTCTAAAGTGGTGGAAGAGCTCATGAATGTTTGTGTTAGCGTTCTAGGGGTGGTTGAGAATCAATGCAACAGTTAACACCCGTTCGTGGCTTCATCACACTTGAAACCAAACAAAACACCAGACAGTACCGGGAGCGATACCGATGAGGCCATCAGCAGTGCTAATGAGGAAAGTGACACTGAGGATGATAATGAAGAACTCATCGGGTTGCAACGTGACAGACCGGGGGCATTCATCATTGACAACTACCCTGATATAGGCCCAGGTGTGTTCTACGCTAGACGAAGCGTGGCTGGGCGAGGTCTTAGGAAGACTTGTCTGCATTCTGTGGCCGTACTGGGGTATAGAATCAAAAAAAACGCAAATGTATAACGTTTCTTGCACTCAGTTCCTCCTCCATTCGGTGATAGCTTCCCCTATTGGCTGATGGTGCCCGCACCTATCACTTAAGGAAATGGATGTCCTAAGCATGCAATTTATGTGTCGTCACAATGTAGTAGCAGGCAAGAACTGGAGCATTATTTTTCTTCGAACTCCTTCATCCTCACCTTTAAAAAGAGGACTGCAGATTGGTTTCTCCTGCGCCAATTTTAAAAAACAGCAACGTTTGCAGTCAGGCTTTTCCGGACAAGTTCTACTGTCTGTTCGTTTTTTGTAGTGGCATCTTCCGAAAATACTTTCTGTGATTTCAAGGAAGTTGCTACAGATTTAATTGATAACTGGTTTGGTCGAAACCGAGCTACAGAGGGCATGAAGCGAGGTATCGTGAGCGAGGCCTCAGTGATTAACGCACTAAGTCAAGACGAAGAAGTAGTAGAATTGCTCACTTGTGGTTTAATTGGGGGGGTTGGAATGTGAGTAAGTAGCTTCTGGTTTTGCCCCATCAATACATCGTCTATAAAAGGGACGCCAGAGAAAGTACCCAGTGTTGTTCATGCTTTGGTTGAAATTAAGACCAGAGTGGCAAGCTCGAAAGTAAACCAGGGACTCGCTCATGTAAGTTTGGATTATGAGTTTGTGAACATGGGCAGTGCAAGGCCTAAGATGTTGGTTCCGTTGGATCATCAGTTTTAGATACTCCACAAGTATATTTGCACAAGGTTCAGGGATGCAGTGTAAATGTGTGCTGCGGAGAGTCAAATTCTGTATAAGGTATTGCTTTATATTAGCGAAGACATTTACGAAGGAGGGATGACTGTCATGACTGTGTATTTTGCACCTCACTTTGAGTGGATCTACAGGGAACCTTTCGAGGTTCCAGAAGAGGTGGACAAGCAGCAAGTGGAGATTTTAATATCGCACTACTCCCTATTTAAGGCAATGTATATCATCGCGAAGAGTGATGGGCCTGTTAGTCCAATCAAGCTATTTAAACACAGCTCGCAAACGCTATTCAGTAGCCCGAACGGCGTGGAATCCTCAGCTCAAATGCGTAAGTTTTTAAAGAGTCCGAGTACGCGTTTAAAGTAGGTATGTAAGATTTTATCAGATGCTCTGAAAATAATACTGTAGAATGCGTGTATGGCCTGGCGCACTGGAAGTCGTCGTGAGCGTTTACAAACAAGCGAGGAATTTAAGGATTTGGACAGCTTACGCGATAGTTTACATAACACAAAATTCTTTGAGGATTTTGTAATGGAATTTTCAATAGACCTCCTTCGTCATGTAAAGCGGCGCAAGGAACAGTATGACGGTGACGAACATTCTGTGTTAGTTCCGTCGGCGAAGGAGAAGCTTCTCCGTGAATCTGCAGCTAAGCATAAGCGGAAAAGATTAACATTCTTTAATTCAGAGGACGGGGCTACTCTACGACCACATGTGAATGCCCATCATGTTGCACACATGAGAATTCAACAGTATTGCAAGTTATGGGGTGTAGATCAAGGGAACAAGGTGAGGGGGCATCGTGTGAACCTGTAACGTACATCTCTGCCACACAATAAGGGAGTGTTTCCAGCGGTCATGCTGGGATGTGTGGCACTCTGTAACGAGGTTAAAGAGAAGGGAAGTACAGAGAGTTAAGCGGGCAAAGTCCGTAAATCAACATCAAGCCAGGGAAAGTGATGTTGAGAGTGCTGAGAAAGTGCACAACAAATATTCTGATGGCGACCATCCAATTGAGGCGAGGGGGACGGCCAGATGATGACCTGAGTGTGATGATGATGGAGATATCGAATTAGGTGGGAATACTTGCGGAGAGGGTGGGGAGTACATTGCAGCGCGCGCTGAGTTTAGTGGGAGGAAGGATGATGACGCGGTGAGGGAGGAGGATGCTGAATCTAGCAGGAAGGATGACGGAAAATGTGTTGGGCGGTGATGGTATTATAGAGGAGGGGAGAACATTGTCCCTCGCCGGCTGCTTGGGGGGAGAGAAGAAGCCCAAGTGAAAAGCACTGAGGTAATTGAAGAATGTGGGCTCCGTAAATTCAAGTCAAAAGGAAAGCCAAAGAGGAAGATCACAAAGCCTCTTGTTTGAGAGTCGGATAGGGACTCGTAGCCCGAGATTAAAATGGGAATCGCTCCCGCAGAGCGGGGGGTTGCAGTTGGGTCTGCATAAGAAGAGGTAATAGCCGGGACTGGAAAGGAAACGGAGACTCCAGCGGAGCTCCAGAGCACAATTATGGATGCATCTGCAGAGATGAATGAGCCGCGACCGGGGACGCACGACATTGGGTTGGGGAGCTCTGTTGATAAAAGAGCTGGAGCCGTTGGCAGAGACGGGAAAAGGGAGAGTAGAGCAGCCTCAAAAGGCAGTGGGGGAGGTAGAGGTAGGCAGGATAGCAAAGCGGCTTTATCAAGCTTTGTGAGGGGTGCAAATGGATAGAGGACAGCGGCCAAATCGGGAGTTGGGAGGTGTGGTAACGGGGAGAGGACAGCGGCAAAATCGGGCGTTTGGGGAGATGGAAGCGGACGGAAGAGGAGAGCGAGAGTGGCAGGCGTTGAGGGATGTGGTAGTAGGGAGAAAAGCGCGGCAAAATCGGGCGCTTGGGGAGGTTGTAGTAGGGATACAAAAGAGCCAGCTGGATGCTTGCGTGAAGATGGAAGTGGGGGAGAGGACAAGGGCAACATCGGGCGAGGGGGTAGATGAGAATGGGGAAGTGAGAGCTGCAGCAGTTTGAGAAAATGGGAGCATGGAGCAGCGGGCGTCAACATCGAGCTTTGGGGGGAGGGGAGAATGGGGGAAGCAGAGCGGCAGCAGCAGGTGTCGGATGATGTGGGCGTGGGGAGAGAAAAACGCCACCTGCGGGTTCCGTGGGAAGCGGCGAATGAGAGAGGCCCGCAGCAACATCGGGGGTTGAGGGGGGTGAGAGTGGGGTGGGAACATCTGCAGCGTGTGGTGTTGTGAGAGGAGAAAGTCGGGAAGGGTTATCAGTTTCAAGTGGGAGGAAACCTGGCAAAAAGAAGTGGTCAATGTGGCTAAAACGTACTGTTTTAACAGATACTGTTTTGATAACAAACAAAGAACTTTATGATATGAGATGACTACTTGTCCTCAGGTCCGAAGTCGAGTTGGACCGGGACTATTTGTAGTGTGGTGAAAGATCGCTAGGAGGAGCAAATGCAATCAGATGCCCAACGACCGTTTGATCATATTCGCTAAACGGGTGTCCGCCAAAAGGATAAAGATGTAAATTAGTTAAGGGTAATGTGCCAAATATAGTGTGGGTAATATAGGCACATTGCACTGTCAATTGAATATCACCATGAATTGACACTCCCCCCTTTTCGATTGAACCAATTTGCGGAATGAAGGTTCAGGTAACGTTGCGGATCACCCACTGTTGGACAGGGTGGTCGATGATTCCGTCGTCCAGGACATTGTTGAGTACCGGGTTCTCTTTGATCTTCGTGAGCGCGTCCGAAGGGTTGTGCTCCGATCGAATCCATGCTACATCGTGAATGTCCATGCGAATGTAAGCCTCGCGAAGCGCTTGGACATCGATCATTAGGCGCTTTTCCGTCGTGGTGGAGCTCTTCGTGATTACATCAAAAAGAATTTTTGAGTCTGTGTACAAGCGGGTGGGTAGTTTCCTGTCCAGGATCTTTTCCAGATAGTGTTTCAGGTTAAATCCGAAGTCCATCCCGTCCGCGAAAGCGTAAGTTTCCCCACCGAGAACTGATCTAACCACGCGGCTGCTTTTGTGCGAAGAATAGTGAAGGATGTTTCAGCGACTAGTATTGTCGCAGAGAAGGATTAGATAACCCAGTTGTGTAGTGAGATCGTGATTGTCAGCGAATGAACCGTCGGTATAGACGCGGATGTGGAGAGAATCCTTGTCGAGGCGTCTTTGCAGGATTCCGCGAGAAGGGTATTTGCGTGCTTGCCGAACTATAGAGTTAATGGCGTTGATTGCATCCTGAGTAAAGCGGGATTCTGTAACCATGGTACACTTGTTAACAGCGCACGAAATGTACGGCCTTGTGTGTATGAGCCATTGAAGTCGTTGGCGCAAGGAGCGAAACTCTCGGAATGAGGCATCCTGGGGCAATGGTTTGAGGCGACTGACGTATTCCGACTGATGGGTGAGTATACCGGTGTCTTTTGTATCGATCTGAACGCTAGCAAATTTGAAGGAGTCAAACTCCTGGGGCTTTGATTTAAACTTGCGTTCCGTCCGGCGGGTGAACTCCAGAAATTCTGATGTTCCTGCATGCAAGCTGTCGTCGACATAAACCCCGGACAATCCGTGTAACTCCCCTCGCAGCTTTTTGAAAAACAGACAGATGTCCAAAGCAGACTGCGACATCTGGAGATCGTGTTTGATATGCCGGAGAATTGTGGCTTCCTAATAATCGCCGGCATCCGGTAGCCCGTATAACGGTTTCAGAAGACGAAGGAGTTTGTCCTTTTCCAGTCGGAATTCCTTTGCCGGCCGGATGTATATCTCTCGCATGAGTTTGTCTGCGGATTGAAGATACGCCTGCGTGACGTCTCGGGACCGTAGACGGAATCCGAATATGGCGGCGATCGCGGTGAGAACACGGATCGAGCTTTGTTTGGGGGTGGTAGATGGGTGAACCAACTTGTATTTGTCGCGGCCCTTGTGTCCCTGTACCACCATCCGGGCCTTTTAAAGCTCTTCGGGAGAGTCTTTGTGTTTACTGGTCAGGACGCATCGGCTATCCAATATGTTTGCGCCCATGGGAACATCCTCCTTTGCTACTATTTCGAATACGCCATTATCCAACAACCCTTGCAGTTCCTTGTTGATTGCCGGTGCGAATTTAGGATCGGAATGTCGAGGATCACCGGGTTGTAAGACGTCAGTGAGGTAGACGCGACAGATGTCAGGTTGAGTTTTCCATCTTATGAAAGAGGAGGACAGATGGTTGAGGAATGTCATGTCTGGGGCGTGTTGAACTGGTAGAGTATGATCGATGCTGTATTTTGCTTCCTTGTCCGGGCGTTTTACCCAGACCATTTTGTTGAACGTACGGGTGACTGTGAAAGGGCCTCTCCATACGTTGCCATGTTCATGATGGAAATATACGGAGTCTCCTGGGTTGACGATGTATTTGGATGCTGGAGGGAGTCTTTCTCACAATGCCCGTTGAATGCGAAGCTCAGCACTGATATTGGCCATTTACGTCCGTGAAATATGCATTGCGTGCATACGGTCTTGGTGTTTAAGCAGTGGAGATGAATGGCGTGGAAAACGGGGGACGGCCCCAAAAACTAGAAGCGACGGAACGAGTCTCTCGGGACTTACCGAGTCGTTCATCGCTTTGACTGCCAACTGAACGATGAGATAAGGCGGCACGGTGGATATGTCTTCCTTAATTTTGTTGTAAATGCGACGGAGAGGGGCATGATATCTTTCTCCGGCACCGATGGCATTATGAGATTCAACGCCTCAGTATTGAAGTTCGATACCGGCTGATGCGGCGAGAGATTGGAACTCCGTGCTTACAAAAGCACTTTCTCGGTCAAGGCGCATTCTGTCGGGATATCCTATGTATGCCGTGGCCCAACATAGTAAGAATGAGTTCCATATGCTAGCTGTGGATTTCTCTTGGAGGAAGACAGCGGCTGAAAAATGTGTACGGGTGTCGACTACACGGAGAGCTGGCTGCCCGTCAATCCAAACAAGATCCACGGCGATTTCATGGTTGGAAATAAACTATCCAGAAGGCATAGAGACTCGGAAACGGTGGGGGCCTCTGCTAAATTTGGTGCACGTTTTGCATGCCCTAGAGATTTTCTGAAGAATCTGCAGAGTATCCTCGCGTAAGTCGTCCGGCCTTGTCCTTTTTAGGAGGTTATACAGCTTATTCGGGGACGGATGCCAGAAGTGGTGGTGTGCAACCTATTGAGTTCGGCTCTCGTGAAGACGGCCGTGAAAGTATCCCAGACTAAGTACATATGTGAATGTCATCGTGTTATAGGCATGCTCCATCCGTACCTCTTGTTATAGAGCATGTTATCGACGGTGTCTGCTACCAGTTTATGGGAGTCGAGAACATCGAGTCCGATGAGGAGCGGCACGTCTGCCTTGATGACGTCCACAGTAAGTTCCAGATATGAGTTATCTGGTGTGGGGATACGTATGTGCATCTGTCCCAAGCTCATAAAAGTTCCGTCGCCAAACTTGAACCGGTAAGGGGAAGGTGTTAACTTCAGGCCTTTTTTCAGTGACTTGCATAGCGCTCTCGCTTGATGAAGTCCTATGCAGGAATTTTGGGCGCCAATATCGAGGCAAGCACCCTGGAATCCGTAAACATGTTGGTTTTGAGCCCGTAAGTCCCTTTGGTTGTGGAAGACCCTTTTCACTATGCGCGTTCAAAACATCGGTGTGTTTTTCTTTCGGTTTAGTCGTTGTTTGGCAATGCGGATAGGTGATGGGTGATGTTTAACGCGGCTGATGTGGTTTTCGTCTGGGGGATGTCGACTTTGGTTGTGCATGCCCCTTACTGAAAAAACGAATAGGGGTTGGCGACAGTATGGTGACTGGTGTCGTTCTCGATGCGTGCGTAGAGTATGGTCTCTGATTCATCTATGGCGGTATCCGTCGACGATGTGTCGAAAAGATTGTTCTCTGTCGAGAGTGCCTCTGTATTCGTCACCTTGTTATTGTAAATTTGCGCGTCGGGGATATCGGTGTTGGGGTTCGCGGAGTCATCTTCTGAGTCTGAGGAGGTGGCACTTGAGTGCTCGCCGTCGCTGTCTGAGTCGTAGGAAAGATCTTTATTCTGCATGAAAGAGTCGAATAGAGCTTCTGATAAGAGGTTGATGTGAGCAAACTGTTCGGCGAGAAGTTTTTTAAGGATATAGATCTTCTCACTTTTGGTTTTGCTCTGAAGGAGGTGCTTGATGCGTGCTCTCATGATGCGGTCTTCGTCGCGCGGTTTGCTGCAGTTGCGTTCTGTGTGACCGTGTTGCCCGCAGTTGAAACAGGCCTGGTTACCTTTCTGAGGCTTGAAGTTTTGGCGGCGTGGAGCGGCGGATCTCTGCCATATTGTGCTTGGCCCTGGAACGATTGGATGGCCTCGTTTGTGGTGTTGGTGTTTCCATGTTGCTGGGTCGTAGTTCTTGGTGTATAGGAACGCCGGGATGAGGTGGTACCTGTGTCTTGGAGTTGAGTTCTGATCCGTTTGTTCAGCGGTGACGAGGGCATCAAGGAATGTATTGTAGGGAGTCTGGCGATTGAGCGAACTTATTGGTCCGTCAGCCCAATCCTTCATCCTTACTGCACGGAAAATATACTTGCGTTTGTATGATTCTTCGTTACGTCCCGGAGGGCACTGCGGGACGAGCGTTTCAATTCTATTGGCCAATTCTTGGAACGCGTGAGCTTCCGATACGCCGCCGTGTTCAAAGTCTGTCAGGCGGAGGTTTTCTAGTTCGTCTTCAATGTTGCGTATGCGTGTCTCACTTTGGTACTTGTTACGGAGGGCGGTGACAATTGCGTGCCAATTATCCAGGTGCTTCATTTGGTTGAAGTAATATTGAAGGGCGTTGCCCTTAAGCATGATGTGGACTGATTTGACCTTGTGGTCTCCGTTGATGTCATTGATACGACAGTAGTGATCATACTGGGTGAGGGAGATTTGGAGGTTTTCGTTGAATGATCCTCCATACTTTGACGATTCGGACTTGTAGCAAGCATTCAGCTTGGCAAATGCGTTTTGGCGTTGTGCTTGGGGCTGATTAACTTGCTCAAAATCAAGTCTTCGGGTAGGGTTTGCCTGGTCAGGCGGGTTATTAGCTCGTACTCCTGGGGTTTGCTCTTGGCGCGGGGTCATTATTCCTCCCCTTGGTGCAAGGTCACCGTTTCGAGAGGCTTCATATCGTGCCCATACCTGTTTCAGTTCTGCAGTGAATCTGTCCTCTGTCCAGATTGCAGCGATTACCCTTATGCGAACGAGATTTTTACGAAAGACGAAATCTGGAATAGCGACTTGGCGGTCTTCTAAAAATGTTCGGATGAGTTCAAATAATGTTGAGTTGCTGATTACTTCTATCCTGCTGAACTGTCAAATATAAAACTCTGTCTGGATACATTGGCGGAGGTCTTCTCCCCTCATGTTTCCGTGTGTGGCGTCGAATGCTGAAAAGAAATTGATGATTAACTGCTGCTCTCGTTCCATTGGCATTGCTCTGTTCCAGTATAGATTTCGCAGGACGCGAGCGGGTTCAGGGTTGGCGGGGACATTGATGTCGTCCGCCATTGTTTGGGTATCTGCTAGCTGAGTTAGGAGGCTGTGTTTTGTTGAAGATGACCCAGACAGTGATGATGATGGAGTGATGCGGGATGTATGTGGAGATGGAGTTTTATGTTGGAAGTGTGAGTGTAGCGCTTGGTAGTTTTGAAGGTCGGGCTCATTGTAATTACTGGGTAAAAATTCTGCTAGTTGGTTTGCTTGACCTTTC
Organism: Kappaphycus alvarezii; assembly: GCA_002205965.3. Classification (NCBI taxonomy): domain Eukaryota; phylum Rhodophyta; class Florideophyceae; order Gigartinales; family Solieriaceae; genus Kappaphycus; species Kappaphycus alvarezii. The sequence continues at coordinate 827,231 of NADL03000492.1, read as the reverse complement.
GAGTGCTGTCGGTATCTTCCAGTTTCAATCCATCTTCGTGTCCATTCGGCATTCTTGTAATAGTGCATGTTCTCGAACTCAATGCTGTTCTCAAAGTTCGGTTTGTAATTACAATTCGATATAAAGGAAAAGATGATGACGCTTTTGCTGCCGAACGTCTCGTCGAATTTTTTTAATGCAGTAGGCTTGACGTTTCCTCACTTCCACCGTAAAGTCAACTTGCTCAGTATGGCTTGGTGCTTTAGAATAGGTTATAACTTAACGTTTAAACGTATTCCGGAATGTGGTTAAAACGTACTGTTTTAACAGATACTGTTTTGATAACAAACAAAGAACTTTATGATATGAGATGACTACTTGTCCTCGGGTCCGAAGTCGAGTTGGACCGGGACTATTTGTAGTGTGGTGAAAGATCACTTGGAGGAGCAAATGCAATCAGATGCCCAACGACCGTTTGGTCATATTCGCTAAACGGGTGTCCGCCAAAAGGATAAAGATGTAAATTGGTTAAGGGTAATGTGCCAAGTATAGTGTGGGTAATATAGGCACATTACACTGTCAATTGAATATCACCATGAATTTACAGTAAAGGAGGGTCAGAGTCGTCCCGAGCCCCGTCCAAAAGCGGCTTCGAAGTGGGAAAATACTGACAGCTCAAAACTGGTGTAATTTGGCAGCGTTACAGTAGTGCTGTTGGATTCAATTCGTGCGATCGAATAATCGATCAGTAACACAAGTTCGATCAAACGAACTTTGTTTTGTATCGTTCGAAAAATTGCACTTTTTGAGTCGTTCGAAAAATCAAGCTTGAGCACTTTTCCGGGTCAATGAAAACCCCTCTAACCGTGTCTCTTTGGCTTCGTCTACAGAATTCTTCGTGCCGTTTCTATCCGTTTCTTCTGTTTTAAAGAAGAGGATGCGTATATATACCTTTCTCTAGAAAGAAAACGGAGAATGTTGCCACCTTCCACCCAAGCGAGGAAGCCGAAATTGGGCTCAATTATTCGAACAGTACGGCCCTACACTAGGGATGTGTAATCTTTTATTGGTAGAAATCCGTTTCATTGTGTTAAAATTGTTGAATGCCGCTTGTGTGCAGCGCTAGCACTGTACGTAATGGCCCTGGAGGGGCAAACCGGGTCCGGCTGAAGGGACCATCAAATAGTGTGGCTACTGTATAGTGTAGGCTGTACTGTAGGCTACTGTAATTATTGATAACCCTATTACCTGCAGGATATGGGACAGCTGTCCATGAGTGTGGAGAAACGACTCGTGCCAACCAGTAGTCGTTATATTTTTTACCATCTTCCAGCTGTTTCTTCGAAGTCGGATACCATACCTTTTCCTTTGTATGGTATACTATACCGGGCCTGCTCTATTACATTTAGAGGGCGCAAAAATGGCAAGAAACCATCGGTATCTATTCACTGGCTCGCAATTGTTGTTTTGAAGCAGTACAAAGTCGGACCTATCCAGTTCATGCACCACTAGGCCAGCCTTATCTATCCTAGACACACAACACTTGATAGGCAACAGTCGTTGGCTATCCTACCGGCCGCGACTGTTGCTCCGAAGGCGAATAATAGCTCGGACCTATTTAGTGTATAATACACTGGGCCGGCTATACCTAACGTAGATGCACGACTTCTGATAGCCAACAGTCATTGTCCATCCTACAGGCCCCAACTGTTGCGCCGAGGGGCAAATCAATGACTTGGACCTATCCGAACTACCGCATACTGGGCCAACCCTGGTTACACATATTTTTCTGCAATACCCGATTGCATATTCGGCAGTCATAGATTGATTGAGCTTTTATGGAAGGGTTGTTTACACATTAGTATTTACGATAGCTATCTCTGCTAGACTAGCCATCCTCTCTCAATCAACCAATCAATCAACTCATCAACCAAACCTCAACAAATCAACAAATCAACAAGTGTCAGACGCAAATACGTTCTACTCAAAATGAGGGTTTCCGTCGCCGTGTTACTGTACAGTACACTGACCGGACGGAGTTTGACCGCTGAGGACCAATAAATACCAGGCCGCTGAGGGCCAACGGAAGAGTGCGTGCAGGCACGATACCGATCCGCTTAAAAATCGTAATGCCAAAACATCGGGGGCTTTTTGTCGGCTATCATAAATTCCCTCCACTTTTTCAGGGCGCATTTTTTTCCTATGAAGAGCACTTGACATCGAATTATGATTGGTGCAAAACGTGAAGCGCAACAGTATTAGCCCAGCGCCCAGGGCGCGGGTCAGTTTTTTGATGATGAGACGTGTCCGCGCAAGCAAGAAGAAAAGCCAGTACCATGCGAATAGCTATTAGTATCGTGGGATAATTTGCCCCAATTGATTGCAGCCGCTCAAACGTCAGTTTTTTTCGGACAATCAACAATCATGCATTGCCACCCAATTCGCGAGGAGAAAATACCCAGCCGAGCTCACCTGTCCGGTCGTGAAACATTGCCATCCTCCCGCACTGCAGTAACTCCATTATGGGCTTGCGGGATTTCATGTCCCTCGGACTGGGGAGAGGTTATAATTTTTGGTCGCTGCTCCCGACCAGATACTGCTCGGTAGTTAGCTATTTCCATTCATTTTTCGCTAGTTTGGAATTGACATGAGTAATCGGCCGCTATTTATGAAGGTTAGTTTCAAAAAAGGAGCTATTTTTAACAATAGTAAGGTGTCTTTGCCTTGTATAAGCACTTGCGTGGGATCCAAAAGCTCCAATCCCATGTGTCATTAGCTTGATATGAGCTCCATGGCGATAAAAGACTTTTGATTTTGCCTTCACTCATGCTTCATCAAAGTGTGCACAAAGTACTCGGTTCAAGGTTTTGCAAATATTAGATACGAATCTACTAACCGAACCTCACTATGTATCGCGCCTCTACAAGGTGCCGAAGGCGCTTAGCTTTATCACCTCTGCAGATTCCCAGTCGGTGAATTTTCAAACAACAAAGGACGTCATCCATGTACGTTGCAATTACGTTGCATTTAAGATACATCTTCTATCAGATACTCTGTAGCAAGCGTGCTCCGAATATAAAGCTGCAGAAGAGGGTAAAAACGCGAGCTATTTCTCATTTTCTGGTGCGTTTCTCTCGCAAAAGGTTACATGACCACCACCTCTTTTTCCTAGTCTGACCTCTACTATTTTCTTCCTATAGAATCGCAAGCCTCTGGAGGCTACCTGCTATCTTTATTACATTTGAAACGAAAAACTGTTATTACGATGTCTTCGCAGCCTTGAAAGCTCGATCTACATTTCTTCTGCGTAATAATTTACATTATCGCGCTGCAATATAACTGTATGTCTTGTACCTTGTGTCTCGTGCATTTTATCTGCTTTTGTACCTTCTTGTTTCCTCTGCCTGTGGTGGGATATCGACAGTAACGCGGAATCTGAGACGTACGGAGGTACAGTTTCAGACTGCATGTATACTCGCGGAAACAGAACCTTAGTTGTGAACGAACAGCACAATGGCGCAAGCGAAGCAGTTGGCTAGGTTGAGCATGGGAGACAAAGCTCCGCGGCAGAAAATCGCTACCAAGGCGGCGAGAATATCGAGGGAAGCGGGTGTCGAAGCCCATTCCAAGCTACCTCCGCAGACATAGGAACTTCTAAGGAGATTGGACATTGCTAAAATCAAGTACATTTCATCGAGCGAGTCTGAACTTTTTGCCTTCACTTCTGGGTCCCCATGGAATACAATGGTTTGCGCTTGCGACTTTCCATCATCATTCGGAAGTCATATAATGGACGCAGCTTCTGCCTTGCATACCAGGGAGCTTACAAAGGGGGTCGCCTGCCCATTGGGCTTGACAGAGTCTTGTTTTTGACTCCCTTTTTTATAAAACGGTGCCTGAAAAAGTCAAGTCTGTAGTATGGGACGGGAATGAAGCGGTGTACAAGGAGGAAGACGAGGCAACCGGGGACTTTCATATTATCCTCCTGTACACCCTTTCTTTTGAGGGTTGAAGCAGCTCCTTTATTCACGATATCGACGAAGAGGGCCTATTCACGCTGGGTTGGGACAACTGTTGGGAGGAAATCCCCGAGATCCACGAATGGTGAAAGGAGCACCTTGGTCGGAAGCTTCTTCTTTCTTTTACTCGCTCTCGGGAACCCCACGTTGATGAAACCATGTACCGTTCTTTTTGGATCCTCAAGACCCCTTTCATTGACCAGAGGGAAGGGGAATTGTCGCATCTATCGCAAAATGGTTGCGAGAATTAGGTAAGGAGGGCGACGCGAAGCGTTGGTTTGACTACTTCCGGTCAAATATGGCTCGATGCCACGCGAATCACTTGAAAGAAGGCCGTATCCGAGATCTACGGGACGCCCCAACACACCTGTTCCTTAGGTATACTGTGCTCGAAAAACCCTTCCGATGTACTTTTACGTTAAGTTTGTGTTGCCCTTGGACTCCACCGTCTGTATCATCTCTATATAGGTTTCCAACTGCGCCAGAAACTGCGTCGCGATGAATTCTTGGATGGTTCATCTTCTCGACCCAGCGGAAACGTTTGTTCTTGAGCTCTCCGAGAAGTCCTTGGTTGAGTGCGTGGGCGGCAGTTCAAGCTTCACCGAAGTTCCAAAGCTGTCATTGGGAAGTGGACAGGCACCGAAGTGTCCCCGCCGCCGTGGCAGGATCAAATCGGAAATCCGTAAACGTCGCGGCGCGCAGATGGAGGTAAAGGGGAAACCGAGTAGCTCCAAGCAGTTGGGTCCTACGGTGATTCAGCAGGTTCCATCACTCGATTTCCTTCTTTGGTAATTCGTTTCTTTTATTTTTCTTTTTTGTGTAGACATGTGTTTACAACCGAAAAACACATATATTACTCAAACGATAAAAAGACATATTCTTCAAACAAACAGGAGACAATCTCTGCAAATAGCATAACTTTGCGAGCATCATGATCAGCGAGAATGGAAGGAACTACTTTTGCAGGTTGCTGGGCCGAACCACAAAAGGAACCTAGCGCCTTGCTTGTATGGCACATCGGGAGTGGCGTCCATTACACAAGGTCAGGAAATACCTTGAGTGATCTCCTTTCCACATTTGGCACGGCCCGAAGTATCTGTACTTGAGAGTTGGCCACCCGACTGCTGTCGGCAAGGCCGCCCCATGTGCGACAAGGACCCAGTCGCCGAAGTTGAACCCTACAGGTTCCACGAATTCCTTATTTATTATTACACTCTCTTGGTCATTCTTTCTTCATGCACGGAGTGCCACGTTTGATAGCAAATCCAATCGGCAATGGCTCTCCGGGGCATTGCATATGAGAGCTACGGCATCTGATGATTCCATGCGTAGCACAACTTCGTACATCAGCTCTAACAGGGATGCCTTGGAGGCGAGACGACGACGATGGTATCCATACGAAACGTTCGACAGACTCTCCTCCCAATCCATTACTTGGCCTAGAACCATTTTCACGACGGCAGTCTTGATGGTGCGTGCCATCCTCTCGGCCCTACCTTTCGACATGGGGGCGTAGGCCAGAACAGTGCTCCAAGTGATTCCGTTTTTCTCCAAAAGGGGGATAAGGGAAGCAGCGGTGAAGCATCCCTCGTTGTCAGATACAGTGGTCTTCGAGGGACCAAAGGTGACCAAATTTTCCTTCTTTATAAACTGAGCAGCAGTCCTAGCCGAAGAATCTTCGTTGGCCTAAGCGGTTGGCCAACTCGGTAAATGCTCTACCGCAATGAGCAAAAAATTCTTCCTGCCCTTCGACTTCGGAAACGGTCCGGCGAAATCGATCGAATAAGTCTCGAATATGTTTGACAGCGTTATTTTCAGGCTTGTAGGGTAAGGGGGAATCTGTTTTGCCCTCTGACATTTCTCACAACTTTTCAAGTAGTTTTGTATGTCTCTATGCATATAAGGCCACCAGTAGCGACCAGAGACAGACTTCCTCGTGGTCTCAGTGTCCAACTGTCCAATATCGTCGTGGAAGCTGTGGAGTATCGGCGTCATATCCTCAAGGATAAGGGGCATTCTTGAGTCCCATTTTCGTGCGCCGTAGTAGTTTACCCTTCGAAATCATGAAGCGCTTCGCCATACGTTTGATTGCACGCCTATTGGTTTCGTCTTCTTCTTCGATCTTAAACTACTGTAAATCACGAGCGACACCAAAAAGATGGGATTCCAAAGATCGGCGCTCTACGACAGCGACTGAACCGACTGCTGCAACTAAGTATCGATTTTTAACCCCTGAGGAGGGTATGTAACCAATAAGGACGGCTCGTGACAGGTAGTCCGCCGCTCCATATTTGCGCCCGGCCTATACTCGACTTCGAACTCGTACTCAGTAATAAATTCCATCCAACGCGATCACTTTCAATGAATTTGGTTCTTTTAAAAGCGTAGCGAAGGGCTTGATGATCTGTAACCAACCTTAATGGGTTTGTCGACAACAACTATACCCGAAACATACGCAAAGCGAAAATTACCCTAAGAAATTCCCTTTCACATGCGGAATAGTTCTTATCAGCCGAATTCATGGTGCAGATAGCGCACTTCAGGGGTTATATGTTCCTGTTTTCCTTTTTCTGGGGTAATCCTGCCCCTACTGCGACGCTTGAAGCGTCATTTCAACTATAAAGGGAGAAAAAAAGTCTGGAGATGCCAGAATCGGTGGACTAGTGAGCTTCTATTTCAAAGTCTCCAATGCCTCCATCATTTCTTTTGTCCAGTTGAAATCCTTATCGCCTGATGTAGAGTCATGTAATGCGGCGGAAATCTCGGTAAAGTTCCGAATAAATCGGCGAAAACAACCTGCAAGGCCATAGAAACCGCGCAACTCAGTCGTATCCTTCGGAACCGAGTATTTATTGATAACTTTAATCTTCTCTTCGTCAGCTTAACTCCGTTTTTGTCAACCTCGTATCCTACCAATTCACTGCTAGTTTTGCAAAGTCACACTTACTGATCCTGACCTTCAAGCCTGCCTTTCCAATAGCGTCTAAAACTATATTTAAGCCATCAATTTGCTCCTCGACGGAGTCAGAAAAGACGATAACATCGTCCAGATAAACGCGGACAAAATGAATATCCCGTAAAACGTAGTCCATCATGCGCTGAAAGTTGACAGAACATTCATGAGACCAAAGGGCATAAACTCAAACTTGAACGTCTGGTAACGGAAAACAAAGCTAGTCATCTCCTTACAATCCTTGCCCATGCGAAGCTGCCAGTATCCTGCGAGCAAGTCTAGGGTAGTGAGCACCGAACCATCACTTAGGTCATCGAATATTTCTCCTATCTTGGGCATATGTCAACGATCAGCCTTCATCTTACGGTTCAAAGTGCGGTGATTCACGCAGAATATGGGCTTTCCGCCCTTCTTGGAGGCGATTGATACAGGAAAGGACCATGCTGGAGACGCTAGGGTAATAATTCCTGCTTTTAGCATTTTATCGACTTGTTGTCTGTCTGTTTCATTTTGACACGTAGCCAAGCGATGAGCTCTGTGGTAAACGGTATTTTGGTCCTTTAGCTCAATTTTTTGTTCCACTGAAACTGCGGCGGGACGGAGCTCGTCAATCTTCCAAGCGACTAGTCCACTGGCTCGGAGGTAATCGTTTATTACCGCCTAGTCTTCTTCTCGAAGGTGCGCTAGACGAGCCCTCAGCACGCCACTATCTTTATCTTCTTCTTCAAAAGTGGTCCTTTCTCCGTTAGAAGGCTTCTCATCTCCTTGTTCCACCACGTCTCCGTGGATGAACAAAACATGTTTTTCGGACGAGTCCGATGACTCCAACCCAGCTTTCGAATCGGATGTGAAATCTTCGCTGGGAGTACCGATATCTTCGCCTTCGAAAAGCCTCTTTTCGGTTGCCTTCGCTTCAAGTTCGAGCAGTAGCACGATTTCTTCGCAGCGGATGTACAGGCGAACACTGTTTGCTCCAAATTCTAGGCTCGCGCGCATAAATTGGAATGCAGGAAGTCCAATGATAATGACAAGTGGAGACTTTTCAACAACCAGGAATTCCAACTTGACCCCTTGTTTTCCGAAAATAGTAGAAAAATTCAGCGAAGAGCCGACATAAGATGGATTTTCTCCATTAGCCACTGTTATCTTCTTTGACTTAAAATTCGGCAATAGATATAAGCGTGGAGACAAGATGGCGGACATCAAATCGGACACTTCCCCAGAACCTAGCAATGCACAAGCGTCTTTGTCATAAATCTTAAGTTGTACGACTCGTAATAGGCGATAATCCGGGTTGTACACAACCGCGACGCGGGGTACTGACTGCTTCCCGAGCAGACGGCGCATTATCTTAGTAGCAGCATCTGCATCCCTGCGAAGAAGCTGGCCAAACGTCAGACCGCAGTTGGCATTCGCAAGTTCCAATACGACTTCGTGTTTGCCCACGTACTCTTGTATCTTGCTCGAATTCTTTTCTGGCTTCCTCCTGAAACTCAAATTACGGAATTCTTCTACCAGAAGGACTGAGGGAATAACTCGGGCTTGCTGCGGGTTATTCACGAGGCAGGATATCAGAATCCCTTCGTAATTTATTTGGCGAGGCTTTTTGGGTAAGTACTCGCCCTCTGCTATTCTATTTGTTGAATTAGCGACTTCTTGGATAGCAAAATCGGTGTCTGAATCGCTTTTACAGACTACATTAACCTGAGCTGATTTTCTTTTTATCTCCTTCTCGTTGTTATCGTAAGCTCCCAACGACCTGTTTTTAGCGGCAGACCAAAAATTGGCTTCCCAATGACCGGTTTTCCGCGATAAGAGCATCGCGTATTGCGTTGTGGGCTATTCTCGCAGTTCATGGAGTTGTGGCCATGTTCGGTGCAATAAGACCATTGACGAACTTTGTTGCCCCTCCGTTGTGGCAGTGAAGGTCCTGTTCCATTATCTCTCTTTTTATTCTTTAAATAAATGTCAGTCTGGATAGATCCTCAGCTATAGCGTCCACCTTGTTCTCGATGTTCCTGGAACGGGAGTCCGGTCGAACTAGCAACTTGGCTGGTGGGACGTCTGAAACTCGGCTTGAAGGGCCACTAAACATGAAGCGATTTGAGTGAAAGTCTCTTAAAGCCTGTTTGATGGCTAAGGAATCTAGTCCACGGAAAGCTAGAAGACGCTGTAGCTCCTATTGATGACAGGCGGCGTTGCGTAAAAGTACAAATCTTGCAACGTTGTCGAAGCCAGCTTTCTCATATAGGGGATCCCTTTCCTTCAGGGAGATAGCAATTTCTTCGATGTCAATCCAAACTTTTAGAGCTTGTCGGATGACGTCTTGGGGATCTCCTTCCTTGACGAAGTGCTCGGAGAATTTTTGCCTGACAATGGAGTAGCGTTTTGCCTCGTCTACGAGTTCGCCATTCGAGGCGAATGCATCGTAGTAGAAATCGAAATAACTTTGTCGCAGCAAAACTGGTAAGTTTTTTCTTAGAACCAAGATGTGGAATCACCGCAAGAATGCGAACCTTGCATGTTTAGTCTGGTTCTACTTGTTCGGGTCCGCTTTTTTCCCCTCTCGGTCTACGACATGGACCAGAAGTTTTACAGAAGTCTGTGCAATGAGACACTCGCTCAGCTTAATCTTCAGACTGTAATTCGATATCGTTCTAACCACCCCTTTGGTATGAGTCACGTGTTCCCCCAGTGTTTTTGAAAATATCACCACATCGTCGATGTACACCCTTGTAAAGGGCAGTCCCTTCAATACGTCGTTCATCATTCTTTGAAAGGGTGCCGGTGCGTCCATGAGACCGAAAGGCATCACTTCGAATCTGAAAGTTCCCATTTTACACGTGAAGGTCGTCATTCCTTTGCATTTTTCCTCCAAGGGAATTTTCCAGTAGCCAGTATAAAGGTCGATCGTTGTAAAATATTTCTCATCTTTAACGTCCTCGAGAATTTACTCCATGTTTGGAATTTGGAACCGATCAGGTACCATTTTCCCGTTCAAAAACCTGTAATCGATGCAGAATCTGGGTCTTCCGTCCTTCTTGGTCGTGATGACAACTGGGAAAGACCATGAAGAGGAACTGGGGGTTATTATACCATTTCTTAGCATCTCGTTGACGTTCTCCTTTATCAACTAATCCCACTTTGGTGGTTGGCGACGCGGTTTATGGTATATTGGTTTTAGGTCTTCCAGCTCAAACGTGTGCCTCACAGGCACATCTGCTTGCCGCAAGTTTGAAACCTCCCAAGCGATTAACCTTGATGATACGAGTGTATCATACAATTGCTTGGCTGCTGGAGAAGGGAGGTGACGAACCATTTTTTGGATTTTTTCCACTCTCTTCTCTCGTTCTGTCTGGTTTTGCTCGCAGAGTCCGCCTCTCCCTGCTCCTTAGAGGCTGATATATTCTTTCAAGCACTCATTTCTTATAGTTTTCCCCCTATTTTCAAACTCTTCCTGCGTGCAAAGCGCGAAGCACCCCGGTTTTTTGTCGTCCCTGTAGCCCCTGTTGTAATCTGTCTCAAATCCAGAATCTGAACTGTCCCAAGCGAAGTTCAGGATACCTTCCTCCCAGTTGTTCAAGCGGTCATTTTGATCTTCACTCCCCGAATCTTCACTTCCATAACTGGAAGTGAAATATTCGCTGTTCGTTCCAGTTAAATTTCCCAAACCACCACTCCTATCGTAGTCGAGGGGCATCCGAACTTCCGTTCCATCGACCCGAATTGACACGCTTTGATTGCCTAGATCGATGCAAGTTTCCAATTATTCCGTTGTTGGGAAGCCAATTATTAGATCGAATGGGAGTTAAGGCATGACTAAGAAATCTAAATTGACTTTTAGGTCCGCGAAGAATAATGCGACCTTTTCGACTGTGCCCATACATTGAGAGACGGCACCATCAGCGACCGTTATCTTCTTCGCTGTAGGAATAGCATTAGGGCCAAGATGACTCACCAAACTCCCCGAGATTAAATATGGAGCAGCCCCTGAATCGAACAATGCCTGGGCTCTTGTTCCTAGAAACTTGATCGGTACCAGTTTAAGAGGCCTCTGAGTGATGGAGGCTGAATTAAGCATAGCCCTCTTGCTGCCTGCGGTCTTAATAATTTTTTTCAGTTCTTTCCGGGCATCATACGCATCTCCCCTTAGTAGTTCTCCAAACGTCATCCGGTTGGAGCCGCCGCCAGCTCGGCCACTAAGTTGTATTTCCTTACGTAACCTAATACATCATTTGAGATACCCTCACTTTTTCTTTGCTTTCTCGTTTTTCTGGATTTTATGGCCTCCATCCCTGCAATAATTGGATGAAACCTCTTCGTACTTGGTGCTACAGGGGCGGGGATATGCTCCAAAATATCTCTCCCTAATCTTTTTTCTTTGCCAAAACGTTGCCGTCCGCATCTCTTTTTGTCGTATTTATCTGGCTAGATTCTCCCGCAATCGAGACGCTTCCGGCATTTCCCTTGTTTTTCTCCGACTTATTTTGTATTAGTTTCAGCTCCGGACCTGATTCACTTCGTTCTCTTTGGATAATTTCCCGACGTCCATCTTTTAACAAGCATTTGCTCTCATGGTGACCATATCTGCCACAGCGTCCACACCGAGTATCTCTGTGTGGATTATCTGGGCATCTATTAGCGAATTGTCCCGGCTTATGACAGTAAGAGGAAACTTAAGGTGCCCTAGTCGTCCCAGTTTGGTTCTTTATGGTTAGGGTAAAGCTCTCCAACTGCGACGTTATCATTTCCAAACGATTATCAAAGCGATTCTCCAGCCTTTGCTCCATATCTTTGAAATCGCTTCGAACAGCTTCTAGGGCTGCCGAGCTAGTCGCTGGCCTCGGATAGTTCTTGTTCGGATTGACGAGGACACCATGCATAGGTACGCCTTTCTCCCTTGACCTTAGTGCTTCAAAGGTCTCAGGATTTCTCACAAACTGAACTATGGTACTTTTTAAATCGCCAAAAGTTAGAGGACCTTTTATAAGGAGGGAGTCCGAAAGGCTTTTATCCTCCATATCTGCTTTGCGCAGCATCCCATAATTCGCTTGATCATTAAAACCTGCTTTGTCGTACAAGTCACAAGTGGAAATCACCGAACTCAGCAAATCGCGAAAATCTAGACGAGCTTCGATAGCAATACGAATCATCTCATCAGGTTCTACCTCCTCAGCATACTCATTAATAAGCCACTTGCAGACCTCATCGAAGTTACGACCATTGTCGTTGAGCAACCACCAATCGATAAACTTTGCCTTAAATTTTGCCTTTGCATCACCGGAAAGGTAGGCAAAAAGGCTGTTGGGCTTTTCCTCATTGTTCTTTTCACGCATTACAATATTGACAAATATGTAAAGAAACTCTTAAACATCTTCCTTTTTGCCGCCTCCAAACATTGAGCAAGCAGTGTTATGATCCATTTCATCAACTATTTTATCTTCAAATATAGACTAAAGACCCCCGTATACGTCAAATAAACCAGCTACTACCGGTGCAACAGCCCTCCACAAGAGTACCAAAATGTTACCAAAAGTCGGCGTAAGAGAAATATCCGACGCCCACTATCCAAAAACGGAGGTATTGCGAACGACTAAAGTGCTATGGTAAGGTAGTTGTGGGAATAAAAAGTGCTTTGTAGGGACGAGAGATCTATGGAAACCGACTTTGGCCGGAAGGAGCAGGTTGTACCTTCGCCTTGCGAACGACAGTTCTGCTTCCGTGTACGTCGCATGGAAAATGAAATGGGCTGAAATGGAAGAGGGCCCAGTGGATCATCCAGAAATCCTAAAATACAGGCTCTTCCACCTAGCTTCGAAGCTTGAGAGCCGTTTATAAATTTTGTGCCTGAAGATGACTACCAAATTCGTCACTACTGGAGCATCTCTTTTGAAATTGTCTGCCAACTTGCTTGACCTTCACAAGAAGAAGCAAATTACTCAGCTTATATGGACTTTTTGGCTATCCCTAAAGTCTCAAAGAAACATACTAAAAACCATAAAATGTATAAATTGGAATCATGTGAACGAGAAAGACTAACAGCAGATACTATCAGGATAAATATCTAGATTTCTTCCTTAATATCTCAGTCCTCTATATCAGAGCCAAACAGTTCCCCCAAAATATCCATTCCACCCAGGCAGTCCCCACAATATCCACGAACGGCTTAGAATTCTAAATTGCCTCCTGCGAAATATCTAGACCACTGAAGATGCTCCCATCCGGTTCCAGAGTCGGGACCACCTGGTCCATATTTCCGGCCCCTTCCCGATTATTCCAGCACTTTCCATGTCTCCCTCCTCCTCATAATCCTTATCCTCCTCTTCAACCCTCTCTTCAGCTTCGTCAGAAGATTCAGAGATAATAATTACTCCCTCAGTCTCCCCTTCGTTCTCCATGGGAGCCGCTCCACCGTTTTACACTAGTGGCTCCCACGGGTCTAACCAGTCCTCCTCTTCATCCTCCTCTTCCTCCTCTTCCTCCTCTTCTTCTTCCTCCTCCTCCTCCTCTGCTTCATCTGCCTGCTCGACGCAGTTACGGCGGACCCACTCCCGAACGCGTTCCCGGTCCAATCTTCTACAGTAGTCATCGTAGTCGGTTGTACCATTTGCCATCATGGCCAGAGCGTTGAGTGGACGACGGCCTCGGGATGACTTGTTAATGGTGAGGGAAGGGCGGAGGTTGGTCATGCTAAGGGCCAAAAAAGGGGTGACCCGATGGGGTTGTTGATGGCGGGGGGGTTGCCTAAACGACTTCGATTTCGAACTTTAAATACTGCGACGTCTTCGAAAAGTATGACGAACTTGGAGGTGTAATGGCGTCTATTAATGACACCGTGTCTTAAAATAAAAAATCAACCCATGAAATTGCTACACTCATCCAAATTAAAAATATCTTGCAAATTCAGAAACTGTAAAAATATGTTGCAAATTCCGATACTGTATCCAAATTTGGTCCTCTTCTAGATTTTTTTTCGTGTACAATTTTTGCGCACACCAGAAAGCTTACAGGCCCGCTAAAATAGTTCAATTGCAAAGCTTGCCAGTCTTCACACTTTTTGCTGAGTCCAGTGACACAGCATAACCTATCTGCAACTCTCAATCGTAGAGTAGCACTAATTCAAGACGAAAAACTAGTCAAAGAAATGCAAATTCTTCCTAACAGCTCGTCGACAAAGACTGAATCACAACACTGCATCAGCTAAGTCTAGAAATATCACAAACCAAACAACAAAACACCTAAAGGTGAGAGTTACAAGCCATTTCCAGTCTCTACGCACCTGCCCGCCGTGTCAGCACATGTGAGCCTAATGCAGATGCATAATACTCGCCTGGGGCAGAAACGAAGGGCAAAGACAAAGGTAAAGGATGGTTGTAGACATATTGCAACTCTCATTCAATCACTTTTAGCAACTGCGGGCTCCATCCCTATTCATTTCTCTCACCGCGACCCTCCAATGCTTCTTGTCCATCCCTTCACATACCTCCACAGCTCCCCACACCGCATTAATTCTAAACGTTTTACTTGGATTATCACTGCAACCCGTATAAATATTTCAACCCGTTGATGCCGCCTATCTTACCTAGTGTCGCTGCAGCATTACTTTCCATTCCATCTGCGAAATTTTTCTCCCCGCCTACCCTGATCTGTTACTAATAATACTAATCCATTCCCAATAATCAATTCAACTCTGATCCGCTAAACCTCTCTACCTCCGTTACCCTCCTCTTTGATCCGTTGACATGGACAAAATTGTCGGCACACGTCACATGCGTTCACAAGATTCCATAGCTCCTCAGTATTTCAAGATCATCACCCTTCCAACTCTTGTACAATTCCTCGCTTCCACTACTTATTCCTTCCTGATCACCCCCTGAGGGATATAAAAACATTCAGTGAAGAAATTCTCACTTTTCAAAAATATCTTTCTAAGTTTGTGTTCTCATTTTTACCCAGTACTAATCTCACTTCAGAGTAAAATCAATAAAACACCCACTCGCCTCCATTACGTGCAGCAACACAGTACTCTCCCCACAGAGCCGAAACCACCATTCTCGTGAAGTCTCTTTGCGATGTCGCTTCAGTATGCGAGAAAATCTACCGACAGTCACGTCACCTAATTCACTTGTCGCCACGACTTCGCGGAATTCCTGAACTTCTCAGATAACGGCCCATGATAGTCCTGACCCACAATTAGTCTGCCTCACAGAAAAACTCTCCCTTCCACCATCAACCATGACTACCAGCGCGACATGTCCCCTTCCTCTAACCTGAAATACAGTACATCAAATCCTGAAGAAAATCCTATATTCAACACCATAAGTTATGAACTAGACCCTAGCGCCCTATGCCCGCTAAAAAGGTCGCCATAAATAGTCGAAAAGTTCCAAACTCCTCTCATCTCAGGTCTAAGCCCACCGGTAGTAACTCTCACTTCTCCGTCACCCCATCAATCGTTCACATCCCAGTTGAGTCGATTGCAGTTGTCTGGAAAACCATGGGATTGATCGAATATATCTTCCAAGTGTAAAATACCCAAACCTTTCCTCATGTCAGACTACTCTCACTGCTTCTTGTGTTCTGAATGATTAATACGTGTCTCCTAACCCCTAATTTATCCTTAAATCATGTTCTTTAGCTACAGTCCGGGCACCGAGTCTAAGTGTGTCCGCAGCGCGCTCCCTAAGGTGCTTGGCTAAGGGCTACCGTTCTTGATCAGTCCATCTTCGAATCAAATGACCACATGGCAAAAAGCCCAAGGTAGATTGACTTCTCACACGCATGGCAGTCAAGAAAAAGCGTTTTTCTATGCTGTACGGAGAGATTAGTTCCTCGATAATTGATGCCCGCGATAAGCAGGAGGATGAGAGAGTTGACGGCCTACGCAAGAACATATTACGAATGCCGCGATATGTTTGATCTTGTTATGCTCAAATTTTTTGTCAAATCACCTTCTTTCCAGGACTGGTATCGTGTAGCAGCATCACGAAAAGCACTTCTGGAATCCAAATTCATTCCTAAAAGTGTGTTTGTGATGCTGCATGTGTGGAGCAATATTTCCTCTTCGAATTTAAGAGTTTTTAGTGTATAGCAGAGCTATTGCACAAATCAGTGGAGAATTCGTTTAATCAGAACCGTATTTTTTGAAAGAAATGCAACGCAGGCAATTCCGAATTGCCCGCGATTGGGGTACAGTACAGTAACTGTAAGGTCAAATTTAAAATTCTGGGATCTGAAAGTTTGGTCCTTGCCCCTAGCAACTGAGAGGTCCTCAAGTAGCCGGAATGAATACAATTAATTTACAGTACAGTACAGTATGTACCACCATTCAGTAGTCATTCAGTAGCACTGCACAATGTACACTGTTCAAGTGGGTCAATTAAACTGTCATGAATGAACTACCGCTATCCTTCAGTACAGTGACCGTATAATATTTCAGTTCTATGTCAAATGTGGAGACTTCTGCGAACTACCACGGTCCTCACTTCAAAGTATACTTGTGACTGTTTCGGATTTTCGCCTGAAGCTTTTCTGAAAAAGATTTCTGAAACTTCGTAGATGTGATTTAATGAAAAGTTATTTCAGAAAAGAAACAATTTATTGAATAATTTGAACTTTGCGTACAATGGTCACAAGCGAAAGCACACACTTAAGTATCAAGCCCTTACCACACTGGATAGACTGGTTCTACACACATTTGGCCCCTTGAAATGACGAAGACATGACTGGACACTTTACATGACAAGCGGGCTCGATGAGGAGCTGTATACAAATCTTTTCATAGACGGAAACCAAAAAGTTGTATATGGAGACTTCGGGTACAATTGAATGGACTTCATAAAGATATGTTTCCGAGGTACAAATATTAATTCTGCCCATTAGGCTTTCGACAAAGCAATGTCTAAGGTCAGAGTAACTGCGGAGTAAATATTTAAGCAGTTGATGCCATACTGAGCTACCGTTTTACTAAAAGCACAAAAATTGCATCTCTCAGTCACTGATGGGCGCTCTTCACATTGTCACAATGCTGCTTACTATCATTCTGACCTACTTGTACACGAATATAGTATCCCAGTATTTTAGTTGTCCCCCCCTCATTAGAACAGTATCTCGTACGTGAGGATAAAGTAAAGATGGTTCTCACCTCTCAACCCTCTCTAATTGCTAAGCACGAAGCGAGTACAGAGGCCCAAGGGGCGGGAAAAAGTCAACTGAATGCGAGCTTGCGAGGTTTCAAACGGACTTTGTCCGTTGCACCACATGGGTTTCTTGCAGGGGGTTTTCGGCAGTACCATGGCGCGATCTGCAACTTATATCCGTCATGCAGTATTAAAATATGCCTAAATTGCCTTTTATCAGAGCCTACGGTTCTTATTTACTCGTATTAACAATTGTTTCTATCATGCGCTTGAACTTTTCTAGCTCTATTTTATCTCGCTCCTCACGCCGTAACGACCGTTTTTCATCTCGATCATTTGCCTCTTACTCCATTCTTTCTCATTCCAATTACGGTCTCTCGTGGTCTATTTCTATGCGAGCCCTGGCGATGCCACGTAATTTAGGAGCGAGAGCACCAAGATCGGCATCTTCATTGCTCTCAATCCCATGTCGCTTGCTCTTCCCCCTGTTGACTATCCCATCCACTTTATCCATCGCTTCTCCGCTCCCTTCCTTTTTAGACCCTCCCTTTCCAGTCCCACCGCAGACAGAGCGAACCAGGGACCGGTCTAGAGCACATCCGAACTCCTACTTCCTTTCTCCTTATCTGCAGGAGCCATTCGGTCCGCATATCTTGTAGATTTCACGTCTTTCTTCTCCTCCAGTGTAACCGATAACAGTTCGTCCCGTTGAAACGATGCTAAAAGTCTTGGTTCCAGCCAATGGAGGCTTCGGTCGACCTAGATCAAGTATCTAAAACAGCTACTTCCCGCTTTTAAGTGTCCAAATTGAATTAATGTCGGGGTCTGAGCAACAGAAAGGATTTAGCTATTTAGCCACTTCTCAGAAAATATTCACAGTATTCTGCAAATTCCTGCAACCTGTAATATTTTTATGATTTCATTTCAGAAAACCAGAAAATAAGTTCCTGAAAGAGTGCAGGCATAAGTTATCTAGAGTCGTACAATATTCTCGGTTGCCGCCAAGTCATCTGTTAAGCTCTACTGTATCTACAATACTGTACTACACCAAGTAGTGTCCCAGTGGGACCTTAGACTGTACTAACGTCCACTTCTGTCAAAGTTCCAGATATTCTGAAAGCCAATGGTATCAGCGCTCCAAAACTGAACGCCTTCCATTGTAAGCATCTTATCATGCGCTATACACGCGTACTTGTTGGCACTTTATGCTACTGTGATCTTCGGTGCCTGAAATTCAATCATTAAGAATATCTGCCTCGTAATGCATGCATAAGCAATTTATCACCGCCAAGATGGGAGCTCCTCCTGAGCTTCAGTTCAACGCCACTTACCCGCGCTC
Organism: Kappaphycus alvarezii; assembly: GCA_002205965.3. NCBI lineage: Eukaryota > Rhodophyta > Florideophyceae > Gigartinales > Solieriaceae > Kappaphycus > Kappaphycus alvarezii. The sequence goes on along the minus strand of NADL03000492.1, from coordinate 808,802 downwards.
GGGTTACACGCAAGCTGCAACCTGACTCTGTATCGTCACAAATTCCGCTACTAACGCCCATTTATGAGCCCTTCGAGACTGCTACCCTCGACCTTTCCTCACTTTCCAGCACACCCACATTTTCCCCTCCTAAACGCCCGCATTCTCACACCCCTTCCTACCAACGCTCTCCTTTCCAACCACTTGACTTCCTTCCCACAACGTCCTCCTCCCCCAGTTTTCCGAGTGCTTTGCCATTGTAAATAATGGATAATCTTCAGCCTAACCTCCCTAAACTTTATGAAAGCAAGCGGCAGGATCTTCGTGGCCATTGGATCCAGTTTGAAACTAAATCCCCTAGTCCCCTAACTTTCATTCTGATTTGCGGGTGCCAAGAAAATATATAGCTTGTTGTCCTTCTAGAAATAGGCGGTGCAAAAGTGTAAATCTATTAAGGAACTCAAAAAGAAACAGGACGCTCAGAACACCATAAATTCACCTTTGGTTCTACAGCTGATTTAAGTATGATGCTATTTGGTCGCAGGCTGGCCCTATGCTACAATATTTTTGAGAAAATCTGTTACAAGATAAGGAACACTTTCATTGGTGCTGACGTTCTCGAAATGCTCACATTTTACCAAGATAAAACCGTGAAATGGAATAGTTGTAACTATCCGCCTCCCGGATTTTAGAGAGCTTATCCAGACTGGCACCTATCTCTTGACGAAGTTCGGAACAGGGTGACCTCATGGAATCCGATCCTTCTAAGCCTTCAAGGTGTTCAACCTTGGTCAACCATACAAGCTATCAACGTCTGGGTGTCTCATTTCCGTCAGCATACCATAAACTCAGGAATACATACCATATTTAGGGGAAAATAGACAAGCGATTATTTCAACCGCTTTGGAAATTAGGATATGTCTCTGGAGGCTATGAAGTTTACGAAGAGAAGATTTTCTCATCGTTTCGCGAATAAAGATAGACAGTTGTGAAAATAACCAGTCTTCAATTTTTGATTGGCACCAAAATGTTGTATCGGACCTAACAGATGTTCAGGGGCTTGCCCAATACTCTGCAAGCTTGGGTTAAACCTTCCATTTGTACTCAGAAGTTAGTAGGGGCTCAAGAAGCCCTCACCATGTCATAGTTAATTTTGGAAACACGGGATTTAGAGGGAAACAAATGGTTTTCGGAACTAGTTTTCCAGCGATGGGAATAAGAAGCGGTTATCATTCTTCTATGACTTCCATCACATATTCAGCCGAAAACTAGCAATATCGATAAAATATTTTCTGAAAAGCTCTTCAGACTTATTAGACTCTCAAAAGTTCCTTCTGTTTACAGTCGCGACTTTCTGATCCGGCTTAAGGGGACACAAACGATTGCGCTACTGTAATATTACTGTTAGCTCCTTCAATTGAATGAGACCGCCGAGTGTCAACAAATAAGGACTGCCAAGGGGCGACAGATGTTTGGGCGGGGAGCTATAACACTTACCTTTCTCATAACCGATGCCGTCGCGTCGAGGGAGGCATCGGGGGCTCACATTTCTGTGCAATGCTGCACATACTGTAAATGAATGGGTCCAACTACATAACAGAATCCAGAAATGTGCCAGTCTTGTCAAGCAGCATCTTGCACCCCTTACAGCAGTACAAAATTCTAGAATGAGAGATGCATGAAGGGTTGAAGACCAAGGAGGGCCTGACAGGGAAGATAGATGCATGTATGGACTTCGCAACGAGATCAAGAGATCAGTGACCCTGTTAAATAATTGCGGCATCAAAGTCTGCTGCTGTAAGCCAGGATGGTTACGGCATCACGTACTTGTCGACTGTGCGGCCAGAGCATGCCTTGTTCCCTATCCATTACTGGCGTTTTATCGGAATAAATGCAAGAGTCTACACAATACGAAATACCAGAGCCTATTACCGGAGCGTAGCGACGCCTCACGCCAAAAAGGTAAACAAGGAGGCAGAGCAGGGCGAAACTGTAGGTAGAGCAGTAGCAGAGGCCCAAAAGTCCAGGAAGAATGCGTGGTAGACACAATAGTACGTTCAAAGTACTCTTGTGCCATTTCAGAGCTTTTTGGACCCAGAAAAACCGATGGAGACGAATCTAAAGCTGAATCCTGAGTAGCTTCTGTTCAGTGTGCGCACCTATGCGCAAACTGTGTTAGGTGTACTTCCTTCCAGTTGTTTCAGTGGTTTTCATTTGAGACATTAGACGTTTCAAGGCATTAGAAAATGGGGCTGGCTGCCACAGAGTAGGTTCCTCTGCCAAAGGAAACCAATGTGGATGTAGTTGTCTCATCGAATTCCAGCAGCGCCATAAATCCAAAAGGGACGGGGTTGTGGACGCCTTGAATCTTGCAAGTGGTACGCGACTTGCGTGACGTCCTTTGACGACGTGTAATCTGCATGTGAGGTAATTTGTCCCAAATTCGACATTCATGGCTGTGAGCAGCACAACAGAGTTTTCTTGTAGCCCATTAAAGTAATACGCGTGAAGACATATTGACGCATCACGTAAGATAAAAAATTTCAGTGCTTTCATGCCATGAAATCAAATGGAGTGCATGTGGCTTGCAGACAGTCCAATACGAACCGTGCTTTGTGGTAATATGGATTCATCCCATCTCCCAAAAGCGCGCACCAAGTGCTGGATGAATGGATATGGAGGAACCGGTTCTCTGGTAGAGCAAGTTGATGCTGCCGTTTGACAGAGAGATATTGCGCCAGCGAAGAGACTATAACGCGACGACGGGACTCACGCTCTAGGGTGATCAGTCCGATGAAGCCGGCAAGATGAGCCTCAGTAACAGAAAAAGGCATCCGACTTTCAGCGTCAAAGAACGCGAGATAAGTTCTCCACTGATGATCTCTCGTCCTTGATGTGCACGCGCTCCAACTATGTTTTTGCAGTATTCTCCTAGACCTATCCATTGCCTAACTTCTTGCAACGGATTCGTGAAGGCGAGCGCCGGCAGCCCTGGCTAAGCTGAAAGTTTCAGTTCTAATAGAAGCACGCTCCATTGTGGATTAAGCGTTCGCTAGGCATCCCAAACCTGGTCTGGCGGATGCGGCAGTTCCAACGCTCGAGACGAAATTGAGAGTGCCGGTGCGTACTACAGTTGGCGCGGCCACGTCGGAATCAGTAGGAAAGCCGGGGCCTTCGTTTGCTGTAATTTCATCGAAATTGGTATGGTCAGATCCACTAGTGGGCATAGGAGCCGAACTTGACGGTAGTACCAATTTGACTCCAGCTTCACCCACGCCTTGCGTCGCAGAAACACCGGGTGATCGCCTAGCGGTCTATATGGAAAAGATTCTAGCGGGGTGTCCATACCAGCCAGAACGGAACGCTACCTTCGGTAATTTTACAAACCCAGGTAAGGCCCAGGAATTCTGGCGTCCGCTGCGACAAAACCTGGACTAGGATTCATGGAATAAACCTGGCCAGGACTACTTTCTAGGAATCCTGGGCAGAAGGTCCAGGAAAACCCCACGATACCTGGAGAGATTCGCAGGAATCTGCCCAGGGCGCCCGATCACCTGGGCGGGAATAAAATTCTCTCACTGGCTCCCTGGTACTTTGGCATTGAGTAAAGTCCCCAGAATCACCCAGGACTCCCCCAGGATTCTCTACGCCTGGAATAAATTCCTGTTCAACACCCAAGGATACCTGGAGATATTCCCAAGAATCAGCTCAGGAAAGCCTATCACCTGGAACAGGGATCGCATGTTAACTGGCTCTCTGGGACATAGGCGTTGCGAAAATTCCCAGAATTACCGAAGATTCTTCCAGAATCCCGTGAGCATGAAACAGATTCCTGGGAAACACCCCAGGATACATGGAGAGATTTCCGGGAATCAGTCTAGGACGATCGATCACCTGGACCAGGTATTGCATGCCAAACGGCTCCCTGGGACATAGGAATTTGGTAAAAATGCCCAGGACTACCCAGGTTTATCCAGGATCCCCTAATCCTGGATTATGTTCCTGGGAAACACCCAAAGTAATCCTGGAGAGAAATGACAGGTTATCAGCAAACGTTTTGCTAACCTGTGGCGTTTTTTCTATTCCTAGACGACTTCCGGATCTCCCATGTCAATCGCCGGAGTCCCTTGACGGGACCCTCCATTTCCCTGCCGGGGTAGGTTTACATTGTCAGTTGATCCATTCTATTCCTATTATGGAGCTGAAATTAAACTAATTAACCTCTACTTTTTTGCGCAACACGGTAAATCCCCGGCCCTGTTACAATATCGCTGTGAACGCTGCCATCATATGCAGTCCCCGTAATACTCACCCTGGGAACTCATATTTGAATTCAATCTGATCGCACAACATATGATAGACAAAACCGCTGGACCCGATTACGCAATAAATGAGCGAGAAATTCACTGCCACTTAATTTAAAACGCAACTTCTAGAATGAAAGTCCATTAGATATCCAATTCAGTCACTGGTTTGTAAAATCAGAATCACTTACCGAATCGATCTTATTTCGAGTAGTCTTGCTGTGCCGCTTTTGTCCCATGTTGCTGGCGGAGAGGCTCGCAGATGCACACAAGATTGAATATTAGGTGGATAATAATGAACCAAATGTTACGGGAAGTCCAATGTTTCACCTTTGGACCGACTTTGTTGCGCGAAATTGTAGAAGAAATAACCTACCTAGACGGAGCTGCTTGATATTCAGCCAAGTGCCATATGAAATGAAGAGAAAACGTTAGACCAATACCACTGGGTAATGTCAATACACCCACACGATAACATTTGTCAAGGAAAAAGCGTGGGGCATTGTGTACGTACCTGATTGAATAAGTTCCCTGCGCTGCACGCATTTCCTATCAGCTGTTAACTGACGTAGTTGGTCTAGTTCGACAAACTCGCAGATAAGATATTCAGACAACTCCCACAAGCAACAGTTAGACATTCGTTGCAATCGAGGATGACGGAACCAAAAAAAAATAAACATAACGTACCTCTGCAAACTCTGCTGGGTGTCATCAGTAGTTTTCCCATAGTTGGCAATGGGCATATTCATTATTGCGGTCCCGTCCCAGACCCGTCCCGCAGCGGGGGGAGCCAAGTAACACCTGAGGCACTGTGCAGTTGATAAAGGGAAGGGAACGAAATGGGCAACTTGCACTCAGGGAATCACTGCTGAAATTCAACAGTGAAAATGGTAAGGCATGAATCACTGCACGATTTCAAATTGTGCAAAATCGTGCAATGATTCAAGTCTTGGCGTTTTCATAGAACTGATTCTCTGAAAACGTCGGAATTTGAATTCACTTGCTACCGGGAGCCCGCCTTCTCGACATCACCATTATTGCGATCTGCGAGCCATCACGATAGTAAATGCAGATGTCCTTAAAGCAGGATCCATATGTATGGATTGATTGGCTACAGTAAATTGCTGCAAATAGAACCGCCACCCGCTCCCCGAATGGGCACAACGTGGCAAATCAGATACACAAAAACATCATAACAATGTTGTATTTCGCAATTAATCTATGAAGCTTTTCTGTTTTTTTACAGCGTAGATCACAAGAACCTCATAGTTTTATTAAATAAAGCATATCCGTGTGAGGTCAGCTCTGGTGCCATAACGAGACTCCGCTGAGGGTTGAACTCATCTCATACTGAACCCTTATTCCGCGTGGGTTGACTCGTGATGTCGGTTTGAAGTATCATTCTCAATATACTTCAGAAAGTAATGTTTATTGATATAATCTTTTGTCTTATCTACCGTTTCGCACGACATAGTAGGATCCTGGAGTTGAAACATTAGATTTGTCAACTGAAATAGCTTAGTTTGTTGACTGCGCCTCCAAGATTTCACTTTGTAAGGAATCTTTAGCTGAGAGGCTCCCTCTATCCTGCACTCCCTTTCAGGTGTTCTCTTTTCTGCAAAGAATCGCTTTCCGCTTCAACCGGCCGAAGCTAGATTGCTTCTCCCCCGGATAAACAGGCGGATCTTGCGAGGGTCCGGCTCCCCTATTGATTGCTGAAGCAAATTCTCTCATCTCTCCTCACACCAAATTATGGAAAGCCGAGAAGTAAGAGATTGAAGCGATGCCCTAGGTTCCGTTGTCCATTTTCATCCGGGAATCCGCTCGCACTCGTAAGTCATTCTGGGAATTGAAAGTTCTCCCAGCCCAGAAGCGGTTTAACTAGGTCTGCTTCGAGTAGGAGAAGTTCAATACCTGTGATATTAGGTGTTGATGCACTTAAACTACCAATGGACCGTGCGTTCTTTCCGGAAAAAGGCGGAGGAGGCGAACTTATTGCTGCTGCGCAACGAGAAGGTGCATATTTCGATGATGCCTTAAAATGAGCTAGTGTTGAATCTGTTGTCCATCGAGGAGCCCAGCTTGCAGCGGATAAACAAAGTGAGGTGAGCGGAAATTCTGCGCTTGGAGAAATTGCATGCCTTCCCCAAGCCGTCTCCGGCAAATGTAGTAATATGGTAGCAAGAGAACTATTTGAGAAACAATCATCGAGTTCTTTCACTGGGGATGCATTAAAATCTGCATTCCAAGCATTCCAGGACATCCTGGGCTATGATGTGAATGGAGAACAAGAACCCTACATTGCTGCAAAAGGGAACGGTTCTCGTTTGATATACATGTCTACCATCAACTCGGCACCCACGGGCTTGTGCTATTACCGAAATAATGTCCTTGACTTGATATCTCAAGTGAAACAGGTCAGTACTTCAGAAATTCTTCGGAGTCCCGATAAGAGAGCAATGTTGAATCATCCGATGAATGCAGAACTCGGTCTGCAATGTATTCCGGTTGTCCGAGACGCGATTACGTCCGACAGAGATTGGAACGTGCGTTGGTGCAAAATGGACGCAGATTGGGAGCAGTCGGTCATTTTGCTACTGCAGCTCTACAGTGACAAGTCTGTAACTTCGCTGAAGATTTCTCTTTTAATCTTTTACCCCTTCCATGTTACAGTTTTCCATGTTGCTGAGGAGCTTTGCCGGAAACTTGTCACAGAAGGGAGCACAATAGCTGCCTTGCTTCGGACCATGTCAACAGTGTTTAACAGCGACGCGCCTGAGCTACTCATTCAGGAGAATATCGACCTTGTTGTGCAACCACTTCGAGAAGTTGCGAAATATGGATTCTCTGCAGTTGATGCTTGTGGTGTGAAGTGGAAGTTTCATGTTTTCCTTGATTCATACTATGCAGATCTGCCGGAAGCCAAGAAGATCCTCAGTGTGAGAGCAGGAACAGGAACTGCGATACCCTGTCACCGATGTTTGGCCACAGAGGAGTAGTTTCCGTTTTGGACATAGTTTGAGCACAGGAACACTCCTAATACGTCTCAAGTACTTGGTGATTATACCCGACTTTAGGAGCGGGCGAAAAAGAATGAGAGCAATATGCCATCGGTACCCAGGTAATGCACGCAAGAGGCCAACGCATTAATCCAATCAGGGTCGTCAAAACTCCACATGATGGTGCTACACTCATTCCCTTTTGTTGGTCTCTGTCAAACACAGAATTTGTACTAGATTTTCACCTACGAGCTGATTCAAAGCTTCTATGTAGGTCTGTCAAGGGCGATCAAGGAGGCGGCAATTGAAAGGATTCGCTCGAATGAAATAACGACGTGTGCATTATCTCCTCGACCCAAAGTTCCACGCTCTTTTCGTGGTATCAGAACAGATTTGATTCGTGAAATGAACCACTTTCTTAGTTTTGTTTCCAAAAATCCGGACGAGTACAACCTTGATATTGACTTCAGTATTGGTGGGAGTTGGGCCGGCTTGAATGGTTTATTTCGTGACGATGGTCTTTCAGGAATACTTGAAGCAAGAGATCGTAAGATGGTAGAGCAGATTTCCCAATTTCTGGGAGCCATGATACAGGATTGGTACTGTGGCGATGATGTACGGACACCTACGACCAAAATATTTGTCATGTATGTTGACCTGCTGCGGTTTCTGACAGCGACAAACGGTAGTTGATTGCATGAAATCTGACTTTTTCACGCAGTAGAGTCAATTAAGAAGTTCAAAAAAGTACAGTGAATATTCTTGGACCGTACCATAAATCTCGTATGGGGACATTGAAGTGGCATATGCTCCACCATGCCATTGATGATTTGCGTCGATTAGAGAGACAGAGACTGCAGTAAAATGACGCCGGTCTATTCGATTACGCTCATGTATTGCACAACAGGCTATACAGTTTTTCATCAAGGCGTCGGCGTTCGGCAATGGAGGGAACGATTCGGAAACTACATGGGAAAGAATTAAGTAATGCGGAAAATTGAAATGGAAGTATTATGGTTTGAATAAGACGAGAAATCACGTAGCCAAATTAGATACAGATTTTCTCGTAACTGGAGATTTTACGGCACCCCTGAGTGATTTCTTAGGGATGACAAAAGCAGAGTAAAGTTCTAAAATTCCTAACCCGCAAAACTCACAGTACAACAAAGCATCCCGATCTCAAACATTTCGCAGGGAACCATTACATATGCTTAATTCTGAGCGTCTGGAATTTTTAAACGTGAGCTTACTAGACCTACTTGAATCATCAGGCTCACAGAATGAGGATATCTCCAGTTTATCCAACAGGGTTGTCAAGTTCTCTTCTTCAGCATTTGTATCCGAACATGAACCCATATTCGGATACAAATGCTAAAGAAGTACCTACGCTTTCATCTTGTGCAAAAAACAAGGGCATCGCTTCTGTATAGGAGGGTCATCGTCGTTTCTCGCAAAGTGTTGTTACCGCACCGTCATGGTACAAGTCTAAGTTTCGGAAACTCGATACAGTGATGATTGATTAGGGGCAAACACCGCGGACACAGACCGAGAAAATTACTGTATGGTTCGCGAAGGTACTGTCCCTTATCAGAGTAACTCGATCTGAAGGGGTCCGTCCCGGTACGTTCCTGTGCATTTCACATAATCGGGACAAGTGCTCAAGTTGTGTCTCTGAAGCAATTGTAGATTACTGTTATGTACAATACTACGATGTTCTGGACGAACGTGATTTGCCTGTAGACGCTTTGGAACGAACACTGGATTGCATTAGGCTACGATGGTCTCGATGCGGTGGTGATGATGGGGAATCTTCATGTACAGGATCGTACGGGCTTTGTCCTTTAGACAGTTTACGTGGTCTTGTTCACGCTGCGCGCGGAGATATACTGACTCGCTGGCTTAGCGGACATACAGAACGCTCACAGCTCCTGATCGTATATCTGACGGTAATCATGCATGGCAATCAGAACTATTATATGCCACCCGATTCTACGTGGGAAGAGGCATTGAGTTCAATATTCAAAATGGAGAATTGCAGGAAATCAGATAGATTTGGAAGTGCAATGAAATTGCACCAACAAATTGTCCGCAGTGGCGCAACAAAGGATAAAGTATATATTTTAGGTATTTCATGAGGGAAAAAATTTTACTTTTTCTATACAGCTCTCCTTTCTCATGCCACATGGTAGAATTCATGATTGTTCAAGTAATTCATCTCCTGTGCAAAGATTACAAAGGCGATGTTTATATTATCGGGCGCGCAATGGAAATATTCCTAACTGTTTATATGGTATAAAACGTATATTTTTTTTTCCGATGTGCTGGCAAAACATAAGCTTGCCGTCATGGCGGCGGTCATCAGAGACGGTCTCTATGCGCTACAGTGTTACCTTACTCGACTAACACTATAGCCTAGCAAATTACAGGTTGATACCAACCCGAGGTTGGTTCTAACATGTGGAAAGGCTTGCTTAGTTTATTGTTTGTAAAATATGCTCAGTAGTGTTCCGAAGTTATGAGGGTGGTTTATATCAAATAAATGTATGGAACATCAACACATCATCTGTTGATCATAAGTTCCCTTACACAGCCGACTCAAGGCCACTGGCCACTCGCACTGCGTTTGGCAGTATGCCTAATGGATGGCATCCATTAGACATTTATTAGGCATACTCCGTTTGACATGACGGCAGCGTTTCCGACACGCTGCAGCGGCCGTCAAGGAGTCTTTCAGTATGAGTCTTAAGATGATATTGGGACAAGGAACCAATTGGGAAGATAATCTTCCCTGAGTTTTTTATGGATATCGGAGACGTGTTTTTATACTGGTGTTCCACTGTTCGGGTTGATGTTCGGAATTCTGTCACATATGTAACCTTTGGATGCCAGGTCTATGTTGTTAAGCACGTCGGATGAGCATCGGAAGTACTAGTTGCTCGCTGCAGAGTCACTCCGACCTCATAGGAGAGATGTGCAACTGCGCCAAGCAGCAGGACTTTATGCTGCCGTAATGCAGAAGTTTAAAGTCTGTGGCCCTTGTCGTGTTTCGAAAGATTTGCACCCAAGGTATTGGCTTGTGTCGAGGAATGTTCGCTATTCACGTCGCCCGATTCACGCCAGTCTTCTTTTGGCGTACACTATACGTCCAGGGAATCTCTTGTAATAAGAGGCGCTAGTTATGTTAAATTCATATGAATGGGTTTTTCTTCTGCTGTTCGTATTTTTTTGTTGCATTTACAAAGTTTAGTACTCATGAAAGTGTTTTCCTTCCCATGCATGTCAAATTTCCTATTTTGTCATTTTTTTCACTGATGGTTCGTTATCTTGAAGAATTTGGTTTGAGAAGCCACGTAGAGTTGCCGTACCTCCGCGAGCCGTGCGTTCGGGAAGCTCCCAGCACATATCGCAAGGGCCGCGGTTTCTAAGAGCATATGCCTCTCTTCGATTCCGTCAAGTTTCCAACCCCGTCTACTCTCCACCGCGACGCAATGATCGAATTCGTTACCCGCTGCCAGTCGCACGATTTATACCGCGGCCGAAACAGTCACAAATACTTTAATGTTTCCCAAGGCACGTCGGTCTGCTTTGCGTAGGTCTAAACTCATTCCCAACCCCTGCACATGTCTAGTACACGATGCGACGGAGAGAAAGAGAGTTTGTTTTTTGTCAAGTTTAGCCCTGGCCATGTGAGCCACCTGTTGCCCACATAGTGCCTGGATGCCATTGAAGATTGCAAAAGTCATGCAGTTCCCACCATGAGTGCGCATCGCGAGAGGAGGAGCATCTAAGATAAGGAAACCAGCAGAGCGGTTGTCCTGCTCCCTTGCACGGTGCTCACCAAGCGCGATACTGTACCCTTGATGTTCTTCAAGCCAAGTACCGAGCTGTCGCATCACATGACCACGTCGAAGGTCCAAGCGGAGGTTCTTCGTTAGTCGTATGCAAGGCGCAGCGCGTAGTGGTGCACTCTTAGCCGATTCGGTTTCGGCACGTACGACATAGTTCGGGTTGCGACCACCACTTTCCAGAAGTCGAATTTATTTGGGATCGACCGAGAAGAAAGATTCGGATCCGCCCTGCAAGTTGGATGATGCGTTGATATGCCCTCGTTCCATCCCTCCCTCATGCGTTAGAGTGATGCCGTCGTCAAGCATAATTTTTTCGACGACCATCCTACCTTGTTGGTGTTCACGTAATTGGCCTGGACAAATGTATCCTTTGGCTGAACAGGCAAGCCTGGAGTAGAAGGATGACTTGACGATTGAGTAGATGGGGTCGAAGGCTGCTCTCCTTGGTTGATCCTGGAACGGTTGTTCTTGAGAGACGCTGGTTTGACTTGACCACCACGTCCCCTACGACCACGCTCTCGCCCTATACTATACCAAATGTCACGGGCGAGCGCCTCAGACAACACCGTCACGTCCTCGAAGGCAGGTCAAGGCTGCTTGGTAGGTCTCTACGACCTCGGGATCCAGATGGGAGCGCAATTCGGGGGAAAGCGCGGCGAAGAGAACGAGCAAAATTGTGCAACGCGACGTCAACAGAATGAGGAAGGTCGGGTGTCGTTGACTGTTCGCATCCTGAGACTGCTGGTGTGACCACGCTCAAATTGTATTTGGCTACTTGAGTCTGAGCACAAAATGCAAAAAGTTAATCTCCCTTGTTGCGCAACATGGTAAAAAGAGCTCCGAAATTTTAAGATAATACGGTACTTGGCAGTTACATGTTAGAACCTGGACTCCCTTGCTGTGCCACAAGGTAGAAGAAAACCCAAAACCCGACATTTCAATTCAATACAGTACTATTTAGCAGTTCTTGGTTTCGGAACCTGGACTCCATATTTAAAATATATGCCTTCTTCGTTTCATTCAATCTACATCACTTGCCCACGGTGGTTCAAGTCCGCAAAAAATCGCCTATATTTTATGAATACGGCGTTTTAATACTAGAAATAAAGTAGTTGTGGACGGACTAGATGTGAAGAAAACTGTGAGCACTGTTCTTTCTTGTCTTCTTTGTTCTTTTTTCTACTTTAGATCGTGCCTACACTAATGTATTCATTTATACTACAGAGACACTCCAACTCTGCAGTACTGAGTCCTGAGAGGAGAACTTCCTCATACTACATACAAATTAGGATCATTACCAATTCATACGGCCAACCGCATACCGCCCGTCAAAATTCATAGCACACACCAAAGAAACCATTAAGGCACACACACGCAACAACTAGCCGGGGTGAAGTAGAAGTCCTGACAACCTACATAATGATACCATTAATTCAAACCTCCAAATCATTACAACTCAGCATAAAAGTTTAATTTGCGCTATTTTTAGCCAATAGCTCACAAAGTAGCTTGTAGACCAAACTTTGGCAAAGCAGCCTCATCCTGTTCTGGCGGGTTCAAACTGTCAGATATGAGGCTACTTTGCCTCAAATTTCAAGTTTAATCGCGCCGAATAGGATGCACTTTTCTTTATATACGATATTTTGTGTACAGTCCCCAAGTTGCATACCTCAGTTCATCCTGCTAATAGTCAGTGACTGTTAGCAGGAGGAACTGGTCGCAATTCCGAGGTTTCGAACACCTACTAGGTTTAATAACACTCCCCGTCTCTACAGAGATGGCGACAAATCTTCTATGATAGATTGGAGAGGGGACCGCGGAATTTAACGCTGAAACAAGAAAATGAGAGCAAGTAGTTAGAAGGGGGTGTATGACACTGCCATCCTGCCTTTGAACTATGTCGCAGCCTGCAACGGCTCAGTCGTTGCAGGCTGCAGCATAGATGACATCATAATAGGACCCAGTCTGAGTCGTATCATAATGTCATCACCACTGAATCAGGAAGAAGTGATGCAGATATTCCCTGCATTACTGGTGGTAGCATCATGAATTCAAGTCCATAAGTTACTGAGATGGAATGAAACACTGTTTTATGTCATTAAATCTCCCTTACAGTGCAACATGGTAAAAAGAGCTCCAAAAATTTATGATATTACGGTACCTGGCAATTAAAGTCTTGGACAGCTGCAGAACCGGGGATCAGTGAAGAATCAGATTGAAGGGGCTATCATTTTAAGAGGTCCGTTAACACTCAACAACAAATGACTTGACATAGAGAGTTGAAGTGCTAAGCGTAACCTACGCTTCGCACTTCGACTCACTGAGGCGGTCGATTTCTGCAGGGAAGCTTTCCCCTGCAGTAACTTGTGTCGAATTCGTTGCAGTGCTTTGACAAGGACAAGTCGAGCCTTTCTCTACTCAATTAGCAAGTGGATCCGACTTGACCACTTCGCCTCCGCCCGTTCCTCTGCAACTTGAAGTTGCAGAGGAAAGGACGGAGCAAGGAAAACAATGAAGGGCATGTTAGAGTGCTTTTTAAGTACACCATGATTTCGAACAGCATGGTGAAGGTGGTTGAAAAACTTAACGGCCTAGTGTACGGTTTCACCGTGCACTGCAAAATCTGACGCGGGCATTTTTTTGAAATTTTTAGGGCTTTAATTCGACGAGGTGGCGCAACTAGTGACATAGCTGAAGTTCTGTTTCTGAGTCCTTCGAATTTCTACCGTTTCGTGCAGCAAGGGATTAGAATTCCTGCTTGCAAACTAACAGAGTTGAATGCAACGCTTTACTGAGCAAACTAACAAAGAAAAGTTTTCGCAATCACTAAAAAATTAGACTCACTCCTCTCCCGTGTCCTCGCAAAGGACTGGGATATTGTAATCAGCGGAAACTGTTTCATCTCCGTTCCAGGAGAATCGCAGTGGCAAATGTAGTAATCATCGACAGTCCCAAGCCAACAGCAGACAATTTCATTGAAGCATACATGCGTTAGTGCAATGTAGATTTGTCCATTCCGAGGATACTGAAATTTATTTGTGTAATGACGACTGCTGTTGTAAAGTGACTGAATCAACGAATCCAGATTGGGCACTACAAGCTCATCCATGAATTAATCTACTCCGGTACCCGCTTTCTTTTTCTGTAGTTCAGTTGCAGGTAGTGACCCACAGTACTTGAGACTAACATCAGTAGAAGCTCTTTGAAACTTCCCTTCTATACTGTAGGCTCGGTTCCACCTTTTGATTGTGTAGATTTCTTCCTCTTCAAATTTCGATCAGTGAGGTTATCCACGCATCAAGCCGTTCAACAAGCATTATGCTAATCTCATCCGCCTTTGTAATCTGCTCTGCGAAGAATCTCTCAGCCACTAGTCGTGCAGGCTCATTACCATTAAAAGTGTCAATACCATCCATTTCCCTACAGAGTAATGGATCCGTGCCTTCTGTACAGATCTCCTCGAATGTTGCTCGTCTCCACCATGAAATGACAATCTAGCCGCTCGGATCTTTTTTAATGAGCTTACTGATGGCTTCATTGAACTTTTCCTTGCGTCTCTTCAATGTCGCTGTATCGCTAACCTTAACTTTCTTCGAAGAGACGGTCAAAGATTACCCCAGCTCTGCAAAGTGGGGTGACTTTTGAAATTCTCTCGGCAACTCCCAATCAGACGCCTAAGAAGGGTTGTTCTATTCCCTGCCAAATTCGTGATGCGTTCCTTCTTTGTATAATCAAAACGTGTCACAGCATTCATTACCTCCATACAACGCTCTTAAATGGCAGTACGTAGCACGACCTTATCAGAAAAGAAAAAACTCCCCCATTAAAGCCAGTTCCATTGGACAACGTGGAACACTCCCGACACCCAGTCGAGGGGTATTGTCCTTTCCCGACTCAGACAAGGAGAGCACAGCTCTTACCGGAATCCCTACTTCCAGTCCCTGTGAGTAGATGATGTAATCGTCCTTAGTTTTCAGCCCAACTTCGAGACCATGATATTCTCGCTGCTGAAGCCCGGGAGATGGCACCATATTCGGATACAAGGTGCGTTCGGTATTCAGGGAAGCATATTCGGATGGCACGGTTTCTGTACTCACAAACTTCGCAACCTTTGGCATCTGTTTATGGAGGCCCAGAAGGATATGAGTCCAATCATCCTCTGCTTCCTCCCTCCTGAGCTCGTTAGTTATCGCAAATCGCTTGTGCATGACACCTTTCATCCCCAACAAGTCGCCCTCAGAAGAGGACCTTGCGGAACATTTCGACGCCGTTTGAACAAGGGTCATCTGGCCCTGTAAGAATGCGACATTTTTTCCTTTTTGTCAAGCGATGAGTGCAACAAGTCGACAGTTTTCTGGAGCTGGCGAATGATGTGATTCTTCCTGGTAATTTCCCCCTTCGTGTCATTCATCTGTTTAAGACGAAGGCCAGCGATCTCCATCTCCAAATGCTCACGTGCTGGGCAGAACGGCTTCCAAATCTTCGACTATGTTGCGCGGTTTTGTCGAAAATATGCACTTTTTGGCACCGTTTGTCATTCACTGGCCCATGTCGCGCGACTGAGAAGGTAAATTGTCTGAAATATTTCCAAATATCGACAATGCCCCTGACAATCCTTCTTTTGTCTGCTTCCAAGGACTAACGTTTCCTTTGATCACCGACGTTTTCTCGGTTGCTTTCATCAGTCCCACAAGCTGCAAACGGGCCCTCTTGACTCAGAGTTTTACTTCTCTTCCTCGATCGCATGCAGACAGTATTGACATTCGAGAAGGGCTTGTCGCAGCCATCTCCGTCATCAGAAGGATCATTATCACCAAGACATGCATCGTCCTCAGAATCTTCTACCCCATCGTAATCCTTTGCAGCTTCAATCTGGGTCACTTCCTTCCTAAAGTTCAAAACAAACTTTTCACTCTCCTGTGGGTTATCAAGTTTCACGGGTTGCGCAACACCGTGCACGGGCTTCGAAGCACAGTTATCACCTGGAGATTTTTTTAAGGGGGCGGAGGACCGGAGGTATCAGCGGAGCATCCTTGAAGGGCGAGGATTCGAGTCCACGGAAACTTGACGAGAACTCGCGGTGTGTAGAATGTGACGTTTTTTGCTGGGCTTTGATACCTTTAGAATAATCCGGATCCCTTGCGGCCAAAGGGGTTGTGGTAGTGATATGGGACCCTTGCGACTCATTGATGTCGCTTTCATCGAGATCCGATCTCACAGACTCTTTGACCTTGGGGACACGGTGTATGAGCTTGGCAGAGTGCGGAACCCTACCATCCATGCCATGTGAAGAGATGTGGACGGAACCCGCTGATGTCTTTTTCGTGGCTAGCCGATTGGATTTCCGGGTACGACCCTGCGGTATTTTGTTATCGTCGGAGCCCATGAGGGGGACAGTGGTTGGAAGGGGTTGGTAGAGGGAATTAGGTACGAGGGATTTTGCGTGTGGAGTGGGATATTCTGATGTTTTTGAGATGTTCGGGGGATATTAAAACTCAAGAGTAACGGGGACGTTGGGGTCAGACATGTTCAGGAACAAAACCTATGTTGGACAGGTTCTTCCCGCCGAATCCTGAGAGTAATTCTAACAATTTCTATGAAGCCTTCAAACGAGTTGGCCAGCTCTCGAAACATGGCACCCCGTCTCATGTCATCCGGTTCTTGATATCATGTAGAATACCAGCTTGGAGTTTACACTGACATGTATTTTCGTATATTTTTGTACGTATGAGTTTCCCACGACACCGTGAGACCTGTTTCATACTTGAACTGATTTTTTATTTTCGTGAGTACCATTTAAATACACGTTAGTTGCGTTACTAAAAACATTTTTAGTAAATATTTAATCGTAAGAGAGTTTGGGATTCCCTCCAGGAATCCCGGGTTCCTTCTAATTGTTCTTCCCAGACAACCTAGGTCTCCCCAGTAATCCTGAAATTCTCTCTAGGAATTCTGGGATTCTCTCCAGGAATCCTGTGGATGTCCCCAGGAGTACTGCGTTTTCCCCAGGAATGGTAAGAATCTTCCATTTTTGAGTATTTTACAGCGCAGTTGGGAGTTTGAGTCTCTCATATAATGAATAAATTGGAAAAAATTAGGGAATGAAGTTCCTGGATATTACAGTTAATCCTAGGAATCCCTTGAGTAATCCTGGGTTCCATGAAGGATTTCCCAGGATTCCTGGGACTCTCTCCAAAAAGCCTGGGATTTTCTCCAGGAATTTTTGGGGTTTCTCCAAGAATTGTGAATATCTTCGCGGTTTTTGTCATAACATGCAATTGGGATTTTAAGTCTCCAATATGACCAGTTACCGACAGAAAACATATATGAGTCGATCTCGTACTATTTATGGAAAGAGATTGGTTTTCGGTCTGATCCAAGAATTCCTCAAGGATCAGGAGGAAACCTGGGCCACCCCTGAGAAATTCTCGATGTATTAATTTAAGTACAAAAATTATATTACATGATGAATAATAATTTAAACACTTTTTAGCCACCATGAAGCTGTTCCTACAGTTGATGGCTAATTCCCTCGGTGAATTTCAAAGATTATGCTCCACATCGAGGATTTATCCAGGCTTATCTTGGCATTCCTCAGGTTTCCTCGGAGATCCTGGGGTGAATAAGTATATCTAGAGTAGAAATCTGTCGATAGTCGCGTTTTGTACCAGCTTGAAACATCTGAAAAAACTTGGAAATAGACTTCTGTTGTGTGAAATGCCCCAGGAAAGGTCTGCTCTTTCCGAACGCTTCATGGAGATTTTCTCCAGGATTTCTGGGAAATCCCTAGGATTTCTTGGGGCCATCCTGGAAATTTGGTCCTCATGATTCGTCATATTATTGAATTTTATAATGTTCGATTTTCCTGGAGTAATTTTCTAGTTTTCGCCCAGGTAAATGTCTCAGGATTCCTGGGACGCAATATCCAGGATTTTTCCAGCAAGGGGTTTGTTGTTTACAGTGCTTACACCCTACCCCAGGATCTAACCCCTAGAAACCTGGAAAATCTCCAGGTTATTTTGGGCCATTCCACGGCCCAGGATATCGCATGGGAGTCTTGGGGGATTTACCTGGGATTGTAAAATTATCGACGGCAGCTGCCTCCGGATCCGGAAGTCGCCGCGGGGTAACCATAGCTGCAATATGACTGCGAACTTTTTGGCTACAGATGGCAGCCATTCCGTACGAATCCGAGCACCCAGGCGGTCCAGTACACCTTTCAACCGCTGCAAATCTGTAATCATGGCACGAATCGACGGAAAAAAGTCCTTGGTAATGTGGACAAAAGCCTAGTTGTCCATATGTAGTAGAAGGTCCCGTCTTTGCTGCTCCCTTATTTTCGTTCCCAGTCGACTCATTAGAAGTTTTCGTATAGTTTTTAGTCCTCGATAAGTTATACTTTGAGCTCTTTCCCGCCAGTTACGGATGAATTGCGTCTGGAACTGGTCTTGAAAACCAGCCCGCATGTCTTGGATGTTCAGAGTTCCCCTGTAGCCTACATCCGGGGAATTGGAATGGTTGTCAGCATTGGGCTGCAACTGATTTATTGAGTGTCATTCGAGATCTTCCTTCGATAGTTTCTGCCAAAAGAACAAATCACTTACGCTTTGATGGCTCAATAACACTCCCCCTCAGCCGTCCCGACTTCAATTGAAGCTCATATCCCAGTGGTTTGAACGTGTATAAAAGCGGGGAAATGGCATGGCAAACGATAAAGAGACACAGACGCCACAAAAATAGGCTAATGGTCTAATGTTCACCAAGCATCGTCCCATTCGAACTTTCTGAAGAAGTTACGCTGCAAGATTCTTGACTTTTTTGATCTTGTGCTATGAAACCGGAAAGGTATCAACTTGCTGTCGATGTCCACCTCTAAGTGAGTCAGGTGTGTAGATCAGCGCCACTCGCCCTTCGAATGGTGGCGCTGCAGTCCTAGTTGTCGGGAAAAATGTTGATGACAACCGTGGCTTCCTGACAGTTTGAAAATGTAGCAGTTGTCCCAAGCGGCGATGGTGCGATTAAGAAGTCTGTCAGGTAAGCTAAGCCGCACATGCCCTTATTCCGCAGTTCCTTAACGACAACTGCCATGAAATGATTGAACCATAAAGGAGATCATCTCTATCCGAACGGAATAGATAAAAAAATGGTAGGAGGACCCTTCGAAGTGAAATATAAACCAGTTTCTCATAGCAGGTGCGAACCAAAATGCCTGATAGCCCTTCTTGACCTCCACTGAGAGAATATAGCCGTTCGCCTTAATGCTTAAGGAAAATTCCGGAAGGGACTCCATTTGTAAATTTGCCTTGCTCCAGTGAATCGACTGGACGCTTAGGTTGACAATTAATCTTCCTATTCGTCCTTCTGAACTCCCCTGCTAGATTTTGAAAGAAGAAGAAATGAAAGTACCCGCCCTTCGAGCTCGCTCTGCATGGGCTCTAGTAACCTGGCAATTAATTACTTCCCTGCATCCAACTGCCAAATCCGCACGTGTAAATAATCTTTCTTCCTGGATTTGTGGAATTTATTGAAGTAAAGTTCCCTCCCCTCGCCGAAAAAGGAGGTCTAGTTTCTCGTAAATGCCAAAACGTACTAGCCGGACACAATTATTACGAGTAGCCAATGAGACACCACCCCTGGACGCCAGTGTGACTTTCCCGCCAATAGGAGCGTCCCATGAACGAGGCTTCTACTGGCAATCGAAATTGTCTCCTCTTTGATTTCTAGCCTTCTTTCCAGCATTAATTGCTTTGAGGGTGGCTACTGCCTTCATAAGTTGCGTTGACATACGACTGTCAAGTTTCTCCATCGCCTCAACCATGTCAGCTGATGCCGGCTAGAGACGCGTTCGAGCCCTGGAAGGGGCATCATTGAGGTTACAGCGACATCTGACGCCATCTTGTAAAATTCATTGCGTAGGCCCACCACGTGGAGAACGTACCTAACTGACAACAGCCCCCATGCATCTTACTTCTCAGTCTTTTCCAATTCGTCGTCCCTAAGAGCTTCATGACTTTTTCGGATAGCGGCTTCATGAAATGACAGCCAATACCCAGTTTCATTAACATAATTAGCTTCATATGTAGCTACCAGTCTCATACTCTACTACCGTTCGAGAGACAAGCGGATCGGCCACTGCTTGTGTTTGAAGAATCCGCCGGAAAATTCTGACAAACCTGGGCCAGGTTCATGCGGATAGCGATACATTCCGAACCCTTGTCATCGCGGCAGCGCCGTGCGATCTCATCGTATGTTGTTAGCCACTCAAGCCCGATTACTGCATTAGATAACGAATTTCATTTCAATAGCTCTTTGGACTCGAGTATTATGTCCTCAATTTCCTTGAGATTTTTCTTGAATGGAGTAGTTATTGCAGCTTTTTGCGATAAGACGGTCTCGCCCAGTAATCTCCATTGGACCTTGTTGAGCTTGCCTACCACCAACGGACTGGGGACTCTCACTAAGAGAGAGTCATGGCTCGACTTGGCAGAGAGGCATGGCTCGACTTGGAAACGAGATCAAAAGCTCTCTCTCCCTATCCATTACCAGCATTTTATCCGCATAAATGCAAGCTTCCACATAAGACATTACAATGATAACCCCATGCTCCTTAAGTGACTTTTTGATCATTTACGAATGAAGTGACAAAGTGAATATTTCGGGGTCGCAAGTGACTCACTTGCGCAATATGTCGTGATATCACGCTGCCTATGTTGGTGCATCACTCACGCTCTGTTTGAATCAACCTACACCTAGCCCTCATCACCCACACCAGAAGTCTTCACTCTGTACTGAGCGTGAATCACGCAAGTTCGGAAGTGCAGGGGTGATCCACGGGATAGCGACGTAAAAAACGACCAAGGGTGAAAAAAAGGGCTAAAGGAGCTAAAATTCTTTTAACTCGGGTCCATAGTCAAGATGGAGGACGTCAATGTGAAACAACCAAATATTCCATTACAGAAAACTACTCTTCATCCATATCGTCATCGTTACGGGACTCAATCTCGGTGTCTATATTACGTAGATCCTCGCTTTTGGTTTTGTCGTAGAGCTTGTTCAAATCGTCCTCCGATATCCTCAATTGAACGAGATTGCCTTTCGTATGCCAAATGACCCAGAACTTTGAGCACATTGCTTGCCTGGAAACCGTACACCACAACCGTTCCCTACTCCCACCCTTTTTCTTATATTTATTTACATTGACCTCAATTGTATGGTTGTGTGAACAGAAGAAGCAGTACGTTGCCCTTCCACGAACCCTCTTGTGCTCATTAAATCTGGTTAGTCGGCGATTTTTATCTGCAAGACGATTGTATTTCATGCAAGATTCCTTAAAATACATGGGGCGGAAGTGGAATCTGTAGGAGTTTTGGGACGTATTGCGGACCATTCAGGCTTGTAAAGAATTTTATATTCCTTTGCCAACCTACGTACCCTGCAAACATGTCGCATCCACTGATCGAGTGGCGCCGATATGCGTAGCCCCTTTTATCCTCTCCCAATTCTGCGTCCTCACCGTAGGATCCCTTACGTTGGGCAAGCATGGGACTGTACAATACGACCATGTTAGCTACTTGGGAGCAGAGTAGCCTCCCCACCACGCTCACAATTTGGTTCTCGCTTTAATTGGTATAGTTGAGTTATTGCAACGCGCGGCTCATCTCACCGACGCCACCTTTCACAGCATTCCAAAACACAAGCGCGGTGGGCCTGATAATCCTAGCAGGCGGGACTACTCCTCCCTTCTCTGCATTGCTTTTTGGGCCTGACTGAGATTATAGTAGGACGTGAAAGATACCAGATCAAATGCGAAGGAAGCCTTCAGCATCGTGTCATACTCTGTCGAAATATGCTTAGCTTCCTCGCCAATCCACGAGGAAGTGTAACATCGTATTCAATCCATTACAAAAAGGTATGTGGTCATAAAATGGCATGAGAAGCTGGGCAAAGGTTTCATAGATAATTTTTCAGCGGCCAGTAGTATTACCTTCAGCTACAACAAACAGCCGAAACGGAGTTTTCGGTACCACTGCGTGGTGTAAACATTGCGCCCGGTACTCATTTGTCGGCACAAGATTTTTGAATATCTCAGTTGCTTCATCTGTTCTATCCACATGCTCCAAGTGATGAAAGAAGACCAGGGTTGTGGAGACCTCCAGGGCCTTGGTCACAGTTGATATTGCCGTCATTTTTTTCACTTCAACGGCGGCCTCAGTGCAGGAACCTCTCTCGTCCCGCAAGTATCGATGGCATCTGGGCTGTCCGCAAGTAGAGTAGCATTCTTCGAACCGATGAGTCCGGTGGTCCTGATATAAACTCGATACTCTAATTTCTGAGCGCTGCTGTAGTCCCCCGCCGCATATCATTACCTTCATGCTCCTAAGAAAAGCCTTGAAGGGCTTGGAGCAATTGAAGCTCGTTAAGCAAGCCCTCCCTCATTCCACTTGGAGTTTGCACGTGCTTAGATGGTTGACACAGGGCATCCATATGATGCTGAGAGTTTATGGGGCACGAAAACTCCTTTGAATTCTTCCATATTAGTCTACTTCGTGCTATGTGATTGAAGGACTCGATTCACGACACTTAAAACCATGTTGCGCACAGCGAGTGGGAGAAAAACGTCAAAAAGCTATAAAAGAGATATATGAGTCACTGATATGAAGCTCTGATCCCCGTTTTTAGACTTGACTTCCCCCAAAAATTTCTTCAGAATTCTGTTTGACGCAAGCATATGGTCAACATCATCCACAGCGATCTTGAACTTTTCAAAAGGCGATGCATAGCGCCATCCGTCCAGCCCCCCTACTTGCTGGCTTTCTAGACGCTCCGCTATCTCTTCATTCGTCATTACGTCTTCTGCTTCTTATCCCTTTTCACCCTGCGACTCCCGTGTAATATCTTCAAAATTCACGAATAAGCAGGACACGACATCAGCGACGATGTCTTGGTAACGTTTCATACTTGATATCTGCGAGACGCGTGTATCATTGGAAAATAACCCATTTCGTAGGTCCTCTATTTCTTCCACCTCAAACTCCTCGTTCTGCTGAGATGAAGCAGAGATGTAGTCTAAACACTGATAGTTCATCTTCTTCAACTCCTGAGAGAAAGATTGATCGTCTTCGCTCATTTCTTCTGATGGTGAAGAAGGATGTAGGTCAAATTATTCACACAGGTTCTGGCGTACAAGTTGGGACGGTAGGCACGAAGCAATCGGTATCTAGTACTGTCGCCCCTTTCGTTGCTGGAACTTTGAGGGAAACGCACCTCACGTCTCATTGGAATGAGATCGCTCGAGTCTTTTTCAGCTCCCAAATGTTTCAGAGTGCAGGGCACGGATGTTTTCGGGTGTCGCTGCTCAGATGGAGACATTAGGCACAGTTTGGATTGGCCTGAAGCCACACCGGGACTGAGGAGGTGAGTATTTTGCCGTACGATCGTGAGGAGCTGAGGAATTAGCGAGGTGAGCAGTTTGACACCTCCCATGGGAAGGTACGAATGTGCTTATCTCGCGCTGAGAGCTGCCGTTGGAAGGAAATTGCATCAGTTGATTTCGGGCAGGCGATTGGTTTTTCATTGCGCAGCTGTTTCTTATGATATTTACGTTCACGAGACCGTGATTCACTCTCTTTTTAGGTGAATATCTGAAAATGAGGTGACTCTACGTCATTTGTAGGTGATTCTGCCGCGTTTTACAGTGACTCACTATATTGGAGGGTGAAGCTAGTTAACCTTACAGTGATTCAACCCGATGGTGCGTGATGCCCACTGTCCGTTAAGTTAATTTCACACAAGAGCATTGTTCACATGTACTCTGTAAATTGATAAGCAGTAAGAGACTCACCCATGGCGGCCAAGAGATCTTCATTCACTTTTTTTGCAAACGACGGAAAAACGTCACCTAAGGAGCATGGGGATAATTTATGTCAGACTGTGAGTAAAATGCAGTGTCCCCGGGCTCAACCGACCCCACACGCGTACTGGACACGTATAAATTTTTGTCTAACAGTAAATTGCACGAAACAAAACAAAATTAAGGACACCGGACGAGCATTCAGTATTTATTTGTACATACCGTTTCGAAGGGCGTTTTAAACCATATAAAGATATGTAACCATAGCAAACGAAGCCGTGGTTATGTTAAAGTAATAGATAAGAAAGGTATGAGAAATAATTTAAGGACAAGAAATAATATATGGGACAAGAAGTCTTTATTACCATAATCTATCCCCTCGTAAGGCTTTTTGGCCCCTTTCTTCCCAACAACCTCAATTAGCTGTTTTTGAATGTAGTCGTACAGTTTGTCAATGTATTCGGGTTTGAAATCACACCAGGAGTCCACACCAGCCTTCCCCAAATACTCTGAACTAGTGTATTGCTTCCCCTTTCCGTAATCTTTCCTCGGCAACAGTCCCCAGACATTTTATATAATGTTCAGGTGCGGGACTTCGCGGAACAGGCTAAAATATCAACCCCTTTGCCTTTAAACCACTTTTTAGTGTAGTTTGATGGGTGTGGAGCAGCATTTTCCTGCTGAAAAATACAGTTCTCTCCCAATGTTTCTGCAGCAAATAGTAGCATTTCCTTTTCCAACAACGCGCAATACGATTTGGAGTCTATCATTCCCTTGAAGCTGGCTAGGTCACTCAAATCGTAAAAAGAAATTGCTCCCTAAACCATTATAGATTCACCATCTTGGTGATTGATAAAAACCTCGCGCGTTTCCTTCCTTAGATCACTCCAATAGTAAGCTAGGCCATCGAAACCGTCAAGATTAAACTTCCTTTCGTCAGAAAAGATAATTTTCTTGTAATAATCTGGGCCACGCTTCAGCATCTCTGATGCCCATCCAACTCGAGCTTCTTTATGATGCGGGCGGAGCGATGGTGCCTTGCTCATCTTCGTATACGCCAAATATGGCGTCTCATGCAGTAATTTCTGGACTCGACAAACCTCTACGGGCAATTGCAAATCCTCCTGAATAAATTTTGCTGATGAATTCCCTTTAGATGCCTCTCCGATGAGAGCGCAAGTTTGAGTCCGCGAAATCTTTCATGGCCTCCCCAACTTTTTTGAACGTCCCCCGCGCTTCTGCTTGTTGAGAAAGTGTTCTAATGTCCCTTTTGAACGTCCAATCTCCGCCGCTATGTCCCATATTCTGAGCAGTTGACTTCGGTAAGCCAAAATTTGGCCTTTCTCAATATCGGTGAGTCTCTTTCCCCGTGAAATTTGGTGTTGGCGGGTTTCTTTGTTGGGGAGGCCCATTGAGCGATTCCTGGGGGGTTTCTATCAGGATGAATACATCTATATTCGCGCTAAATATGGCAGCAGTTCTATGTATTTGACGAGAGATAGAGGTGTTTTCTTGAAACTGTCCAATATATTATTTCGTTTCCTTAATTTATTTCTCATACTTTTTTAACTATTAATTTAACATGACCACGACTTCCTCTGTTATGGTTACACAGCTCTACAAAGTTAAAAACGATGCTTATTAGACATAATTCCCCGCGTAGACCACACTTTGGCCACATTTTTTTAAACAAGTTAAAGAAAGTGCCATATCCTGCGCGGGGTTCCAACTCGAACACTACAAACAGAAAGGAAAAAACAGGGCTTACAGGGCTTATAGTCGCCCCAACGCCTCTCTCACCTACACCCGACATCTATTGGTTAGTTTCACGTGGTTCGTCTCACGGTATCTCTAAATAGACCCATAACAATCACCCCACAATGATCGACTTGTCGGATGCCATAAGTCCTGAAAGTCCATCACTGTGACCCGAAACACAAAGAGAGAGGTATACGTCTCAACGAGAAGGGCGAGAGGGCGGGAAAAAAGAGAGAGGCATAACCGCTAGGGTTAACAACTGCCCCCCCACATCTGATGTAGGCATTTCTCGCCGTGGCGAGACGGGGGGCCAGGAGATCGAACTCGCACCTCCGGACGGCCAATCAGATTATAGGACGCATCGTGTCATGCCACCACACGTGTACATCCTCGCTATCCGGGTAACATGCGTTTCATCTGCATAAACTACGTCTACACGTTACGAAACTCCCACAAAGACGACGCGAAGTGGTGACAACCGGGGCATCATTGCGACGTCCTGCCCGGCGGGATGGAAGCGGCTTCCGACGACAGCGGCGGTGAGCAGAAAAATCAAAACGACGCGGGAGACAACATGATGGTAAGGTCAAAGTAGAGAGCGGCCATCGCGGCGCTATCCGATCCCCATCCGAAACGACTCAACCGGACTTCGAGTGGGATCCCCACCAGAATCTGCTCCGTATGAGCCCCAATCCGCAGCGAATTAGACTTGTACTTGCCATTATGTGCCGCGGAGATACCTAGCTCGGTGAGGCACCCCGCCAGGGCAGCAGTCAATTGGCCTTGGCGAGAGGCAATGCTTTCACCAGGTCCAGGTGGCATTGGATGGCAAGGCGACTTTTGATTGGTAAAGCAATGATATAATATCCCAGTGTGCAACTCGCCCTTAACTATTCCAAGTGTACCAATGGGGTCAAACGCTGTGTTCAAAACTGTAAGAAAGTGTAATGACAGCAAAGTGCATAGTAGCCCTGGTTGTAAGGTTACCAGTGGTTTGAATCTACAGTACAGTAGATGCAGTGAATTCATGTAAAGCTGTAAGGTCTGTGAAATGAGATGCAACACATCTATAGTACCGGTCGTTTTAGCGAAAGATAAACCAACCCCGCATAGCGGGGTGTCCCCGCAGATGATTGTAACCTTTCTTGATGTCGAAGGTCAAGAAATGGTCCCCTTTCTGCATTTTGTATGCAAATTCCGATAGCGTCTCCATTCGTACTGACCCTTTCTTCCAACGCTTTAACTGCTTGAACAAATTCACGATGAATTTGCCCTTCACACCACCTTCTACCTCTTGCCAGGCAGTGAAAGCAGACGAGATGATTGTCCCCTTGCTCTTGGCTCTTTCTGCATGCTCCTTCGTGACCTCCTGATAGATCTCCATTTGACAACCCTTCTCGAGGTCCGCCAACCCAAAAATGTGGTCCACTCCGACTGTGGGATCTCCCCAATCTCTTCCCCTTCCCCAGTCACAAACGACTTCACCGAGTTCTCGAAGATCCCAAACTTGATTGCCCTGCACACGTACTTGGAGCAACCCAGCTGGCGCCACGCTTCGACTTTTCTCTGAGGTCCAAGCCATAACGAGCGCCTAGTTCCTTCGGGTTTATTTTTTTCCGGCATCATCTCCTTGGTTGCCACCTGCACGCTTCGTCGCATTATGGGCCCTCAAGGTTGCCACTGATTTCATCGGTTGGGTATTCATATGGGTGTTGAGCTTCGTCAAGGACTCAATGAGGTTGTCTGCAGCTGCTACATCCGACTGCTGCTCAATGGTAGTGATGATACCTTAGCATACGCTGGCTCCCTGCCCGCCATCTTTTAGAATTCACATCGAAGTCCTGTGACAAGTAAACCATAACGAACCCCAATTGCAGCCCATACATCACAACTCTCCGCCTCTTCTTACTTCCTGTCTATTAGGGCCTCATGACGAAGTGCCAACGCGATCTCGTGGAAAAACATCCAAAAGCCCGCGGCATTGATATAGTTGGACTCCTACTCCGTGACTGCCTTCATACTTGAATGACGCTCGAGTTCCTTCGCAACGGCCACTGACGATCCTCGAAGAACCCCCCATCGTAGGCCATCATTCGTGGCCCCATTTCATACGGGTAAATTATGAGTCCCAATTCCTTGTCATCACGGCACCTTCTCGCAATCTTGGCATAGGTCATCATCATCTCCGGAGCCATATCAGCTTCTTCCATGCTTGCACCTTTGGCCACCTTTTTCGCCTTGGTCAGGAAGCCCATCACCTCGGCATTCGTCTTCGAGAAGCCGGCTCCTTGACTCATGTATTTTTTCGGGTTCAACTCTAGTTGAACTTGGTCGGAGTGTTTTGACCGTGTCTGAAACTGTGCCTACCGCCAACTTTTGGGGACTCTCTTGAAAAAGAGAAAGGCATAACCGCTAGTGTTAACAACTGCCCCCCTCATCTCTTGTAGGTGTTTCTCGCCATGGCGAGACGGGGGCCAAGAGATTGAACTCGCACCTCCGGACGGCCAATCAGATTATGGGAAGCATCGTGTCCTGCCACCACACGTGGACATCCTTGCTATCCGGGTAACATGCGTTTCATCTGCATAAACTACGTCTACACGTGACAAAAAGCCATTCGAAATGGTGTGTAAATGAAGGCTGGTGCCCCAAGGGTTTCGAAAATACGGTATGCTCGTCCGGTGTCCCTAATTTTATTTTGTGCACTGTACATTGTATTTTAATCCACAATTTGTTCATCTTTTATGACTGGTGTACAGTACAGTCCAAATGTGCAACGTTGCAAAGCACTTAAAATTAAGTTGGAATTGGGTGACTAAGCTCTGCATGTTGCGGTGCGCGACAAATTTCGGATGCTGCACATGTTGACCAGATTGAGTAGCTAAGCTTCTGATACAGGCGAGTCTTCACTCCTCCAGCCGAGCATCCGCTACGAGACGGTACTGCTGCCGCGTATGTCTCTATAACCTTCGGTGTTTCTAAAGAGGGTGTTCCTAACGAGTCGAAGGCTGGTGGTACAAAATCCCATCCTAGCCTTGATCGTCCCGGCATTGCCTCGCCTGGAATCGCTGCCACTTTCGTAGCTAAGTCTCTCTTCTTCCGCTTTCCTGCTACGTTTGCAATAGCTCGCGCTTCCCGTGCTGTCAGTGACTTATAGCTCTCTTGGAACGGGGATGATACAGTCACGCCATACGCCACTGGGAGAGGGGACTGGGTGTTTGTTGCATCAGACCTTGGGTACAACAGAATGTCTGCGGGTCGCGCGTTCATTCCAGGAAGTAGGTACTTCACTTCGTATTGAACGCTGACTCCTGCTGCCTTGAACAGCTCTCGGCCAAGTACCTTTACCACCGCTGTGTGACGGTTGGTCCATCCGAGACCTTTGTTGCATAAGTCTGCTGCATGGTCTCCTAGAACGTCCATTGGCCTGTGGCACTCCGCGCACCGCAGCGGAGCAGTGTCATCAAACACGGGCACTCCCAGATGGCGGCGAAGAATTACTGTCCACATCTCGTCGTACGTTCGGTTGACCGCAGACGGATGCGCAGTGAGGAACGCTGCTGCTGGCGTCCCCATGTATGCTTGGCGGCGAATCCTTCGCCGAATATCTTCTTCCGAGTGGGGTAAAGGGGTGGTTTAGTGCGAGTAATGGAAAGGTTGGGAGCCCTCTGTACTTGTTCCGAGTGCGTTGCGGGGTTGCCCATTAATCTACAATTGTACCATGCAGTATGGTACTTGTCGCTGCACGTGGCCGACGTGGACCACCCGGTTAGCACTTAGCTAGCAGTATAGTCGGATCCTGCAGCAGACACCCGTTCTACAGATGCCATAAAGTTAATCACCGTACAGTACTGTACAGCACTGTACAGTACAGTACATTACTACAGGTACAGAACATGGTACAGCACAGTACAGTACAATACGCAGCATTGGAGTAACGCCGGTCGGGTTCCACTGGCTCTTCGTGGAGCGCATCATGACAGATCGAGTGTCACAAGCAGTACGTTCTCGACTCACCGCTCAACGTCGAATATGCATCCAACCGCAACCTCCAGGCCCTATACACAGGACTGGAATATCTATACTGGATTGCCTCGGGGACAGCAGCGCGGCATTAGGAGATATCGTCGAGATTGTCGGCGCGAGCAGAGCTGGAAAGACGCAGCTGGCACATGAAATTGCAGCTAATGCGTTGAAAGAGACTACTCCTGCGGCTGATCGGGCTGTGAAGGTCTGTTGGTTTGATTTGAATGGAGGGTTGAGATGGGACAGACTGGAGCAGATGGTCTCAGGAAAGGTTGGCGATGGTTTAGCGGTTTATCGAGTAGAGGATACGTTACGGCTTTGTGCAGGGCTGCAGGCGTTGATAAGGTTTGTTGCAGAGGATCCGGGGAAATTTGGTACGTGTTTTGTGTTATAGTTTCATGCGTATGAAATGAGCAAGAAGTTGGCACTGTAACTGACGAACCGGGTGTATCTTGGGATGGAATACTTGCGTGATGGTTATGTCCAGTGAAAACGGTCATTATTGATGGATTGGGCATGTTTCATTACGCTGACAAATACAACGCCGCTAAGCTCAGTTGCAAGCAGGAGAACGGAAAAAGCGTCACACATGTCCAAAATGACGAGGTGGTGTTGGTGAATGTGTTTAGGCAACTGCAAAGGACGCGGCGCATGGTAGTATACGTGACCAAGGCGGCATTGTTTGGGGAGGAACCTTTGAAAGGTAACTGGCCTTTTGAAGTTGCTGGACGGCCCATGATTCCTCGAGACTTTATGCCCGAGTCGTGGCGCGGTGTGGTTTCAAAAAGTGTGTTGATTTACCCGATACAGGGAGACCAACATGGGCGAGGAGTGGTGGTTGTGGGGAGAGGAAAAGGAAATGTTATGTCTGTGCTTGCAGGTGGCGTCCTTGATATATACGCGGAGGGGGTGAAAGTGCGACCAGGTAGTCTTCAGATTAACGCGAATGGAATCGAAAAGCGCGGGAAGCAGTGAATTGCCATTCCTCCACAAGGGATGGGCAGTACCGAATTGTACTTACAGTATTTTGATCCGTCATTTTTAATCCAATGGCAAATGCTGGTGCAATCCATCTAACCAAACCAAGTCACCTCTCGTTTGCCATAGGCAGGAACCTGCTTTAACTCCGTCTGCTGGTAATCCTCTGATGGAGGCTTCATCAGTGCAGTCTCCCGCGTCTGCTTTGCATCAAAAACTTCTGTCAGATTTTCCTGCCTTAATCCCCGTGGACACTAATTTCACGCGCTTCACTGGTTTCCTCACCATTTCCAACACCCCTTTCCGCATATCCATCTCCGCTGACCTTTCCTCCTTCTCCGCTGATCCCACTCTTACTCGTATTCTCAAACCTATTCTACCCCTTCTCCAACAACGTCTGGCGACCTGCCAAAGTCCCCATGAATTCCTCATGGAAATCCGCGACCTCACCGAACGTCAACTCAATAACCCCAAATCCACCCTCTCTACTGCACCAAATCCTCTAACACCTCCCGCCGCCTCCTTTTACGAGACCCTGCTCAACCAAATCTCCAATATCGGCTGGTCCAACCTTACTTCTCTCTCCCCTGACATGCTTTCCCTCTCCCTTACGATCCAGGACTCCAATTCTCACTCACACATCCTGATCCTAAACCTCCCATCTGACTTTCCAAAATCACCTCCGCAATGTCTCGCCTCTCTCCCGATTCCCTTCACTCCTACATGGTCCCATACTTCAACCCTCTCGTCTCTCCTTGATCAATTTCGGTCCCAACTCGAATCTTTTCAACCTTTCTTTTCTGCCATGTCTGACCTCGACACTCACACTCACATTCTCGAACCCCCACATCCTACCCCAAGCGACACTTATCGCCGCCTCCTTCTTGACCCTCACACGTCACTACGTCTCGATCTAAACCCCCATGCCCCTCTCAAGGCCTTCCCCGAATGCCGCTTCCTTGGGTCTGAAGCAGCCATTACTCCGTACAAGCATCTTCTCAACAAAAACATTCATCTGTGGAACACTTCTGGCGATACTCTACCGCGTAAGAACCTGGAAACTGTACTCGAGCTCCAGCTTCCCAAACCACCGGCAACAGATTCATCACAGGACTTGGGGATTGAATGCGGTATTTGTTATGCGTATCGATTGGAGGACAAGGTACCAGATGTGGCCTGCGACCTAAAGGAATGTGGAAAACCTTATCATCGCCAATGTTTGGTGGATTGGTTGAGGGCATTGCCAGACACTAGAGAAAATTTCGGGACCATAAGCGGCAACTGTGTTTACTGCGAACATGACATTTCCGTGTCCTTGGCCGACTGACGAGGGTTAAAATCCATGACGGCAGAGGAGAGAAGCGGTTGCCGCGGTACAGATTAACGTCGATTTTTCTGTTCAGATCGGTCAGAGCTGCAAATAGGCAACTATCGCAAAAAATCTGCCTGTAGAGCGAGTTCATGAATAGAGCTCATGACAACAGCAATTCATTTTACCGATTGCCGCGGAGAGTTAATGTTGTGATTGTATCGGTGATGTTGTCGGTCTCTACGCGTTTGCTTTATTCGAACAAAACACTCCAGGGATGCGTCCTCGAGCTTCCATCAAAATTTAGGCCATTTCACCCAGTCGGTTCATTATTTACGTGGAAACAGTGCCGACGTGATTGAAGTCATGACGGTAAAGTCGGCGCGCGACAAGGGAAAACTGACGTAGAAAGCGCCAGGTGTCGCCGGAGGCCGACAAGGGGAACTAATCTGGACTTTGACGATGGATACTCAAAACACAGACGATGATGAGGCTATTTTTGGTAACTTGCCAGGTTTATTGTCCGGAGCCAAAATTGCTTCAAAAACGTCAAAGTCGTTCAAGGTGGTCGATTGGTGAATAGGGACGGTAAGGAATTGCTCAAAGAGAAGGAGAACGAGGTAATGACTTTTGAAGGTAATAGGGAAATCAATCTTGCAGGACGTAGTGCACGGTAAAGTCGCGATTGTGTAGAACGAAGCGAGCATTCTCTCGTCGTTGAAGACCACCAGATGATAACGAGGGCTTTATGGACGGATGGCACCATTGGCGACCTCTAAGGCGCAATGTGAAGTTCATTTTCGGTATGGTGTAGTGTTATGTCGCAAAACGTGAGAGGATCTGGGTCGAGGTCCGGCGAGCTGTGAGCCAAGCCAGAGGCGGTGGAATGTTGGAGCGCAAGTCGAGAGGCGCTGCGTATGAACATGGGCACAGATCTACGTAGGTGCAACATGCGAAGTCTTGAAAACACCTCTGAAGCAACTCCTTCCGTTGCCTTTATTTATACATGTAAGGAACGAGTTATGTCTGCGAATATGAGATTGTGTTCGAGCGAAAAGGCATACGAGTCAGAATGGCAGCTGCAACACTAGACCAAATGGTGTAGTTGAGGCGCTATCTGATGCGATCGAGAGCGGTCGCCATGGAAAAACTGGTGCGAAGGGAAATTGCCTGTGCAAAGTCACTTGGGGTTTCACGTGTGCACAGGGACTGTTCACAAAGTGTGTCGAAGGTAAGGGGTGAGTTTGAAAGGCAAGTTAGGGAGCGGGTCAAAAGTCCGTGAGACGATACGCGGACCGCACCTTGCGGCGAAAGTCAGTGAGCTTATCGCTGTGGGCTTGGTTAGCGGCTCCTGCCAGGTTAGTTGCAGCTCGAGGTTAAGTTTAAGCGAGCACATGGACCGCGAACGGCTATGTCGAACGCGGTGGGTGGGGCGGTATGATCGTGGGAGATTGTTAGCAAGCTTGACAGTATGAACACGTCGCCAGGGCGCACTTCGGAACCAGTGGGGCAGGAGGACATGGGAGGGCATGCCGAGGCCGGCGGAAGCCGCCGCGGCGAGGAGGGCCTTTTGCACGTGATCGTACGAGCGCAAGGCACGACGGGGGTCGGCAGGAGGGGCGATGCCGATGGCGATCACCCGCTTCGGAGGGGTGGGGAGGAGGCCAGTGCGTTAGCAAAGACTCTGTATGGGCCCAACGGAGGAGACTAGGCGTCCGGCCTCTGGAGGGAGGTGTCGGCGCGAAGGGTCTGGTCGCCGAGGAGGACCTCGACGACCGCGAGGGTGAGAGCCGATTTAGTGGGGTCAGGCACAAGGGTCGAGAGGTCGGGAAGGTCCAGGTCTTCGCCAGGGCGCGGTAGGGGCCGGAGGCGGCGCGAAGGCCGCCGCCACGCCCGCGTAGGAGAGAGGGGGCATGGAGGAAGAAGAAGAGAGCTTCAAGGGAGGGGCTGCCCTCTAAGTCCAAGCTGCATCTCGCCCTGTACCCCAGGCCCCCCGCGCGGTCGGCACCCGGGCCGCTCCTTCCCCCGTCCTTCCCCGCGTCCCAAGGCACCAAACGCCCTTCCGCCACCCCGCCTACCTCGCCGCCCGCCGAAAGACCCCACGGCACCCAGTCCGAGGATGCCACCCTCAACTCTCCCGGCGGCTCTCCTGCGGCCACCAACAGTCGCTGCCCTGCGGCGCCCCCAACCCCCGCTCTGGAAGATGACCAAGGGGTCGACCCTCATGGTTCCGCACCTCCCGACCCTTCCGGCCGCACGGCATCAGCGAGGCCCCGACCGATCGTCGGTTGTCCCCGCCGGCCCGCTCCGTCCCCCTCCCGCAACAGAATCGGACTTCGCCATAGCGTACGTTCCGCCGGCTAACCCGAAGAAGAAGGAAGTCCCGGCCACGGATGAGGTCTGCGCCATAGACGACGTGGCGCCTACCGATCCGACCCTCTCAAGAGCCCCGGCCCCCCGGCAGGGGCACTCTTCGTAATCACCCCACCCCCCTCATCCCATCGCAATGACTCCTCTATCCCCCAATCCCTTCGCCCCATCTCCGACAACAACACCTCTAGCCTACGCCCCCCCCTTGAAGTCCCTCGCACACCATTCCGTGAAACTGACATCTTCCAGAATACCCCTTTCCCATGACTCAAGCCCTTTATCCTCCTTTTTATCAAGATGGTCCCCGCTGCGGCCACCGCTCGGGGCTACGAAGCCACCTACCGTGATTTTCTTCGCCTCCACATGCTACCCACTGCGGTAAGGCGCCGCACCCTACAGGGGGAAGAAGGATGGCAGCACCCCAAGGGCCAACGAGCAGCTCTCAGCTCTCGCATCTGTCAGGGCCCGTAACGGCACTTAGTGGGCAGCCCTCTGGTCTGAAGCCCTGATTGCGCACCACGCCCGCACCGAATGGACGCAATAACAGAACAACATCGCCCACGGCTTGCGTCCAGCTCCGCTCGCTGGGCGCGACGCGCGCAAGTGTTGTGCGCTGATGTCCGCTACGGCAAGGTAATGCAGTCGCTTCACAATGCCCCGCTGGTGAGTGTGAACGATCCTGAAACCATCCAAGCGCTCCGCACCCTAAACCCCACGCCCTCGCGCCCAATCAAACCCCTCCCGACTGACTGCCTCCCACCGCCGCCTTTTGTCACAAGGGATGCCGTCGAGAGCGCCGCTCGCTGCCTCTCTCGGGATACGGCAGCAGGCCCCGACTGCACTCCGGCGCGCTGGTTCTATCTGCTCGTGCAGACGCCAATCAGCCCGGAAGCTGGTATTGTTCGCAAGGAGTGCTCACGCAACTCGTTGCTGGGATCGCGGGAGGTGACCTGCCAACCTCGGTCTTGTTGCTCCCGGCTGCAGCAACCCTGCTCCCTCTGCCGCCCAAGCCCCACAAGATACGGCCCATCGCCATGGGCACGATCCTCCCCCCTGTGGTAACCCTCGCTGCTGCCTGCCACGATTGACAATTGTCGTCACTTTCTCGCCCCATTCCAAATGGCTAACGGAATCAGGGCCGGGATGGAGGCGATCATTCATGTCACGCACATGCTGCTCCGTCGCTTCTCCAGCCGCATTGACAAATCCATAGTTCTCGTTGACGCGAACAACGCCTTCAACTGCGTTGATCACCAGTCAAGGCTGGATCAGCTGGCCGACGCTCGCCTCAAGTCTCGCCCGGTTCGTGAACATGATTTACGCGCGCATGCAACCACAGTTGATCGTGCCGAACCGTGACAAAACGACCATCGTGAGTAATCAAGGCACCCAGCAGGGCGACCCTGCTAGCATGGTTCTGTTCTCCCTGACAATCCAGCCCCTCATCCGCCGGATTGCAGAAAATACGAGCATCGTCCTCAACCGGTGGTACGTTCACGACGGTACATTGATATGGCCCCTCCCCAACCTCCGACAAGCCCCTCGCATCCTCCGTGACGAGGGACCTACCTACGGCCTACATCTCAACCCGGGAAAACCCGCATCTTTTGGCCAGTAGTCCCGCGCCCAAAGCGCGAGAGTTTTCTTCAGGAATTTCGCCTTACCGAATGCTCCCTGTTCGGATTCGAGCTCCTGGGCGCCTCGCTCGGCAACCGGTGTTTCACCGACGCTTTCCCTCAGGAAAAGATCTAGGGCTGCCGCCAACTCTTCAGCTCCTGGCTATGGTCGATGACCCTCGCGCGCGGTTAACATGCACCGCCTCTGCGCGTCGGCCTGTGTGGCTGAACACGCCTTCAAACTTGCTGACCCATGGGATGCCCGCACGGCCGCCGAGGCTTTCGATACGCTGCGACAGAAGTCCTTTACCTAGCTTCATGGCGTTCAGCTAACAGACAAAGCGTGGTCGCAGACAACCTGGCCTCTCCGACATGGTGTTTCTAGACGGCGCCGCCGCCGCGAGTATCATCGATGCCGCACCGGCCAGCTTGGGGTTCGCAACCCACATTGGGCCCCGCCCTACCGCGCTCAGCGGATTTCGCTACCGCCGCGCAAGGGTTTCCTACTTGGCCAAGCCGCCAGTCACATTCGCGAGTTCCTACTCCAAATCCCTGGCATGCCATAACCCTTCGACCTCGGTTCCTTCGACCCGCTCCCCCTCGCTGCAGCACACAGTGTGCCACATACCCACGTTCAAACCTACCTCAAAGGTGTGCAGCAGGAGGCGCTGGCCAAGGTGCGGCTACGGATAGGCGGTCTCGCGTTCCGAAGGCCCCGGTGCCGCCTTCCTCTTAGCACATCCCTCCGCCGACACGGAAGTGTCTGCGGTACACTGGAAGATGATGCTACGACGATACCTTGGGCTGCCGGTTGACAATGACCAGCTTCCTCGGAACTGCGCGTAATGTAAACGCCCGATGGACAGGTTTGGCGACCACGCAGTGGACCCGCGCACCTCTGGGTTCGGTCGCAAACACCGGCATGACTCGCTCCGCAACGTCATTGCCGGCCGTAGCGCCCGTGCAGCAGGCCTTGACTGCCAGATTGAGGTCCCACTCCTTGTGTCTAGCACTGAGCTGCGATCCGTTGACATACTAGTCCACCCAACAGGAGCTTCCGACGGCACCATGGTCCGCCCGATCGCCTGCGATGTCACCGTTGTATGTCCGCTCAAGGATGATATACGATCAAGAGCCACTCGGGAAGTGGGCGGTGCTGCTGCAATTGCGCACCGCAGCAAGGTGACTGACTTGGACCGAAAACTGTCGCATCGACTCCCCCCGCCCTCAGATAACCCCACACAGGCCCCCAATTTCGACTTCCATCCGCTGGCCTTCGATTCGTTGGGTTCCCCTTACCCTGCAACCATCCTCCTTACAGAGAGTCTCTTGTCGCGCATCGCGGAGAAGTTCTGCACATCCGTTGAGTTATCCGCACACGTATTTACAGGCGCATTACTTGTACAATCTGGTCGTCTATAGCACAATCTATTCTTTCTCACATGTCGCTGCACGTGGCCGACGAGTACCACCCGGTTAGCTCTTAGCTAGCAATATAATCGGATCCTGCAGCGGACACCCGTAATACTAATGCCGCAAAGTTTGATTATTGATGATTGCAAGAGTCAAAGGCAAAGGCGTTTTGGAAAGATGACCCATGGATGAGGGTACCCCGTCTTGGCTGCCACTCCAAAGAAGCAACCCGTCATCGCATATGCGGCCTGGCTTTTCGTCAGAGCGCGGCCGCCGCTTTCCTATTTGCGAATCCCACCACTGCGACGAAGGTGTCGTCGGAGCACTGGAGCATCATGCGGCGCAGGCACCTTGGTCTCCCAGTCTACACAAACTCGTTGCCCTTGAAATGCCACCACTGCCAGCCGGACCTACATGTCCACGGTGAACATGCCGCAGACCGCTGCGTCTCAGAGTTTGGACGCATTCACCGCCACAACTCAGTCCGCAACCTGCTCGCGTGACACGTTTCCCGCTCCGTCGGCCTTGATTATGAGTGTGAAGTTGAGAATCTGGTCCCTGGTACGGACTTAAGGCTAGCCGACATCCTCCTCGAGAAACCCCCCGTGACCCTGAAGCTGGCCTCCTGGACCGGTCCATCGCAGATGACATCGCCGTGACGTCTCCATTTGAGCAGTCCTCACTCACGGAAGCGACGCGAGTCGCCGGTGGGGCTGCTGCCTTCACGCACCACCGCAAGGTCCTAGACCTACAACACAAGCTGTCAAGGCGCCTGGCGCCCCCCTCCCAGCCCTTCCGCGACCCGGGTTTCCGATTCCAGCCCCTGGTTTTTGATTCCCTCGGTGCGTCTTCCCCGGAGACTTCGTTATTTATCGAAGAATTTGTACTCGGTGTTGCCAGGAAATGCCACACCTCGGACGCTACTATTCGCACGCGCATCTATTAGCGTATCAGTTGCGCCTTGTAGTCGTCGGTGGCTATGGCAATCATATCGCGAGCCCCACTGCACGTGACCGATTTGGTCTATCCAGTTAGCTCTTAACTGAATAGTCGGTCAGTCGGTGACACTCTAGATAAGTAATGAGTAATATATCTCTCTCTGTTCAGTGCATTTCACCGCTTGCCAGCCGAGAATCTCCTTAATTCATGCAGCGCTTCCTGAATGGAAAACTTCATACATGCAACCATACTTTGTCGCTCATAGAAGGCATCGGAAACGCTCGCATCCAGTTCCATCTCCACCGAGTGTGCGCCTCGGCATGCAAACTCTAAATCTTGGCAAAGTTGGCTCCCCCGAGCGTGACAAAAGACATCGGCCGAGCATTCGATGATCAACAGATTGAGTATTACTTCAAATTGAATAAAGTCCCCATGACCGCGGCAGTCCACCAACAGGCGAGCCTTCCCCTGCGACACGGTAGCCTCACTGCTCACAACGCTGAACCTCACGTCATACGTTCATCGTCTCTGACCACCTTCTCACGCCTCAAGACACCGGTGGTCCTGGAACGCAGCCCTACCGATACCGAGAGCTCGACGCTCTCCCCCTGGACTTCGCCCATCGCCTCCACCCGTCTTTCGGGACTGAGAACGGCGCCCATCCAGAATCCATGTGAGCCGCCACCCTCGCCGCCAACGCCGATAACACATACAATCTATATCGTGAGTGGTGCAACTTGGCAGCAAGGTGGTTCTGGCAAGATGATGACTGGGAGCGCTCTCCACGTCCCGCCTCATACTCCGACTCGGAGATCCGGTGCCGCATCCGCCGCCATGCCTACCTGGACACACCCGCCGCATCCTTCCCTACAGCCCATCCGTCCGCGGTCAGCCGCACATCCGATGCAGTGTGGTCCGTAATGCTGCGCCGCTACCTAGGAATTCGCATCTCCGACGACACCACGCCCCTGCGATGCGCAGAGTGCCGCAGACTCATGGAAGACCTCGAGGACCACGCTTCCGACCCTTGCAACAACGGCCTTGGCTGGGACAAACGCCACAGAGCCGTGTACCCTATCTGACGCATGATCCAAGGCCATCGTTGAGCACGCCGCAACTGTCGCGACGCCCAATCGCGACGCCCAGAGGCACCTTCCCAGGGGGAGTGAAGTGTCGCCTGTACCAGAAACTAAGTGACGCAATCTGGACAACATGTGCAGCATCGACGATTTGCCGCGCCCCGCAACACAGTTTTTTTCCTCCCACCTACAGTGACTGCAGTACTGTACAGTCCTTAAAGCACATGATTAGTTCCCAGCTGTAGGGTCAGTTTAGCCAGTGTCCTGAAAATTTTGAAATACCGTAAAATAACAGTCCACACAGAACGCTCTTCTTGGTACATCCAGAAGGTAACATTGAGGTGACTACATACTAC
Source organism: Kappaphycus alvarezii (assembly GCA_002205965.3). Lineage (NCBI taxonomy): Eukaryota > Rhodophyta > Florideophyceae > Gigartinales > Solieriaceae > Kappaphycus > Kappaphycus alvarezii. The sequence continues at coordinate 768,978 of NADL03000492.1, read as the reverse complement.
ATACAATATACTCATCCACTACTCGCAAGTGCAACAGAACTCTTCAAGGTTCCCACACCACCCCGCCCAAAGCAATCTCCCGAACTCACCGTTTCTCCCCGATCGAACAAAAGTCCCCCTTAACACGTCGCAGTACACTGTCATCTTCGTGATGGCCACCGGCTCCCCGAATCCCAATCTCGACTCGCTCACCCTTTACAATGCCCTACTCAATCAAGCTCAAACTGACCCCCCCATTGCGAAAGCCTTAGAAGTCCTCGATGGCGCCATCCGTCTATACCCTCCTCCTCATCTTGCTGTCGCCTTCAACGGAGGCAAAGATGCAACCGTTGTTCTTCATCTTACCCGCGCCGTAATTGCCCACCACGCCCAACAAAACAACATTCAAGCTACCATCAAATGTCTGTACCTCATTCTTCCCCCCACCGAGCAATTCCCTGCCGTCCAATCGTTTATCCGCCAGCAAACAACCCTTTACCAACTCGATGTTTTCGAAACCGACCTTGATTTCCGGCAAGGCATCCAACAGTTTACCAAAAACGAGGCCATCTCCGCCTTCATCATGGGTACCCGCGGTCAAGATCCCCACGGTCGAAACCTGGAACATTTTCAGCCTAGTTCTCCAGGTTGGCCTCCTTTCATGCGCATCAATCCCATCCTCACATGGTCGTATCATGACATCTGGCGATTTCTGCGTAAGTTTTCCCTTCCCTATTGCCAACTTTACGACCATGGCTATACGAGTGTCGGCACCGTTTCCACAACCGTACCGAACCCTGCTCTTTGTGTCATTTCCAGTTCCGGTCAAACCTCTTACAAACCGGCGTGGATGCTTGAGGATGCCTCTTTGGAGCGTGCTGGTCGTGTAAAGAAATCAAAGTCACCATCGCAACGTCAGTTACCTAATCACGATAAGGAACCCGCCGCCAACTAAATAACTTGAATTTCCGCATTCATTCGTCCTGTTTATCCAACTACGCGACAGGGACCCCAGCTCATGGCTCGCTTTATGCAGTTTTGGTCAATCTGAAGAGCAAAATTAACATTATTCATAACACTTTCCCCCCTCTTCCTTTTCCGCCGCCCGCAATTTTTTCCTTTCTGATTCGGTAGAGGTCATGGGAATTCCACTTGACACTGAACACAGTTGCAGCCTATCCCTCTGAAATTCTCCCTGCTGCCTCGCAATACCTGCAACCATCCTGCGAGACACTATGTATGGTGATGCTTTCCGCATCGTACGGACGTACTCCTTTTCTGAAATCCTCTTTTCAGTCGAAGCGTGTAATAAATGCAGCACTCGACGCCTTTATCGTTTGGTGACGAATTTGCTTGGGTATTTGGGGATCTGGATTGAAGTGCTGCGTCGAGGTTCTGTCGCAATAAGATACTGCCTCAGGCGCTCCGGAGGTAAGTGTGTTGGCTAGAAGATGCTTATGAGTGGTATTGGTGTTCGTGGAGCGGCTGAGGGTTCGTGTACAGCACCTCGGATGGGGCCGGAGTGAAGTGAGGGTTTGAGAGGAGGGACCCGTGAGTATCGCATGCGGTAGCTGTGTGACTTGAGAGTAGGAGTTTGTCTGTCGATGTCGGATATGGCGTAAAAGGTAGGTTGAAAGAATAAAATTGATATTGCAATCGATCGAGATTGGAAGAGAGGGTAGACTTCTGGAACCATGTAGGAATTAAGGGATAGTCGGACAAGGCTGCACACTGGGTAGGGGAACGGTAAGGAAGGCTTGGAGGCCGACGGTCAGGGGGCGGGAGTGAGAGCTTGAGTCTTGGGCCAGCAGCGAGAAAGAGAAGACGTCACGTCGAAAGTGAGGGTGACCCAGCTAATCCTGCAGACTTGTTTCAACAGTCTTGGGGAATGGGGCGGGAGGAGGTGGTGCCCTGCGATAAAAGAGAGCCGATCAGGAGAACTCAAGAAAAGCACAAAGCTGGGCAACATGGGAATGGCCGCCTTCAGTGTACTCACCCTTGACCTTGTCGACACAAAAATGTACGACGTTTTCAAATCATTCCAGTCATGCCTTTAATTGAAGAGTCTCCGTTTGCGTGCGGTATTTGTATCAACATGCTTTTCAAATTACCCCGCAGTTTAATTGCAGCACGAAGAATCGAGGCATCATCGATCGTCCAACATTTTCACAAGGCCAGTTATATTCACAAGGCTTCTCTGAAGCAACGCCGACTTTGTCGCGTGTATCACCAATCGTTTCATCAAAAACATTTCATCAAGTAGCATGATGCCAATTGATGGATTGTTTTGAACATGCAGGTGAAGATGCAGATGCAGATACAACATGAGTCTGCATTAGAGCATTATTATGTTGATGATGACGAGTATGTTATCAAAGCGAGGTCTAATCCGAGACACGACTGACGAGAAAGGATGACATGCGCGGTTTTATACTACTGTAGATCGAGTTGCTAATTTCTAGCTTGATTCGCCACTTCTCGATCGCCACGGGCACGAAGGATTTAGCTGCAATTAAAGGTGCGAGTGAGGCAATGAACTCAAACGTCGTTCGCGATAAGGCACCAAGCGAGTCGAGTACCGCTTGGTAGACCACCCAGTAAGCGTTCCCAGTGCCGGCTTCATTTAAGCTCATATTTTATCACTGGTGTAGTCCAAATGTGCAACGTTGCGAAGTACCTAAAAATTAAGTTGGAATTCGGTGATTAAGCTCTGCGTGTTGCGGTGCGCGACAAATTACGGATGCTGCACATGTTGACCAGATTGAGTAGCTAAGCTTCTGATACAGACGTGTCTTCACTCCTCCCGTCGAGCATCCGCTACGAGACGCTACGGCTGCCGCGTATGTCTCTTTAACCTTCGGTGTTTCTAAAGAGGGTGTTCCTAACGAGTCGAAGGCTGGTGGTACAAAATCCCATCCTAGCCTTGATCGTCCCGGCATTGCCTCGCCTGGAATCGCTGCCACTTTCGTAGCTAAGTCTCTCTTCTTCCGCTTTCCTGCTGCGTTTGCAACAGCTCGCGCTTCTCGTGCTGCCATTGACTTATAGCTCTCTTGGAACGGGGATGATACAGTTACGTCATACGCCACTGGGAGAGGGGACTGGGTGTTTGTTGCATCAGACCTTGGGTACACCAGGATGTCTGCGGGTCGCGCGTTCAGTCCAGGAAGTAGGTACTTCACTTCGTATTGAACGCTGACTCCTGCTGCCTTGAACAGCTCTCGGCCAAGTACCTTTACCACCGCTGTCTGACGGTTGGTCCATCCGAGACCTTTGTTGCATAAGTCTGCTGCATGGTCTCCTAGAACGTCCATGGGCCTGTGGCACTCCGCGCACCGCAGCGGAGCAGTGTCATCAAATACGGGCACTCCCAGATGGCGACGGAGCATTACTGTCCACATCTCGTCGTACGTTCGGTTGACCGCAGACGGATGCGCAGTCAGGAACGCTGCTGCAGGCGTCCCCATGTATGCTTGGCGGCGAATCCTTCGCCGAATATCTTCTTCCGAGTGCGTTGCGGGGTTGGGGAATCTCGCCCATTCATCATCCTTCCAGAAGGACTTTGCTGCCGACTCGCACCAGGCTCGATATAGAACGTTGTGTGGATTATCGGGCTTGGCAGCAAGGCTGGCCGCTGTCAGTGCTTCTGGAAGACTGCCTTGTTCGTTCGGAAAGGATGCTTGGAGCTGTCGTACAAAGTCCCGAAGGTGTCCATCCGCTTCCGCGTACCTATACTCACGGTCTTCTAACGCATCGGGCTCGTCAGGGCATCGCAGTTGCTCGGCTTCAATAATGCTCGCCGCATACGCTGCGATATTGAGCGTCGCAACAGGTGTGAAGCCATGGCCGCCATATCGCAGAGGTAAGGATACCTGCTGTCGAACTGCACCGGTCATCGGCACATTATTGGAGCGCGAGTAGAATTCCAACTGTTCTTCATCAAATCTCATTGCAATGGCAGTGGACACATCCGGCGGCGTTCGCTTCACTACATGTTGAAGCTTGCTTCACCACATGTTGAAGCTTGCATGCCGTGGCACATACTCGGTGAAGGTGGAACTAAGTACGAGCGTCTCCGATACCGTCGATCAGCGATAAAGTGTTCTTAGAGCCGCTGATTTTCTCATTGACAAAGTTTTCCATGGATTGGGGCGATCCAATCGGGGCGCCGAGGAGGTCGATGCCTTCAGTGGAAAAGTTATCTCTAGAGAAGCGGTGCAATAGTGGCGATGTCCGGTTGCCAGGCTGGCGCGGCCAGAATAGACGTGTTTTCGCCGGGTTCAAATGCAATCCGTGATCGGGTCCTCTGGCACTGAGGATCTGGATTGCTTTGTCGAGCTCCGTATGAGTGCCTATGAGGGTGCAGTCATCGGCATACCATCTGTGTAGACTGAGCTGTGTTCGCCCGGCAATTTCTGTTGCTGATGGATGCACTACAAGGGAGAACATGAGCATACTTGCCGGGTCCCCTTGTTGCATCCCTTCTTGGCTAGCTAGGGATGTCTTGTGCAGACGCTACAGGCAGAATTATCGAAGGCTTGTTGCAAGCGTACACCATGTTCAGAAAACGACATAGCGACGGTACCTTGGTCAGCAGCAAGATTACCATGCGCTGTCTGGAGAACCGATTGAGTGCATTATGTGCATCCACGGACACTAGTGCGTACTCTTCCTTGTTGCCCTGGCACTGTACCAATCTCCGTGCTTCGTGCACAATGGAATCCAGTCAGCAGGGCACGCCATTGGCCACTTGCAGGGGTGTGAGATATTCTCTCGTGTCTTCCAGTGCTTGTGGTAGAAGCGCACCTTTGTTACAAGTCTCCTCAGGGCCGTCCCAATGGCAATGGGGCGAATCTTATCTGGCCGAGGTTGGATGGGCAGCAGCGTCGCAGTGGAGATCAAAGGAATTGTGTCATCCGGAAGGTCCCCCTGGGCTAATCTCGTCTCAACAGCAGTTAGCACCGAGATGCCTGTCACTCCTGCTTCGGGACTCACGGTTGTGTTGGCCAGCAAACGAAGGAGCCGCGGGGACATTCTGTCCGGGCCCGGCGTGGAGTTTGGGTTAAGGGGTCGGACAGCGCGCAGAACCGCCTATTCAGTGATGTCCATCGGGAGCGGAAGGTCTCTCGCTTGGATGGGTGTCACCGGAGACTGCGGTGCTGGGTGCAGCTCTTGCAGACGTTCTATAACCTGCGGGTCTCGCACGTCGGCAATGCGCGACTGATGTAGCGTGCGCATCGCACGTCCGTATTGCGCGTCTGCAGCCAAGTGGGATGCTCGGCGAAACTTCGGGTCGTGCCTACTGTTAGTCTGCTGGCGGCGACGCCTGACGATTCTCTCTTCTCTGGTCTTGTGGGCTTGAATTGCTTCTGTCGAAAGGTCATTCTATTCGCCAGCATTGGCACGGCGGATGCGTTCGCGCAGTCCTTGGCTTTGCCTTATGTGAGACCGCCATCCGGCCTCCCCACGTATCAAGCGTCGCAGAACTGCAGTGGGAAGAAGTTGTATCCGGAGGAAGGTGGCGTGGACTGCATCGGCATTCCGTGCGTTTGCCGCAGCGCGAAAAAGCCGTATGAGTAATATGGCGAGGCTGTGTATGCAGTTTGCGGGTATGCGGTCGAAGATTTCCGAAGGCCTTAGCGGGCTGTGCAGTGCATCGTAAACCGTAGGGAGGGACGTGGCCTGCGTGGACCGTTCGCGGGTTTCTGAGGAAGTCATTTGAGGCATTGCTGCGGGCTAGGGAGAAAGAGGGGAGGGATTACTGGCGTGATGTCCTGCTTGCCCGTTGCCCCAATGGGGGGGCAGGGTCACGTTTTGCCGTCTCCTTCCGCATGTCTTTCATGCGCTGCGACAGGGCGCGGGTGCGGTTCGTACGTCGCTCGGTCTTCGCAGTCGTCATGAGTGGGGCTCCAAGAACGGGCTTGGACTGTTTAGGGTGCTGAGCGGCGCTTGTTTCATTCGGTTTGGCAACCGGCAGACTGGTAGGCGACGGGTCCGCAGTTTCTGCGGGTGTGGGTTTTGTGCCTGTTTCCGATCGCGTCCATGTCTTTTATCATTGGTGTACAGTCTAAATGTGCAACGTTGCAAAGTACATAAAATTAAGTTGGAATTGGGTGACTAAGCTCTGCGTGTTGCGGTGCGCGACAAATTACGGATGCTGCACATGTTGACCAGATTGAGTAGCTAAGCTTCTGATACAGGCGGGTCTTCACTCCCCCAGTCGAGCATCCGCTACGAGACGCTACTGCTGCCGCGTATGTCTCTATAACCTTGGATGTTTCTAAAGAGGGTGTTCCTAACGAGTCGAAGGCTAGTGGTACAAAATCCCATCCTAGCCTTGATCGTCCCGGCATTGCCTCGCCTGGAATCGCTGCCACTTTCGTAGCTAAGTCTCTCTTCTTCCGCTTTCCTGCTGCGTTTGCAACAGCTCGCGCTTCTCGTGCTGCCATTGACTTATAGCTCTCTTGGAACGGGGATGATACAGTCACGTCATACGCCACTGGGAGAGGGGACTGGGTGTTTGTTGCATCAGACCTTGGGTACACCAGAATGTCCGCGGGTCGCGCGTTCAGTCCAGGAAGTAGGTACTTCACTTCGTATTGAACGCTGACTCCTGCTGCCTTGAACAGCTCTCGGCCAAGTACCTTTACCACCGCTGTGTGACGATTGGTCCATCCGAGACCTTTGTTGCATAAGTCTGCTGCATGGTCTCCTAGAGCGTCCATGGGCCTGTGGCACTCCGCGCACCGCAGCGGAGCAGTGTCATCAAATACGGGCACTCCCAGATGGCGACGGAGCATTACTGTCCACATCTCGTCGTACGTTCGGTTGACCGCAGACGGATGCGCAGTCAGGAACGCTGCTGCAGTCGTCCCCATGTATGCTTGGCGGCGAATCCTTCGCCGAATATCTTCTTCCGAGTGCGTTGCGGGGTTGGGGAATCTCGCCCATTCATCATCCTTCCAGAAGGACTTTGCTGCCGACTCGCACCAGGCTCGATATAGAACGTTGTGTGGATTATCGGGCTTGGCAGCAAGGCTGGCCGCTGTCAGTGCTTCTGGAAGACTGCCTTGTTCGTTCGGAAAGGATGCTTGGAGTTGTCGTACAAAGTCCCGAAGGTGTCCATCCGCTTCCGCGTACCTATACTCACGGTGTTCTAACGCATCGGGCTCGTCAGGGCATCGCAGTTGCTCGGCTTCAATAATGCTCGCCGCATACGCTGCGATATTGAGCGTCGCAACAGGTGTGAAGCCATGGCCGCCATATCGCAGAGGTAAGGATACCTGCTGTCGAACTGCACCGGTCATCGGCACATTATTGGAGCGCGAGTAGAATTCCAACTGTTCTTCATCAAATCTCATTGCAATGGCAGTGGACACATCCGGCGGCGTTAGCTTCATCACATGTTGAAGCTTGCATGCCGAGGCACATACTCGGTGAAGATGAAACCGAGTACGAGCGTCTCCGATACCGTCGATCAGCGATAAAGTGTTCTTACAGCCGCTGATTTTCTTAGTGAGAAAGTTTTCCATGAATTGGGGCGTTCCAATCGGGGCGCCGAGGAGGTCGATGCCTTCAGTGGAAAAGTTATCTGTAGGGAAGCGATGCAATAGTGGCGATGTACGGTTGTCAGGCTGGCGCGGCCAGAAGAGACGTGTTTTCGCCGGGTTCAAATGCAATCCGTGATCGGGTCCCCTGACACTGAGGATCTGGATTGCTTTGTCGAGCTCCGTATGAGTGCCTATGAGGGTGCAGTCATCGGCATACCATCTGTGTAGACTGAGCTGAGTTCGCCCCGCAATTTCTGTTGCTAATGGATGTTTCCGATGGTGCAGCGCTTTTGGGTTCTTCCCGGACTGTAGCGGGTTCCGGTATCTCCACTCCTTCGTCCTGGGTGTCCTGGAAGGTACGAATACTCCACAATGTAGAGATCGATTCATCCTTGCTAACCTTGACAACCTGTAAGACTACAATATTCACGTAACTCAATGCTGTAGCTTATCGGATGAGGCATCCAAGCTTAAAATCATGATGAACTTCTCCTTCAAAACATATCAAACGGAGGCCCTATGGAGCTCGTTCCGGATCTCTCCTTCCAGTAGTCAAGGAGAGATCGCACTCAAACGTTCTGGGCCAAGTCATACAACATCGTCACAACCGCCTGCTTTTCCTCTTGCAACAGCATACGACGGAGCTCAGTCCGGACGAATAATTGCCGAATTTCTGTTGAAGTAACAGGCGAAGTAATCAAGTGGGCTCGATGGCCAGAGCCCAAAAGCCCTAGACCCTTGCACAAACCCCATGAAAGCCCTGCTTCAAAAAACCCAGATGACCCATAGAACGCGATGCATGCCGATCCGCTACGCATGACAATATCCGGCGGTGGTTTTATCAGACCCCTTCACCCCTCGTCTCTATTACAGCCAGTAGTCCAGATTCCGCAACGACTGCGGGCCCAATCTGATCCTCGAACTTTTCAGCTCCACAGGATAATCTCTTTTACTGCTCCGAAACCATCACGGGCCTTTTCTCCCACCCTCCAAGCTGTGGAGCCTATTTTTCGAATGCCATCCGTCCCCTTCCCTTTATGAAATAGAGGAGGCAACCGGGCGCTGCTAAAGGAGTAATGGAGACGATGACAATGTGTTTCAGAAAGTTGAGGGCAAAGGGTCAATGGAGTGCACCTGGATTCCCACAAGAATACATATGGGTCCCCTTTGTATAGAGTAATGTACTGTAGCTCTACTCTAGAACTTCTATACTTGTGTTAACTCAGTAGAAATGACTAGAAAGTAGAGTTGTAACTATTTTTCGTTCTTTTTTTCTTTCTTTTCTTTGTGTTAACTCAGTAGAAATCAATAGAAAGTAGAGCTGTAACTATTTTCTTTGTCGCATTAGTATCGGGGGTCCAACTATGGGACAGTACTATCTAGAACATAATTAAGTAAATAAAACGATGACGTGGGGCCCCATAAGAAATAAAAACACTGCAGAAAAACAAATACATAGCAAAAAAAAATCACTAGCCAGTTACATTGAGTTTCTAAATTCATCTTCATCTCAAAATAAAAACGTATCGCACTCTCAATTGTTAGTGAAACGGATGAGGAATTTAATCGACTTTTGAATTCCTGCTGTGGTACCTCTGGGAACGTTAAAGAATCCTTGGAACGGGAAAAAGGGGGTGAGGAATTTCTGCTGAAAGATATTGGGGTGAGGGAAAACGCGTGTAGGAAACTGAATTTAGAGATGATTTTGGGCTTGTGTTGTTTGATGGATGCTTAATAACTCAAATATATCGATTAACATCCTCACCTAAGTGGAAAGTGGAACCTTTCATAGTTAAACCTGCGAAAAAGTCAGACTTTAGACTTGAAGCACTAACAAATGAAGGAAGACGACAGATCACAGCTTTCACAGAATGTAGCACATAAATCACATAAATCAAATCCTCTACCCATGCAGCGCATCCAGTGAAATTTTCTTTGTCCCAAATCCTTAAATGAACTTGTAAAACAATCCCTAGATTAAAAAAATAGCTGCAAGAACAAGCAAAGTAATTCCGACTTTGAGACAAGTAAAAATTTACTGAGCACCGTAGTTGAACCTGATACTTGTCTGGTTGCTGCTCGTCCCCCCCCTTTTTCGGCCCTCCTTGACAGTCAAGAGTTGTCGCCCCTTTCATCCTCGCCAATCCACCCACTCGTAGAATCGAGATGCGACCTAATGAGCTCGTTTTGACTACCTACGGAAAGCTAGTCAGATGTGTACATCGTGAACTGCAATGAGTTCTGAGACCTTTAACGATTGTGGTTCTGTTCAACCGTGCGTGGTGATAGAGACTAAAAACCCAAAATATGCTATGAAGTGCCTGAGGATCGAACCGGCAATTTCTAAAACAATTTAGTGATTCAAAAACAGGCCTAAAGCCAACTTGACTACGCCTGCGTTCTGAAAATAAAATCATAGAAAAACATAAATGTAAAGCGCACATGTCCAGTACATGCGACTCGAGAAATTGAATGAGTAATTATTTCTCTCGCCCTGGCTCTCCACATTGATGATAAAAAACGCCAGATTAATAAAGGAAATGACATGAGGATCTCTATGATCAGATAAAATACAACAAGAATGTTCCGAGCATAATTTCTAACAAAAACTTCGAATTAAGATTCTTGGCGAAAAAGGAAAAGTTTACTTCGATATAGATCACCACTAAAATTCTCAGATGTATTGCAGAACTCGTGATTTTTTAACTCTAAAATTGATGATGTTCAGTGTGTTTTATGTTAAGAATTCAGCGGAAACTTCTGAAGAAGGTAAAATTATGCATTATATTATCGATGAGTTTCTTCTTGATTTAACATACAACTCAGAGGGTTTTTGGATTAATTATTGCGATACGCAGTCTCATACACGTGATAAATCTCTACCTCCCAGCTAATTTAACATAAATCATGTCAGTAACAAGGATAAGAACCGAAATAGGCCCAGAATATCTCCAATGATGGGCATCTTAGGCAGTAGGTGAGGAAAATATGGAAGTTTAAGGTACAAACATGTAGCAGATGATTCCTTTCTCCCTAAGGTGAAGATTTTTAACACTCCTAAAATGCGTGGTGCTGTGTGTGGCCCTGGAGAAACTCCAAAGACAAAATCATCTTCAACACAAAAGCTTTTCCATTGAATATAGCTACATGTGGCCACCCTTCATACCCGCAGTTCAATCTTGGCCCACTTATCAATCTTGGTGCACATTGCTCCTCTATCGGTTCAATGTAACTTCATATGCTCGCCGATCAGTTCAGAATTTAATATAATCTAACCCTTACTATCCAAATGGCAGTACGGAACTGGAAATCAAACAAGTTTCGCCCCGAAAATTAATGGCCTAATTGCTATTAATGCATGCGGAGGTAGTAGAGAATATATCAACATCAAGCACCTGGTCCTTTACCACTCATTTCAATAAGATATTGACTGTTTTGTCACCATAAAGGCAGAAATTGAAAATATTAGGAGAGATTCCATATTATTTGATACGAAAGGGGTAGAAGACCTCATCTCTACAGTCAACCGCAATTTTATTCCTTTTATCGAGCTCAATAGATTACTCACCTCTACCAGCGCCTAAATTAACTGCAAGGATAATTTCGCATTGACTTAATCATATAATTCTGCTTTTCCCCACTGATCCTCTAAGAATTGATTTTAAATGATGTATTCTACAAAATCCAAAAGAATATACGCAGACATGCTGCATCTTCCGACTATATATTGCTACCCTAAGCTAATGGCCTATGGAATGGCGTATCTTCCTTTTTATTTCGGAGTTTGTTATTTTTTAGCACTTAATGAAGATTCTTAACAACGTTGCAACCTACACATAAGCTTTCCATAAGTTCTTTAAGCGAAGAATGTAATGAAATGGTTTTAATCAATCAGTTCTTCCTCGAAATTATCTGTGTCATACAATGTATGGAACTACATTTTGTGTGATTATCAGAAATATGTCCAGGAGATATTCAAAAAAAAGAAGGATGTTCTGATCATAATGATTGTCGCGAAGATTGCCGAAAAACTAAAAGCAGCTGGTAATGGTGAAATATACAACCGTTTCTCAGTAAATTTGACAATAATTTCAAGTTTGGTGACATAAACCACGGACCTTACAAACTTCGCTATTAAAGTATGAACACGAATCAGCAAGAAGATTTGACCATTTAAAACAATGCGGAAAAAAGCTTACATCTTTAAACGAGCAACCCTGCATTCATACTAGCCGTAATAAATCAGAAGAACCGTTAAGAACGATCAAAATCCAGCATTTACATCAGATAAAACTTCTATTAGGTAGATTGGGGCGGTTTCTTCTCCATTCTGCTAGGTATATTCGACCTGCCTACAGCAAAAATCAACTTATTTGTGTGTATCTCATTTAGTTGAGAAGGATGGTATATTTCGCATGCTTGAGAAGCTTAGACCTGTCATACCATACCATAAACTGACCTCTGAAAATTCTAGCGAGCTACTGATGCCATAATTTTCTGATACATGTAGGATCGATGATGTTGTACAACTTGATGTGGTGACGGGGTTGTTCTTTGTCCCAATGAAGAATGAGTTTTTTTTACAAAGATACCTTATAGGTATAATTTAAGGCCTGACAACTGTCAAGACAATCTCTGCAGCAGAGGTTCTTGCTGCTGTTTAAGTTATAGATGACGAAAAGCTAATTTGGAATGCTCATTATGAGTTGGTCAATGATTTTGAGAAATATAACCTACGTTTTGACTCAAACTATCTTTTAGATCTCTATTGACACAAAAAAATCCACTGCCAAATAAATGCGTGAAAGTGAGAGTTCTATCTGCTATGCATTTCACACAGGGGATGTATAAAATACATGTTGGATTCATGGGAACACTAATCTAGCAAGCACGCTCATAAAGCTCGATAGACCGCTAACAAAATCTCCACAGTTGACAGCTGAGAAGAATTATTGTTGAAAAAGGAGCAATAGGAATTATACGAATAATAGATTATCATACGTCCACTCTCAACATTTGCATCTTGATTGGTGCTTGCAATCAGTTACATGTAAATCGTTTATAATGCTGTGATATGTCTATAAGAATCGTAAAATATGAAGTAAAGTGAATAGGGACCGGAAAAGAAAGGCCGAATGTGCATTTTTTTATTGTGTACCTTCGCTGTTTTCCGAAAATTACGACTTTCGAATCAGGCTATCTTTAAAGCTGCGCTCTGGTTGCCAGGGCTACCAGAGTTTACTTCGGACTTTTCCATAGCTCCCTGTTCAACTCAAGGTCTTGGCCCCATTCGGACAGATAGAAATAAGGAGATCAGGTGTATGAACAAGCCATTTAAAACCATAGCATGAACGACAAACATATCCCACAAAGCCGAGAAACAACTTAAGTGGCACCAGCACCCTATTGCGATGTGTCAATGCAATTATATCATTCGAAAATTTCCTTACTGTCATCAACTCATGGTACGTCATAATTATGAGCATCTTTTTAGAGTCGGTGAGAAAACCAGATGATCCTTCCTTTCGACCCCTCTCAAAACCAATTCCCTGGATGCCCCACCAAGCCCAACTTTCTCAAAGGTCCTTCTAACGCCACTTGTGCATCCTAATCATCCATCTCCGTCCCTTCTCTCCCAAGCGGAGCTATTTAAAACATAGATTAGTCGATTTACGTCAGAACCGGATAGCGGAACTGCTCCCTCATGTACTTAAAAAACCAGTCGTAGCAGCCTGCAGAAGCAACAACCTGGTTGTATCCACTCTGAAGGAGGGAATATGAACTGGTAGATGCCTCTATTGTACCGGCTTAGGGAATAAATCCTTTTATCTGGATTGAGATAACAGTGATGGTACTCGTTCTTGGAGTTCGATAGCATCAAAATGTACAGCCCTACAATATCTACCTCAAGCGGCTGCAATGTATCCATACTCGATGTCCCACGATTTCAGTGCTTTCTTTACCGTCTGAAGCTCATCAAAAAAAGTTCCTTCCTCTCCTTACCCTCCCTCCGCAGTACTTAACACCAAGATGATTCTATTTTCCATTACCTTATTCGATTGGTCTCTCCCAATTTTCTAGAATATACGCAAATATACCTCCTTACTCGACTTATACCTGGGACGAAGTTAAACCACTTGGAATTAACTATTTACCACACCGCAAGCACCTTCGGAAGAAGCACCGTTGGGATATCCGAGACTCCACCGTTCAAAACCATCCTCAACACGTAAACTGAAGTTCCCAACATTGAAACCCACATATAGGCTGTAGAAAACGGCCATTGACATAAATATTTCCCTCCACCACCATTACGACATTCCTCCCCATCCTTGATTCCCTTCAGTCCTTTTGGGTCGTCGCCCCCGGGTGTTCTTTCTAACAAAGGACCAAAGATCTCTCCAGAATTGCTCTGGAAAACTTTTCGGTCGCCTCTACCTTTTACTTCGTCGTTGAGAATTACACGCGGTCCTGCATGACTATAAAAACATAATATCGTGACCGTGGTTGAGGATGAAAGCCATATTTTTGATGCTTTGATCCCTTCGCAAGTGTTTTCTCGTAAATATTGCGTCTCCATCAATATTACCTCCAGTGAATCCTTTTTCGCCATATCCGTCAACTTAAAGTTTGTTTCTATGTCCACCGTACTCCCTTCTTCAGCCGTTCTAACCTCTATATCTGTTAAAAATTACCCTGATAAGGAAACAGCAGCGTCTACTCACTCCCAATTTTTATTGTATCGCCGATCTTTTCTATTGAACTGCAAAAATACTAAAGTAGGATTTAAATAATCCATAAGCTTCATCTTCGAAGCATTTAGATCCATGAAAAACACGCCGTAGTCGCGCTTTGTTGGATTCAGCAGTATCCGAGCAGCGCAGATGAGGCCAGCTATGCCGCCTTTTCTCACGTCTTTGCCTCCCGTCGCACCACTCGGCATTCTTTTAATTTTTAAATAGTCATCTACTTTCTTTATGCATGATATATTCAAACCAGCTAAGATATGCAACCACCAGACTTGCTCAAGGAGAATTTTAAATGAAGAAATAGAAATTACGAATCAAGTCCGACGGATGCCAGAGGTTACTGAGAGCTTAAAGGAATTAACTCCCCGCCGCTTGCGGTACTCGACACGCTTACTCAATGGCTCTTTAACTGCTGTCATGTGTGCATACATGAACAGGACGCGTCGGAAGGAGCACAAGCTTTGTCGGTGAGATTGTCTTTCTGCACTTGAGTCGCACCTCTCTTGTCATTTCTGCATAAATGATTTCTAGTACCATATACTTAACAACTAAGATATCTTTCCTTGCACTGAGTCGCAGTAAGGAATGGAACATGGGCTCCGAACGTCCCAAGCGCCCATTTCCCGAAACTTTAGTACTTCGGCTCTGCGCGAAGCCGCAGAGAAAGGTAGTAAAGAATCAAGAGGGAAGTGAGTAAGCAATAGTTAGATCACGTATTAGATACAATATTTTGCAGGAGGTCGGTTGACTAGATTGTAGTTCCATGGTCACGGCAGTATTAATTTGGCGCAATACACGATTCAATAACAGGGAGGAAAGGTGATTGTCGGCATTGAAGCTCTATCTCATTCCTTCCCTGCTGCTGTAAGATGGTCGGAGGGTTTATCGGTGCCACGAGGGAAGAATTTAATTCCTTTGGATGAGATTTATTATTGATCAGCGCTGCGTTGAGGTTTCCCGCAGATTCGAAGTTTTGCTCCCCTCAGAATGCGATAATATTTTTTAGAGCAAAGTTAGAGACGTCGGCACAAATAATACGTACAGTGCTCGATAAATTTTGCTTTCAGAGAATTAATGAGGGAAATGCAGTTGTAGCGAGGTAAAAGGGAGCGGTGAATGAAGATAGAATTTTCTGAGATGTTATCAAATGAGAAGGATCCAGCTCCGTACCCTCCATATTTTTGGCTTCAATTTTACTTAGGAACTGTATTTGATCCTCATCGTCTTTAATTTGTAGGTCTTCACCTGTAACATAATATTCAAGAAGGCATTTTTACCAATGTCAAATAAATTTTTGCGTATTGCATAAGTCTCGGAAAAGACTCACTAATATACGAAAGAGAAAAATAAATCAACTAGATTGGAATGCTTAAAGGTACTCAAGGAAATCATATAAAGTTAGCTACCGAGCTAAAAGGTCTCATTTTCAGTTGGAAACCATACAGGTAGATAAATTCTAATATGCATGTTACTGGAAAACGTAAAAGAGCAATAACCAAAAATTATGGTTAGGATCAAATATAATACCTAATGTACAAGATACTCTACACATTAATAAATTGTGAAAAAATAACGATTTATACAGGCCATTAAAATTATGAATAACGTATAATTTGCGAGAAAAAGTTCAATATTTGCATTATTGAAAATGCAGAACAAAATACTGTATAGTTTAAACAGTGCAACAAGGAAAAAGAATAGTAATAAGATATATATACCAACCTAAAGCTTTTCAAATAAAAAGGGTTTTAGCAGTACACGACTGGAGTGCTCGCATGAAAGTCATACCCTTTCGAACCATCAGGTTCTTGGATTTTTTCATCTTTGTGTTCAAAGGTTTCCGTGCGGTTATGAAATCAATATCGAAAGGATTTTTCGACTTTAGCGATATTTAACAAGGCCCAAACCACACAGCGGATGCAAACTAAAATTTTTGTTGATGATTGGAACAAAGTAGGGCAGAAAATTATAACTGCTCAACAAAGAGCACCTAAATTTAGAATGAAGTAACTTCTAAACACCACATAGCTTCTCAAGAAAAGTTTAAACAACAAAAGAACTGCCAAAAACCTCTCTTTGCGCACTTAATTCTCTCGAAACGTCGGCACGTTTGAAACTTAATGATTCCGAGGTATTTATTTTCTACAAAAGAGTCCCATATTTTTGGATATTCAGACGACCACTCTATCAAATCTTGCACTACAAACACCCTCTTGTGATTTTAGCCGTACAGAAAAACAAAATAAATGATTTACATCAAATATAATCAGGGCTGAAACAGAACCTAGTGAATGCGCGTTGTGATTGATCGCAATGCTATTTATAAACACAGAAATATCAATTTACATACGATAAAGCTTACGCATTCTGCTGAAATAAAGTTAACCTTCCTTTATGCGGCCACAAGCGCTGTACCCTTGTTGTAATTTTACGTATTTCTCAGACTTTTAGTGCGTAAAGAAACTGCTGTTTTGCTACAGACCTGTCGTTTTAAGACTACTGACTGACAGCCTCCACTTCTGTGCATACCAATAATCACTCATACTGTTGACACATGAATTCATTGAGCTTTCCACGGCATTTACCTCCTTTCTGAACACAAAGGCTTGAAAATACCGCTGACGTAGGTTTTCAGAACTACCAGAATCATAAAAGAAACGTCTTCTAGAGATAATTTACTTTTCGTGCCTCTTCTAAAGTTATAATGAGTTGTGATACAACTTTTAAGTAAACCAAAAAGAATCTCAGATTTGTTCGGGTTGAAGCTGAAACTTATGAGAACATCATCTCTGTCTCCACCTTTGAATATTTTGTCCCAAGTTGTGGTCTTCGAGTCTTTTTATCATTAGTGTCTGGAATTGATGCGTCAGTGTAAAATCGTAGCGCTTTTCGCCACTTAAAAGAGCCCTTGGAAATTAAGCAAAGTGCACTTTTTTCTATTTAATGGAAAGTTGTTAAGCACTATCTGAGATTGGGGCTGTGACAGTGATCCCGGAGTAAGTGATCATCTGGTGGACTGAAAAAGTTGAAGAGGACAGTCGTTACATTAAGGTCGAGGTAATTGAAGTCTGTCGACTTGCTATCATTGTTTACTACTCTGTCGTTCGTGCTTTAAGCTCTCACTTGGAATATCCACGTGGTTTAACGTAAAAACTGCACAATCGTTAAGTGACTGCATATGTGTTTTGATTCCATATCTGAGTCAAATAAGACTTTTTGTAAAACAATTAGAAATGCCATGCGCATGTAATTGTCATTAAATCAAAACTTTGAACCGCGTGAACCACTTATGATACCTTTACAACTGTGGAAATGATTTTATGTTTATCAATTTCTGTTCTCTCGACGATATTTCTGTGCTAAATATAAGTTGAAGATGCCCTTTGCAACAAGCCAGATATATACGGATTTTCAATCCAGAGCAGGGGCAGTACTCAAAACACTCTTAAACAATGGATTAAAAATAGAATAAACTCGGTGGAGATACTCCTGCGGGCAATCATTTAGTTTTTTTTACTTAATATTTTAATTGAGAAAATATTTCGGAAGTCAATGAGCCAATTATTTACGGAGATTGAACCATCAAAGAAAGTGGATAAATTGTGATGATGAAAACGCCTATCGTAATCGCATATCAGAATTTATCTCATTAGCTTTTCTTATAAATTAGCTATAGAAAAAACATTCAGAAGAGATGTGGGCATTTCCGTTAGCAGCTCTTGAAGCCCAAGTTTTTTCTTCGAACTAATGTGTCAGAACAATTTTAATAGAGAATGAAATATTAATGCTGAAGGGGGAATGTTTGGGTTGATATATTTCGAGTAGAACATAGTGTGACATTCCCATTAGCTTGTTCAGTATGGCGGCGGCGGAGAAAACAATACAGTGAAATTGGCGTGTTGTGTAATGGCGACGAAAAAGTTGCTGCTGGCACTTTCAGCAGACATGCGACGTTATAAGCATTAAAATGAGGAAGAAAAATATGAAAAAATACTTAGTGGCGCCTGGTTGAATGTAGAAGGAACAAATTGAAATTTTTTTGAAGGGTAGAAATAATTATTTTGCTTCGATACTGTGTATCTTGCATATTTATAAAACCAGAGGCATTGAATATCTGAGAAATGCAACAAGTAGAGCAATTAAATAACTGGAGCTTACACTGAAGCCGCGTGAAATGAGATGATAGCTAAGGTCGGCATCATCAATCAGGATAGACATAAAATAGAGAGTTACATCTCCGACGCATCACGAATTCTCCAAAAATAACGAGATTCGTATTTTTAGATTTAATTTCGGGGGATTTTTTGGAATTTTATTTCATTTCAAGAGAAATATCCGGATTACCCGAGATTTGGCCTGTTTCAATTAAAATTATGCTTTCCCTTTCGATTTTATTTAGGCTACATATTAAAAAGAATTCTTGGAGGAATATTGCATTCTTTCAGCTACGAAAAATACC
This sequence comes from Kappaphycus alvarezii, assembly GCA_002205965.3. Lineage (NCBI taxonomy): Eukaryota > Rhodophyta > Florideophyceae > Gigartinales > Solieriaceae > Kappaphycus > Kappaphycus alvarezii. The sequence continues at coordinate 750,244 of NADL03000492.1, read as the reverse complement.
TGTAATTTCGTGCAATTGTAATGTTTTGTACGAACGATCATTTAATTTGAGCAAGGAAAGCTTTATGATATGTACTGGCCCGAAATCTCCTCGAGATACGCCGTCACTGCTCCGTAGCTTTCCAGGATCATACATCTGCCAAACAAAATCCTTCTGATTGAAATTAGCAGTTGAAAAATAGTCCAAGTCGCCTTCGAAATAGTCAAAAAAATAAATGCATACTTGAAGTAGAATGAATCTATTTTCAACGCGTGACTTTGTCTCAGCGGAAAGGATAATATTAAAAACCTGGGGTCATCGGGGCTACTACACAGCATTTTGTGTGTATAAGTAGAGAAATCGCACATTACAGATTCAGGTACCATGGAATGGAACTTGAAATTCGAATAAAAAATTTCAATGATCCGAAAATATTGAAAAGAAGTGAAGGTAATAGAAATTACGGGATTTACTGGGGGTGTTATTTATAAATATTAATTTATAAATAAATATGAAATTAATTTAGATCATAAACCGAATATTTATTTATAAATTTAACCTAATCCAAATAAAATTCCAAAAAAGTATATATACATTTTTTGGGACATCCTACACTGGATTCCGAATAGTTTACGTAAAATAAACCCTATAAAGAGATTATCTGTGTTGTTGACCTTAATACACGTGCAGCATCAATGAAAACGGAAAATTGTTATTAGCGTTTCCTGGAATTATCCTTAACAGTGGGACCCATGCTACAAGAAAAAGAATAGTAATAGTGCAGAACATATTTGTGGGAAACCGTGAAATGATTCTCGGTAAAGAAACATAATTTTCAAATCAAGTAATAAGTATTTTGGAAAAAAGCTCACCTCGCACCCAGTTACCCGTTTTCAGTTGCCCAAATCTCGGCCACAATCCAACTCCGGAGTACAAAACTCGGTCACAACATTTGGAGTAGAGTTTAGTATAGGGAGACTGGAAAAACGTATTGTAATGATATAGTAGAACAGGAATGACAACTTTTTTGGATTCAAAACCTTTTACCGGGAAAAAACTAATACAGAGCAGACTATCTAAAAATACAGTAAATGAATATTGAAAATAGCACAGAACACAACTAATTCAAGCGTACTCTATTCATTTGTGCAGCACCTCATTATATGCATATATTCATGATGATAGCGGACAGCAGTAGCGAGTACAACTTTTCTGCACTATATGAAATGTCTATGTGCTTACGGGCCATAGATAAGAACAGCGAATGCACGCTAGAAATGGCCTTTCCCACAAAAACATACCTGACTGTTATACCAAAATGTTAGTTCCAGGTCTTGAGACGCGATCATACGGCATGTAATTCTTGTAAATTAGATTTTAAGATTACCGATGAATTTGTGCCTACCTTGAATCAACCAAGACCAGAAGTTTAATTGCTTCAAAATGTAGTACATATGATATTTAAAAGTGGTTTGGAAGCCTTCGAAATCGGTCTCCAGAAGGCTTAAGGGACATTTCTCCTGATTTTCTATGTCGACATAGTAATACGGCTCGAGGAGTTAGATCTCTGCGTAGGAAATAAAACACAGTACGGTAAATTAAGGTGCCATCAGTATGCGTATCATGAAATAAAAATAAGTTCGTCTAATCTGGAGTTAGAGTTCAGATTAATTTTCGGGACAAGAGATAGTTTTTTTATTTCTTAGTTTTCGTAGGCTACTTTTTCATGGAACGTAAGAGAGTGTCGTTTAAGAGCGCTGCTATGCTCTTAAGTTTAAAGGTTCCAAATATGCGGAGGTTACGTTGAAAACTATCCCTTCCAGTCCCGTCCCGCGAGCTCTTCCCGAGAAGAATTTTCATGACAGGCGCATGTTAATTCTAAAAGTTTTGCTTGGTCACGTAGGAATACAAAAAGAAGGACACTTATAGCAAAGAGATGAACTTTGGAATTTCAGTGAACATATTTTCTGCTCGGAAGAATGACGAAGCGTCTCTTCAATACTTTTGAAGTCAGTTGAGATATTATTTTGATACTATTGGAATGTATCTCCTATTGGTTCCTATGATAGGTATTTGAAACCTAAGCGTCCCCTCTTCTCGACTATGTATTTTTTTCTATTCTATATATTTTTTACACTTATATTTTTCTTAATCGCTTTATAGCCATGCTTTTTTAACCCACTTTCATCTACCTCAGGCGTGCAACTATGTTAATAATTTGGTTTGAATTAAAATTTTCAAAACGGAAATATCTTTTTGTCCCTATTTTTCGCAATGCTCACTTCCTAAATTAGGTTATTATATGTTTCGTTGCATTATAAGGGGTCGGATTTACTTTTTTATGAACGAATTACGTCTCCCGAAAGAGAATAATGCGAAATTTATATCCAGTATGTGTAGTTGGAAGTAATCTTTGACAAGTGACAATGGATTGTGGTTGTGCTTAAATTGTTGCCGCAAGAGCTCACAGACTAACACGGAGAGCTACATAATTACTTGCCGAGCAGGATAAATATTCGTAAGAAGAAGAAGACAATGTAACAAGGAACCTGTTGAGAAAGTTTTAAACGTTTAGTACAGCAAATGGAACCAGACCGTGATGACGAGGAACTTGTATTTGATACCGTTACTAGGTATGAAAGCAGTATTGTAAGAGACCATTTTCTTCGTCTTTTGAATGGAAGATAATAATTTAAGTCAACGGTTAGACGGGTACCAGAACGATTAAAGGGCCGATAATACATTCAAATACAGTATCAATTTCGTCAAAAGGCAGCAGTACTGTACGTGAGTCTCAACTAAGAGAAACACTTTCGCTCTTTCGACAGCAAATGGTACGAATTATATCTAAGTGGAAACGATATGTGATGCATTGAACCCATAGTTCAAGCATAACCAAAAGTATGAGTAACATATTTAGGAGGGATCATCTCAACGGTTTCCAAGTAAGTGTTGTACTTGTACTTTGGATATACTGTGAATAGTAATGTCTAATTATAGGATTCATTTGTAGAAAAGAAAGATATACGTGCCGTATTGCCATATGGCTTATTCTAAGACTAATTAATGCAGAAAAGACATTTTTCAAATGCTTATCCGTCTATCCCCGCCACCATACTCTATTTTTATCTCAAAACAAGATACAATTATTCAATAAACCTAAAATGAGAGCTTAAATACCATCAGATAAAGAGAATAAAAATGGAACGACCTTATTCCAAAACTTCCAAACGACGTAGAAGAGGAAAAACGTAGGTGTTTTGGCACTAAAAGCACTATTTGTGCTAACTGAGAAAAGTAAACTCACCGAAGTCAATTTCCTCGCCTACATTTCCCATTTGATGCACCACGTTTCTTCCAGTATTCTCGAAAAAATCCATTGTATTTTTGATGCAAAAGCGCGATAGAGCGCTCACTCACTCAGTCCTTTTTCAAAACTCCAGTGTCACGTACTGCCCTCACATTAGACACAATTATTTCGTTTATGAGGACAAAACTAATTGTCATACAAATATTTACAGTAGCTCTAGGCATTTAAAATTTTTTGGGGCCGTAGATATTCACTAACAAAAGATACTATACAAACATAGAATTATAGTAAATGGGTGCTCAGTAGCTCAAATCTAGATAACGTCGGCCAAAGAATCCACTTGCAGGTACTGAAAGAGAAAAAATGGCACATTTACAAGAATACCGAATATTACGGGGTGGTAAATTTGGTTCTTACCCTGAATAGCGTTAAAATTACCGAAGATTTTTTTTCGAATTTCAATACTGTTGGAAAAAAATTAACGTGAAATTTTATTTTTTATAAATGCTAGCTCTGAGCTTTATTCTCACATGATTAACATGGTCCAATAGACACTATGCTTTGTTCTGGATCCCGTTATATTACGGCTGTATCAGGAGCTTTACGCTCTAAGAAAATACCTGTTCTGCGCTTAATAAAAGCACTACTTAAACTTTTTTGTTGCATAAGGACGTGGGAAGAGGAGCTAACTAGGACTTCTCACTTTTATTCAAAATAAAAACTCTGAATTTCTCATGAATCTTTGATGGGATAAGGAGAATCTGGCTGTAATAACCACGCCTGTCCGAATTTTCCAGCTCAAAAAGTAAGTGTGAATTACATCCTTCATACGGATTAGAACTTCATATAGGAATTAAATTCGCCGTCATATTCAGTTAGTGATGTAAATATATTACGTGGAAATATGGAATCCGCAATTTTTATTTTAAAGCAACAGCTCTTGACAAAAAATTTTAACTGTGTTTTTAAAGAAACTAAAATGATCCTTAATGAATTTTAATTTAAGGGATATATTCATTTTGATTTTCTGGTTTAAGGATTTGGGACTATCTTCTGAAATGAGACCTTTTAACTCATATTCTACTTACTGCTCCAAATTACATTCCAATATTTCGTTGCGCAGATTTTTCCCCCGCAAAGTGTCGTTTATTCAAAGACTATATATGACTGAAAATATTTTTATTTGACCAAATCGTTGAAAAATGTATGACATACACCCATATTTAATCAAATTGTACAACTCGCCTGAACCTCAACTTTACTTAAAACTATTATTTCAATTCACTCGTCAAGCTACTTATTGTTCCATAAAAGTGAAAAACTTGCACCGCTTCCTCACGACTAGAAATTGGACCATGATTCCAGAGATATAAGAGGTCGTTACTTGATCCGAAATGGGCCCTAAGAATGTGAAAAATATCTCAAAATAATTTAGATGGATCAAGTAGTATATTGCATTCATCTTAGTTTTTCGGAGGGCGAATGATTAGATTCATGCTATAATATTAGAGAGATTAAGCGTATCTAAATTGTATTCTACGACTCTAAGCCATGTATTGCATTTAGCAGGGATTTTTTTACGGTATGAATATAATTTAAAGTATTTGCTTGGTGAAAATTCCGAGAGGAAAGAATAGGTACGTATATATAGACCATATTTTGGAATTATTTTCAATATTGTCAAGTCTTATAGATAAATGTTTTCTCCGACAAGAGTCGCTTGAATGCATTTCAATTTCTTTATTATTTGATATTTGGTATTCTTCAGTTTTCTGTAAGATTATTCAAGCCAATTAAGTTGGCACAGATTCTCAAGAGTGATGTCGAGAATTGAAGGAGTTCGAGGATTTTCAGATTGTAAGAAAAATTTTTAATTCAGATTTTTTATCTATTAGACCTCTCAATAAAATTTAAAAGGATAAAGAAAAGAGCCAATAGATTACTGCAAACTGTATTGAAAACAGTAAAACCCAAATGTTTACAATTTTAGAGTTGTATATCGTGTGCGATATGGATGCTTCTAAATATTTTTTCGTTTTTATGTTTGTTGGGTACCAAAGTAAACACTTTGTGCAAACTCCAATATTGAACAGAAAAATTTAAAAGTTCATCGCTTATTAAGATTCTTTTTCAGTACATAATCTCTCCAAATTATCCAATATTTAAGAAATTTTGCGCCAGTGTAACTCGCAACGGCCCCCTTCAAAGTAGCCCACACCATCCAAGATGACCACCCTAAATATGTTTCCATTGCATATCCAAGAACCGTAAAATCCTGTGCCCACCTATTCTGCAGCACATAATTCGCTTCTGCTTTTTGCAACTACTTCTGTATGATGGGAACAAGACGTATAGAGGTACAGGAAAAAACCGCACCTAGAGGATATTGACGACAAAAAGACTCCAGGTGACTAGTTTTTGATGCTTTTACAAGTGTAAAGGGAATAATTAGATCCACAAAATGACAAACTTCGATACAAGTTAGTTTCACGTCGTTTGAAAAGTGCGTTCTCGAACCGTGGATGGATTTTATAACGTTCGTACTGGCCGCAAATTCCTATATGGGGAAAAAAGTGTTTCCTTTATGTCATTAAATTTATTGAAACATGGTGAAAATTGGGATTTACTAGCCATAATTTTTCAAATAAAGGCTCTAACTTTCGAGATACTGATGACTAAGTTCATCAGTTACATGAGAAAGGCTGCCAACACATTATACGTGACTGACTTTGCGACTATGACATTCTTAGATTTACTAGAGGATGAAGTGAAGTTTCGCAAGTACCCAACCGCAAGCTATTACACCAATGTTATCTTACAACAAGAAAGCGGTCCAATTGGAGGTATTCAAGAAGGAAGAAGCACTGCATTGGCAAACACAATGTGGGTGGATTCAAGTCAAACGTAAGTGCGTTGCCTGATGGGATGAAAATCAAATGTATTGACCACTACCCTGGCTCCATTTCTGAGTTGAAAAATTTTCAGCATAACATTATATTTCAAAAGTTGGATTTTCGTGAAAAAGAAGATAAGCGAAAGGTCATCGAAACTGGAATTTTAGTTGGATTGGACCCAAGTCAATGGTGATTCTTTATAGAAAAGGGGTACTAAGGAGCAGCTGAGATTTTGAGTTCAGGCTTCACGAGAAAAGGCCTAAGGAAGACCATTCCACGCGAGAGGAAGAAGTTGTCAACCGCAAAAGCAGTTCGGATAGAATTAGAGTGTAAAACTGTTTCGGGCGTTTACTTTTATTGTAGAAGGTCTTGGAGATAAATAGAAATAGAAATAGGAGCGATAGTCTGCTTCATTGAAGCCTCGAATGGCATTGAAAATTTTACACATTTAATTCTATGGCCCTTGGGCAGAAGATAGTCCTATTTAGCCTGTGTTCACGACGGACTGTATGTGAAAACTGAAAAAATATTTTACAAGTATAGGAAAACTATTTCATTTGTTTCCATATCAAATACAGTGATGAAAATTAGGCAACAATATTTTATCAGACACGAACGATCTTTATTTATTGTGAATCATCGAAAAACAATTTTATCTATTTTTCACTGGCCCATGTTTTATCCTGTATTACACGTGAAGCAATTTTCATGTCTGTCAGTTGGATTTTAAATTTTACAGTTCTAATTAATGGAATTATATTGTCGGCAAATTTTATTTGGATTAATGCTCACCTGGAGAATTATTCTATAATTATTACTTAGCGTCAATTTGGTCTACAACAACTATTATAAATGTACTGCTGGAATCATATTTGTAGCATTTCTAATCTGATCTAGAGTATAAATAGTCTTAGTCTGTTAGAAAAACTTAGCTAAGCCTCGGGCCATCGAAATATCCCCGTCGATCAGCTATCAATAAATACTAGGTTTCTTTTTGTTACTGTTTTCAGTCCTACAATTCAGGTAATTTTATTACTCATTTGGAATTGTCTATTTTGGATCTACGCATTTCATTTGATTTTTACACTGTATAATGTAGGTTAGGACACCCTCAGAAAGAGACTAAAGATGCAGCGTGCATACCTCGACAGGCGTTGAGATTTCCCTACTTCATATTTTCGTGCGAACAAAATTCCACAGTGATACCCTGGGACAACGTAAAGTGAAAGCCGATTCTCTCCGCTTCATCTATTTTACTCATTGCTTCTTCCAACTTCAACGAGCCTAGGAGAGAGAACTATAGACTCTTGCCGTACTCCACCTCGGGAGCCCCTTTCTAGACGCAGCCGTGGAAGTACTGACAACCTCACCTATTGTCCTTTCTACCCGTAACACAGCCGCCGTGTGTAATCCTAGTATCTTTCTATTTTGTAGTCTTAATTATCACCATACTACCTCACCAAACATCCTGCAATGACATGGTTTAACTGCCCACGTCGAAATTGCCCCGTTTCACGTCGGTATCCACACCACTTCTCGTTGTTTGCACTGTTCAATCCACCCCAATATTCCTCTGCCCTGCTTCTCCCGTCAACTCAGTATGATCCTCTATTCTCCCATATCCATCTTCATACTATCATCCTCCTCATAACCTCTCCCCAACAGCCCCAGCCGTTTCTAGGGATCACTTGACCACGATTAAAGAGCCTAAGTGTTATTCCCAAGTCACATTCTACATAGCAAATAGTCAGCCCGATCTTGAGAAAAATGGCAACGCAATCTGTAGCCAACCTCGAAGAGGTTTGAATAGTAAAATGCACGAGTAGACCCATAGAAACGGGACGGTGAAGATCACCTACGTGGTTGACAGCGTCTACAACGAAGATCTTGGAAGTAGAGAGAAGTTGCAACTGTGAAAGAGGTGAGCGGGTGTGAGTAGTGATGGAGGGGGATGGGTGAGATCGAGGAGGGAACATCACCAGTAAACCACGTTTCACGATTAAGAACATAGTCTGCCTCCAGAAGTGCAAGCGATATACTCTTTATGTGGCATTCTTCACTCTGCAATTCAATGTCGTTTTTGTTCCTCGCCTGCCTTGACCCGTCAACGTAGTCACAGGGTCACGGAGGCGCAGACTCGTTTCTCTTTTCTCCTTTCCTTCTCTCAAAACTCCGTTTAGAGTCCCCCCACTAGAAGTATCAGACGACGAAGTAAACTACCCCATCTTCCCCCCCTTTTTGTTGACAACAGTTGCTTTGGACATGACTAATTTCATTTTATTACTAATTTTATTACAGTACAGTATGTACACGTGTATCTACGTACGGAATGTCGTATTGTGCAATTGCTGCTATTCAAATTTTATGCCATTTCAACGTTTGCACTGACATTAATTTCGTGCATTTCCTATAGGCTTTTGTAATAATATTATTTGTGAGTCTTTCGACAAGGGGATTATTAGTGTCAGCAAATAGACGACCGGGTAGTGGACTTGACGTACAGCATGTAATTCAGTTATGCTAGTCCTAATTGCAATTGGGACATGATGAATTACTTTCTGTGTTGGATTTATTTCGATTTCAATAGACCCTCAAAATTTAAATTTGTGTAACTGCATATGCCGACCAGTGAATCAAGGTCGCTTGTCGCTGTGATCCTGGTGACCGATACACCGCCGGGTATCTTCGGAAATGGATGGGAGAAAATCCATTGGCAACAAATGAGGATTAGGACACTAGCTCAACAAATGGATCACCGGGGTACGTGGAACGAAAAACTGTAGTCTACTAAACTGTACAGTACAGTATTTGCAACACATTGCACTGTATTGTATCCAACCCTGACAAGTTTGCTCAACTGTACTGTTTAGTACTGTACAAGAATCATTTCTCGCCACTATGAAGCAGTGCCCCACCTGCGGCACCCTCCACCGATTACAATCGCTTTCTACATTGCACTTATTCAACATTCTTCTGTTCGTCCATTTCAGTCATTTCCTCCTCCCTAATCCAACTCTTGTTTCTCCTTCCTTCACAAACATGGCGGACTCCGCCGCAATATCCAAATTTGTGGACATCACCGGTGCAGACATTGCAACAGCTTCATTCTTTCTCTCCGCTGCGCACGGCAATGTCGATGCCGCCGTTTCCACTTTCTTCGAATCTGATGGTATTGTACCCGCCGGCAGTGCGCACACTACCACTCCTTCCACCCGTCCCGCTCCCCGCCGTCCCATTCCCGAACCTTCCCCCCAAAATCCTCCGGCAAATCCCAACAACACCCCATCTTCTAGACCCACAAGGCCTCCCCGTTCCACCGCCACCGGTGTAGCCACTTTAGCTGGCCTGCGTGCCGATTCGGAAGACGATGATAAAGAGGCAAACAACTATTACGCAGGTGGTGAAAAATCAGGTCAAATGGTTCAAGATCCTCGCAGGAGGGGTGATGCTGCCGGACCATCCAATGCCGATCCGCCGGCAAACCTAGCCGACGCCATCTTTGAGAAGGCCCGTCAGCGTGGTCCGCGCACGGATGATGAACGTGAGCAATTTGCAGATGGTCAGACATTTACTGGAGCGGGCTATCGCTTGGGTGATTCCAATGCCCGCACTGACAACACCACGCCCCCGCCGCCGGATGTCGTGGGAAGAAGAAATGTCACTCGCGAGTTGACTTTTTATGCTAATGGGTTCACAATTGATGATGGACCGTTGAGACGCTTTGATGATCCGGATAACGAAGCATTCTTGGCTGATGTCAATCGCGGAGTGGTGCCGAGAGAAATGGAAGAGCCTGGAATTGGAGATGTCAGCATTACACTTATTGACAAGAAGGGTGAGCACTACGTCCCTCCAAAGAAGAAGGTCGTGCCATTCTCAGGAGGCGGTCAGCGACTAGGTGCTACCAGTGGCGCTGCCGCGGCGGCTGCCTCCACTCCCCCTGCTGCCGTCAATCCTCAGCAAGCAGCCGCTGCAGTCCAAGTCAATGAATCGAGGCCCATTGCGAGTGTGCAAATTCGGTTGCATGATGGCACCAGACTGATTGCCCGTTTGAATGAGGATAGCACTGTGGGTGAATTGCGGCAATTCGTAGCGGCGGCAAGGCCGGGTTCTACGGCGTTCACCTTGTCCACCGCATTCCCGAGGAAGGTTTTGGACGACGATCAGAAGACGATCAAAGAGGCTCAGTTGAAGGGCGCTGTAGTGTTGCAAACGAATAAGTAGTCTGGATAAAATTGCCAATCGTCACACCAGAGGTATGTTAAAGCATCGAGCAAGAGTCTTGAGCCGCAAAATCCTCGTGACGGGAAAGTGAGAGCGAGCGACGAAGTGACAGGAGTTTTCACTCACGAATCACCGCGGCGTTAGACGTCGTTCACGCAGAAGAGGAGAAGACAAGTCAAGTAAGAAATCGGCGCGGGTGCTCTAGGCCCTTCAGCATGCAGAGCAAGATTCAAGTCAATGCTATGATGGTAAGAGACCCGCGGCGTATCCAGGGAGACGAACTATGCGATTACGAACGCCGGTCATGACTGACTCAAACTCTATGGAACTCTGACATTCCAGACAAGTCCGTCTATCAAGTATTTGCGTGTGGATGAACCCAAGCGAAATACGGGATGGCTGTTACTCTTTTGTCTTTTTGGTTGAGAATGCGCTACTAAACTTTCCTCATGCAATCCACCTTTTGTATTGCCCCTCCAATCTATATTTCAATGATATCATCTGGAGGAAGATGTTTGTATCGAAGCCGTATTTTTGCCAACTCTGCGACACTGATTTTCAGTGGCTTCTGATCCTTAGAAACATCCTTTCTCCCAAACAGCCGCTCTCGCATACTCTTCCGAAAACCTCTCCCAACGTGTTCATCCCTGCGCTCGCTCCCGACAATACATCCATCCAACGAACTATCGAATTGGTGCGAATACTTTTCGCTGCCTTGCCGCGAGAGAATCACCCCAAGCTTCCCAGCTTGCAACCCCAGCCACTGCGGTAGCCATTCCCGCAAGGGACCGTGGGGTTTCACCAACAGCATCTTGCGGGAAACACGCCGTGGACCCCCGTGCTTGTGGACGGCAAACCGGAGATCATGCCTTCCAGTTCGGATGAGGTCCCTCATGGAAGGCATAATCCCGTCTGCCCCATGCATCGCAATCCATTGGTGCAGCTCCATGACAAACGGCTTCCACATCATCAACGCTTCAACCGGCTTAGTCTGCACGACATCCTCAGCCACAATCCAGCCATGTCGAGCCGCAAACTCTGCCACTCCCCCATGGTATCTTTGAATGGCAAACGCAATATCAGACCTACCATCCCTCTTTAACATCTCCATGGACGGGATATATGACGTGCCGTCCACATCACTTTTCTCCTCCGGCAGCACCTTGCCGGGATGCTGCCAAAATCCGTACCTCATGCCTATATAATTGAGCAGTTCATTCACGACATGCTGCTCCCTCTCCCAAAACCCCTGATCCCGAACCTCAAACGCAAATCGCAAGCCCAGCCGCTGGGCGTAGTACAGCCATCCTCCATGGTCGCGAATAGCGGTAGCCAAATCCAAGCGCCCTGCCTGCACCAACATAACGCTCGTCGGCATTGAACCGCGACACTCCAAGGGCTGTGTGCCCAAAAACGACTCCAGCTCTGCCACCACATTCTCCAGAACCGTCCAGTATCCGCGCTTCCTCCGAGGATACTTGACTTGCAAAGCCATCTTCCTGGCGACCATCATGACGCCACCATGCAGGCCGACGCCGTACACCAAATCCATCCTGCCAAAGCTCTGCATAGTCTGGATCGAGGGCATGACGCCCTCGCACCCGATCATCTTGATAAAGGCAGTTAATCTTTTTTTGACATGACGCCACTTTCTCCAGTAGCTACTCGGGCCATACCAAACCAAATGCAAGTTTGCAGCAACACGACTGAAACCTCCCCATTTGTCAATGGCATATACCAAATCGCGACGTCCAGCACGAATCAACTGATCTCTTCGAGGCATTAAACCCGGATGTCCATGATGAGCAGTAAATACCAACAACTCTGCATGCAAGCGCTTGGGATCTGCCCAGTAGCGCGGGGGTTTCCGATGTGCTCTGTCAGGATGAGGAGCGAGGGCTGCACGACGGGCTACAAGCGAGGCACCCCCATGCAATCGAACTGCATTGAGGAGATCGGAACGCCCCTGTTCGATGAGTTCACGTTGTGACGGCATGCGACCATGACAATGGGACTGGGAAAACTGACGCAGTTCGGTCTGAAGGTTGTGCCATTGAATCCAATAGCCGCGATGGCGGCGAGAGGTGGTGGCGCGTCGTTTGTAAGGGCGCTTCGGTCTGGATTGGGAGGGGGTGAGAGTTTGGATTGAGGGTGACGGGGTGGTCACATTTGTCACAAGCATGCGGAAAGGGGACAGAGAGGGGAAAGCGGAGGGTGAGGATGGGCGTAAAAGGCAAGGCGAGAGGAAGGCCATGTGGATGGAATACGATCAATGCAGCTGGGATGGTCGACAAGCTGGGCGCTCTGCGAGGAGTAACTGTCAACCGAGATTGAAATTGGCAACACGTTGAAGACATTGGGCTAAATGTGCGACGGAATTTGAAGCAAAACGAGATTGTAAACAGTAAGGGCATTGGAGCACCGGTGCCGGATGGATTCCGGATTCCACCTGGGACATTTGTTCAAATACGACAAAATCTCAGATTGTATCTTTCATTTGTGCAATCACCATCAATACGCCACCATCGTGTACATCCTCCAACAAAAACAAGCCAAGTGGCAACCTCCTCCCGCCGCCATGGAGTTGTACTATACCGTACTGTACACTCCAATTTATTCTGCCATTATACACTACACTACATTGTACAGTACTGTACTGTACATCAGGGCACCTGCGTACAGTATGCAATTCTTTTTACTCATTTGTTACGAGTGTACACTGACTGAACGACGCATTCAATCCCCTCGCGGATGAAAAGTCGAGTTGCCCCTGGGACCAGGGGCGAGTTCGATAGGCAATGTGGTTTTGTGTGCAGGGGTAAATTTGGGGTGTTTTTAATCCATGACAAATGAGGTCAGCTGTTCCCTGAGGGATGTCGTGATATGGGTAAAAGCTTACAATGTAAAGGATTGGCGGGAAGCCGTAAAACGCCAGAAAACTGGCTGGAGGCCAGCCAATAGGCACGCCGCATTAGACATCGCTGCCCCTGCAGCACATGTCAGTGAATACTTCTTTACTGTATGGCATTAGTATAACAGGTGTCCGCTGCAGGATCCGACTATATTGCTAGCTAAGAGCTAACAGGATGTTCCACGTCGTCCACGTGCAGTGACATGCGCGAAAAAATAGCTTGCGCAACTGACGACCAGATAGTGCAACTGATGCGGCTCAACACGCGCGTGCGAATCACTCCGACAGGAATGCAGAACTTCACCGCGATACGCGGCAGAAGACCCTCTATGAAGAGGAAGGTGGCAGGAGAAGGTGACCCCAGAGAATCAAACGCCAGCGGTTGGAACTCGAAATTGGGGGCCTGGGTCGGGTTGTCTGAGGGCGGTGGCAGACGCCGCGAAAGTTTTCGCTCCAGGTCCGTGACCTTGTTGCGGTGAGCGATGGCAGCGGCACCGCCCATTTCGCGGGTGGCCCTCGATCTTACGTTGTCCTTGAACGGAGAGACGATGGTGACATCACAGGCAATGGGGCGGACCTCGTTGCCGTCGGGGGCAAGCGGTGGGTGGACAAGGATGTCAGCGGGTCGTAGTTCAGTTCCTGGGACGAGGAGTGGGACCTCCAACTGGCAGTCTAAGCCTGCTGCGCGGGCGATACGGCCGGCGATGACGTTGCGTAACGAGTCATGCCGGTGTTTGCGACCGAATCCAGAGGGGCACAGGTCGACTGCGTGATCTCCCAAGCTGTCCATCGGGCGTTTACAATGCTCGCAGTTCCGGGGAAGCGAGTCGTCATAAACAGACAGCCCGAGGAAACGTCGTATCATGATCTTCCAGTGTACGGCAGACACTTTCGTGTCGGCGGAGGGATGTGCGAACAGGAAGGCGGCGCCAGGGCCTTTGCGGAATGCGAGGCCGCGGATCCGGTCCCGCGCTGCGGCGGCGGTGTGGTCATCGGGATTCGGGCAGCGAGCCCATACCTCGTCGGCCCAGTGTACCTTGGCCCGAGCCTCCTGCTGCACACCCTTTAGGTAGGTTTGGACGCGGGTGTGCGCTGCAGATAGGGGAAGCGGGTCAAAGGAGCCCAGGTCAACGGAGTATGGAAGGCCGGGGATGCGGAGCACAAACTCGTGCATAGGGATGGCGGCTTGGCAAAGGAAAAAATTCTTGTCGTGGCGGCAGCGGATTCCGGTGAGGGCGGTGGAGCGCGGCCCGATATGAGTCCCAGTCCTGACGCGAGCAGGTGCCGCGTCGATGAGGCTTGAGGCAACAGCACCATGAAGGAATGGCTCGAGTAGCGTGAAGCCGAGACCACCATGTCGGAAGGGCAAGGTAGCCTGGGACCACGCTTTATCGGTCAGCGTGACTCCATGAAGCTCCGAGAAAAACGAACGTTGCTGGGTGTCGAAAGCCTCGGCAGCCGGACGGGCGTCCATCGGCTCAGCGAGCTTGAAAGCGTGCTCCACGAGGCAGGCCGACGCGCACAGGCGGTGCATGTGGAAGCGGGCCCGAGGGTCGTCAACCTTGCGCAGCAACTCGAGGGTGCGGCGGCAAGTGTCGGTCTTGCCCTGCAGGAACGCTTGAGTGAACCGGCGGTTGCCTATTGGAGCTCCCAGTAGTTCAACCCCCGTCGGAGGAGCACTCTGCAAGGCGGAACTCGCGGAGGAACGCCTCGCGTTCTGGCCGCGGGACAGTTGGCCAGAAAACGAGTGTTTTTGCGGCGTTGAGGTGCAGGCCGTATGCGGGTTCCTCGTCGCGGAGTAAGCGGAGCGCATCTCGGAGTTTCGGGGAGACACCCCATCAGCGTCCCGTCGTCGGCATACCAGTGGTTCATGACTACACCTGTCTCTGCGGCGATCCGGCGGATGAGCGGCTGGATCGTTAGGGAGAACAGGAGCATGCTGGCCGGGTCGCCTTGTTGGGTCCCTTGTGCACTTTGTATTATGGTTCTGTGACGGTTCGGCACAATCAGTTGCGGCTGCGTGCGGCCGTATATCATATTGACGAACCGGGCAAGGCCCGGTGCTAGCGAGGGCAATCGGTCCAACATTGACTGGCGACCAACGAGATTGAAGGCGTTGTGCGCGTCAACAAGGACCGTGGCAGTGTCGCAGCGGCGGGAGAACCGACGGAGAAGCGTGCGCGTGTCGTGGACGATTGCGTCCATTCCAGCCCTGATCCCGTTTGCCAATTGGAACGGGGCTAGGAAGGCGCGAGTATCGTCGGTTGCAGCTGGGAGCAGCGTCTTCGTGACCAGACGACGGAGTACCGACCCGACGGCGATAGGCCGGATCTTGCCAGGCTTTTGCTGGAAGGGCAGCAGCGTAGCGGCCGCTACAAGCGGCAGTACAGAGCACGGCAGGTCGCCCTTGGCGATCTGCGTGACGAGCTGGGTGAGAACCCCCTTGCCCGTGACTCCGGCTTCTGGGCTGATTGGTGTCGTGACTAGGAGGTGAAACCAACGCGACGGCGTGCGGTCAAGGCCAGCAGACGTATCACGAGAGATACGGCGGGCTGCTAACTCGACGGCATCCGGTGTGACAGCTGGAGGAGGTGGGAGGCTGTGAGCCGGCAGCGGTGCGATAGGGCACCGCGGCTGTGGGTGTAGGGTGCGAAGCGATTGGATGGTTCGCGGGTCGTTGACATCCGCCAGCGGTGCGTTGTGAAGGGACCGCATAGCCTTGGCGTAGCGGGCATCGGCGCACAGCACTTGCGCGCGGCGTGCTCGGCGCGTGCTGCTGGACGCAGGCAAGGGGCGGTGCTGCTCGGTCCACTCAGTTCGGGCGTGGTGTGCCTGCATCGCTTCTGACCAAAGGGCGGCCCACTCCTTGGTGGTATGAGCCCGCCGAATGCGAGAACTCAGCGCCTCACGTTGGCCCTTCGGATGCTGCCAACCGTCCTCACCGCGAAGGGTCCGACGCATGACTGCGGTGGGGAGCATGTGGAGGTGGAGGAAAGCGGGGTACGGTTCGTCGTCGCCGCGAGCATTCACCGCGGCACGGACCAGCTTGATAAACAAGAGGATGAAGGGCTT
This sequence comes from Kappaphycus alvarezii, assembly GCA_002205965.3. Taxonomy (NCBI): domain Eukaryota; phylum Rhodophyta; class Florideophyceae; order Gigartinales; family Solieriaceae; genus Kappaphycus; species Kappaphycus alvarezii. The sequence continues at coordinate 733,854 of NADL03000492.1, read as the reverse complement.
GAGGCATGGGAACGGGATGTCCTGAAAGATGTCGGCTTCGCGGTATGGGGTGCGAAGAACCTCTTCAGGGGTGGGAAGGGCAGATTGATTGTGGGTCTCTTCCATATTGGGTTGGTGGCGGTCGGGGGGGGGTGTCTTACTGAGGTACCGCCGTATTCCCCTGCAAACCGGTGGGCGGGGAGGGTGCGGGGGCCTCTTGGGTGACGTTATGTGCGGGCGGCGGGGCTGTCGGGGAAACGGCTGGGACGTAGACCATGGCATCAGTCCCAGCTGGCTTCGAAGTGGTCGGCGGCGCAACCGGCGATGCTGTCAGTGCCGCGGTGTCGGGTTGCGGACGGTGGAGGGCGACAGTGCGGGCCACGGCAATTTCTCGCGATGATTCGGAGGTTTGCCGTTTGGCAGGGGTCGATGAGCGGGATCGGCCGCGGGGCCGTGGGGTGGGCTTCTTGGTGGGCTTCTTTGGTGGCAGCACCAAGGAAGCCTTAGTGGCCGAAGGGCCGGCAGGCGGTGTGGGCGCGGTGGGCGAGTGTTGGGCGGCGGCGGTCGAAGAGGCGGCGGTGGCGGCCGGAGTGGCGACGGTGGCGGTCGGATGGGCGACGGTGGCGGTCGGATGGGCGGCGGTGGTGGTCGGAGAGGCGGCAGTGGTGGTCGGAGAGGCGGCGGTGTTGGTGGGAGAGGCGTCGGTGTTGGTGCCGGCGGTGGCGGTCGGAAAAGAGGCTTCCATAGGGACGACAGGGGTGGGGTCGGTGGGGTCGAAGGGGTCGGCGGCGGGGGGGACGTTGGTGGCTTGGGCGGTGTGCGGGGCCTGGCGGCGGTCTGCCAGGGCCTGTCGAAGGGCCTGGCGGGCATCATCGAGGGCATTGCGGAGTGCTTCACGTGATTCGAGTGGAGCACCTTGCGGGCTTGAGGCGGCCGGGCTCATGATAGCACGGCTCTCTTTCGCAAGGAAGGCCGCGGCACCTTCCGCTGCCCGCACGGACAGTTCAGAAACGACTTTGGCCGGGGGACGGAGGGTGATTTGAGGGGCGCTGACAGTGTGTCGAGGGTTGGCAAGGATGCGCCAGAAGCGGGGGGCGGACGGTTTCGGGATGAAAACGTATGTCCACGGTCCGAAATGCGGCAAGATAACGTGAGAGGGCATGCGAAGGTCGATGTCGGTAGCGGCTCGGCACAGGGCTCGCTGTGCTTGCTCGTAGGAGCGGAAGGCGTGGCGGGGATCGACGGAGGGGGCGATGCCGATGGCAAGCACCTCCTTTGGCGGGGTGGGGAGAGACCCTGTGCGGGGGCAGAGGGTCTGGACCGGTCCGATCAGCGCGACAATGCGCTCGGCCAGTTGGCGGCGGGGATCAGATCGGCGGGTGGGGTCCGAGGCGATGATGTGGGCTTCAGCCAAGGACAAGGCAGACTCGGGCAGGGTTGAGATGGCTTCGAGGTCAGGGATGGCCGTCTCAGGAAGTTGGACGAGTCTGGCTCGTGCAGGGGCAGGGGCGTTCACCGACGCCGCTGCCGCAACTGACGCGTACGTAGCTGGCGGCATGCTGATGTTGCTGTTGATGTTGTTACCGTATTGTTGTTGTACACTCAAGATAAGTAAAAAGAGTAAAAGATTTCTTCTTCTTTGAATACTAGAATAGCGGGGGAGAATCCCGCCAGCGTGTACAAACTGCGAAAGGAACCAAGACAGCCTGTCGGAACGGCAAACTAGTAAAGTATGAATGCCTACCGTCATACCAAACCCGAGCAGAGAATAAACGGTATCGGTCTACCTTTTTATTTGTGATGGGCAGCACCAACTAAACCACTGCGCACAGCACAAAGGCTGTCCCCGATCCGCACACACGAACGGCCAAAACATCCGCACGGAATCCGCCCCCATCCACACACCAAGATACAAGTTCTTTCAAGGTTTTGTTCGCCCATGCGACCACAGCCGCCAATAGGTCTCGATACGCATCATTTTCTGAGCTTACACAAGAGCTACTACTCCTCGCAAATACCGCCGGAGAACCCGAGTGAGCATATCACCAGCACGGTCAGCACTATGGCGTACCCACCATTCAAACCTTTCCCACCCCGAAAATCGTACAGCCCGACAGAGCCAATTATTCGCCATGGATCCTCTCGGTCTTAGGTGTTGCCTCTTCAATCGACGTCACTGCCCAAGTCATTGAGGACCCAGTCCCCCCACGGATCTGGCCGCTCAAACCATCTTCACAAAGAAAAAGCCATCTTAGTGTGCGCACTCATCGATTCTATTCCTCCCGGCGTCGCCTCACTTGTCATCACCCGCAACTTCAGGCCTACACCATACCAGCTCATCACTGCACTTACAAGCTACCTCGATGCTCCACAAAAAAAGGACCATAGCAGACTAAAGACCATCGCTTAATGTACTTTCGTCAACGATGGCATGAACATCGCCGAATATCTCGCCGCACACGAAGGCATACGCACCAAGATGATCGCGGCAAACTATCCTGGAATGGACAACCCAATCACTACGATTGACTGAATGAACGACGGACTCCGGAACAACCCCACGATGCAGGCCATTGTCATGCTACTCCACAACACCAAACCGAAAGACCCTCATGAATTCTCTCAACGCCTCACCGACCTTCTCAGATTTACACCACACGCACACGCTGGCTCGCAAACGTCGCACCCATCTATCCAGGGCAAAACAGCCACAGCGCTCCATGAGATACTAAAGATACTGCGTGCTATGCTATACTAAGCTAAACAAATGCGCCCCTTGTTCAAGCCATGCTGAAATCACATCAACCTTGGTACCTCTCACCCGCCCCACTTGAAAGAGCACTGCCGCGATGTTACTCACCCCAAACCCCAGAAAACCAACGGCAGACTTCGACTACACAACTTTGACGCAAGAGATCAACGAAATTATCACTGGTGACCACGAAAACAACTCGGACTCGTCAGACACCGACAAAATGTACGATTATTCGCGATTTGGCCGGTAATCCTACTCTCGTCTCCGGAACAGACCTTAATGCCCGACGACTCATCTCTACGATCCCCACCGTCACGGCCATCGACAAATACTCCGCCTGTACCCATTTCACCACGACTGACACCCAGCCATACAAGGCTGGGCGCATACAACTGCCTTCGCTGGGGAACCCCTCATTCACTGCTAACCTTCTCTCCGTTCACGCATTCAACAGCAAGTATGACGCGGTCCGGTCCAACCAAGGCACTGCGTTTCTTTTTGATACAAGAAAGGAAAAACTAACGCTAATTGCAACGGCGCCATGACATGCACACCACAAGGCGTACATCGTCCAATCCATCGAGGCCACCAAGCCAAGTGACGGAAAGATAGCAAGTAAACCAGGGTCTGCCATGAGTAAAAGGAAACTCAGAACAACCACAACTCTCCTAATTCCTCCACCGAAACTCAAGGCACCACCACTCGTACTCCCAGTAGTAGCTCCCCCCACTCAACTGGTAACCGAGATTCAATACCGCGACCCGATAGTACGGACTTACCCAAGGATAACAGCCCCACCACGAGGATTGCCGCTCGCCCCCCGCCCAACTACCAAGCAGACAGAAGACCGTCACAAATGGTACCTCATTTTTAACCACGCCACGCCAGCCCCGCTGCACCGCATGACAAAGCAAGACACTATAACCATCATTCCCCCCTCCATTTAACGAAGCCTTGCGAATATAACATGTCTTCCATCCCGTCACGCCAAACTGACGAAAACACCACACTTCCCCAACCGGAAATCATACACAGTCGGTGCTTATGTCAGCCTTGACATCTGCGGTCCGATTTAACCCCCCTCCAACCATGAAAACGCGTACTTTCTTGCCTTCGTCGACGCACAGAGCAGATAACTCACCATATACATGCTCAAAACGAGACACCAAATTCAAGAATACCTACCAATCTATATGACACTGATCAACACAGGACACAGCAGATACCCCCATACAGTGCGGGTAGAAAAAGCGAAACAATTCATTTTCGACGCCATTCGGCCCTTGCTTGCCAGCCAGGGGACGATGCTAAAAAACCGCACCCCATACCAACCGCAAGAGAACGCCAGGGCGGAGCGCATCAAACTCGAACTCCTGAACGGCGTCAAAGCCGCACTGAAGACTTCGAACCTGCCCTTTGTTTTATGGGAGGACGCCCTCAAGGATTCGGTCTTCAAATACAACACTATGCAGCACGCCGCCACTGGACAGTGTATATGCCAATTGCACTAAACTACGCCGCATACTGGTACGATATATGCACCCCATAGACGAATCCGTAATCGCCGTGGGGAATCCGGCCTACAAAACCTACATTCAATTACGGGCGAAAGGCTTCCGACCGTACGACCCCAGACAAGACCCGTCACACACAACATAGGCAGACTTCCACACCGAGCACAGCGCTTTCTTTAGGACAGAGTCCCCAAATCTACTAACGTCATTCCTCTTAAGATAACGTACAGATACAAACACTCACTGAATCTAACACTCGATCGAAAAGCTAGGTGCTCTGTACACGACGACAAGATGCAAGCATACCTTCATTACGACCCTCAGCATACAACCACATATGTGGCAGAAAAACGACGACCCAGCTGCTCGCAACTGCTGCCTGTAGTGCAATTGGCACTCGTACTGTACAGTACTGTCACCGACAGATTTGGTTTTAGTGATCTTTTTAAGATCCAATCTTTATTCGTGCTGGCACACCGTTACCAGCATACACCGTACTTTACTGTACAGTAAGGTCTATTTTCTATTGTTGCCCACCATTATTCCTTGTACTGTATGCTCATCCGAGAGGGGTCGATGGCTTTCAGTCCGGACCATTCGGCCACCAAATTGGATCTGATATTTTCGCAGGTGAAAGGCACCTATTGGGCCAAGTGTCGACTTTGCTTATCTCTGACTTGGATCTCCATTACTTGGCTGACATTGATTTACTTACCTTCCTGTCATAGATAACCCTAACCTAGCTAACTAGTATTTATACTTACCTGGCCACTAGGGCCCCAGATTAAGCAGCCACCTCGGTGTTGGCTCTGAACTTGACTCCCAACTTCCCCCGTTGCAGAAACCTTGCCAACGGCAACTTTGGCTATAGCCACGTTTATCCGCCCGGGTCCTCCTTTTTATTTCCCCCTCTCTATCCAATATTATGATACCACTTTTGTTTTTTGTTCGTGATATTTACTCACACTTGGCGCCCCGGACTCCGTCTTCTATATACAAATATGAATCTCAAGGTTGTCGTTGGTGACAACATCCTTATCTCCAAAGGAGATATTCAGCACTGCTGACCCACTGATACACCTTGTTTGTCCAATATTACACCCCTGGTGTCTACGATTCTTTGGAATCGATCGTCATCCAGTTTCCAGCATTCCGCGAATCAAGGCCCGGCCTTACAACCCAGAGGGCAAGTATACCGTCCTGCCGTCCAATGAATCACCCTCGCTCTTCCAGCCCCACTTCTCCTCGCCATCGGCGAGCTGTTCTACTGCATCGCACGGTGCTTAAAGAGAAATAGGGACAGCGAATAGGGTGTTGGGGTGTGTGTGTGTGTGTTGGTTTTCTCATTGTCCGACGGGGTTCCATTCCTAGACGAGAAGAACTGCGCACCGCGCATTGCACTACACTGCCTACCACGGATGTAAGATTGGCACTTTGATATTTCGGCCGCATAAATCCACAAGCAGTACTGTCCTGACAAACCATTGTACGTCAAAGAGCAACCTATATACATTGGCGAACTTCGCCACCCCTCTCATACCGGCATGCTACTTGGAAACCTGTACATAACACCGCCTGCCGCCAACACATACTACTAAGGACTAATTACCCACCTCTATACCCACGGGTATACCTCCAGCCAGACCGACCCATATCTGTTCTACAAACACCACAAAAAAAAAACTCATCTCAGTAAGCATGGGCAATTTTTTTTGCCGATATCACCCGAACAACGGAAAATAGATGGCATCTTACGCATACTCAAAAAGAAAGAAAATATATCTAACTTGGGTTACCCTACAACATATCTCAAATGGAACATCAATGTACCACTTGAGGGGCATATAAATACTTCCCAACCATATGTAACGGAAGCCTTCCTCTACCGTACGCGCATTACAGAGAGCAAACATCGGTCAGCTATGGTCCCGGAGGACTCAAACTGGGAACACGCACTCAGCGCACTACCACTACAGCCCTCAGCAGTGGAACAATTCCAATTCATCCCAGGCGACCTCCGACACTTGACGGATAGCACGCGGCCAAACATCCAGTTCAGCCTCAAAAAACTTGCCGAAAAGATTCGCAAACCCACAACCCAGCAGTCACAGATACTTCGCTGGATGACTCAATATCTTAAACCCACCGGCCACCATGGCATACTATATCGCAAGGACACCTAAGTCAAAACCGAGCCCCACCCTATCGTTACCTATACTGATGCGGACTATGCGAACGCCCTCAACCGAAGATCGCGCACGGTTATTATCCAAACCGCGTGTTGATACCCTATATCATGGCGCAGTTCGAAGCAGCACGTTTTTGCCCAGTCCACGTAGGAATCTGAATATATCGCCGCATCGGACGCTGTGCAAGAGACACGGTGGCTACGCCGCCTCATTGCGTACTGTCACACAGCCAACACTAAACCATCAAAAGTGCTCATAGACAACACTGCAGCACTCTGAATCGCCCACGGCTCGGCCTCAACCAAAAAACGAAAAGTCTCGACATCCCGCATCATAATATTGTCGACTACATTAATCGCAAAAACATATCCGTGCACTACATCCCATCTCAACACAACGCGTCGGACATAATCACGAAGGCCCTAGGAAAAACCAAGGTGAAGATCCACTGCAACCAACTCAACATTGTGCCGCTCCCCACTATCGACCAGCCACCATCGTCCAACAGCCACTACACCATAGACGCTGCTGTGAATTCGATCCCCCGTTTGCCACCGGGGCTGTGAAAAGAACGAAGAAATCACAGAAAACGAGAATCAAATTTACAGATGCCAAAGGACCCAAGACAGCCTGTTGGAAGATCAAACTAGTATAAATAATCGCTTTCGTACCAAACCCCAGCAAAGAATTAATTTATAGGTCTACTGCTTCACACAATCTAGCGCGTGGAGAAGTGTTCCCTTTGACGTTTGGCTCTGCTGCGAAGAGGCCGTAGGATAAGAGTGAGGTCGCCTGCACTAGTACTAAGAAAGTAAAGCGTGGTACGCTACTTACTCAGTTGACTATCCTACCCGTACCATGGCGTTAAACATCAACTGAGGGGCATATTAATGCGGAACCACCTGGCCGGTGAATAATTTTCCGATGTGTGGAGAGCGATTTCGCAATAATATCTAGATATTTTGACGATTTTTCATTACAGTGCACAGTAATTGTCATCAGAAGACATTGATTGATTTTCCCAGCGGCCGGCGGTGCACGCGAGTAAGGTCTAGTCCAGTACCGCCCTTCTTTACAGTGCACTTCACTTCACGTGAACTTCATCCAGTATTCACCAGTATTCAATGTGGACTCTGCTCCGTCAGCTCCCAACAGATACAAGCCCCCGGTCAACCCTTCGCTTCTACCGAACCCCTCATGCCGGTCACCATCTGGATATGAGCAGCACCTATCTTCCCTGGAAGCAGCCCCTATCACAATACTCTCGAAGCCGTCTATGGGAAGACGTCAGCTGGGCGCGCGGGTGAGGTTATTATGTGGACGGAGATGGCCATCGGCCTGGTTCTAACGGGGTCGTACGGAACTATGCACAACTGGGTGTCTTTGACATGGATGGATTGGTCTGAATTCAACTTTGAAGACGGCGACGGCGTTGATGACGCAGTTGACCAAGCAGAGGAGCTGGACCTTGCCGAGGCGGTGGTTCAGTAATTAGCGATAGTGCGTGGCGGTCTGTCACACATGCTAACACATGTTTACGATGTAGTCACTATCTGGATAACTCCGGAACTTAGAGCAAGTCCAGCGGTTGGTAAAATCTATATTCAATTTTTGATTTTTACATATGCATCTGCAGTGCGCATGTCTAACAGTTCGGCGACGCTTTGAAACATGTCTTAATATAACTGGATGCATGAGTATGAGGGGTTGTAATTCTTCACCCTACATTGATTTGACATTTTTAAGTTAGGGAAACACATCCATGTGCCCGCGCCACTGCACCATGGCCGATGGCAACATGAGTGACGAATCGTCGTCGACGATTGAAGAAGGGTTGGAACAGTTGCTGGAGTCTGACGGGGAGAAGGAGGCTCAAGCGTGTGTATTGGCCGCGGTAGAGTGCAGTGAAGCACTACGGATGGAAAAAAATTGGGGCGGCAGAGAACCAGGAAGCAATAATATCAGCAGAGGGCCTTGTACTTGGTTTAACGACTATCTTTCGCAATTTCCTGTGTACTCAACGAAAAAATTTAGGAAGGTGTTCCGTATACCTTTTAAGCTCCATTGGTTGTTTCATGACAAGTTTTTGCAAAAGTACCATGTGTTTAAGCAAGGAAAAGATGCTGCTGGGAAGCTGGGGCATAGTACCCACTAGAAGATACCGAAAACCCTGCGAGGGTTAGCATCCGGAAGCTCCTTTAGAAAAATGGATGACATTTGCAGAATGGGTGTAGAGTCACTCAGAATGTACTTTGAGAGCTTAGTGGTAGCGGCAATTGGTATTTTTGGAGGTTAGTTCTTAAACATGGAGCCAAGCATCGACGAACTGCGGAATATAGAAGAGAATTATGCTAAAGCAGGGTTTCCTTGTTGTACTGGTTGTCTGGATTGTATGCACATACATTGGAAAACTTGTCCTCGTGTACTGAAAGGAAAATAATACAATCCCAAGAACGGGAAGCTAGGTACATTGAGTTACGAGGCACTCTGTGACAGAGATTTACATTGTCGGCACCGGTTTGCGGGAAGTTGGGTATCAAACAATGACCTAACGTTACTTTCCAACTGCCCTCTAATGCTTGATATACTGAGAAACAAGAGAACAATGAAGCAACCAGAAGGATATTTATTGAACAGAGTAAGACCTAACTGGCTTTTATATATGTGGGTGGATATAATATATCCATATTGGTCTATATTTGTCGGTCCCGTTGCTGCCCCTGGGAATGGGCGAGAAGAACACATGACAGAGCGACAAGAAGCGCTTCGGAAAGATATTTAACAAATTTTTGGGTGTTTGCCGGGGATATTCAAGATATAGGGACAGAAAAGGCATGAATGGAGTGATGAGATGATCATCATGATAAGTCAGGAGTGCATCATATTGCACAATATGATTATCAAGACGTCTCTCGATGGACAGTCGGGCCATGAAATGGACTACTTTGACAACACTAGGTTCGTGGAGAAGTTTTGGACTGGGATGAGGTAGCAGATAACGTTGGATTCGTGCACAGTTCACAAGAAACGGACGATACTTTGTCTGGTATAACTGACCTGTTGGATAGGGACAGATTGGTAATGAGTCTTGACATGTATCGTGATCTTATCAAGGAGATTACCGAGCATCTATTGTCTGAGAAAGGCGCTTACGAGTAATATCTTTAAGTAAATTGCAATGCTTAATTACGGGCTAGACTGTCGTCTCGCGCTTAGTCCTCCGCTCCGATCGCTTACGCTCCCTATGCTGCGTACTTTGGCCTCGTCGCTCGAAGACGCTCGACGATAGTCTGATATAATCCAAATCATGCTCGTAATTCCCATAATTTACTACCTTCGTCGCACCCGCATTGGCTGCTGAGGTAGTCGTAATTCTTTCGGACTGAGAAGCAGCCGTCGGCCTTTCAGCTGTTGATTCCATCTTGGACATCATCATCATCCGGTTCTTCTCAGACGACGGCAAATCAAGAAAATTGATTATTTTGAACTGTATTGCAGCACTTGCTGGTTTGAGCTTTGCCGAAGTGCCCTCACGCATCGCCGCACTCATACCATCTATGTACTTTGCCATCTTGTGCGCACCGGCCTCAGCCGCGGACTCATTCTTTTTTTTCTTAGCACCTGCAGAACGACCACTGTTTTGTTTCTCCTTCTTGATATTTCCCATGCTACCCTTATAATTCGGCGCCTCATCATCCACAACAACCGCACCTGACTGTGCATTGCCTCTCTTAGAAGGGCAAGGGCCATATGCGCCACTTGAGTTGCTGGAGAGTGGCTCAGTATTATAAGAGACATCCTTCGGGAACTTGTCCTTCTCAACACCACCTACTACCATGGAAAACTTAGGGTGCTTCGAAAGCAGCATTACCGCATCTAAAAATTTGATAACAGGAGCCCAAAGACGCTTGTTACCATCTGGTTTGACAGTACCATAACGTTCGCGATATAGAAGAATGATATTCTTCAAGGTATCCTACTCAGACTCTTCCGACGGTATTTTAGCACTATAAAACTTATACACGGAAAGTTACTTCTGTGTCACGCGCTGTAGAGTTGTCCACCTGCTCTTCAAACTATTTGCCGAGCAGGTGCGAACAGATTATTTTTTCTGAAACAATTCCTCGACAGAAACCCAGAATTTCTCCGCATATTGGTCAAAGACTACTGCAGAATCCTTTATCCACGCCTCAGCAAGAGAGTATTCCTCTTGTAGGGAGAAGTTGTTCCCCTGCTGTTCGTGTAGACCTCTGCTGAAGATTACACTTTTGGTGAGTGAGAGTAGGGTAGTTATGTGGGGGATGGTAATGTGAGTTGAGTTTTTTGCAGCTTGCAGTATGCTTTATGTGCGGGCGTCATCAGTGCAAAAACGTGATGGTCTGTCCTTTGCCGTTCCCGCCGAACGTCTATGCGTCAACATGTCAAAATATTGTTGGTCGAATTTATGTATCCGAGCGCATGCTAGATGTAAATACAGACGTAAAACCGGCTCTTTTTACATTTACATTTAGCTTTTTACATCTAAATTATAGCAATAGAACGTCCGATAGACAGAGCAGGTGTATCGCTATAAGCCAAATTTTTTGATTTTGGCATCAACGTTAGACTTGCTCCTGGCCGCATCTTCCAAAATGTAAACCATCCAAACATTTCCCACACGTACTGAAACAGTACAGTAAAGTGCAGTACTATACTATAATGTACTGTATCTTGTACCATCTATTGTTCAAAACTATGTCTGTAGGGTACCCTGACTGGTCCGACTACCGTGCAGTATAGTACTCTATTTCATTCGGCTAATAGCTAACGAGAAGATTTATTTCAAGAAGAACAGTGCTAGTGTAATTACTCTGGTAATGCAAATGCTGACAGTTCATCCAGCGGTTTGCAACCATTACTGAAGTTTACTGTTAAACCTAGAGCTTTACCGCTACAGTTATGCACTGTATAGTGCTGCGAGTGTGTGCCGATCCTTGTAGATCAGCCCAAATACTTCAGATCAGCTAAAACAGATTTACCGCTGCCCTGCTATCGTCGTCTAAATAGTATTTAAGGACAGTGTGCCACGACTTGAGGTCTCTAAAAGCCCCAGGATCGCTCCACCACGGGTCCTAGTAAAGTCTACGGCAAAAATCCGCTATCTCGACATTCTCTTTTTTTACTCACTACCTCGTTCCTTCACTCCCTCTTCCTCGCTCGTTTGCCCTTTCCTTATCTTTCCTGTTCTGTCAATCAGGTTGAGGGCTAGACCACTAACGCTGCTCATTGATTTACCACGCTCGCTAACTCATTTCGTTGCCAATAATCGCGAGACTATCCTATATCCAGGGCAGGCATAAATAAACGTACTTCGCGAAGGCTACTCCACATTTCTTAACGGGAAGTGGAGAGCGAGGAGAAAAAACTATTCTTGGTTTGAGTTTACTTCTCAGTCATCTCCAAAATATCTACTCAAGTTCTATCTCGTGTACTGCCTAATTTTCGTCGTATCTGCAATATTTACCTCTGTTAGTTCTTCGGCTAATCGTCGTTCCACATCTCTGTCCAATTATTTAGTCAATCCTGTGGCTTTACACCTCGATTCTCTTTTCTTTGTCCCTTCGATACATACTAATGGGTTTCCTGTGTTCATGGCTAATTTAAGCAGTAAGCTCGAAACTTTTTGCACTTTTCTTTCCAAAATCTCTCCACTTTTCTTCCCAACTTCTGCTTCACCTCTCAATTCAGTACTTCCAGTACTCATATGTCTTTTTTCTTTAGTTGTGGCTTAGAGGTCATCACGCGCGATTATGTTATCCACTTTATCCGCATTACATCCCCTGTTTGGACCCACTTCGAGGAAAAGAAGAAAATAGCACTTATTATAATTTCTTTAATGCGTACGTGATCTCATAGGAAGGGGAAAAAGTGTTGACTTCTTTTCAATTGCTACCGCTACAGACTTCGTAATATTCTCCGTCTTTTCTCCAGAAAAAGAGGCCTCTTTTACATTCTAGCCCTTAGAAAGAAGAAAAAACGCCTGACCATCGTCAATGAAGCCACCATAACTTCGCTCAAAGCGCCTCCCTGTGTCTTACGGAATCACAATTAAGTCGAAAAGATAAATTCGTCTTCGTACCGGACCACCTACACCTGTTCATGTTGTTTCTTTGATCTCACGTAGTTTAACCCCTGTTGTTCTTCCTGAGTTTCCTCTATTTCCTGCCGCTCCTACATCTGCATCCATGCTTAATTCCGGAAGTGTTACTTTCCCGGGCCCTCTTCCTTTTAACTCATTCTCTCGACCTCCGTCGTCTATTTACATTTCCACCTTCAAGCTGGAGCCTACCTGTCTTATCCGCGACCTCTTTCCGCTCAAAATATCCATTCTGACGCATCTCAAGCAGCACAGAGGTGGTGAAAAGTGTCGACACTGTTTGAACAGGAGAGCACCCATTACTCATTGTTCTGCTGCAATCGACTGTTCCAGACGAGGCTGGCTTAACGAGCTCAAATTTGTACGCATCGCATCCGCAGGCCACTGCATGGTATCCTAGGTACTGGTGCGCTTTTCCCGCCAATGTGTTCCTTCGCGGTGCACCCCTTTCAATACGGTATTTTATAGTTTGAATACGCGGGTGCAAGACCTTCGTGCGAACATTTTCGACCTCTCCTCTGGAAGCCACGCTGTCCATGCCAGGGCGGGCAGTGGCAGTATGGATTTTTTTCAGACTCCGTGGTTTTTACAGTGGCTTACAGAAGAGCACAGGTCAGTTCATACCGTACTGTAAATCGCATTACTTTACAGTACTGCCCAAAACAGTACATTACCATTGTCACGCGTCCAAAATGCTTCCGAACAACATCACATCACTGGTGACGCACCTCACGTGATTGATTTGTTGGCAGATGAATCAATGGACACGACACAACTTTGAAGGGACACAGTGGAGCGCGGGTTCAGCATGACAGTCACAAGGTGGGACACGACAGCGACAGCGCGTCTGGGGAATGTGCCGTGGGGAAGGGCGGCGGATGCGGTGGTGCACGCGAGACATGTTGCGTGTGGTTGCGAATCACACGTGCGACTGGGGGGTGGTAGTGTGATTGGGGGGATGACGTTTGGATTGTGTTTGGGGTGATGTGTGGGGTATGTTTTGGCGCACTGTGATTTGAAGGGTGGTTGGCGGGTGGGTTTTTTTGTTTTGCATGTGCGGGTTTGGTGTGAGGGGTGGGGAGGGGAGATGGGGTGCTTGGCGGGGTGTGGCTGGGGTTGAGGGTGTAGGGGGGGATGGGTAGTGAAAGTGGGGCGGGATTGGTTGGATGGTGTCTGGTTTGGCGTGAGAAATTGAGGCGGGGGAGGGTCAGGACGCGAGCGTAAAGGGAAACAGGATGGCGGTGTTTGCATTTACAGTATCGTGGCAAGTCAGGGTCTTTGTGTAAAATCTGGGCAAGCTCAGGCGTAGGATTGTTGGACGGGGTGGGATTAGATTGGACGGGATGTTCAGCTGCATTGTTGATTTTACAAAAGTTGTGTAGGAATGTACTGTAAGGTTTCTGCGCTTGGGGAGTACTGAAATTTGCAAGCGGGAGGAATCTAAAGCGGTCTGTGTGGTGAGGGAAAGATGTGGATGTCAAAAACAAGAGTCGATTGCTTTTTAGACAACAAGATGACGTTGCGTGGCTATGATATTCTTGTGAGTGGCTGGCTGCTGTTATTCTATTCTACGGATCGGCATTTGCTTCTGCTACGAATCGTAAGGGTTAGTAGCAACTGCAAATGCCGATCCCCGTGGTTGCAATCTGTACGTCTGCGGCGTGTATCAGCAACGCATGACACAAGACCGTGCTGCAGTCCTCTTGTACAGTAGAACAGGTGAGTACGAGAATTTGTGCAAGCCGTCCGAAAATCGGATATGTATGTTTTTGAGGTTCCAAAGGTTGTCTTTCACCCGAATTGATTCTTACTGCGCTCACGCAACTGCATCCAATCGCAGATGCTGTCCTCGCCACAGGGATAAATCCAGCTTTTTGGCTTGTCTTGTACCGTGATAAACCGAGAGCAAAAAAAAGCTGCGATAAGCTGGCCACAAATCCTGTGATCTGTCATGCGTCTGCCACACTTTTCTGGTATTGTTGGGCTGCCCTCTCGCAGTTTTATCGAAATGAGATCTTTTGCAGTGCTGTGGAGCATTCGGTGCTTTGTAATTTCAAATAGCAAAATGTGTTTTGCTGGTGTGCAGAGGGAGGGCGGAGTACAGGGTGAAGGAAAAAGTTTGTTATGCTGGCTACATGATACCGTGCGAAAAGTTGAGGGTTATGCGTCATTTAAAGTCATAAGTCAAAAGTTGAAATCCAGAATTTTTATGAAAAATAAGCTATAGCGATAGCTCGATTATTATTGAAGTTTAGCCTGTTGGCCAAATCACGATATCTGGTCGGTCGATTTGGGATCTGCTGGATATTGTTTTGACTTTTTCGGGAAATTGGGATTTTTGTTGAGTTTAACTCGCATGATTGAGGACTCATGCAGGTGGGTTTGTTGGAAGATCCAAATTGCGTAGGCATACAGCAATGTAGTGTATGTATTGTACTGTAATGCAACGCGATTATATTAAAAAGGCCGTTTCCGAATCCACGCAATATCCACCCTGCAGTTACTCCCCAATTTTTCCCCTTATTGGCTAACCTATTTTTCAATCATTAAAACACCCCAATTTTTTATCCCTGCAGTAATACCTCGTTTTCGTGGGAATGTGACTTAAATCAGGATTGGATGGGAAATATTATATGCTGTACTATACTGTACAGTACAGTATATTGGGTGTGTACAGTATTACTGTACCGTACAGTATATGGTACGAATTGCTGGGAAACCGCTGGATTACCTACTCTTGTACTGTACGTGGAGGGATTTGTTGCGCTAATTATACTGTACAGTACATTCTCACTTCATTTACATATTTTCAGCATATTGTCTTGCCGTGCCTTCATGTCACGAATAATTTCATCTACGCAACATAACGCGGAGCTGTGAAACCATCACAGTCCTCTAGAATGCCGTACGGCACCTGCTGGTAATGCAGGCACTACAGTACGCTTGCGCTTTAAGACTGGTATTGCATTTCAGTATGCGCCGCGCTGAATTTACATATAGCGTTTTGCAAATACTGCAGAGCACCGCATAGTGAAACAGCAGTGTTCAAATTTGTGCAGCGTCTCCACCCGTTAGGTCATTTTGTAAAATGACGAAGAAAAAACAAGATCATTCATTGGTCTATTCCAATTCAATTCTCAATTGGCACCCAACTGAGTGCACACGAGAGAGATAAAGAGACTTCGTATCACAGTGGAGGGATCACGCAATACTATACAGTACTGTATACAGT
The DNA here is from genome assembly GCA_002205965.3 of Kappaphycus alvarezii. Taxonomy (NCBI): domain Eukaryota; phylum Rhodophyta; class Florideophyceae; order Gigartinales; family Solieriaceae; genus Kappaphycus; species Kappaphycus alvarezii. Next base: position 718,049 of record NADL03000492.1, on the reverse strand, counting down.
ACTACAGTATACAGAAATTATTGAACGCAAGGAGCAGCGTGAAAAGTTTTCAGCTCCACTCGCAACGCAGAACGAGAAGGTTAGCTCTTTACGGCATGATTATCGAGGTGCAGGACCAGCTATTCTGCAAGCAAACTGCTATCCTGTAAATCGAACGCACCGCAGCGAGAATCAAAATATGAAGATCTGCGCATATCTGCGTAAAGGCGGTCCTTCAGGGAGCGTAGTTCCTCCCTCATTGCTGTGTCAGCACGCCTCTTTGAGTCGATTGTGGTTGTCTGGAAAACTTTAGGATAGGCTGAATGTATCTTCCGAGATTAAAAAGTCCCAGAACTTCCCCATACGTGTACAGCATCTGGCCGCGCCCACAACGGCTCGCGTGGAAATGGAAACCAGTCTCAAAGGAACGACAATGTTGATGCATCAAATGTCGCTAATTATTTTAGAAGAGAACGATTCGGAACTTGTGGTGGTGGTACATCTTTATTGGTTGTACAATGTCGCACAGAAGCGTGCGGAGGGTATTCATAAATTGACTACGGATGCGGGCGGCGGGTAGAAACCTGTCGCGCCTGCATTATTTGGAGACTAAAAGCAAAACGGGTAACGATGTCGCGGAGCTCCTGTTGACGGGAGGAACTGCGACGGGAAGCAGCGAAGGAAGCAAGGCGGCGGAAAACACCCTTGCCGTCGTCGCCCAAGGCGCCATAGATATCAATCCCGACGGGGGAGAGGAGGATATAAAAGATATAGAACTTGTCGCGATATTGAGAATAGTTGAAACACATTCAGCTAAGCTGCAGGTACCGGAAATGCGGGATGCATTCAGGAGGAGGCGTTGGAGGAAGTGCAACCACATAATCGTTCCCAAAGAGCATTTAGACGCTTATTTTCGATCGCCCAAGTAGTTAAGCAAGCAATGGTTTTCAAACTCAAGAACATAGGAGCAGTACGGTTGACTTTCAGCAGAGATCTGGGATGCAGTGGGTCTATTTTGTTGGACTATCTGTTAGTTACACAAGCATTTGTACTCCACAGACTAGAGTTGAAGGTAGACCGACACGAGAATTCAAAACTGTGATGGCAGGAGTTGAAGAGATCTAGATTCATAATTTGACTAAGTTTGAAAATATCTCTGCAGTGAATTCCTTGTTTGTGCTTCCATTTTGATGGATTATTCTTATGTAGCATTTTTTTACGTATGAGCCTATATCTATCAAAAATTTCTATGACAGTGAAGGGCATCAAACTGCGATGATTATGGTTGCAACTTGAGGCTACACTTCAGCACTTCGAATGCACAGTCTTTATGATTGTCATTATAGGTGTGAAGTTGTTCTATACTTGTAGGATACATCAGAACAGAAATGGGGAGGTTGACATATCTCTTGACCTCTGCTTTACTTGGGATGTAGACGCAAAGACCGAACTTCAAAAGTGTACACTCACTATAGCTACTGAAAGCAAAAATTCGTTTGAATCGCTAAAGTAGTTGCTAGAACAGGATATAATACTCAACTGAGTTGTAGTGGGATAAAACAAGAAAAAAAGGCATCGATTCTTATCAAATTTGGTCGGATATATAGCAAGTCGAGAACGGCTTCGCGTTATTTGATCAAAGGGAAGAAAAGTACTGCTCCTGGAGGAGATAAATTTACCCTTCGTTTAAATTAAAATCTTATTGAGAGTTCTCTGCTACGGCGTACGTACGGATTTGTAATAGGCCTTGCAAATAAGCAAAGTAGTAGCGTTTCTGTTGCAGGGTGATTTTGTAAGGTATGATTAAATGAGTTAAAAAAAGAACACGTGGATGTTCAAGTAGGAGAGAGTTATATGCGACTTGGAAAGTAGTTGTATCAAGTCGCGTTTTTTGGGTTCATTAAATGCAGAAGTTGCAAGGCATGTTTACGTAAAGCATATCTAGTGCATAAAAGAAGACCTAGTCTGAAAATACTGAATCTCTGAACTTTGGATGAAATATGGATTCAGTTTAATCCTCTTTATATACAGTAAGTTGTTTGAAGATCATAGGATACTGTGAAGGATATCAGTGAAGTTATTATGATCAATATGTCTCTTTTCTCTACCAAAATGCTAAATAAAATAAATCTTCAAGCTCTCAAAGAATAAATCGTATGAAAAGAGGATTTTGATTATAATTAGTTCTATTGTCCGGAGGTATCTATATTGGTTACAATTTCTGCTCTGATTTATCATGAGCCCAGAGTCTTCGGATAAAGAATATTTTCAGTCAGACGGGAAGCAGTCATTAAATGCATTGATCTTATCTCGACAGTGATCTAACCAAAGTTTCATTTTCTCGAGAACCTTGCATGCTGCGTTCCAATGATGGCATAAAAGTAAATTGAGGCTTGCGTCATCATGCGGGGAAAAAATACACAAATAAGAGAGAATGTGTACATACTCGATTGGGCAGGAGGATTGAGCCAGTTGGAACAAGTAAAAGTTGTCCCCATCCCTTTAAAATCAATAGAAAGTGCGAATACTTCAAAAATCGGTAGAACAATATCTAAGAGTTCCAGTCGTGTCCATTTAATGCTTAAGGATGCCTAAGAGCAATGATCGGGGTGCTTTTTTCAGTCTGATTACAACATAATTAAAGTAATATACTAAATAGAGTCTAATAAATCTTCCAAAAGTAAAGCATCCAAACATACTCCCCCGATATACTGAAAAACAGCTAGGTTTAAATTAATGTTCCCGCAATTTCAACTTCTCAGTTTTTCTACAACGCTGGGAAGTATCTATTATCAAAAATAGGTATAAATCGACCTTATATTGAGTATTCATTCCTCCTAAGTGCGTTTTTAGACTTTGCCATGAGTTCATTAATTTCAGATTCCGTTAAAGTTACTAGTAATGTTTGAGTTATGTTTTTGCTGTGCTTTATATACCAGTTTTCTCTCCACAAGATTTTGGATGTAATGGAAAAGTTTGGGATAATTAGAAATCTTTTGCAATATGTTATGCGCGGTAAAAGAGAGATAAATGAGAAATAGAAGGCACTAAGTTAGACTAGAGTATGTCTAGTTTCCAGAGGAGAAGTATTCGTAGAGTATGCAGTGCCGTTTTCAAACGAAAGATGTTTGAATTGGGAGGAAATTGGTGATAAAAAATGGTAATAAAGCAGTTTTTATAGTGAGACGATATGTTTCTATAAAAAGGCCAGCCCATTGCAGTTTTTCAGTATTTGGGGTGCTGGACGCGGGATTTCACCTTTTTTAGTTTTTCGGTTAGCACAGTATCTCATTCTTGACGTTCTACCCGACTATTTCATCAACATTATATAGCGTAAGCGGGATATATCATAGAAAAGTATTGTGTGTTGTAGGTTTTGAGCGTACATCTGATCTCGTAAAAATAATGATATCGATATAAGACCCATTTCAATATGCGGTAATAGCAGAGTAACTGGGAGAAGGTCCCGTTGGAGTAATTGGGAAAGATTGCATGTTTTGGTTTTGATTTGTAGGAAAAGCAGAATTGGCCATTGTTTTTGTTGGCGTACAAGACGGATTGTCTCATAAAGCCGTATATTTTGAAAATAGGCGTAAAATTGTGTTATTGTAGCTTATCATGCTCGACCATTTTTTGTACTATTTTTGCTTGAATATAGAGACCAAAACGATAATATGAGTGTCAAAGCTACGACAGCGTCCGGAGCAGTCTAGTAAAATTAAGAAAAAATAGCTGTCAGAGGCTCTGAGGGACTTCTTGGTGGGTAAGTGAAAGCAGATATTGTTCCAGATGCATGATTAGAAGCGCTTGAGGACGTCAAGCACTTTTCGAGGTATGACAGAGGGAAAAAAGGGTCCGAGGTGCTTGAGAGTGGTTGAAGAGGAAGTGCGCTGATTGGTGCAGGTTTCAAGAGTGGATGGTGAGAAATTTACAGGGCTCTCGGGATGATTAAAGCTTCAGCACATAGGAATAGGATGAAAAAACTAATTATGATGAAACAAGGCCAAAAATGGAATACGAACATACCCGACTGAAATTCGTTTCAGTTCACAATTTTGCAAAACCAACATACTAAAATCCAGTGGTAAATGCCATTTTCAGACCACATTGCTTTTATTTTCAATAAGAGGCTGGAATTTGCGTAGGAAATGTACTTATAATTATTGGCCCTCTCGTGCTGCAACTGCGAGAGTCTTTCCGCGTGGTTTACTTCAGTGGCTAAATTTAAATGAGAGATCAGCAATTATCTCCCTCGTAATTGAAAAGAAAACAGCGAAGCAATATAAAAGAGCCTCTTACGCTGACCCAGCCTTGATCATCATGGACAGCTTTCAACTTGTATGGGATTTTTCTGAAAAATTTGCTGGGATCTCCAAACCTCTTGCAGACAGGTTAAAAAAGCTATGCGACCCCTGATAATTTTTAATCGCCTCCAGCTGAACAGAGGGAAGCCTTTTTCCCGATGTGAAGATATGTTGTGCCCTTTTTATACTTACTTGTTCCCATTCTTGGCCTCCAGTAAATGCTTAACATAGACGAAAGTTTTTGTCAATTGTTTGTTCATTTTTGCATTAAAAAGAATACAGAGAACGCGTCTCCATTTTTTACTGATCTCAGGCCTTGAAAATGGCCAAAACATTACTCTGCGACCTATCTCGAGTGCGTACCCGTGCTATAATCGATAAACCCGCGTCTTCCATATTCTGATGAGAAATTTTAACGGTTTGGTCTTATCATGAAGATTCTCGGACTCACAGATCTCTAGGGACGTTCTGCTCATTGGATTCTTCGATATTGTAGAAACCCGATCGAATTCATCAAGTGCCAGACGCTTTGTCACGAATTCTTTACTAGGAATATGAATGAACCCCTATTACCGCCAATACACCAGTGATCATTGTGGATCTAGCCATTCTGACGAAATTTTGATCTGGTAGATGTTAAGAGTTAAAAGATGCGTTCGCTGAAGAAGATTCTTTTGTCCGTGAGAAAATTTATTGAGAAAACTAATCTACTGATAAGTATGGAACCAGACAATTCTGATAACGCTTGTTCTCAGGTATACATATACGAACCAGAAAAGCATCTGGTCGAGCCTCAGAGAAGCTACAAAGCCCCGATAATGAATTTGTAGAACAGAGGGTAGTCGCTTAAATTAATGCAATCGGCCACAGAAAAAGAATATTTTTGGGCGCTCATCGATTTACGATGGGCTCAATGGAACCTAATACGGACATGTATTAGGGCAGACGCCTCGGCTTTCCCGACAGAAAATTTATTGGCCTGGGGGGCAGTGAAACTTCCTTCGACTGATACAGCTCTAGTTGCAGTAGAATAAGCGAAGTAAGGCAACTGATGATAACTTTTGTTATGGATGTCTCATTTTCTCTCATTAGCAAAGTGCTTTCCGCCACTTCTGTGCCCCGAATATCATTATATATGGGCAAGTCATGACGAAGTCGCTTGATAACATGCTCTCGCCAAATTTTTCCAACAAAATGCTGAAAGACTTTTGCGGTGGGTTTTTGGACTTCATGGGAAGAATAAAACTCAAGTTTTCGCCAGTATACCAACTCATGTGCCACACGTTCTGTTCTTGTCCTGAGCCTTGTTTTCTGTTCCTAAAGGGCGTTAGTTTTCAAGAGTCTTCCGCATATGCCCGACCGAGAGCGTTCTACAGAGTAGAAAAAAGTCTTCTAACGGGCAATTATAAACTCTCCTCTTTCATATAACTACATGCTCAATACGGTTGTGCAATAATTGGCAAACTGAGTCCAAGTGTTGTAATGCGGCGAAGCTTGGTACCATCTCGCACATCATGATTTCAAGAAGGTGGTTGGATAGAGCTTCTTTACATAGTACCCCGCAAAAAGAAGAACTCTAAAAGTGCATGATCCTTGCTTATGACACCTACATTATCTTTTAACAAGCATAATACAGCTCCAACTGCCTGGTCAATATAATGAAAGTTTGAAGCATGGTAAACAGTTTCTATTGTAATATTAATAAGCTAAATAGGACATCAATAAGCAAATTGAGAATAAATTAAGTAGTGTAGTGCTCCAATCAGCACCATAATGCCACTTTTGCACACCAGCTCGGAAAAGTATCATTGCTGTAGCGCTGGGACGAAATTTTCAGCCGAGAAAGCAAATTTAAGAGCTAGAGTAATAATGAGTTCTAGTTGAACTATAGGTGCCATAAAATTATGAATGCAGGAAGGGAAAGCGTTAAAGGAAGAGCTGGGAACTCCCGGAACGAGATGGAAAGTTTTTAATTCTTGACCTCCGCTGCGCACATTCCACTGGATATTCTACACCTGTTCCCCTTTTAAGAATGAAACCCAGTTGAATGCATCTAAAATTATTGTTTCTGCATAATTAGTGGCGCTGATGCCTTTGCACAGGCTATTGAACTTTTCTCTGCTTTCTTCTCGAGCAAATGGCCTACTTTAGAGAAGCATATGGATCAAAAGAGATCATTTTTGATCTAAAAGTAGGTTTTTTTGCGCAAGATAGACACTCTGGGCATTGATTGTTTGGATAATAAATGTAATATCGGTCATTAGGATTAGAGTAATATGAAAGAGCGGACCAATACATCGCTTGTAATCATGTGGGCGATAATCTGCATTGGCCACATGACCGATCCAGAATTTTTTAAATTTTCCTTTTAGTACTTCCAAAAACCATTTTTCGCAAAAGTAACACTGATCGGATTGAAAAACAAACTTGAGTTATGACTAGTCCTGTTAATATAGGGTACTACAGTAAAGACATTTCTCAGATGTACAAAATTTCTATCGACTTAGAGGGGTAAAAATAATACAGGTAAAAAAGCATAAGGGGTATGAGAAACTTATGCTGACCTTGAAGGGTAAATAAGGACCCTTCCTGTATTCAGATCCAGTTTCGGCACCAATATCCAAGATTTCGCCCTGCAAGTTTTCTACAGGGTCAGTAATGCATAATTTGCTTTAGTTAATATGCTCATTATCCTGTGGATTACCCTCTCTGTTTAACTGGGACTAATATGTCCCGTTAGATGTATTTCGAGGTCTGTGTCAACCCTTTTGAAAGCGAATAGGATTGACCGAGAATGGGTAAAGAAAACTTCCTTCGCTAGTCTTATATTCAGCTTCAACGCTTGTAATAATGATTTATTTAGACCTTAATGCTAGAAAAACTGATCTGTAGGATGGATCGGATGTCTAATGGTCATCCGATAAGACTGGATCCCCAGAGGTTCCTTTTAATGCCTCAGAAGCTAGATTTGATCTACAACCTAGGTAAGGTCAAAATCTTTTGTCGTTAGCTTCAAAATTGTAACTCAAATCACGTGACTCCATGTGTAAGGCCCAAATGGAATGAAAGAACTCATCATCTTTTCAGTAATTACCCCACTGATCTAGCTTCTCATGGAATGAAAAATGAAGACAGCTAAGAACAACATAGCAGGATTTTATTCATAATAATGAAAAAGATTTATGAACCCGTACTAATATGCTCTTATCAGCTGGATTCCAAAACAGCACAGTCGAGGCGTCTCGCCTCAGTCCCGTTTCAGCATCAGAACTGGTGAAATTATATGCCCTGCTTTGAAATTCCACTTTCATGTACCCATGTGATATTATTAGCTCTTATGATCGATCAGTGGTATCTTCATCGGCTTCCTAATCTATAAAAATTCCTTTCTTATTAGTTTTTCTGCCCGTCAAATCCGAGTCAACTTTGATTTGGCCACCAATGAAGATGAATCCGGCCTCGAGCGTTCTGTTTTGGCAAGTGTCTCAGTGGGTGGAAAGGTTGGCCAGGTCCATCTTCATCTGCAAACTTCATATTATCGTTTTTACTTGAAACTCGTTTCACTATTCAGGCTTAGCCACACAGTAACATCCCTTTTCAGTAATTGTTGTCGTGATTTTCTGTCGACTTGGAAAGAAAAAACCCAATTGTCTCAAGAAAGGAATATTGAAAACAAAGAAACGCTGAAAGAAGCAGATCATCCTCTCTAAAACGTCCCCACCAGCCGAAAACGCCATAAATTTTCTATGTAGCTGCATTCTTTGCATGCATCAAACCAAGGAGCTCTGATTCATATGCCTAAATACGTAAAGATGGAGGGCTTTTCTGGAATCAGGCTTTCACATTTCAACCCTTTTTTCAGCTGATTCTTTTGTGGGGATATCAACAATGCCTTTTCTCGAGCTAGAAGTTATTTTTTGTTGATTATTTGACTTCTCAAGCGGAATAACGTAAAATGGATCGTTACGACCAACTCTTCCCTGCAGAGAATAGCAAAATTAGAATCTCTCACATGTTGGGCATAATGAAACCTTTTGATCCTGTTCTGTCGTATTCCTCCATTCAATTGCATAATTTGCTCGCATGATGTGACATGACAACTACCTACAGTGATACCCTCAAAAGTAATAAACTTGATTTTGGCTAAAAATCATAAAATTATACTACGAAATGCATATTTGTACTAAGTATTGTAACTACTGCAACATTCTACAGGCGAAACCTGTGTATTCAGCAACCATTACACTTAAATCTTAGAAATTGACGGCTCCAATTCAAGATTTTTCGTAGTCCAATTGAAAATATTACTGTATTGCTATCAACATGGCTGATTTGGTTATTCTTTCGTGAACTAATTAATGAACTGGTCGGGCAACTTCTACCAGCAGTTACTGCGAAGGAATGAATTTCAACTGTCAATTACCATTGATTTCGATACTGTGTTGCCACCCAAGTAGACCAGGGGGGGTTTATTTGGACCCCCTTAGCCCTAAACTTGGACTTCAAAAATTTCGCAGTTGACGGCCACCTATTGTACCACTTTTAGACCTAACACGTGCCTAACTTCTGTGATTCCTATTTGGCTGACAGTGACTTTACTTAGAGCACTTTTGTTATTATTCCTAGGCTATTTGGCTATTATTTAAAGGAAATTCATGTTAATAGCCACCTCGGTGGTGACTCTGACCTGGACTCCCAACTTTCGCCTCTGCAACAACCTTCTAGCAAAAACTTTGGAATGTAGTTTCAGAGGACAAACTTGGCTTTATCCACGCTTTCTCGTGTCTATATGGTGTTTACGTCCCAAAAAATGTAACAAGAAGGTATTAGAAGACTAAAGGAAGGCCCAAACGAATATTTAGGGATTTGATGTAGAAACATATTTTTTAATGGTGCATATGTGACTTTTTAGAGGGTTCCTGGAAATCTTTTACTCCCTTGCCAACTACAAGTTTCAGTACCTACTGCAGCACTAAATTTTTCTGTTCGATTTCAAGCTGAAATTAAGAATTGCAAGGTATCTTATGGCCATGAAGGTAGTCACTATGCTACTATAAGAGTCTGTAGTTGCCTTGCGTGGTGTGGGGGTTTGGGCGCACAAGAGGTAATCGATGGTTGAACTGATGGTTGAAGCTTCCGGTGAACAGACCGGAGCTTCTGACCATGGTTTATATAGAGAAGCATTCAACGAGAGTGACAATGAATGGTAAGCAAACAATACTAAATTCAAATGTATTCTAGAAGAACAGGCCTAAGGGCTTAATACTACAAGGTTTTGAGAGTTCACCTAGTATATTGCGGTGAGACTGACAATATTGCCCATCATGGCAGAGTTCCATTGATCCACTTGGCGAGACAGCACAAAGCCCTTGCTGATTGGTCTTGCCTGAAAAGTATCTAGGAGTACGCCAGGTATCCATAATGGCTTCGTCTGATTGGTCTGTGGTATTGCGTTGCGTCGGTGCCAGATTACAGTACATTAGTTGCGCTGATGTCTCCTTACAGTGCTTATGTTTCACTGGTGCCTCTCAACGGTGCTCATGCCGTTTGAGGGCTACTAGCGGGATACTACTGGGCATATTCGTCACACGAGGGCAGTAAATTGAGCAAACACAACCAAGTTTATTCATTAACGTTCATCAGCCGTAATCCTTGTATTTCACAAAGTTCTTTCTTTTTTGTACATCTTTGCCTTTCCTTTTTGCTGCTGTATATTGCATACTTGTTCCTATCCGCTCTAATATCGTCCTGTGGTAATCTTGTTCGTAAATATTCCTGACAATGCATTCGACGCTTCAGATTGACGAAATAGGGTTTCGGTTTGGCTTCCTTACTGTCCGAGAGACTTAGATCCACCTGCGAAATTCTTCACCAAATTCATATATGGGGGAATTTTGGGGTTATCTTTATGTATGGAAAATGTTGTCGGTTGTATTCATGCCGCTGGGAGTGCGTTGTGGGGGACATTCTCATCCGGTGGATTATAAAACGAAACTATGTCGACTTACCTCATTAGGACGAATTCATTATTGAAAACAGTATCTTCCCGAACAGATGTGTTCAAATGTACGCCTTTTATAATACATAAAGTAAAGATGATTATACATATGTTCAAATAATACAAAATTCAATATAGATGAAATGTACTTATTAACATGAAGGAACTAGAGTAAATAAATCCGGCAACAAAGCACCAAAACGAAAGTGATGACGAAAATCTCGGCGCGGATGTCTCGGACTTCAGAGAAGGTTTCTCTATAGTAAGATAGCGATGACCACACAGTTTCACCGCAGTGTTTTCTCCGCCGCCACCATGCTGCACAGGCTAATGGGAATTTCACCCCTTGTTCCACTCGCAGTAACCAAACTCAAGCCCCTTAACCATGCTCGCCTTGGCAAGGACACTCACTTTGCCGAGTTGATACGTTCCAAGGGTCCTGGGCATCGCTTCATTGCCCTTCCACTCTCCACGTTGGGGGGCTGGCACCCCACCGCTCGGGACTTCGCCAGCCGGGTTGCGACCGCAAAGGCAGCCGTTCCGATTGCTGATGCGCAGCAAACATTGTTCGCTCGTCATGAGGCGAGACTCGTCCAGAATAACGCCAGTTATTTGTTAGGAGTTTTGAGCGACACTTAGGCCACAACTTGATATTGTGTATATTCCAGAGAACCTCCGTTCTCAGGGTATGTACAGTACAGTGAGTGGTTACCCTACTTACAGTAGTCCTCGTCTGCAATTGCTCTTCGCAGGAAAATAAAGTATACCAACCCATTCAAGTAAAAACCTAAAAACCCCATTCAGGAAAATTAAGTAAACTAAACCTTCGACCCATACCGACCCATACCAACCCATTCAAGTAAAGCACCCAAACCTCCGTTCTCAGGGTATGTCAATGGCTGCCCAAAGTACGCCTCGTCTGCGCTATTGCTTTTATCAGGAAAATTGAGTAAACCAACCCATTCAACCTAAACATTCCTCCCTATGGCCACACTTATTTTGCAATTTGGGGTAAATGTTCTATTTTCCGTTTCTTATTCCTAGCCACTTGTAGACTTAGTGCGTTCGGTCCATCCATTTACATTCTAAACTGAATAGTCGGTCAGTCGGATGTACCCTAGGTAATGAATGAGTAAATATCATCTCTCTTTCATTTGTATACGTAGAAGTGACCACTTACACACTAGTACAGAGATTTCTGGCGCCACCTGGTGCTCCGACGCATACACTGCTCCTTCCAGCAGCATTACCTGTGAATACTGTAAGTATAGAGGACGCATAACGGTTTGGGAAAGAGAGGGAGGAAGGAGATGAGAAATAGAAGGGAAGCGCTGTGCAGCGGAGTAGAGCGCAGGGTGATTTTGTCCAATGCTGAGCTGAGGGAACTGAGAAGAGCTTATCTAGACCTGGCTCTTTCTCAACATCGGGAATGGAAGATGTGCACTGCTGCACGGCACTGAGCAGTTCTACGTTTCTGAACAGTTTTATGCTAATGAGTGATTTTATGTACGGTACCAGAGTTTTTCCATCACAATTCTATTTTTACACGACCCAGTCCAAATACCGTTGACATGCGGCCAAAATAAGCCCTCTTGCCAGGAGTTGCCCCCCTTTTTTTGATGTGAACGGGTACGAAAGCCCGTTGACCCCAAGACTGGAGACGCTGTTACTAAGTGCCTCTGATCATGTGAGCACAACGCAAACGTTGGGCCGGAATGAAGGATGCCTTCATTTGTGCATGCTCTGGTGGTGTAAAGCGGGCGCAACAATTCGACGTGGTCGTGAGAGAAGGAATGCAATATAGGTACAGTACAGTACAGTGTGCAGTACACTGTATCACGATTTAAACGCAAGAAGGCAGTAGCGTGCACACTGGATCTGTTATGGTTCACTAGTCACCCAAGGTCGACACTGCACAGTACGTGCGATCCGTAAGTCACTGTAAAGTGCACTGTTGTTTTGCAGAGTCTAGACCTTTGCGGTTGCGACGTGTTCTTTTGGATCCTTTTCACGAAATCTCGACGTCGTACGTGTCATGACATTCAAGGATGATCAACATCAAGCGCTGCAGTCTGCTCTGCTGCATGATGCTTTCCTCACGTATACACGGTAGCTGTGCAGACTGCAAAGCTACGGAATAACGAGAGAAAAGCAATGCTTCTACCGCCAGTATCGGACTGATTGCAGCGACAACTGCAGTATATTCACATGGTTCAATACGCCTGTGCAAGTTCAGAAAATTTTTTTGTCTGTTGTAATTCAAACACTAAACCTTAAATACTGATTCGAAAGTTTTGGAAAAGGACCGGCATCCTAGTTGTCAAAATGATTGACGATGCCCCTACGAAAAAAATAAGCAAACACGAATCAAGTCACCTTCACAATCTCATACTTGGCGCACATTAATTGGTATAATTGGAAACGATTGCTCAGTAAAACCCTTAAACTACAGACGATATGATACTTTTGTTCCTATCTCGCCTCCCTTGAAAACGGATCAAAACCCACCCGGGAGGCCATTTTCATACAGAATACCGTAGGATAGGCCTGAAATTGGGTTTTGTCGATATTCATCGTAATTTAGTGTGCTGTACCAGAGCAGAGTAGTGTACCGTAGTGACGGATGGTTACAGAGATGGTCTAGGGTTTTCGGGTATCTAGCCAACCATATCAATGATCCCTCTACAAACACTGTACGGCAAGCATTCTGTAGCGTGACGGTCTTTCATAAAATCATAGCATCCTTGAGATTGCATTCTCACAAAATGCTTCATAATATTTGTTTTTCCGTTCATTTTTGTAAGTTTAAAACAGACAATAAAACATATACACTGCGTACAAATCTGTCACACCATACCGCTGCCAAATACCCAAGATATGATATTTTACCAATGCTAATTATTAAAAAAATTCCATGTTCGTCTTGGGGGCAAGAGTACCAACCAAAGAACCCTATTTTCATTGCCCCCATTTCTGAAAAACTCTGCTTGCTATGGCTAGCAACCACCAAACGCTTGAATCAGGCCCGGCATCACTGCCAGTCACACGCCTGCCTCTTGGCAATCACAGTGACAAATCAAACTGTGATTCGGCAGGATATCCGCCGTCGGATACCGCTCACTTTCACCTCATTGGCTTAAATGTTACCATCACTACAGGTTTTATTCTGACACTATCGCGTGACGTCGTCATTTCTTGATGTTGCTTCAGTTTTCAGCCGCCGTCGACCTGTTCTTTCCGTTCAGGTCGCGCCCAGATTTTCACTGGAGGAAGGTTAACACATGTCCAACGATTAACCACAGTGTCGTTTATGAAAAATCAAAATGTTTTCAAAATGAACAAAAAGCAACGAAAATAAATGCTCCGCATGAATCGCAAGGCCGTAAATAGTTAAAAGTTTCAAATGTTCCTTCTTCATTTGCCACCCCGAGAGAGAATAAGTGAGATACATAAGTTGCCCCACCTGTGGCGCTCAGGCCAGACACGACAGGGTTTTCGTGCATCAGGTGACCCGCCGGCAAGTCAACGGGTGCGCAAGGCCTACTCGGTCCCACATTGGCCTTGATGCCGGCTATTTCTTTGAAAAAAATCACAAATATCCAAAAAAAAATATGCCTTTCGCAGTGCGCCTAGAAAGCCGGTGCCTGTCAACAACCACTTGCGAGGGATTTGTTGCTGAAAAATAGTGTACTGTACAGTAGTGCTGTACAGTTTTTTTTCAGAAATTCTAGGGCGAAATGCCATTACTGTGCGGTGGGACTTGCTGGGACTTTTGAGAGTGTTGCGTTCCCCTACATGGCAACGTATATCTTCCAAGCTTGCCTTTTTCCAACAATTCCCTTTTGCTGTTTCCATTTTGCCGAATTTATTACCGAAAAATTATACTATCCCCGTTGTCAACCACGCACATAAATTCCACCGCGCTGCCCAACGACCCCTTGACCAAAGCACTGAAACCCTACTGTCCCGGAACCGACCCACGTTCCTGTTTGTTCCTTAAAATTTTTCCGAAATTTCAAACATTCAACATTTCAAATATGGTCCTATTTTTTATTAACCTTTGTCGGGCCATGGAAAAGATTGGTCACTCGAAGACTCCACGTGCCCGGCGTGATTAATTTAATAATCAAAAAGGGTCACAGTGTAGCCATCCCAAAGAAAACCGCACGAAAAATCCATGAGTCCCTCTGGCCTCCGCAAGTTGCCAAAAGCTGGCTTGCTTACACCACCTTCCTTCATCCAATGGCCGCGTCCTCCCAAAATTCCGGCACACTACCGCCGCGTCCACTCAATAAGATGGCCGCCCTCCAGTCCCCGCCCACCTCTTGGACCTCTTCTATTTAAATTAAAAAAAAGAACAATTACCCTGGCCTCTCCTCTTTCATACCAATTTACCCCCGCCGGTACACGACACACAAAACCGTACTGTACTGTACAGTAAAGTACAGTACCATCCATCCCCGTGACAAAAGCGTGATATTCATGTTACAACCGTGACACTGTGCATATCATGTATCAACATTCTCTACTACAAACTGTACAGTAGAGAGTACACTACTGTACAATACAGTACACAACTGTACAGTAGTAGCGAGAGAATGTGGCCGCCGCCCCTCCAACCCCCTCCTTCCCTCCCCAACAAAGTGCCCTACTGTCACTTGGCCCAAAAGGATGCCTCTTTTACTGTATATGCCTCGCAAACCTGCAATGTCTGCGCTGTCGCCGCATGCCACCGCCCGCGACGCATGCCTGAGCCCTCAACTCACGAAACCTAGCCCAAAAAAAATTTAATCTACCATTTAATACACACACCCTTTCCATTCCCCCGCCGGCGCTCAACCCTTCACAAAAGTCCCCCCTCGCCCCGCAAGCCCCAACCGAAACCTGTCCGTCCTCCGTATCTCCCCGCCCGGCAAAAATTCCGAAACGAAAAAACCGAACCATAAATCCAAACTTCACAAAGCCCTTCCCACTCTCCCCTCACGTCCCTCCACCCCCCCTCCCTTGCCCGTTCACTCGGTAACCATTACAACTTCCCCCTCGCCTCCCCCACAACCACACCCTCTCTCCGTTGTTGTTGTTCGTTGAACACCAACAAACATTCTCACCTCTCACTTGTTCTTGTCCCGCTCATCTTCGTCCGAACCTTTGCTCCGATTGGCTTTGCATCCCACACCCGCAAGCTTGCCCACTTGGAATCGTCTTGCGAAAACAAAGTCATGTACCGTCCTCAAGTTATCACCTACCCCAAATCTACCAATATCATGCTTCCGTCATCACCAAAGTCCGATCCCACAAGCAAGCGCAGCACGGTCTATTCCGCCATGAATTCCCCTGTGATCCACTCCGCCGCCCGTCCGACTAGGCGATCTGACAATCGTTCCAACATGACCGCCGGGACGCAGGATCATGCAAACCAGACTGCCACGAGCAGGCTTACTGGCACTGATGGTGGCACTTGGTTGCTTGCGAGGTTCGTGCGTGTGACGTTACAGGATCTAAGGGCCTCAGCTTCTTTGTCGAATAGTGCTGCGCAGTTGGAGGCTGAGGAGACTGAGATTGTGCCTGAACCCGAGGATGTAGAGGCAGAGGTAGAGGTGCAGGCGCAGGCGCAGGCGCAGGCGCAGGCGCCGGAAGAGGATTATGGAGGGGAGGGGGAACGTTTTGGAGGGGAGGAGGGCTAGGAGTGATCCGATTCCGATTCCCGGCGCGGAACAGATGGTGAATTTGTATGGGGATGCGGCGAATGACAAATAGGGAGGTGTGCATAGCAGACGCGTTTAATGTGGATTACCTGGGCAACTACTGGTGTCAGGGTGTCTGGTACACTCCGAGCGGAAGTATTGTGCCGGGTAAACCGGACGAGGTGAGGTATGCGGATAGGCGACGTAGGGCCATGATGGCCAGGTTCATGTAGAAGGTTGACAGAGATTAACTGCATGTGTAGAAGAGGTGGACTAACTTTTTTGAAAAGGCGGGACAGGGGTGGAAACGATGTAGAATGCATTGTATGTGAAGAAGATGATTAAAAGTGACAGAATGACCTAGTGGTGGACGGAGAAAGGTGGACTTGTGGTAAGCATGTTGTATGTGTGTGATCTTTGTGGGCGTCTGAGAGGAAGGTGGTTGCATTGCTGTGATGGGAACGTAAGATTAGAACCTTGTTCGGGTTGGTGTGCAATAGATGCAGATTCCTGGCGATGATGGTGGAGCGATGAAGTGGAGATGGTGGAAATGATGCGAGGCAGCCAGGAATAGGCGAGCTAGAGCTAATTCAGCAGAAGGAATATGACCAAGACTGATATCTGATAGCATCATTGCGGTACTGTAATGATAGCTGTTCTGCGACACTGATCTGTAAGGCGAGATTGGGCGGAAGTGATTTGGTGATGCAGAATGAGATCTTTGCATTTCTCTATCGTCACAGAAGATACCAAAGGGTATCGGCACATTCTTGAGCTAGGAATGCAACACTGCTTGTGATGCATTGCAGAGGAGAAAACAGTAGTTTTCGAGACGATATCCTGAAAATCTGAATGTGCGGTTGAGATAAAGAAGACGCTTTGTTTTGTCAAAAAGTCAGACAACGATAGGTCATTGGCAGTCGCTTGTTGTGCTACAGCCGCACCAGAAGCAACATAACACTCTAGTCCACTCCACGGATTACAAGGTGGACCAACCCGAATGTGCCACATCAAACAATCCAATAACAACGCGACAAGCGTATCGCCTTCCCCGAATCTCCACTCCAGTCCTTTATCCAATGGCTGACACCGTAGAAACTTCACAGGTTCACTTTTGTCTAGAGAAATTACAGCGCGCCTCAAAATTATTTGTTTTTCACCCGCCGCCAAACCCTCGACACACCAAGTTTGCAGATCACTCACATTTTTGACGCCCATTGCGTCATCATCAACAAGCCGCTGTCTCAGTACCCCAAATTTGTCCCTGTGCCTTGCCGTCCCGCATCAACGCCACAGATGATTAACTGCATTTCCTCCACGTTTACATCCCCGTCCCCATCCACACCACACTTGCACCGCGTGCATTCCCTCCGTTGAAACCCTCTATAAAACCCGCCCTCACCGTACCAGCTCGCCTTCATCGATACCTCCATCCCTCGCGATCCCACAACCGCCCCTGTCACACCCCAAATCCCCGCCATCCACCCTCCAACCCGCCAAGCCGAACATCACATCCAAAAAAAAAATGTCGACATACCTCACAGCGGCCACCCCAGCCGACCTCCCCTCTCTACTCTCGCAAGCCAAATCACTGTCCGCCTCACAATCCCTCCCCCTCTTCATTCACATGCGTGCCGACTGGTGTCCCGATTGCAGCTCCACCGATGCCGCCATCCGCGCCGCCCTTTCCGTCGTCCCAGCCGTCGTCCTCGAGGCCAAGGTCGGTTCAAGGGACGAGTACTTTCAAACAGACCATCCATACCGCGGTCACCCATTGCTGAAGCTAAACCGCATTCCAACGCTGTTGGCTGTGCATTCGGATAAGAGGCTCGTCGAGTATGAGCTTCGCGACGCCGCCAAGATTCAGGCGTTTCTGGATGAGACACGCCAAATTGGGGAGCAAATCGAATTGTGAGGGGGGTGGCCTAGAGTGTGTTTTCTTCAGTCATTGCTGGTGGTTGGATGGAGGGAGACACGTGTGTGGTGCTGATTGGGGATGTTTACGTCACTTTGGCATGACCGTTACAAGCGGGAGTTGAATTGAGCACTGCTTTGCTCGTGCACGGTGCTGGATGAGCGCTTTGGTCCCGGCCACTGGGCATTAAACGGATCGTTGCTTTCATTTGAGATACGTATTCGTTTAATGGTCGTTTATTTATCATCCCTGATAGTCACGCTTCGACATGTCGGTTGTAAACGGTAAAGGCAAAATCAAAGTGAGGTTGATACTTAGATCTGGCACATTCCTGCTCGCGTCATTCTCGCTATCGAACAGGTCTTCCCTCCCGCATTTGCAAGTTTCAACTTGAGACGCCGCCCCCATCCCAAACACCTTCTACCTTATCCTTTCCTGTCAATGCCTCATCCAAACTCGGATCTACCAACCGCAGACGTGGACCAGTTATGCACAGCACTGAACAATGTCATCTGTCTAGACGACGATGACGATGACACAGGCGGTATACTCCATCCCCCCGTCAAATCACGGCCACCCTTTCCAACTCGAATCCGAAGAAATCCGCCGCAACGATGCGTCGGGCAGCCTGGGGGGCGGCGAGAACGGCCGTTGTTGACTGGCGAAGGACAGCGCCATGGGGAGATTATTGATGTCGATTTGGAGGATGAAAAGCAACAGAAAGATGGGCGACGAGGGGGAAACGGGGGGGCTGGGTGGTGACAGGGATGCTGTGGGGAGGGGACGGTCGAGGGAGATATTGTCCAGTCTTCTGGACGGCGGCTCGACGAATTCAGGAAGGGGAAGGAAGTATGAAACGAGTGGTGAGGCGGATTCAGTGGGTAGGGGAAGGTCGAGGGAGATATTGTCCAGTCTTCTGGACAGCGGCTCGACAAATTCAGGAAGGGGGAGGAGGTATGAAACGAGTGGTGAGGCGGATTCAGTGGGTAGAGAGAGGTCGAGGGAGATATTGTCCAGTCTTCTGGACGGCGGCTCGACGACTTCAGGAAGGGGGAGGAGGTCTGAAACGAGTGGTGAGGCAGATTCAGTGGGTAGAGGAAGGTCGAGGGAGAGATTGTCCAGTCTTTTGGACAGCGAGTGTACAATCTCGGGAGGAGGGAGGAAAGGGAGAGGGAGAAAGGCTGCAACGGAACGTGGGGATAAAATGGAGGAGTTTAAGGGTGCTGATTTTTGGTTGGGCAAGGACAACACCCCATTTGCAATGAAGCGTGAGTGGGCGGCGAGACGGTTGTTGAAGATGTTTGATAGGGAAGTGATGGAGGGAAAACTGTTACGAGGGGCGAATGGGAGTGAGAGAGTGAGTGTGGGGTGGTCGAAGCGATTGACGACGACTGCTGGTATCACGAGAATGAGGAGGTTGGCGGGAGGGGAGAGGGTGGCTCGAATCGAACTGAGTGAAAAGGTGGTGGATGAGCCAATGCGTTTGTACCATACATTGGCTCATGAGTTGGCACATGCGGCGGCTTGGGTTTTCGATGAGGTGGTGAAACCGCCACATGGCCCCGGGTTTAAAAAGTGGGCGGAGGTTTTTCGGCGGTGGGATGCTACGTTGGTTATTTCGACGTGCCATGAATATGAGATTCGGTATCGTTACCGGTATGTGTGTTTGGGGGGGTGTGGGTTGGTGTATGGCAGGCATTCGAAGAGTATTGATACGGCGAAAAAGGTTTGTGGGAAATGTAGGGGGCGGTTGGAGTTGGAGAAGAATTAGGGATGGAATGTGATGGAGGGTGTGATTGCAAGGGAGAGTCGAAGTTGGCCGTGGTGGTTGTTGGGTGCCGGTAGCATTTGTTAGCGTGAGTAAAGGCACAAGTTGGGAGCAGAGGACAGAGACAGGACAGGATGATCAGGTCCAATTCGAACAAGCCGGTCGCATGTTTGGAAAAAGGTCTCCACCGGCTAGTCGACACACGACCGATGAAGACGCCAAGGACTGGCAATGGTAACCAAGAGGTGAGAAAAAGGCGACCCTGTTGCACTGCTCGGAGCTTTACAAAATGCAACTACACGTGTACATAACGCTGTAACTGTAAGAATACTGTACTGTACTGTACAGTACGGTACAGTGCACGGTTATCAAGATCATGGCTTTGTTACCCACCGCCACCCGTCATTCGCGCTGTGCCCTTGTTCACCCAGTGCCACCTCCGCAACACCGTCATTGCCCTCCCGCAATTGTTATCCCCCTCCACACCCGCTCCTTGAACATACTTTCCATTCAACCACTCTGACATTCACAGCAGGGCAAAGCCGCGATACATCCCATTACAACGACAACACGCAATTTCGGGGTCATGTGCCGCACCGCCCTACCGCAACTTGGACGTCTTGCTTAATGCACGGGTTTGCAAGGAGACATGTATGGGTCTGTAGAGGAGGTTTTGGATGTATGTGAAGTGGGAAGAGAGGCGCTGGGTTTCATGGAAGAACCGAGCGTGGTGTAGCGGGAGTGAAAGAGGGTCGGTGTGTCGAGCGTCTTGGCTGGGGCCTTTTTGTGCAGTATGGTGTTGAGGCATTGGGTAACGGATCTTGCGAAGGAACAGCAGCCACTACCGCTAGGCAAGAGGGTGAAATCTGTGGTTATCATGCTCTAGACGGTGAGGATAATGCGTTCCGGGCTGCGGTTACTGGTCATTCGGGCATCGGCAAACGCTGGGGAATTTGATGCACGTGATTGAGTGTCGCTTCTATCGTCGGGCTGTTGTGCTGTACGAGGCCTGCGACGTGCATAAAATGGTCCTTTCTTGCCGCCACAAGATGGAACGTATCGAGCATGGGGCACCAAGGCGTCGTACTCTTTGACCACATGAAATTTCACGATTGATCGCATGTGGGAGCGATCCACATGAACAGGGAGCTTATTCATCCGTGGTAAAATCCGTGATTGGCAAGTGTGGTTTGAAGGTTGCAGACAAGCATTTTCGAAACTGTGACTAACGTTTTGCGCGCCGAAAGTGCGGCGCCACATCTTTTGCCGAGCGGTCAACTCAACACGGTGGAAGAGATGGAGGAGATGATAGACGCAATCAGCAGGAGAATAGAGCTCATCGGAGCGATGCGTCGTGAGGTCTCTGACTCGAGGATGCTTGTTAGAGCTTTGGCAGAGGATGATTATGGTGTTCGATGAAGATGCGGAGGACTTTGATCTGGACCTTTTCAATGGCTATGTTGGGCAAGTATTCTCCATTTTTTGAAAAGTATCCTGCGGCTGCATAACACCGACTTTCTTTTTTTGCTCCGAGCCAGCGTCCCACCGAAGGAACGAGGCTTTCACACGCCGGCGATAAAGCTCACTCCCCTTGCAACAAGTTTGCGTTACAATCGATTGAAGGAAGGGGTGGAGGCCTTCAGAAAAGATAACTTTGAGGATTTCATAAAGGATGCAAGCCAGAGGTTCAGCGCAGAGATAAGACTGCGATTCGCACTGCCTGGCAAAGATTTTCCTCCACGCGCCGAGAACTGCGCGTCCACCGTCCTGCTGACTTGACTGCCAATTGTAGGTCCCGCTTCTCTTCCCCGGCACTCAGCTCCAGATCCAGGGCATTACTGTCCGCCCCCTACCACTCGCAATGCGGAAGAGACAAACACCATTGCCTGCGACATCACAGTTGTGTCGTTGTTAAGAACCGCCGTTAGGACAAAGGCCACTCAGGCCACTGGCACCGCTGCCGATGTCGCCCGCCGATGTGGAACGAAGCTCTCGCGGCGCCTCCCGCCCCCCTCTGACAGCCCCATCCTTGCAAAGAATCTCAAATTCCAGCAATTTTCGAGTGACTTTGTTACCAGAAATTCTCTATTTCGCAACACTACCTTTTTACATGACACTTTATCTCACAAATATGGCAGAGATGGACGACTCATGAAAACACAAAATGCCGTATGTAAAAAGAATTCGAGTGCGTCTGAATCGCAACCTGCCTGTGAGTGCGTACCAAAGGCCTTTTTCTACGACGATGGCACTCACATAGGGTTAACTTTACGCTTCGCAAACTTGCTCGGACCTGGGTCTCGCGCCAGAAACAACTAAATAAACCGCGATGCTGCCTTGTGAGGTGGTAACGAGAATAAACACGGTATTGTCCATTGTGGAATTCCGCAAAGGTTGAAACGCAGGAACCTACCCAGGGCTGCGCTGGAAGAAACAGCTAAGAACGCATGGTGATGCTCATACGAAAGTGGCAAAACGCATCACGGGTTGATTTTGGCGCAGTCATGCAGTATTCTTCAGCGTCTCTGCACCTCAACACGAGGTCCCTGTCCAGTCAAAACTCGCTTCTCACTCACATGACAACCTTGCAAAATCTAGCACACCCGATTCCGGAACCCCTTACAAGACTTTTCCTACCAAGAAATCACCTCTGCAGAACAAAATGTCGCCGAGTACGGCCAGATGCGGAACCAACTACTGGCTCTCGTCGCAACTAATCCACGCTCATCTTGTGAGGTAGAAGGGCATGCACAAAGAATGGGGCGTTGCAACCTCTGCACCCATGCATTTGTCCCTGCACCGAATGAAGTTTCAGTGCTCAAGCAATGTGATGGTGCCAATAACCGATTTGCATATTCAGCGTCATTTTGAAACGTTAACCCTTGGTGTAAAAGATCTCATATTCAGATACTGTACGGTACTGAGTAAATACCTGAGATGACCGACAATACAGTACATAAATGACAGGCCTTTTGGCTAATGGCTGAAATTAACACTCAGAAAAGCAAGACCGAAACATGAACTTTTTGTACAAAAACAGAACTTAGTTATTTTAGATACAAGTAAAAACTAATTTAAAAAGTCACATACTGTACTGTACTGTTAATATCAGCGCAACGTGGCATATGTGGACAAGGTGAAGATGCCGCCGAGAAGAGCCGCTGTGACCGAGGTCCGACAGACTAGTCGAGACACTCGAAGCACCGCGTTTGAAGGGAATCACGACGGAAGACTTCGTGGACTTCAAGCTTAAGCGGGAGATTTACGAACGACGTGTTCGGGAGAAGGGAGCCGAGCAAGGAGTATCGATCCCGAAGACGAGCCATAGCATAGCTCGATCGACAAGTCCGTCCTAGACATGTTTGTCCTGGCCAAGTGGGTCCCGGTGGATCGAGTTGATTTGATCACCGAGGAACATATGACGGCTTGCGTGGAAGAAAGGGCCCGCATCATCCTGGAAGATTACGACCTGGCTCAGGTCGAGAAGGGCATCCAGAAGGTCAAGACGGACAAGTCGCTGAAAAGTCTGGAGCTCCAGGTGTGGAATCTTGGACTCCAGTACGGCAAGAAGCTGGAGGGTTTTGGCTACTCCAAATTCATTGAAGCTCACCCCAAGCTGGCAGTGGGGCACATATTCCAACGTATGTCCCACCCTCAACTTCGCAAGAGGATGAAGTTGAGCATCAGGTTGAACAAGGAAAAGCCGAAGGAGAACTACCAGGAAATCATGAAGCAGACTGCTGCGGAGACGAATATCCCGGATAGGTTGGATGGCGCGAGTGCATTTGAGGACAAAAACTCTGACTCTGATGAAGAGCCCAAGCCTATCGAGAAGGAAACTGGACGCCGTCGCAAGGACAAAGGTCGACGCTCACGTGTAACCAAGAGGAAAGCTGAAGCGGACCGTCCAGCTTGTAGTGAGAATCCGAGTGCTGGACAAGGGCAACCTGGATTGAGTTCCGGAGACCGGAACAATCGACAGGCACCTGGTTGTTTGAATCCGAAGTGCAACGAGAAGCACTGGCTACGTGACCGTAAGCTGACTTCTGATGAGGAAGCTAAGAAGTTATTGGCTGAGAATAAGGCCAAGAAGGCGAAGACGGGAGGAGATCTGAAGAAGTTGACCAACCAGGAGGCACAACCTGGACGTGAAGAAAACTCCTCCATGTTTTCCGTTACCTTCTCTGAGGACCGTGTGAAGTCGCGGCTTTTGGCTGATTAAGGTTCGGATGCCAAAATTCTTACCCCGCACATCCTGAATGAAAATTTGAAGGTCGAGCAGGATGTCAAAGTGGTCAAGTTGGACCGTTTGCGTAAATATGGGATGGTTGATAAGAGCGCGAAGCCCTTGCGATGTAGCCGAAGAGTTACTGCTACTTTCAAGCTGAATATCCGGCATGGAACCAACCTGGTTTTGAGAACGGTCGACTGGATGATCAGCGACCAGCCGGTGGGTCAAGCAATTTTGAGCAGGCAAATCTTGCGTGCACTGGGACTAGATGTCCGTGTCCTGCTAGCAACCGCCAGAGACCGATACAATGGGCAGGTGGATGTACCTGACCTGCTGGCTAAGGAAAGAGAGGACCTAGACGACCACGATGGGACTATCCAAGGACTGCTCCGCGAGCGATATCTTTCTTTCGGAAGCTCCTTCCACAGCCATGGTGAAAGCGAGGACGACCTGGATGATTCGGAGATCCCCGACTTTGCTGTAAAAATAAGCTCTCTGGTTGACGTCCTGGAGGAGGCTTACAAGCGATCTGGAAAACTGGCCCAGCGCTCGATCAATAATGTCGCGTTGAGCACCCTGTCTTGGGGCACCACCAACGTCTAGGTGTTCCGAGATTTACAAGAGACGCTGTGCAACGCCGTCGAGTTGTCGTATCCGAAACCTGAAAGGGAGATCTGCGTATACGCCGATGCATCCGACGGGTTCTGCTAGCTGTAGTCACCCCGACACACCTTGACCAGCTAGAATTGCGGATAGAGGAGCAGAAACATGAATTACTAGCATTCCTGAGCGCTTAATTCAAGGATGACCAGCTGGGTTGGAGTACGTTCGAGAAAGAAGCGTACGCCATATTACAGACGTTTGAGAAATTGTATTACGTCCTGACCCGGACGGATACGAGGCACATTTATACGGATTATAGGAATCTGTTGTTTTTGTTTGCGCCGCTGACGCTTTAACCTGCACTAAGGAGGCACATAGTGTCGAAGGTGCAGCAATGGGCATTGTTCTTGTCCAGGTTCTCCTACGTCATCGAGCACGTAAATGGAGAGTCGAATGTATTCGCGGACATCCTGACCAGGTGGACCTGGGGGTACCGGAAGGACAAGCGTACCTTCCGGAAGGTCTACAGCCTGCT
Source organism: Kappaphycus alvarezii (assembly GCA_002205965.3). Taxonomy (NCBI): domain Eukaryota; phylum Rhodophyta; class Florideophyceae; order Gigartinales; family Solieriaceae; genus Kappaphycus; species Kappaphycus alvarezii. Next base: position 693,032 of record NADL03000492.1, on the reverse strand, counting down.
GGATACTGCCGACCAGGTCATTCTGTGGGCAGATGAATTTATCTGTCTTGACCTGGAAGTCATCTAGGAAGCGCAACAAGCCGCGCCGAGTCAACCTGTATGCACCTTGAACCCGGAAAACAACATATGGGAAACGAATGGACGCATTTGGATACCGGATGAAAGCCTGGAACTGCAGATGAAGATCCTAGTTGCGTCACATTGCGGAACGCTGGGATATCGAGGCATTGACGCGACATTGAGCATACTGAAGGAGAACTTCACGTGGTCCAATATGGACCAGGATGCTAAGCAATTGGTCAAATGTTGCTTGCATTGCATCATTACGCGTGCTGGTGACCTGGTTCCTCGGCCCTTAGCGCATGATTTGCACGGAGAGAGACCAAAAGAGGTCGTATACTTTTATTTCCTGTACATGGGACCCAGCCGAGACGAAAATTTCTACGTTCTTGTTATCCGAAATGATCATTCGGGATTCGTCTTGCTGTGTCCCACGGTGTCCACGACGGCTGAAGATGCTGTGTATGCTTTGGTACATCGGATAGGTTTGTTTGGGACGATGGAGTGGTTCATTAGTGATCAGGCGTCTCACTTCAAGAACCGCCTTGTGAAGAAGCTGGCTGTGGAACTGCGAGTGAAACACCATTTCACTACCGCTCACTCCCTCTGGGCTAACGGAACCGTGGAGAGAGTTTGCCGGGAGGTGCTACGTGCCACCCGGGGACTATGCAGCGAATGGATGCTGGCGCCGCGTTACTGGCTGGCTGTGACCGAATGCGTGCAGAGTGTCCTGAACAACTGACAAATGACCAGGTTGTGTTTTTCGGAACTCTGACCGGCCGGAAGTCTACCGGAAACCGATGGAAGTGTTCGCGGGGCACGTTACGACCCGACCGTTGATGCGCGCACTACCCTCGCCACAGTACAGGGACGCTCGACCCGTGGATGAGAGCCGGATGCTCCAAGTTATCAATATTGATGACGTCCAGGTAGCATTGGAAGAAATACACTGGGACATTAAGAAGCGATCTGGACGCTCGAGGCAGCGCCAAGTCGAAGCGCACAACAGGAAGACGAACGTTCATTCGGTGAATTTCCAGGTGGGCGACTTCGTGTTAGTGCGACGAGCGCAGGAAAAGGGACATAAGCTAAAGTTATTGTGGACCGGACCGCGCCCAATTACCGAGTTGAAATCCGCGATAGTTTTCGAAACAGAGAACCTGGTGGACGAAAAACGCGCGACAGTGCATGCAAGACGTCTACATTTGTATCGCGCCGTGGTTATAAGACATTCGCGAGCTGAATGGACGGATTGATATCCAGGTTGAGTTGGATGGTCTCCCGAATGAGTTTGAAAGAACCTGGGCACCCCTGCAGCAGGTCTACGAAGACCTCCCTGGGATGCTACGCGAGTAGCTCGGGTCTACTCAGAAGCGAGGCTTGAAGGAAAAAGCGTTGGCACTGTGTACCTGACCTGACCTGGTGTGACCGCCGACAGAAACCAAGTCAGGGGGCACTGTAGCACATACCGCTCTACGCTTAGGCGAGGCTGCTGGAACCACGCGCATGTTTTATTGTCGTGGTTCTCTCCCATGTCGAATACATGGGAGAGCGCGCTTGAGATGTCTTGAGTGAGGAGCCGGACATTTCGCTCACCTGGACGCGCTCCCTGGAAATTCAGGATGGTCCAGATTTAATACAGGTTGGATCCGTGCGACGCACATGTTCCACCTGGACCAAATAATGTTATGCTGCGTAAGGAGATCCGTCTGGTGACCCCCGGCGACGAGCTGCTTAGGGTTTTTGGGATAAGCGCCCCCAAAATAAAGGCATCTTTTGTAAGGCTTAAGTACCCTACAGAAAGTTCTCCCCTCGAATTCTGCAGCCTCCAAAAAACTCTTCTCTCTCTGACTCGAGAAAATCTATCTTCCATCCGGGTGACGAGCACCAACTTGGATACCCTTTTCGTTTCGAAACGACGCTTGCGGCCCTCCGAGTTGTTACATACCATGCATTGAATGGTATGAACCATTGGGCAGGAGACCCTCAGTGCCCCTTGTATGTAAAGGGTCGCAAAGAAACATGAATCAGTAAGCAATCAAGAAGCATACACACTGAAAGCAACATCGACCTACGTGAACAGATAATTAGCAATAGTGCGCATAATGAAACACAGCAGGAAATAAACGTCCGCTTCAGCACCAATTGAAACGAAAACAGGGACAGAGAGCTATTGGTCGGAAGCAGGAATCAAGCCCTACATAGATACTTTGGAAACTAATGCGCGACCCGAACCCGATATACGACCCAGAATCACCTAGGTCTACCGGTGGTACTAATGATGCAGCCAGACTTTGTGATACAATGGAGATGGAACTCACAATTTCGCCTCCAAAAGAACAATATCTTCGTGTTTGGGGCGATGAATGCCATGACCCACGACCGATTATTGGACTATGAGGGTTTACTACCGTGGACAAATATCTCAACCCATGCACATTCTCATTCGATCTTGTTTGATTCAGACTCCACATCAGTGATCGTTCTCGACATTTGAAAATTCTCTTTGCAAAACAAAATCGATCTAGGCAACCACATAACGATCAGGCGCTCGTCAGACACATCAACACGCACATTTGAGACATAAATATCGCAGGACCCGACGAATGCACTCATTGAACGCATAAGCACAGAGATAATCGCAAAGCCACACACATTTATTACAAGCTAGTTGTGGGGTACACTAGCCAGGGTAGCATTCAGACAGCCACGGGTATTTACAAAGCGAATTCATCGACTTGTCCATACACCAGTTCAGCAACTAAACAAAATATGCCAGCAAACAGGAATCGTGTATCCAGCCCTCGAAGAAGCCATCAGGCAAGTTGATGAAGCATCTAAAATTTTCCAAAGCACCGGGCAGACCCGGCCGAGCTGCAAAATATCGCTCACGCATGTCAATAGTGCGTTTAACAACGAGGTTCATATAGATTTTTGTTTTGAGGAAGTCAAAGGACAGAAACGAACAATATTTGTGATAACAGACACCGACAATTGATATTCCGAAGGGTGTATAACGAAGCCTAAATACATGCAAGCAATGTGTTCGATCGTGGAACACATCTGGATTTTGAGGCATGGCGCGCCGCTCACTACGTCAGCGGACGACGAACACAACCGAAATCAGGTGTGTAGGTTCATATACACACACGGCATAGCATTTAAACCAAGACCTATGCGCAGGCACGCTAAGGCGGGGATTATTGAGAGAAAAGTCCAGACTGTGAAATTCATCATTAGGAAGCTAGATAAGGAAATTTCCGCATGCGGCCCAGATGACATAGTCGCCAGATCCATATTCCTCTCCAACTTCTTCTCTAGTTCCCGTATACTAAGTTCATTCCAGTTTGTCCGAGGTTACCAACTATCTATCCTAAAATTCCAGCCAACATATGTACTTCCGAAAAAAATGTTGGATGTACACGTAGAGCAAGCAGCGACTAGGGCACTCCAGCGGGCATTACGCACTAAAGAGAACAGAAATGCACATAAAGGAGCATGTACCAGGCGATGACGTGTGGGACTGGTACTATTCAACTAAAAGCAACGAAAGAGATGAAAAGATTACAGCACAAGTAGTACAAGCTCATGATCACCTCCTCGAAGTCAGATGACTCAAAAAAATGCACCGGTTCGAGGTCCTTAAATGAGGCCAGCATACGAGGATGTTCGGCTGGCACCCAAATGAGACCTTTACAAGGAACTCATGCGTTGGTCGCTGGAGGATGAGCTCGGATATTCGACGGACAGGGAGGGGGACAAAGCGCATTTTGAGTAAAGCCAATGTCCCTCGCATATCAACGCACTTCTATCGGTTCAAATACCAGAACGAGAATCACGAAACGTCATAGATATTGGAACTCATGCACCCGCAGGACCTTACAAAGAGTACAAAGTACTAAGAAATGGGGTGATGCGGGATTCTGGTATGAAGGAAGACGAAGTTATGGGACCATCTGAGCAGATAAAGCCCATACAGCCAGATAGACCAAGAATACTAGACAAATTTTACGAAAGACTCGGATCCAAGCGGGTCACGCAGCGTGAACTCGATTTTACGCCATCCAGGATATTGAATGAAGCTTTTCAGAGGTAGTACGACGGAAATTGGGCCTCGGCTTTCGCAGAAGTAGATCTGCCGCCGGATGCAAACGTAATCCGCTCCCACGTAGTTTATAAGGTGAAAACTTATGAGTCCGGTTCACGGAAATTGAAGGCGAGGATTTTCCCGCCTGGGAATGAAGACGATGATAATGAATAAATACGCAAGGATTCCGCGAATGCGCAGCTGAACATTGTGCGACTCGCGTTGGCACTGGTTACGTTACTCAGATTCCGAATTTGGACAGCAGATATAAAATGTGCTAATTTGCAAAGTGGAACAATCAAAGGAGCATTTATTTGTGAACACCGCGAGAATGGCACAAAGATTACAGGTACCGCGGAGGCTATATATGGAAATTAGTCAAGCTACCATATGGCATCGTAGAGTCTGGAAGGCAATGGATGGTTGTAATAGAGCAATGGATGTTAAGCGAGGGAGATTTGGAACTATTGTTCGCAGTAGGCCAGTTGTTCGTCAAGCGAGATTCCAAAGGCAAGATAGTAATTTTGATTGCAAAGTTGACAGATGGCTTTTTGGCCGCAGGAACTGCTGTAGAGCTCCATGTATTCTTCGACAAGTTGCAGCTACGTTTCGAAGTCTGTAAGATTCATTTTGGACCAACACACAACTTCGGCGGATGTGCAATCAATGTATCTAGTAACGACGATATCGCGCTATCCATGCATGAGTATTGGAAGCGAGTGTAGACCATACAACTAACAAGGTCAAGACGCAAAGCTCGAAGCGAACTAGCAACGGTATCGGAAACTTATAAATATAGAGAACTAGCAGGAACCTTGTTGTATCTTCGTAATGGAGTTCTTCCCCAGCCATAATACGTCGTTTTCGTTATGCAACAGAAACTGACACGATGGCGAGTAGAGCACATACATGACGCTAATAACATGGTCGATAAATTCCGTAATCTAAGCTCTACTATAGAATTCAAGAGAGTAGATCACCCAACCGATGTACGCTTGTTATCTTTCAGCGAAGCTTCACATCCACTATGACCAAAGCGTAATTTTAACCGCAATACCACCAACATCGGGGACAGACGTCAGAGATGTTTACTATATTCTGGACTGGACGTCTCACAAGCAACGGAGAGTCAGCCACTCCTCTTAACGGGCAAAAATACTTGTAGCGGCAACGGGTGATGATTGGAGGTACTATCTCAACATGACTACCCACATTCTGTTCCCCGTGACCCCGCTTAAGCACGAACTTAATGTTGATTTCAAAGGATTATTGGACACCGTAGCTACATTTAATGAAGGGAATGAATATAGACTATGACAAAAAGTTCAGAGAATACGGAATAACTCCGAAAGCAGGGAAGCAAATGTCATCAGATGGATTATCCGAAAAGAGAATGTCTCAGACGCACTGACTAAATTCAACAATCAATTGTTCCGCAAACCCGATTGCATTTGCTCTACAGGATTCTTGGACTTCGATATAAAAATTGGCAAAGTAGTCGAAAGAGAGCATTGGAATTTGTATCAGAATACGTATATTAGCGACCAGCATGAGCTATATTCACCATCGTCACCAATCTCTGGTGAATAGGGGGAATGTTAATATTATCGTAATATGGCATATGTGGACCAAGATCAGCAGAGCAATGATAATGAATGACGAACACTGACGGAAAGGACGAGCAAGGTATGAGCAAACATTTTACTCAGCTACGAGCAAATAAGTGTGAAGATGAACTGCGAAACACGAATGCAGAGCAAAAGGTACGTCATAAAGCATAGTTGACGTACAATCTCAGTGGAAATTCCACTGAATGCTGATTACCACGAGCTGTAATGGCACACAGCGGAAGGAACGAAAGAACGCAAACCGAGAAAGATGGGAGAACAGCTGCGGATAGCAATGCAGAGCGTTGTAGAGAGCATTTGAAAGCTAGAACTGCGAACCTCACCAGCGGGAAATGAGGGAGAAAGCGGGCATCTTTGTGCCGATTGACTTTGCCCACCAAACGCCCTTGAAGCGAATCAGGCCCTCAGAAAACAAGCTAATAATAGGGTACGTTATCCAGCTAGTCAATAACTGTACAGTACTACTGACTCAGCTGTTGAATAAATCAAGCATTGCAGAAGTCAGTTCTTCCATGCAATGTACCCTACTTCCTAGCTCAGTTGGACAACCTTTGCCCGTATTTTGCATGGTAGCGCTGCTGATGTAATCTGCTTTTTTTAATTTTCTTCAAGCCTATCTCTTTAATTTTTTTGCCATACAATCTAGCCATTTTACCATCTTCATCACGTAGTGGATGCCACTTCACATTCAAATGCGTCAAACTGAAAAATCCTAAAAACAGTGCCATACTACTTTTCATCCCATCTCCAGTAGTTGGCCATCACAGACCACAGCGAAGATTAACGCCCAAAGAAATTATCGAAAATGATGCTGTTTGAACTTATTTTCTTATTCGCTCGAATTTCCTTAGACAATAATATACCACCGATAGGCTTCTTCTTTGAATAAACAACCCTTGCTACGCTCGGGACTACCTAGTATTCTTTATCTACCAAAATATCCCAGTTATTGTGGTGCTTACCTGCCAGCAAGCCCACATCTGGAATTCCTTAAAGCTCTTCTTCCACCATGTACAGCACGTCGCATTTCCATAGAAAGCGAGATTGTCATTAAAAAATGTAATGTCAGCGACTGAGCCAGTACGATGGGATGGTATCCGATGGCTAAGTCATTAGGAATGTCATAAACCTCAATATTGTAACCGTAGAGCTCTTGCTTATCGCGGAAGCAACCTTTTGCTTTGTCATGATTTACACACGGCGATTTGTGCTGTGGAAAGCCATATCAGTAGAATAGAGCGCAAACTTGTATTTCTGGAACGTACTTCCTTCTAACCAATCGAAACATTGTAAAAAGAACTTTCAAACTTCCGTACAGCGTTCTCAACGAGGAGTGGACATGTATTATTGGCGGTTCTCCGAGATTGGCGGTCCGATGAGGTCTTGGCGTTGCGTTTCTCATCAGATCTGCAGAGATCCCTGTCATATATTGGTAACCCGTTGGTGGACGAACTCGAGATGAAATGGCCCTGACGTCCCGATGTTTTCGTAGAAGCCTGGTTGTTTGAATATAATGGATGTGACGCCTGGAATTGATGCACTGCTGGACCATTATGGGAGATTTTGGGAAAGTGTTCAGGCGGTATATAGTGCGAGATAACTGTAATTTTACCTTATTACGGTCCGTACCTTATTGTTTTTGTCACAAAATAGGTGAGTTACGTAATCTCCCGGGTGGCGGCAGCACCCATGTGGCACAGAGGTGGTGTTACCTTATCTAGCTTTTTGCGCTCCCTGATGGCCGGCTCAGATTCTTTGTTAGTTAATTGCACCTTTTACAGTAATTAAGATAGGATCGCGGCAGTTTACCTATTCAGCACAGCGAAACTACTTTCAACCATTAAAAATAAGCACGACTTGGCCCTTAATAGTTTAGTCTCCAAGCATCTGGCATCTTTCAGGTTCCCCTTTGGATCCAATTGGTTACTTGTCCGCCCATTGAACCATTTGCAACCATTTGCTTCCTTTATCTTTATTCCATTTCATTTTATTCCCCCACTATAGGTTTGTATCGCTTCACCACACTTTTGTTGCTACTGAAGAACCTAACGGATTTTATTCTACAATAAACATTCGTCAGTTTCCTCTTAGGGTGAATCACCCTCATAATTTCCGTAGCACCATCATATCCTTTATCGGCGAGTATCGCTCAGTTTTCCGGGATAGTTACTGCACTGCTTCCCTATGTTCATATCCTCTTCCCTTTCAGACCCCATCTTGTTAGTCCCCATAGCGTGAAATTTGCAGTTGTCCTGAAAAATAGCAATTCCTGAAACGCTGCCTGGGTAGTGGTCTGAACAACTAACAGCTAAATTATTCGGCAGTACTGATACTTCTTCTTTGTAACCGTAAAGTTATATTTACCAGAAAAATACTTCTTAGCTTATTCTAAGCTTCCACTGGCTCTAAATGACTACTGAAGTGTGACGTCAGTAGCGCACTGGGCATATGGATGCGTTTTGGATAGGTACCGCTTCGATTACAACCTTGTTATTGTGTATCTTCCCCCAATCTTGTCACAGAGAACTTTCTGTCTCTTCCAACATTGTATTTTGTCGCAAACCCCCAAAAGTGTTCCAAATGTGTAATAAATGCACTGGGTCGAAATTAGTTATTTTTGTGATGTTCTTCAAGCCTATTTCTTTTTAAAACGGTCAAAAGGAGAAAATCACCGGGGCACTCGGTATCAGACGGGACATTGTGATGGGGCGCACAATTTCTGAGGTCTGCCCGGCGCTCAGCGTAGAACTAGGAAAGATGAAGCAACACCCAGCGAGTATTGCAACTGTTAAAATTGGAAATGCCACCTCAGAAATCGGTTTCTGTGGAGTTATTTCCTGTGTTGGCCTGCTAGTGATGTGCTCAGGGGAGTTTGGACTGGTTAGATCGGGTATAGTGTGAATGAGGGATTAGGGACTCCAATATATTTCAGAGCACGAGGTGGACTGGTACGAGCGGGTTTGCGATGTGTACTAAGTCTTGCTAATTGAACGCCTGTGCAAAGACCAAACGATTGCACAAAAACTAATCGGCTCACGAAATGATAACGCCGTTCAGACATCCAGCAACTACTGGGCTATTATCCTCTGTAAACAGATATTGCTAAGATTATTGTATGGCAACCATTACTACTGCAAAAATATAATTATACCCAAAAATTTATGTTTATTCAGAAATCTTCAGGCTGAAGGTCAACAATTGAGGCCCAGAATTGAATATTCATCCGTTTCCTCCTCTTCTAGCGAAAACAGTGCTGAATATTCTTACGCTTGGCTAGCACAGACTCGCCGATGTCTAGCAATGGTTTATTACCCCCGTGGTATCGCGCATTGTCATCAGCGCACAGCGGATGCCACCGTGTTTGTGCGCGTAAGACACAAGCGAAATATCTAACCGTAGCTCTTCTCGGCCCACATCCACTTGTTCGACAGTACAGCCGACAAATTACAGACACGTCCGAAATAGTTCTCCACAATTATGCTATCCGAGGACACTTTCCGATTATATTCCTCGTCGCTGCGAGATAAAGAATCTTTAACTTGCTTACGTCTTGGAGGAACTAAACGACGAAAATCGGCAGCGCCTTGGTACCACTTTTCCGCTAACACAGCCCGCTCATTAGGATAATTCGCGCTCAGTAGACCGACGTCTTCTAAAACTCGTTCATCAGCTCCCTTCTTGGGCTGCGCGGCCTGAAATTCGGACGTTTCATGAAATACTGTTAAGTCCGAGATATAACCTGGGTGGTGGTCCTCCAACCAACAGCATAGCCAGTAGGTACAACATAAACTTCTACTTTATAACTATACAGCTTGTTTTACCACTAAAGTAGCTTGTAACATCCTCAATGCTACCAGAAGTTCGAAGGGCCTTCTAAGAGGTGATATCTGTAGCATAAAAAGAATACTGGAACGTCCTGAACGTCTTATTTTTCCGAACCAGATTCCGCGTCGTCCACTTCCTTGCGATACCAACGACCAGCAACTCATAGAAAATAATCCGAAATGAGCTCTATGAAGCGTATGGTTGGCCGCTCGACGGTGGATGCGCTTATTCCAAAAGACCGACCAAGGAAACCCCATTTACCGTCATACTTGAGTACCGCTAGGACTATGAATAGAGCATCCATTGGTTTGACTTCTGATTTACGGCCATGTCTCGTATTATAGTTTTCTGTTAGAAAATATTCGAAGTGACCTCGAAATGTGCGAAACTCGTCCGGGCCGAAGTTTGTCATGCTCCTAATTGGCGTGAGCCTGTGCCATTGAAGAAAGTCTCGAATATTATGGATTCAGAACTGTTCTTTTCGTCCAATTCAGGGAAGTCGGGGACGTCTTTATACTCATCAAGTTGATTTTCACGATCGACTACGGCCTCAGCAAGCATTGGAAGGGCATTGCAGACATCGTCTTCGGTAAAAACATCTGTATCGACGAGTACTGGCTGCGTGTGCGGCATTTTTGATGATGGTGGAATTGTGGGCAAGGTAAAGATGAGTGTGGTTCTGCAAAACAAGTTAAGTACGGCACCAAACCTCTATGTTTCCCAAAGGAGCGGGTGATTTCCGAAACCAATGCTTCACCTTTGATATTCAAACTTTATTGCATTTGCACCGCCGTATAGGGCAGGCGCCACGTATTTGTGCACATGATAAAGCTATGTGTTTAGTACCCATCGTTTACAGTATTTTGTAATATTTACGAGCAGACGAACTATAACACTGTATGATATATTGTCCCAGGAAATGATTTGCTCTTTCAGTGGGCTCGCAGCAACTACATGAAAGCTCTACTATTTAGTGAGTGACACCGTGATCTAGCAAAAGAACTGCTCAAAAAATGACGCATTTTTGTTGTCGTACTTGAATGTGCGCGGAATTTTTAAGTGTAAATGCTTTTATGCATAATTTTATTAATTTTGTTTGTACTGTATTATTGGTACTTAATTTTGGATCTATATTGTCATTTAATAGAGAGGTTGCAATGCAATTTTTTAATTTGGTGCTTGAGCTGGCCTCTTCAGTTTGATTGGTATGCCTAACAAAGTATCTTTCAGCCCCTCAGCAGTGAAAAAATGCCTATCATGGGCATAAAACGTTTTTGCGATACCCTCTGATGTTTTCAATCGACTCAAATCGGGGAATATCGTGGACCACATGTGACCTAAATTGATTTGCATCCACTCCGAAGAAACGGGTGAAGTGTGGATAGATCTATTGTATTGTATAAGAATCCACCTTAAAAGCATATATTCATCGGTATAATCCGAAAGATAGTACTAAAATAGCCTTTTCTACTTTTAAAATTGGCTATGTATTAAAGAAGCTACAGGCAGGAAACAATTCCAAACGATGCTCCCCGTGTCTGCTTTTCAATAGAACTATTTTTGTCTTTGCGGGTATCGTACCAGTAATGAAGAATATCGTGTTGTCCATCTAAATTGAACGTTTTTTGGCCAAAAAAATACAGATCCCTTCTTATGAACTGATTCAGTTTGATACCAAGGAGTACAGTGATTCGTTTTTATGATATCAAGTTAGAGGGTGCTCCAGTTCGGCGTAGGAAAATGCCAATTGTTCATAATTAGGGGAGAAAATAGTCTTTAAGCTGAAAAACTGACTCCCCAGTTTTTAAATCACTCCCTACCACAGACCAAAGCCTGGCCGATGGGGTTTTAGTAATATTCTAATATCTTAGTTTTTTCCATAGCCCTTTTGATTTTTACGTTACCTTCAATACTTTTCCTTTTAAGAACTTGGAATATCAAGATTGTTCAGTTCTTCTCTTTTCAAGGCATCGATCGCTCCCTTTTCTGTTTCATTAGGATTCTTCCCTTTTCCATTTTTTCAACAATTGTTTAGTTTCGCTGTGTATCTGCTGCCCTGAGAAGTTGTTTTACTTTTTTAATTTAGCGTGAATGTATTCATTTTAAATTTTAACTGTGAATGTATCTGTTGGTGCTTTTCTAATTTCTCTTCCCTAAATTATTTTCTATTCGTTAGAGCTAGCACTTTGAGCCAATTGCTATAGACATTTATGCCATTTAAATAATTTGACTTTGCGGCTCCGTAACCGTGCAAATAACCGAGAACGCTCATTTCTTCATTAGTGAACGGTAACTTCTGGCTTTAGTGCTAATATGAATTTGCGCACCTTATTTTCCTTAAAAGAGTGACTCGAAGGCGCATATAAAGTATTTGCATTTCATTTTTCGTTCCCTGGTCGTCAATTACAATTAATGGCCTTTCTCGCATCCGCAACAAGTGGACTAATGTTATACATCTTGTGATTTGTGACTTTTATACGTTAGTGCGGCCCCTATGTAGATATTTTATGACAGTTCATCTCAATTGGCTGCACACTAAGCAACTTGAATCGGCACATAAAGGGTAAATTTTGCATAGCGGGATGAGCCGGGCCTTTACTGAAGGATGGGGCTGGCGCCTAAGTAGGTAACAAGGATGACATGGTCCCAGATCTTTTAATATATAGTGTTTTTGAATTAAAAGCAAATTGTTCTTGGAAATTATGTGGGTTTACCGGGATAGTGTTTTAAAAGGCATTATTTTCCTATCCTCTTTGCAAGGAGGCAATTTTCCCTGATATGTAATTAGCCGAATTAGCCTATAAAATCACTAATGCGTTGAATGAAGTTGAAATAAATGAAAACATGGGTCAGTGAATAAAATACCACCAGCGTATACGTAGTGCAAGTCTAGCGAAAATTCTATTTTCAGGTTTGAAAATCGCACCGTTTCTCCTAACCATTATTTGGCTCTGTCTAACCCTTTCGGGATTATAGTTAGCACCTGAAAAATATTAAAATTTTGCAATGCTAAAACTTGCTTTGTTCTTTATTTTTTAACTTAAACAATACCTAGGTGACGGCGCAGATTTGGATGAGAAAAGACAAATATCCTGCTGGTGTTATTTCCAAAAATATACAGTGTTATTTTCAACACATAGATACGTAACATATTCGCAGATGGTGAAATAAAATGTATATTTAGTGGCCGTCACAGTCAGCTAGCCCTATTTAATTAAACGGATCGTGATCAGAAATAGAAATTTTCTACCGGTTTGATTTTCCACAGAGCTGTAAATGCGTATTGCAGAAACACAAAGCCGTTTTTGTGACTTGGACAAAAATGCTTATGAAATTCTTTTCCTCTTTTCCAGGGAATATTCTAAAGCAACTTTTTTTTTTGGAGCGCTTAACATCCTCAATCAACGACCACGCCATAGTATGTGCAAAACTTCTGTGACCGGCAAAACCATTCTGAGATCCATCCAAAGACCAATGAAGCAAATAAAAAATCATCAGAGCCACATCAATTTGCCACTTAAAAAAGAAAAAAACTTACTAAATAACTTTTAGTCTCGACGCCATCCACAAAATTGTTTTATTCTTCAAGAATTTTCGGAATTTGTAGAGCCGTAGTCGGACTATTCAAAAGTACGGCCAGAACCTGCCCACCATTTATTGATGCTATCCTTGGCCGCCTGTAATGCCTCGCGTCTGTATGAACAGACCCTACGTTATGAATTGAGCTCAATCTCAAAACAGTTTCATTGTATATACAGCTCTGTGCAGTATACTAAACTCAACCTCTACTTCACCACAGAATACAACGTGTCCCAGTCCATTTTTTTCAATAAATCAAGACGTAACTTAAGCTCCTTTTGTAATCTTGTGTTATTCCATCTTTAGGTTCCCCAGAATTCAATATTTCTAGCGCTAACCGATATAAATACAAATATACTAAGCAAAAACCATCCACGTACTTTGATACATCATGGTTAGTCCCGGATCCTCAAAACCGGATCTAAGAGGCGATTAATCTGCTAGTCTCGCAACAAACGCAGATGGATACGTAAGTATGTCCCTGTATGGCTCTAGGTCATTCTACACGAACCCATTAGAGTGCGGAAAATACTCATAAACATAACTGCAATAGAATAAGTCCAAAAGCCTGGAACAGGCACCAATTAGTTTTCTTCACATTTTAAAGTCTCCGAAGACCTTTTGTGGAACTGCATCATTATTGCATCGAAAAAAATCGAAAATAAGAGTAAATAATTTTTTTCTACGCCGAAGGTGGGAGAAGAGGAGTTAAAGTTTTCAAAGAAAAATTTGGAAATCTTATCGCCTGGTGAGTGGCAAATGTGATGATCGTTTCATCTGCCCAAAACAAGTCAGTGACATGAATGATATGACAGAATGCTTTGAAATTTAAGGTCCGGTCTATCAGTAGTCATTTAAACTATATACGTTGAAATTTCGATATAAATTATGGGTTTAAGATAAATTTTGAGCCCAAAGATCGTTAATTCGTCCTAAATTCTGGGCCTATGATACTTTTTCTGAATAAATACCTTCTAAATTTACGCATTTGCGTGTTTGCTCCGAGCTATTTTTCCCAGTATTTGTTCAGTAGTAAAACTTGTAAAGATAGAGTAGGGGATTAAGCATGGATCTCGAACACGAATATTTGCTCTACTTTTTCGCAAGAAGCGGCTGGGAATAAAATGAAAAAGTTGAAAACAGGAATCTTAGTTGGAAATGGATGTATTTTTCTTACAATTAAATTACTAGAATTCTAATTAGAATTACATAGTCTTTGAAACTCAAAAGAGAGAGGAAGTTCGTAATCTGAGCCACTGTCATCTTCAGCTTCAAATTAGTTTTTTGCTGGTAAATATTCGCTCCACTGGGGTAATATACTCGGATAAGTCCTCATATTCTTCGCCTGATGATTTCATGTCGAATTATGGAAAATAAATCTCTAACCATTAGCCACTCTGGTAATCTAAAACGGAATGCCGCTGTTGATGCAGTGAGGACGAAGCTTGCAGTAACACAAAAGATACGCTTTTGTATCGAAGAAGCACGTGACTAGAAAATTAGCAATTAAAGTGGAGATACGGAAGGTAACTGGACTCCTGTCACCACCTCTGTAGTTTTGATTTCGGTGCTTGTCTGTTATCAGTAGAAAGGTACGTAAAAGGACTCTGAAATGAGCAGAATGTAAGGTGAAACGTTTTTTGAATTCGTTTTTACCCATATTAGGGATAGAAAGAGCAGAAGTAATAGCAAGAACTGTATTTTTGATACATTTACTCCAAATTGCACTTTAACGATATTAAACAGCCAAATTCGTTAAAATTTGGTTTAACAGGCTCATTTTGGGAAAATCAAGCACTTCAATTGCCTTAAATCCTTCAAACACTTTTATTAAAGTAGTTTTCATTTCAAGAACCTGTCTAGCGTGGCAAAGGGTCCTTGATCTATTCCACAAAATTATAATTATTTGCGCTTATTCACCCCCTAATAGAACCAGCTAGATCATATAGTTCATATTGGATGTCAGTAACCACTTAGCTCAACAGAGAGCGGATTTCTGGGCTTTGAATAATTCGGTCGTTCTCTGAACTTATACTTTTTGCTAAAGAAATATCGCGAATGCAGATGTAATACTATCCGCAGCTTTCTGCGCTTGAGCTGTAGTATCATGCACAGCTTCAATTTTTTCTGTACTTCTCATACGGAATATTTTAGTGGCCTTCCATAATATTCCAACGAATTATGTTTCCGGATATTTCAACTCCTTTATCGTCATTCCAGTTGATGGAAGCTGATATATATAATGGATGTTGGTTAAATGAGCAAAAGGGTCTTTCAAAGCATATTGCAATCTTATGTGCATCATTTTATGCAAGTAATAATTCTTGTGTCTCCGTGCTTCATACTGGAGTAGAGTTCAGTGGTAGAAAAGTATTATAAAAATGTCCAATCTTCGCAAAATCGTAATGCTGCTATAACTGCTGTACTTATTGAGAAGCATAAGTGCTTTCCTTCTAGAATTTCTCCCAATGTAAATATAAAATTGACACATACAGTCGAAGAAACGAAGCAGACAAATCCCTGCGGTGGGATTATTCCGCTAATCGTATTCTAGTTCCTTTCTAGTATTTTCGGGAATAAAGGGAATTTTTAGCAACTCTTATAACTAAAAAGGTCATTTTTCTGTTACCTCGATATTATAACGCAACCAGTAGAGCATTTTTTTGCCCCTTTTTGATATCAGAAAAAAGCTTGTGACGTCTTCCTATCCGCTAGAATGCTTTAAATGAGCCCCGTTTCGTCGAAATTACACATATCTTTTGCGCTGTATTCGGAGCTTGGGAGAGTGCCTTCTTCCGCTTGACGAATCCTCTCTCTCCATACATTTTAGTTCCTAAATTCTACTTTTCTTGAATTTATTGAGTCAACGTTCAGAAAATAGGGGAGTAAATCGTCCTATATTCATTCCCAAATTGTTTGCAGCTTCCAACAAAAACTCAGTTGTTGCTTGAATTAATTTCCTACTTACGTATTGAAGAGTTTAAAACTTAGAGGTAGTCCAAACGAAGAGTTCGACTTCCAAGCTTTCTCGATTTCTATGCATTTTTGGTGCTCATTGTAGCTGGACGCATCAAAAATGTTCGGTGCTTTCATCACCAAAAAAATCTAGAATTATCTTCCTTTGAAGTGCTGTAGAAATACTGTAAAGTGATTGGTCCGTCCGGATGTCTATTCATAGATAGGAGATGTGCTTTCTTCCTTGCATCGCTCAAATTCTTGAGAAGTATTCTTTTCTTTAAGATGGGTCGGCGAAAGGGGCTGTATAAGGAGGGAAGGGCGGTACACCTCGATGGTGACCAATTGCATAGATATATTATTAACAAAATATGTAAATTAGTATTTATCGATTATCTCTAATCTTTTGGAAGAGATTAAGCTTGTATTTGACAGGCCACTGAAGTACAGTGCCGCACACTGTAGCCTTTTTTACAAAATAAACTATAAGATAAACTCACGTATAGTTCCGTATAGTTCCGTAAGGATAAACTCGTACTTCAGAGGATTACTTGCTTTACTACGTCAACATATGCTATATCCACATATCAATACATCAAATTTATGGCCTTACTTGTGTGGAGGCTACATTTGTGCTTAAATCGGGACTTTCTCTTGAAAAACGGTTTGAACGTCTGATCACCATAATGGACTATCAAATAATTCTCTAGTTGAAACAATTTTGGCAGTGGGGGACTTACCTTGGGGGAATTTCAGAGAAAAAATCTCCAATATCTGAAATTCAATAGCATTCTGGTAAAAATTTGTATAAATCTGCAGTTTTAATTTGTGAACTTTTGCTGAAGCTTGCCGAGTTAACGAAGACCATGCTAGATTAATTTGGTTAAGTAAAAAGTAATAAAGTCACATTTTACGTGTCGTTAGTCCAAATTAATAATGATCCTTTACCATTCGTAAAATCAAAGCGAAACAGGTAAATTACGTTTATTCTCCTTTCCGATGTTTCTAGCTGAGTAGAACGCATCTAAAACAGGAAATTGGCTTATACTACGGCATTAAAAATGTCACCTACCAAGTATGATCCATAAAGAACACCCAAGTCTGACAATAGTACGTCCTGCTGGAGATGAACTCCATAAACCTTTCAACTGCGTCAAGAAAAATTGTATTTTTGCAGTGAGCTTCCTAAAAACGCTTGATATTCAGCCTGTAAAGTCCATTTTATCAAGGAATAGAAACAAAATGTTTTGGACTTACATGATCTAGCTTCGAAATAAGGCCCCAATTAAACCTCTCTGCTCTGAAAGAATCTTTATACGATCGCGATTCGAAATCTTCTAGAAATAATTAGACGGAAACTCACAAAGGTCATTCTCAAGACCTTTTTACAGAATGTGGAAACGTAACTCCATGTTCAAGCTCCGCTACCCTCTTTCTTAGCACATTTTTTGAAATCCGAGGAATCAAATTATATTTCATAAAGTTAAAAAGGGGTATTTTTTGGTGATATCACAGCCGAAGTACACAAAATCTGCAAAATAAGTCTTTTGGCTCCAAGATAAATGTGATATTTTTTCCAGAATCCATCGAAACGTAATTTGGTGCAAATATGAGCTCAAAAATTGCGCAGACGCTCGCAGGAAATTTGGGTTCCCTTATTGTGACATTTAGACCATTATTTCGGCTTCCACAATCTTTTTTACTGCCTAAGCGCCTGGAACTGATTAAAAGGCTTTGATGCACCAAAAACACTGAAATAACACCATTTTAAACAATTTCGAGAGATCAGTGAGATTTTCACATTAACTAAATATACCCACACTTGTGGGAATAATCTCTGATATGTGCGGAAAATTCTCATTCTAAATATGCGTCCTCAATCTCAATTTTAATTCAAGAATAAACCTCATTACCTTCTTCAGCACCTGTAGGGAGTGTGGAACACAAGAATTTATTAATGATTGATGCATTAGATGATTTTTCGATGAATAGGCCGTATATTCAGACCTAAAATCATATTGAGAAGTACCCAAAAATGGCCGAGCTTTTGTGCATAAAGTTATGAACTCAAACGTACTCGACAAATAAAAGCCATAAAAATATCAAAATAAAAACTCCTGAGGGTTCCTTCGGTAAACGACCGTGAGGTAGTAAGACATGAATAATCATGGAAAAGCTACACCGCTCACTTGGAGAGAAATCATTCGCTAATTTCTAATGCTATAATATAAGAAGTTTCTGAAGGCAAGATAGATTTAAATAATAGCTTCAGTTTATGGCCTTGGCGCAAAGAGACATGAACGCTTGGGTTTCCAAATTTGCAATGGTAGTTGAGTAAAGTTTTTAAGCGTTGTGGTGGGTATTGGAAGTATTTTGCCCACAAAAAGGGAATTTTAAAATACCTGTAGGTGTATTCTCCACAGATACGAAGTCATCACCTCCACTAAATTGCCACTCAGCCCCAAAAATTGTAACCCCACGCTACACGGCGCCGTCCCCTCAGCCCACCACTAAGTAAGATATACACATTTTGCCCAAAGATATCAGCCTCCGGAGCTCCTCCAATATCTACAGCTACACAGCTTCATCCGAACTACGCAGGAGGTGACGAGAATCTTCGCATGCCTTCATGAAACATACTTATCAATCACACGAAAACTCGAAAAAATGCCTAAAGTATAGCAAGGGATAAAATATGCTGTCTAAAATAAGCGATTCTGTCGTTTACGACGCTTCCCTACGCTCTATTCTTCGCTATCGTCGTCGCTTTCTATGAGCAAATCGCTTACACCGGGAGCTTTTCAAACCGCTGATTTCTCGGCTTGCCCAAATTTCAATGGGGTAAATTTCTTCCCTCCCTTTTGCTGGAGTAAGTATTGGTCAAGCCTTTACCGGGTTGTATTTGTTTAGTAGGCCCAATTAAATCTTTGAAAAAAGGTCCCAGTTCCCCCCTACTCTCACGGTGCCACCAAAATATTCCTCAAGATCAAGATATTATCCACATTTCTTATGCCCGGTCATTCGCAGTTGAACCGCACAACACGACATTCACGTTGCATACTCTCAAATGCTTCTCACTCACTTTTGTTCGCCCTCCAATAATCTGACCGACAGGAAGGTCCTCTTGTGCAGTCATAAGTAATACCCAAGAGAAACGTTTGTCTCTGCTACGACACCCTCCTATTCTGCCGAACCTTTGACTAGAACATTCCATCCATTCAGAGCTCCATCAGCCCATATGGTATTGCAGACGTATGAAAATTCTGACCGACAAGGTAAGGTTTCCATTTTGGGGTTAGTGACTGAATTCTTAATACTGGTAGCATTCATGGAAAAATTATTACTATTTTTTGTACCAGTGTTGATACTTCAAGAACAAGTTTCAGATATCAATTCATTCGTTTTCCATAATACCTCTTTCCAAATTCATGCATAATTCGTTTATTGATAAACTTACTATTTGGTAAAAACTTAAAGAACTGTCGGGGGTAGGTATTATTAGAGATAAAAGATAGGTAGAAATAGAGTGGTTGAAATCCAGTTTCAACTTATCAGAGGGACTACAATTGCTTCAACCCTCTTTTCATAGCCTTCTTAACGTCAATTAGCGAAACAGTATTATTCAGAGAGTATTTTTATAGCTTTTTTGTATATGTAAACCTCAAAACAAGTACTTGGATAATATTTTTTTGCGTAAATTGAAGAGGTTAGCGCATATTTCTCAGTAAAGATTCGAAAAAATCTTGTTTAAGGTCTAATTTCATTGTAAAATCGCCGTAATCAACACTATGACCAAAAAAAAGTTCACTCATACCCAAATTTCACACTATTTGCAGTAGACTAGTTATATTCGCTTCCAGTTTATGATGTGAAGTAGAAATTTTTTTGGTTCGGTGCGCGAGCCCGTTGTACCTTCGACAGTTTCCCTCGGTACTGAAAAAATCTAAGCCTATATATGCTGCTCCAAATGCAAAGAAATTACATATAAAACATTTCAAACGTCATAAAAATCCTCGTCGAGGAGGTTAACAGCTCTCTCATGCTGTTTGGAACTATATTAGTGTTTTGTTGTAGTTTTAGCCACAGCTTCAAAGCTGAAAAACTTCGAGCACGATTAGTTTGAATAAAAGATGTTGCGACATAAAAATATTGAGGCTAGCTAGATTTCATTCCATGAGCACTGCAGTTGCCGACTAAAGAAAACATTTTTGACCCTCTCTTATTTCATCACAGCTACCCAAATGAATCAAAAAATTTGAAACATATACGAGTTCACTAAGGCAACATTGCTAGCATTTTGTCCAATATTATAACAAGCCTATTGCCGATTAGTTCATTGGAAATAGCTACCCTGCCATTTCAATGTTTTGTTTGTATTCCCACTGGACGTTAATCTTCAGTTACTTCATTCATATCAGTACCATATCCTTTAATTGTAGGGACATGTATCTCTTCCCATTTGCAGCCCAAAAATGATGAAAAATGAAATCACATACAGTAATCGCACGTTTAAAACTGGTCCTTCTAAAGCTTTGGACATAACTCTTAGATTTGCAGTGAATCTTCTCCATCAATTCTCACTCGCTGACTCATTTATTTTAAATAGGTTGTAAGCGAAACAATAGACTTAAAATTAATCGATACCGCCTTTTTACGATACTTTCCAAGTAGTTAATTTCCCCGACAGTGCCCAATACTACACATCTGATTAGGAATTCACATGTAATCAGCCATAATAAAAGCCGATTAGTGGCGCTTTTTCCGTGATATTACCAATTTACTGATTCTTTCTTTTACCAAGGATTATTTTTATGTAATCTAACCATTTTCATTGCTTCAGGTATACTAGTTGCCTGGTACACTTGTAAAGCTTGGATAGTTGACTCCTATCTCAATAATAGCATTTTCTGTCGCACCCACTCTATCTGCACACTGATTTTCGTTGCAAACACCTTCAATTATACAGTAGGATTAATTTTTAATTATACCATGTTCAGTTTTTTACCATCAAACGGAATATCAATTTAATACCTTTGATGCTGTATCCAAAGAGTGAATTATTCTTAATGTTTCAAATGGCTCCAAAATTTCTTAAGTCTGGCGAAAATGAATCACAAAAACTTAAATGACCGTTTACCGAATGGGTACGGTAGTATGGGTACTGCGACTCTTAAGGAAACCGACCCCCAAAATTTCGGTAGACTGATGACTAGCGATTGAAGGTGACTATTCAACTCATGTAGTTCAGCGAAGTTAGACCAAATCAGTTACGTTATGTGTACTGCAACAATTATTTTCAGGTATTCTCGAAAAAATATAATCGCACTCATATTGCCATCATTACGACGTCTTTGAGTGAATTCCAAGCCCGTACGATAAAAATTTTCATGTTTCTCTCTTACATAATTGCTGTTTCAGGGTTCCTCTGGTTCAGATCAGATCATTATCCTCCTATGCGGAAGAATAAATCTCGAATTACTACTTCTTTACTATTCGATAAATTGGTGTACATCAACTAAATTTATGCATTACTGTGAAAGAGAGACAGTAAAACTTTTTTTTTATTTTTGCAGTCAGTTAATGTTATTCTATTGTTCTGTTGTCAAATTCATACCAATATATTCCTTATTATACACAATGTTAGTTCTATTTTTGCAGTCGAAAATTTCCTGCATTGATCTGGACTCATATGGCTTCTTCTAGTAATTTTTCAATGAATGATGCAGATATGATCGTAAAGATCATCAAAAAACGTTCAAATAATGAAATTAAACTTTCAAGTGCAACATTAAATATCTAAAGACACTTACATATAATATAGAAAGTTTTCAAAAAAAGATCTATCCTTATTTTAAGGCCCCAGGGTGTGAAATGTTTTTACCTTTACACACTTTAAAAGAACTCAATAAATGTCCAATCCACATATTATATACTAAAACGAAACTTTTTTTGTACTATCCAAAATATGATACACTGCCAGTGATACACACCAAATATTGGTTTCCTAGTGCAAAGTAATCATGTCATTAAATTTCACTCTCTCTTTCTCGTCAGAGACAGAATAGCACTCCTCACGCTAATCATTGCTGGCCTTTTTGATATATATGTATATTTTCACATTGACATATTACGGTTTACACTTAGCTTTACTTAGCACCATTTTGTATCCATTTTACGTGTAAACATTAAGCCGCTACTGGAACACAGTAATTTTTCAATACGCTGATACACTCTAAGGTTATAGATTACTGCACATTTCAATGGCTAGCATCCATTTTGTTGAATTTATATTTATCTAGACAGGTCTTAACTAGACTGCGACTTTCCAAGAGTGCGACCTTCTAATATGTCTAAGTGAACCCAATTCACATCTGGTATACAAAACAGTGTTAACTTATCTTTCACGTAGACAGAAACTGTAGCCATTGAACCCAAAATCTTTCAACTTTTTAGTCGTCGCCACAATGTGGAAAAGACCAATCACATATTTGACTGATAAAGAAAGCACGGATAAGCAGAGGATCTTTTGAATGCGGAATAGTTCTAACACCATATCTCATAACCAATTTTTGTATATAAGAAACCTCTTACTGCTTCTGAAGCTTGTTAATTGTCATATTAGCTATGAATACATGAAATTAACATTTGGAAGTTTCGAGGGTCTTTATATACTATACTGGTAAAATTTTGTAAACGGGGAGACATCTTGCAATTACATTCAGGAATGTTCTTAAATTCTCCAGGAATTACCTTTAATCTTCCCAATAAACCTACATGAATGCAAAGACCGAGCGAGATTGTTTAATGAATAGTTACGGCGGATTTGATTTGAATCTACATGAGGACAGCGTACAATCGTTACAGCCGTTTGATGCATAAATACGTCACATATGCTGCATTCTCATTTGTAATAGGTACAAAGGTGTTTTCATGTAGCAGGACGAGAATAAATATGAACCAAGGTCAGGTCAAGTTTAATAAGGGTTGCGAATCATGGTTGACCAGGATGGTATTTTATTTCGTTAAATAATGTGCACCAAACACATTATTACTGCTTGATTCCAGTTCCAGAATGTGAGTTCTGTCACAGAATAGGAATTTAAATGAACAAAATGTATACCGCTGAAATATGTCTGCAGTTTTACCGCTTAAGGATGAGGTGAATACACCTTCAACACTCATGTGGTGTATTTGCCACCTATCTTCCCAAAAAAAGATATTTTTCATCCAGTTACTGTACTTTAATTCATGTTAAATTACCTGGGAACTCAGCCGAAATACACTCTCCTCTCTTTATCTGAAACTAAATCTAACCCGTATTTACCTTTCTCAACTCCATTCTTCATCTTTCTCTAATTTCTTAGACACACTTCATAAAAATTCCAAATACTTTTTCAATTCATCATTATAGCTTCAACCTTTACTGTTGCATTTATCCAGTGCGAAATTCATGGGTAAAAATTTATGAATCGTACTCGCAGAAACCGGTGAGCTTGACTTCAAAATATATTAATGGTCCGATTTGAGTACCTCAGCTGCCTCCTCGTGAAGATAATACTACATGTTATAATTAATCTCTTTAAACACATATTAACATCAACCAATTGCCTACCACAGTAGAATACCCCATTCTGATCTTATCGATGCTATTTAAAAGACTCCAATTGGTTCGGTCACCCACCACCTGCAATATGGCAACGAGCTTCATACGTATGAGGTCTTTTCTGGAAGTTTAATCCACATTTCAAGTAAAGATGTATCAAATCATTCCTATCTTCCTCTGAATGACTTTCCGGTACATATAGCATGGCAAACTATATTTCTTTTTGGCCTCTATATACTATATTCAGAGTTACTTCACGATCAACAGAGATTTAGAAAAAGTCTATGAGCTGGCTTTTTATTCCCTTTCCAGATTGCAAATTGCGTGAAACAAGAATGCAAATAAAATATTTTTACTCCTCTACGTTGGCCAATCCATCCGATTTTTAGAATAAGTATACTATGAACAGTTTACAGCTTGTCAAAAGAAGACTGAGGCGCATAAAAATTACTAAATTACTTTAGTGAATATGAAAGGGAGGTATTTTTAGACTCATTTTCCTCATAACCTTTCTAATAGGCTTAATTAATAACGGCTGACTGGTATTCTTCATTGTATTTCGAGGCTTTCGTGTAATTTTGCGCAATTGTGGTGTCTGTATTATGATTTTGATTCTAAAAGAATGAGATAAGGCTCATTTAATGGTCTTCAAAGATGCCTTTTTTAGTTGCAGAAAAGTTATCGAACGCATGTAAATATTACGTAGCAGCTAAAATTCTTCGATATTTTATCCCACCAACTATGCTTCACCTGCCTACTATTAATATTGAAATACTGTCTTCTAGGACTTTCAGAGGCCAAAGATAATCTGCAAGAGTGAGATGGATTGTGATCGCACATGTTCTTCTTCATGTTATCAAAACGCCCTTGTCTGTGCTGGCAGTAGAGTATAAAGAACTATTCTTCTTTGAAATTAGTGTCTCTGGAGAAATATTCAGTAAAGCAGCACTTCAACATGTTATAAACTCAAGTAAATACATTGCAGGAAACAAATTCATGACTGAAATGAAAAGTACCGTATCAGTCTTCGATGGAGACTTCATTTTCGAGCCACTTGTTGCAATATTCAAATTTTCAGTGGAAATAATAGTCTCAGATCTTTTTTTTCATATTTTTGTAATCTTCTCCTTCTTAAAGGGTGATAAAAATATTTAATTTAGTCGAATGCGTATATTTATGGGCTCACATGGTCCTGAATTAGTGACAAAACATTATTCTTTGCCGTTCGGGTATATTGATTTTGTGTCGGAACGTCCCTTTCAAAATTTTCAGTGAATTCATATAGAATTGTGTACTCCATAGATAAAAAAGATGTTTTGCTGATATAACAAACACTTTTTTATCAATAACATTAAAATTTTGAAATACAGTTCCAGATAAATTGGCCCGGTAACGTAAAAATAATTCTTAGATTTTTTTGTATCTGTATTTGTTCCGCTTTCGACCAGTTGAAAGGGTATTGTTAGGTTGAAGAGAGAATGTCATGTAATTTTAATGTTTGGCGAAATGGTAACAAATGACATTTGAATTTCAATGCATTTATTTCCTTAACAGAAAAGTAATGTAGTATGGACTTAATGGCGGTAGTGAAATTATAAACAATCGTGGGTTTGAAACTTGCTCATCCACAGTTATACCAGAGCTTGATAACCAGTTAACCTCTCTACGGTTTAGTCGAGGAAATTAAGCTGGCATAATTAGCGAAACATATTTCAAGGTAAATAGATTGAGTCCCACACTTTTCACATTTTTGAATATATGGTTAGTGCGATATGAGATAAAGCACTGCATTGATCTCAAGAAAAGTAACTCAGTTGGTTTCAGACAGGTGTATATCCTGCAAAAATTTTGTACTTTTATTTTTAAATGGAAATGATAACGCTAAGGGACCCCGTGTAATATTATATATTTTGGAACAAAATCTTGCAGAAATAGTTCGAAAAAAAATTTCATGAGCAGATGTAATGCAAATTTTATTATCTACTCAACCCTACTCATTCGAGATTTTAAACGACTCGAAGCTGCACAAAAACGCAATAGAACGATTCCATGGTACAACAAAAACTGAGGAAAAGGGGTTTCTAGTCTCACTAAGGTCTATATTTCAATAAAAGATTGCAGTAAAGTTGTGTGGTTTCAGGTTGCCTAAGATTCTGGCCATTTGCAGCTTTTCGTACCATTGAATCAAGTATACTGGGATGAAAAGATATTCTATGCTGAAAAAATCTGTCGGAATGCCGTAGTTTCTATATGCGATAGAACTGTCCTCATTTGAGGGACATTTTATCCTCATATGAGGACAAACCTCTTTATCATACAAAAAAATATACAGTAACTAAACAGTTTTTTGGGGTGCCGGTAAATATTTACTAAAAAATATACTCGAATAACACAGAACTACAGTTAAGAGGTGCTTAGTAGCCTCAATTCTACACTGCTTCGGCTAAAGTATTCACCGACAGGGTAAAATGTGGCAAATCGGCACAAAAATTGAAGGTTATAAAGTAGACTAAAGTATTTCGTACCCTGAATAGCTGCTAAAATTGCCGTAAATTTTGTCTTAATAGAGCTTCAAAACTGATGAAAGTATAGGTTAGCCAAAAGACCACCGAGAAATAATAGCTTCTACGTAAAAAACTATCCCTAAGCTCTGTATTCATATGATTACAATGGTTCTATACACACTAGTATCCAGTGTAAGCTCTTAGTATGCTATAAACTAAGCTACATGTGTAGGTGATTTAATACTGAAAAATATAACATAAATGGAGGAAGGGTTTCGGAACGAGGTAATCAAGCATTTTGTCTCTTCCAAAATTCCATTACGGGCCACAGATATTCAACAATAAGGTCTAGTTATATACAGTAAAATGTAAAAAAATGTGTTCCTACTGCTGTTTTGGCGTATTTAGCAGAGCTTACTTGATATCCGTAAGTAAATTCGGATTTATGTCACCCCGTATTTAAAACTGGGAAGAATAATTTTGATATTGATGTAAAGAATATGTGTGCTGCATGAATTGATATGAAAAAATGGAGAGAGTACGGAAGCGAGAGGACAAAAAAGAATAGGAGAAAAGACATGTCTTGAATACATTGGTTGATTTTGAATGATTTTTTCAAACTTTTTAGGAGCTAATTAATCAACGCATGTTTTCATCTCCTAGTTAAAACCCTGCACATAATTGAAGCCAGTGGACTCCAGGGTATTTAATGATACCAAGTACGATCTTCATAACTCTATATTAGGTTTTCCATAAATTCCATGTTGTTCCTTTGGATTGATGATAGAGTAAAAATGATTAGAGGACGTGGATATCTGCGAGGAATAAAAGGTTTTGAAAGTAATTTGCAAGAATTTTTTAAGACTGCACTGTTAATATAAATAATTTAAAATAAATTTTTGGTTTCTTTCTTAAGGTGATGATTTAGTGGGGAAAAGCTGGATATGAGCCTTGAATTGGTGTTCCATCTTGTCTTTGTTCCCGTTGATTTAAATAAGTAAATTTATTGGTTTTCTTATCTATATTTTGTGAGCATATTTATTTCACCGATAGAAACTAAATAAGATAATCGACAGCTTTACAAGTAGATTAAAGCAGTAACTAAATTCGCAGTCGACTCAAGACAAAAGAAAACTTTCTGTTCCATTAAATCGCTGATTAAATGTTGAATATAATTTCCATTATATTAAAAATAGTATATCCTAGGACCCTTTCTTTTCTTACGCTTACCTTGTTCTTCCCATTATGTTTGGAAAAAATTTTCCCTTGAAACGGGTCTGTTGTGGAATAAAAGGCGGCCGTGAATTTTTCATTTCAGTTCACTCCCATCACAGACTATTAAGGACTCTAAATTTATATCATTCGATAATGCGCGATTCATCGCACACTTCACATCAGACACTCTTCGCTCACTTCACAGATATATTCACAAAACTATCCACAGGCTATAATTTATTCACAATGAGGGAGTTTTCGGTACAAAATACGCAATTTTCGTTCCGAGGAAGATGTTTTAGCTTATAAATGGGAGGAACTCTGTTCTGACTACAACAGATCTTTCAAGAAGTTCCAATTCTTTCCAAGTGTGCAGAAATGTGGTTATCGGGAAATTTTTTACCGTGAATTTGATATAAATTCAGTGAGTGAGCCCGAAAATAATCGCCAAATTTCCTCGGTTTGGTGCCGTTCCACACATTACCAAGAACACCAGCTCTTCAGACCGCCAATTCAACTTCGTTCCTTAAACAAAAAAAGCAATAGTTACACGTGCAAATTATATCCCCTTACCTTCAATACCATGCCAAGTTCGTATTTCCTTTTTTCAACAGACCATCGACTCCTTCTAAATCATCCTCTTCAACGATGGATCTCACAGCCCCTCGTTTTTGCCCTGCATTCCGAGCCCACTAATTCATCATCCACAACTGCCCCTTGTCTGTTCTCCTGGATCCCTCCCCTGACCAGAATGTTCCGTCACCTTTCCCTCTGCCTAATTTGCACACTACTCCGACTATTGCTACCCATGCTGTTAAGCCGAATGCCACGGCCTCAGCTCCTATCAGCTCGGATGTTGCTGATCTTCAGGAAAACGTCCAATCAGAACCAGTAATAGATAAAAATGGTAAAAAGGCAAAAAATGACAACAGAGCGTCGTTAAAAACTAAGCAAACACTCACTAGAGCTCCGAACTTCTCACGAATTTAGTCTAGAGGCTCTACTAGATTTTTTTGAAGAAGAAGAACCGCTCGGAGCAAATCGTTGGGCCATCGTCGCAGCCAGTTTTAAGCGTACATAACCGAAGAAAAACGTCCTGTTTGAGATCAAGATTCGCTCCAAGAAAAGTTTTAAAAATTTGTAAACGCGAAAAAGAAAACAGGTAATTCTTCGTTTCCCGCTCTCATACGACGAGCAAAACATATTGCACTCAGTATGCAGAGCAAATTTGCTGCTGGAGTTCTGTATAGTGATGATGATGAAAAGAAAGATAAAGCTAGTGGGGATGAGCTAAACAAGCTTGCAGAGGGAGGAAGATGGAAAGCTGGCGACTCTAAGGAGATTGGCTTAAGTAAGAAAAAAGGAAGCTTCGACTTACAGGAAGATACAAACAGGAAGTTCCCCGCCATCTACGAGGTCTAATAGTGCAGAAGCGAAAGTTGCTGCTAGTTCTGGTCAAATTATAGAAAAAATGTCGCATATTAAACGCGCCTCAACAACATAAGTCGAAGAAAACACGCGCTCCAAGAATTTTTACCGAAATATATGAACGAAACAATGTAAATATTAATCCGAAAGAAGTTAAGATTCTTTCTCAATTCTATCTTTCTTTCTTCCACTATGTTTTGTTCGAATCTGGTTAGGAAATAATTTACGTGAATGAAATCTGAATAGACGGCAAAAAATTATTGGCAAATAGTGGCGTTTGTCGCCATGGGCAGGTAAAGACTATATAAGTCTTGCAAAGGGAGAATTCAAAACTCGCAAACCGTACTGAGCACTATGTCTTTGACTCTGCATTACACAATGTAGGACAAAATTAATATGAGCAAGCCCCGGGAAATTCATTAAATCGGAAACCTCGTTTTATTTTCGTCGCCGGTCTATTCTCCCCTTGCTTATCCTTTTATTCTTAAAAAGCGCTGTACTCAAAAGTCGCCATTCCGGGAGGCATATTTTCATCCGAGAGTTTGATTAAGTACAGTCCTGACACGTCCCAAGTTTAGTATCGTGTCAACCTTCCAGATATTTCATGGCGGCATGTATTATTTCTAAAAATATGTTCAACAAAAACATTCGTGACCTAAACTGCTTTTGTAAAGCCCTCGAAGTTATTGTTTTGCATATCACTATCATTATAGTCCCCGCATGTCATACGGCCCCCATCAGTAACAGACGGTAATCCCTTCAGTGTTTGCCAATTAAATTCTTAGTTTTCAAGTAACACGGCAGATTGCCTCCATCTTTTCAACTGTTCTCCCTTAATCTTTATATACCGCGATTTCATTCCGAAAAGATCCACAGATCGAAGCAGAGGCTTACTAACTCTATTTTAGGGCCTTTCCGAAATGTATTTCCAACGTTGAAACTGTTCAAACCGTTGATGGGATCATAAATTCCAGAATAATCCCTTTAATAAAATTTAAAGAGAGAAGAAAATCATCTTCCAAGCCAGACGCTAAAATTTTATTGGAGGAATTATGAGAGCATTTATGTTATATTTGAAGAGCTTACGAGAACGTTTCTTCCTCCTATTGGGCGATCTTACTCGCAGGAAAAGTACATCAGCATTTTTTGAAGCTACGGATCTCCTAGTGTAGCTGCAGGGTAGCGCCACCTTGCAACCATGTCTTACTTGCGTCTCTAGATATTTAGAGGAACAACTGGTCGGAATTTGGAGAACTGGTTTGATTTCAGAATATTCTGGCAGAATTCCGCTTTTTTTAGCTCTTTGATTTGATTAGGGTAACTCAATTTGTCGATTCTGTTATTTTCGGGTACATCCAATATTTACATATGAATGAAAAACATGCTTGTGACCTGTACCTCCGCTACTGTTTTTACAATTTGGTCAATGCGAACAAATATTTTTTTATGGTCGAAGAGTACTTACTTCCGCATCGAATAATTCGCCCAATAGCCCTGAAATAATGATATCCCGTGGGGTAGCAGGTAATGATATGCGCTATACTGTACTTTCTGAGAACGAATTTACGAAAATATCCCATTAAGACCTAGATAATGACCCTCTCGTGCTCTATACAAGCATTTCACAGATTCCACACGTTTTACTTCTTACAGCTAAACAAATGGAGGAGCGATATATTTCCCACTCTAACCCTACCTAAATAGCTACATTTCTAGCATAAAAGTGCTATAAATTCCGGTTCGAGGTAGAAAATCTCTATAGTCAAGGGACTTCTTTTATCTTCTTTTTTATTTTCGGACTTTTGCTCTATTAATTGCCCTTGTACACTTCCCAAACTGAATACTTAGTAGGTGCCGCTTTTTTTCTGTAGTATATGCAATCCAAATCCATACCGGCGCAAAACTTGTAATTTAAGCCTTTTGATAGTTTTTTCTAATTTTCTTCTTATTTTTTCCCCTTCCTGACGACAAATATCCTAGTTACGGACTTTTTAGTGTGTCTTTATTAATTTTGATATCCTTTTCTCGCAAATTGTGAAAAATGTCAACCTCAAAAACTTTCCTAAGCCGTTATATTCACTCAACAAATTATTCCTCTCGCAAAATGTCCCCATTAGATTGCTTCAAGGCCCTGGTTTTAATAGTATCCAGTAATATCTATACAATAATAGAAAATTCACATCCATATGAACGATTTTGTTGTTCTGGAGACCACGAGAAATCAAATAATCAACCCAATAAAGTTTGATCATTTAAGCTAAAGTTCCAAAGAATTCTTCAGTAGTTTCCAGAAACGCTTTTCTGGAAAATTGGTGCTTCGGTAGAAAAATTCCAGTAAGATCCTTCACTTTAAATCTAAAGGATTCCGATGTGATCCAATTTAAAAAGCTCTCTGACTTTTGCCAACAAGAATTCGGCCAGAAAGTCTTTAATTTAAATCTACATGCAATTTTTGAATGTTGAAGAAATTTAACCAGAGTATAATGGAAGTGAATGTTAATCCGAATGATACTGTAAAATATCAAACACGGTAATTGGTAATTCATAATTTGTGTTCAATAAAGTTGGAATAATCTGTAATGTACTCGAAAATACGATTCCCATTCCTCAGGAAAGCGGGCGTCTCTGATTTGAGGAAAGAAGAGGGTTAAAAATGAATGATCAGTCTAGCCATTCTGAATCTTGTAACACAACCTATTTCTCCCTCTTCTTCTCCGAAATAACTTCTTATTTTTAAAGCCCTTAGAACTCTAGGCCAAAATCCAGTACCGCAAAGTTCTTCTCTGTGATAACTCCATGGGTGTCGGTGAATGAATCACATCTGGTATTACTATGCTTACGGTATGAACTCGAGTGCTGACAGATTGGTCAACGAGGTCATGGCCGTTGTACAGTAGCCGACTGTAAACAGTACACGGTAGTGGTAAGCTAGTGCATTTACGGCTGGATGGCATGACACTCGAGCAGTCAAGAATGGTAATGCCACATGCTGTGGAATGGTGAAGAGCACGAGCCGACGCGGCCTACCGTCCGCAAGCGTAATGACAGTTCCCTTTCACTCTCGATGTTATTTTCGGGCTCGGCAGCGCAAAGTCGAGCGCGGGAAGTTGGCCCCGTATAGAAGGGCGCGCATAATGGTCGCCGGTATATATATCATAGCTTATCGCGTGATGGGGTCTAAGAGGAGAAGAAAAAGGGTAGCTCGATATTTTCGTGCTGAGTAAACAACTGGGGTGCACTGCGGTCGGAGTACGCTCGCCAGCCTTTCGATGTCAGTCATCTACTTGCTCCCTCAAGCTCTATTGCCATAATCCTTCACCTCATCTCAAATCCAGTCTGCAAGGCCCTCGTGGCTATGCGCCATCGACATGTTAAGGTCAAACTCGGTGCAAATACGCTGTCTTGGCTTAGTATAACATCAACGGGTCAAGCAGGAATCAATTATCTTCGAAACATCTACCCTTATACCAGAACCAGCCTATCTATGTTACACATACTTTAGATGAAATTAAAAAAACAGAAGATCAAAAATCAGGGATTTTTAAAGGCCCCGCTCTTCCATTGGTGCCGGTCTATAGGCCGAAATACAGAATGAACAATGTCCTTTTACTATCACTATAAAATCAAAAAACATAATTACTAGTGGAGGCCTCCAATGGACGTAAAAAGTTACTTAGAAGTCTTATTCGTCACTGGGATAAAATCAGATCAATAAAACTTTGTCTATAAATAAATTCTTTGAACCGATCACAGTACATAAAACTGAATATATTAAATTATTTGATTGGTTTATTTAATTGCTCAAAATGTTTGCTCGCATTGATAGCGATGACTTTAGGACAATTGAAATCTTCAAACGGCACATACTGAACATCACGAGTTCCAAATATTTCGCGAGGTTTAAAATCTTCCAACTG
This sequence comes from Kappaphycus alvarezii, assembly GCA_002205965.3. Classification (NCBI taxonomy): domain Eukaryota; phylum Rhodophyta; class Florideophyceae; order Gigartinales; family Solieriaceae; genus Kappaphycus; species Kappaphycus alvarezii. The sequence continues at coordinate 660,231 of NADL03000492.1, read as the reverse complement.
GTATTTTTTGACATTTTGTACATTTTCCATAGATAAAGATCTTCTTGAATTTTATTTTGATGAACTCGCGTAATATTGAGATTTTCCTGACGTTAAATAAATCGTAGGTTAGTTCTTTATTCTTTAGTTTATTTGTTGGAGTATTCCACTTCTCAGTTCCAAGGGATTTAATTTTTTCATAAACGTACTCTTGGGGGTCAATTCCATACTTAAGCTCAAGATTTTCCAGTGATTTAGTTCAATTAGCTTCCTTTTAGATCAATTGAAATACATCATATGTGGTTAAATTGAGCTAAAAGGAAGCTACTTGATACTATCTGTCCAGATAGGCAACTTTACTTACATGTTTTCGTGTAGATTAAATTCTTTCTGAAATTACGTCGTCCAGGTTAGACTTCAATATTTCCCAAGGTTTCTTAGTACTCTGCATTAAACATAGATGTAATCTTGCCCATTAAGGGTATTACGTATGCTCTCGTATTCATTAAATTTCCAATTTAAATCAACTGTTGCCATTCCGTGCAGTGCGCCACAGCTTGATTGTATTTTCTAAAAAATCGTGAACCAGTTCCTTTGATATTTGTACATGTACTGACTTTGATTAGTAATTATATGTGCTCATTAGTACCAAACGAAAGCTCAAAAAGTTTCCAGGGACATGTTTGGGTTCATCTGTTTGTACAGGAAACAGATTAGTATGGCAAACATTCCGTAAAGAAACCCTCACCATAATATAATCGGCCAATTTGGTCTTATTGTTATTGTAGAATGCCACAGTGTTTAAACAGCTTAAAAACCTCTGAAATCTTTAAAAGGCCTTATTCTTAAATAAAATACTGAGATACTGAAATCTAGACCCAGGAATCCTCTTACCAATTTAAAACATAGTTAATGCGATCATTTCTCGTATAAAAGAATTCTCTTAAAGTTTCCAATCACCTTCTCAGTGCCGGTTGAAACATTTGCAACAGTAAATTGCGCGTCAAATAATGATCTCTATCCTCTCAACACTTTAAAAATCATACAATTATTTGATTTCACATAAAATATGGATCAGTTTCCATCTTACATGTTGTCAAGGCGTTTCACCCGCGCCAGCAGAAAATTGCAAAACACTCCCTACGACACTACCAGAGCAGCTCTGTCGGAGAATATTTAAATATGCTATCTATGTTTTTGCATTGCTAGACTAAGTCCTTAATCGATAATTAGCTACTCATAGTCCTATAAACCCCCTGGTTTGTGGTAAGTAGCTCAACTCATCCAGTTTTAACAAATTTTTCCACCTTGAATTGATCATGTGCGCCTAACCCCCCATATTTGATGGTTCCGAGCGGCTTCAAAGAGAGGATGCTACTGATTAAAACATTTTCCTGTTTCGAACTTATCATTTTCCTATGTTCCTTTATATTCTTTCTTTCGACCTTCACTTCAGATGAGTTCCGCAGCAGAAGCGGAGGTGGAAATATAGAAAAAAATGTTACATAAAATTTGTTATATACGCTATTATTATTCATTTAACTCGTTGAAATCTACTTGCGGCTGAATATTCGAAGAAGATTCGGCCGCAAGTAGATTAAAGTAAGTGTCCGAAAGTTACCAGAGAAAAAATGGGGGAATTCTTCTGCCAGCGCTAACTTTGGGAGTCAATCCGGAGGGTTTGGGTTGACCTTGACCATTCTCGCATAAAAAATATTTATTGCAAGTTGTCCAGCAAATGACTATAGAAGAAATAAATTCCGGACGTAAACAGGACTATATCCAAAATGATTCCCCGATATCTGCTTTGATGCCTATTTGTCATTTTTTCTGCTCTATTTTGATATAATCTACTTCTTAAACCCAAGGAGAAGTTTTATTTGTTTCAACTATTTCACTGAATATAATTTTCATATATATATTAATTTTTCCATCTCATTATTGGGGTCGAATTTTTACTCCTGCTACTTCCTCGTTACTTAATTAAAATGGAGGCTATAAGAACGATATCCATTGAAATATTGCGTTCGAAAAATACATGTTTTAGTTAATATAATAATCAGTTTTGAGCGGCGAGGTGTTGAAAAGGTACAGAACTCCAAAAATAGGTTTATTTTGGAATATACGGGGTAAGTTAGAATATCCTTCCCCCCACTATTACCAATTACTTGTTCATGGTATGAAGAACTGACTGCAAGTGCATGTGTTACAGTTACGAAATCATAATGACCTTAAAACATTGTGGGAGGTTCATCGTCATGACTTTTTTCCCAAGTACTTCATATTAGTGTGAAATTTTATAAATTATGCAATAGAAATGCGGTAATTTTTTTTATGAATGCTTCTTAGAAAAGTTGAGGCTTCTTAAAAAAGTTAAGCTTGATTTGCCCGTTATCAATGAATATTAGATGAGTTAATAATCTTTCACCAGAGCCGTTCTATGAACGGAAGTTTCCTTTCGTCGAGAAGGACAATGAAAGACTGGCAGAAAATTTTATTCTTCCAACTGATTTATGTGCTATGTCTATTTCCCTCCTTGCCACAGCAAGTTTCCATCGCATGTCGGTGACCAGATTATCCTAGAGGTGTTTGTTCCAGAATAATTCCAAAACAAGTGCAATTTCCCTCTTTCCTTATTAGTATAAGGAGCGCAAGTACTGCAACCCCCTCTCAATGATACATCTGAAACAGTCATGTATTTTCCAAGTCCTTTCTTAATTTAGTAGTGTATTTACGGCTTTAACGAAACTAGAGGCCACGTTTTAGTGCTTTTGTGCGTATTCAGACTGTTAGGTTCCTACATAGGGAAAAATCCATGATAAAAATCTTTCAAAATCAAAAACCAGGTCGCTTTGCTAGTAATAACTAATTTCAAGAACTAATTTTCTTCTGTAAATCAACATCACTCCAGGTCTTCTATTTTTCCTGGCCTACGGTTTTAAAATTAATGTCCGATTTCCATTCCATTTTCGGAATATAATTTTTTTATACGCTCGTTGCTCCACAATAACTCGGCTAATGGTCCTAGTTAAAACTTTTGCGAGTTTTACGCACCGTGCATTAGAACTTTTCCACCTTTTCCTGACTACCACTAACAACAGAGTAATATCCAATGTACCACCCGTATCTGACCCATCGAGTTCCCCCATCATTCACATCATTCATTTCAACCCCCAGATCAATTCCTGCTCTAAGCAGCTATTTCTTTTTAATTTAAAGCCCAAAAGCTAATGAATACAGTCACTCTATAATTAGAATCTTGCAACGCAACCAGCACAGTCGCCCGTTCATGGAGACCAATAGTAACCTGAAATAATCCTGGAGGGGCAAAGGCAGTCTGCGAAAATGGTTATCGATATCCAAATTTTCGGCATATACCATTTCTGTTAAAGTCTTTGTTAACTGTTGGTATACGGCGAAAAGAAGCAGTCAACAAAAACCTTGGTTCTTTAATTTTAGTTTATTACTCGTTTTCTTTTCATTTAGGATTAAATCTAGCGTATGATGATGATGTTTTAAGTAGAGAATTCGACGAAAATCCCGCGAACTACGTTATAATACAATTGAGCAATTATTGGACGCGTCCGCTTGAGAATATCAAAAAATGACATAAAGTTTTTTCGAATTATGTTTAACATAATTACGTCACAAATCATAATCAGAATGTAATACAAATGAATATAAAAACACATGGACATATCAACACTGGTCTCCACCCCAACCACGTAAGGATGTGTTAACCACTTCATCAGAACATACTCAACAATTTCATCCAAGACTGCCCCTAGTTGAGTAATATGACGAGATGTGGCATTTACTCGTCAGCAGTTTTGTTGAGTGGAAATTTCTTCGGAGTGCGTCTAGACTTAGATGCTGACTTGTTTTATCTTTTGGAGAAGCAAATAATCCATTCATTTCTCTACGATCGGTCATCTTTGACAAACACGCCACCAAATTCTCACCAGTTGTGCCAAAACGTGTTCATTTTGCAATACGACAAAATGGAAGTGGTGTAACCGCCAGCACAAATCCTAGTGTCCCTCGTTTTCGATACGGGTTGCGTTTTGGTGGCGGGTCTTAGACAATGCTTCAAAGCAAGCATGGTGTAGCGTAGAGTACAGTACACTAGCACAAGCTTTGAAACGTTGGTCACCCCCTTTTGGTCTAAGTTACAGGAAAAATTTCGGTCCGTAGAGTTTTACGGCCTATTGCGACATAATATTTCTTTTGACCAGTCCCTCCATAATTTTTGGACAAGTTTCAGCTGGAACATTTAGGGGAGTTCCTCTTTTCAGTTTAGAACCTTCTGAGGGCTAAACAGGTCACTCATTATCTGGGTCTGTACGTAAGTAAATCATTCGCTCCGGAAGAACATCGCGTATGAAAAAGCATCCAGCAACGTTCACCAGAGGCAAAAGAATTTGTGATATATCAATGTAGTCGACGTCCGAAACGCCAAAGTTTTCTGTCATAAACTTCCCACGCAAAATTTAACGGCACTGGGAACTTGTGGTTCAGGCGCCCTTACTGACTACACCGTTAGGTTAGGTGAAATCTGGCCCGGTCTTATGTTCCCCGTGCGACCAGTGTTTGATGGTAGGATGGTGATGAGGAGAAATACAACAGCTGTCCGTCCAAAATTTCGTAATTGGGTAGCTGCGTCAAATGATGACTTGGATTTTTTTAAAATATCTTTTTTTGGGTGTAGCTGAGCGCGACTGAGCTGTTGCCGAAAATATGTCTATAGAACGGGGCTTGATAGGTACTCTCTGGAAATGAAATGGGGTTGCTAACGGTCCGACAGCAGTGTCTACAGTGCCATGTCATGCTGGCAATATACAGTACAGAATATTTACTTACTGTACATACTGTAAAGTACTGTACATATAAGGAGGAATTTAATTTATTGCGACAGATAAGCTGGCTGATACCCAGTCAACTTATATGTTAGTGCCTACATACGTCTAATATCCCTAATGTGGAGATTTTCTGTACAGTATAGTGATCATCGTCTTTGAGTTAGTCTCAGTTTGTGTCCTATCGAGATGATTGACATCTAAGACCACAAACGGTATCTACACGATTTCAGCTGTATACACACAAAGTTTCATGAAATTTAACTTAACAGTTTGGTCACGAGAGCTTCGACAAAATCTTGTTCGGAGACACCTCTAAAGTGACGTAAAATTGGAAATGATCAGAAAAATGAACGCTAGGCTCGTTGGTTTACTATGTAAAGAACGCACTGTAACAAAACTACGGATCCCTTTCTACCTTTTCGCTTACTTCCGCGGTTTTTGAACAACCTCGCCAGTATCACCAACCGCTTCAAACTGTTTAGAACTTCTGTGTCGCTTAGGTCTTGAAACAGAATTCGCCCCAGAATTAGTAACCCCTCTAACCCTGCTTTGCTCTTGCTCACTTCCGCTTAAACCAACGTCAGAATTCCGTCGCTTGACAAAGCTTCTAGTACGTTTCGCTGGAGATCCATCATCCATATCTGCTGATTCCATTTCCTTTCCACCAGGTTCATCATGAGCATTTTCCTCTCCACCCACTCTGCAAGAGACATCCTTTCCTTTCACAGCACTTCCATTTGAATTCTAGCTTTCCCGGGTTCTCCTACTGGATGTCTTTGACAATGAATCGGAGCAATTCCTATGCTCAAGTACTTTAGATTCGTGCCAAACGTTGAAACACCTTTCTTGTTCCTCCCGTGTGTTCTTATGCATATTGTTCCGCCACAAGTTTCACAGCGGCACGAAGACCGGTGTCCCGTCCATGCGTTCCTGTTTTGACCGCATAGAGTACAGAAGAGCGGCTTCTTGTCTTTTGTCTGCACTGTACGATGAATAAGTACACCAAGTCCTAGCTGCACACCCTCCAGACTGTTGAACCACTGAATACGCTTGTTTTTACGACCATGTGCCTTCCTCACCAAAGCCTCAATATCGTCCTTGTTGGTTACCTCATCAACCCCAACGTTTTCTTCTTGATCAGATACCAGCGAAGAGGCGTTATTTAGAAGATCCAAGGCGGCATCTTGCATAAAGTCAGTGGTATTCTGGACAGCATTCAGGTTTCCTCTGTAACTTTCTAGCGTATTGAAAACCTCATCGGTCTCGAGAAGGTCTTGTCGTTAAAACATTCGATACGCAATGAAAGCATTCACAGCAACTGTCTTAATTGTTTGCGAAACTAATTTTTGCTCCCATTTAAAATGAGAGCCAGATGACTTTAACATTGCTCGTTGCTGACTTGCGCCGTCCACACCCCTTTTTGTTTTAGAATAAAAGCTTTGCGAAGCATGTTTAAACAACTTCAAGGGAAGAAAATGACCATTGCTTGCAACATGCTGATCAACTATCTTCCAAAGCTTGAGCCGGATGTTGAGAAGAATCTTCTTATCGTCTGAAACAAAAAAGAGATAGAGCAATTATCCTCGTGTGCCCATGCAATTACAGGATGAGATACCGCCTTCAATACATCAAGACACTTTTTTCGTATGGCGTGAATGCAGCGAGCAAGAACGCAGTACAAAAGTCCTGTTTCTCCAGCATACGCATACAGCGAATAGCGTAGCCCAATAACGACCAACTGATGAACAATTTGAGCCATGTCCTCCTTCGGGATGTGCTTTCTGAATAACTTATCTCCCACATCACACTTGATCAAATCCGAGCTAGAGAGTTTAATGCCATGACCTAGAGTGCTAGCTGCAACGCGAGTCTTTATCTCCAATGCAGCCAATGGATAGGCTTGCATTCCATTCAAATCATGACCTCGCAGCTGAACATCATCCCAACCAACTAAAACATCAGAATGTAGCAAGACGAATCCATCAGGAGAGCAGGCCAAGTGGCGATGACCCTTTTTAGCAAGCATTCCTACCTCATACACAGCCTTTACATTTTCATTAGCCCCCAAAGCGCTTAAGACAGCGCGTTCATTTGCGCTACCTCGCATCATTGCCTCCGTTGATACTTTCCCACTAAACCAACTTTTCATGAGCTCCTCCAACCACTCCTTGCTAGTCCGCTGCAGTTCCATCCCCGCATTTTCGTTGATTCCCTCCCCAACTAACAAGATTCTGATGGCAACACTGCTCATCAGAATCTTACCGTCAATGCTAGCCGTGACACGAAACTGTCGTAGTAGAAACCAGTCAGCACACCTTTGAACAGCGGTAAGTATTTCACAAGTTGACATAAGCGCATTTTCCACGGCCTCTCTAGTATGTCAAGCTTCATCTGTCAGCTTCCCTTGGTCTACGAAAAGCAATGAATCAGTCTTGTAGTCAGTCCTGGGCACAGCTATCCAAGTGTTCAAGGATTTTTTGATTGTTGCCGGAATTGTATACATGAAGCCAAGCACCTTGGAAAAACTCTCAGTCCCATGCTCCCGAATCGCTACGGCAATAACCTTCTTCTCGCTAGTCAGTTTTGCTCGAGATCCAGCATTTCTTGTCACAAAAAAAGCCTCGGGTCCAAATGCAGGATTTTCATCTATAACAAAATCCTTCCTCCGATCAATTTGTACATCAACACCCAAATCACCATTTGTTGTCCCTTCATTAATTCTAATTCCTACCATTCTCAACCGATTGCATCCATAAACCTGCCGACTGACTATCACCGTCAACATCATCTTCGTCAACGCCTTGCTCCTCTTGTCTTTCCTCCAAATCATCTCTTCCAGGCTTGAGATAAGACTTTGCCACAAAAGGATGGACCTTTGGCAAATGATCCGGCATCACGAACACAGAACCAATCCCAAACTCTGACAACAAATCGATAAATGCTTTCTTTCCGTAACCCCTGTCAGCAGTGATAATTAGACTAATCAAAGACTCCTCCCCACGCCCATCCACAAGCAAAGTCAGTAACTCTCTCACATTTTCGACCTGCGCCTCTTTTCTCCTCCTAAATCAAAGCATGACAATAACACGAAAAAGAGCGCATGCTATAGCATCAGCACAATGTCCTTCTCTGTTCGCCTTTCGGGCACTGATTGTCTTCACTTGATTGTCAACCGCTCTAGTCCCAAAGAGTTCATCTTCCAATGTAGCTAACATGTGTAGCGGAATAAAAAACCTTCTGCGTGTCCCTTAATGCCAATGTCTCAAACGTTGAAAGGTTTCTTGTTTGATCCCACTACGAGATCCAAGTAGACGAGCCTTGATTACCACGCCCAATCCATGTGTACGCCAGTACATTGTTCGCAATGAATCGCACCCGATCAAATGAAGGCGAAATGCTGCCAAGCATCTGCAGATTTTGTATTGAGAGCTCAAAACTGAATCCTGTAGCATGCGAGTATAATAATACTGCTACATAGCGGTACAAGTCCGCCAACACAACCTTAGTTTGATCCAGTGACTCTATCACAATCCGCTCATTTAACCATTCCGCCAGTTGAACCAGTAATGCATTAACAAACAATACAATAAAACCACCCCTTGTTGGAGAAGTACTTCTTACGTTGCATTCCAGTCTTAAGTTGTTCACAGCAGTGGAGCAATACATCCTGGCCCTTTTCTGCACAAGAATATGTGCAAAGTCCTTCTACATCATAATATTCTGCTTCTGCATAGTGTCATACTTCCAACCAGTACTAACATCTTCATCTTTTGACAACCTCCTCCTTCTTCTTCATCTGCCCCTTCCACCCCTTCCACGACCTCTTCCTGACGATAATGAACCTCCACGACCTCTTCCCCGCCTTGAAGTACCTCGCCCGACATGACTTTCCTCCTCTTATAACACTCGCGCTCCACTATTTGTCTCCTGCTCAGCATTACGGTTGGTAACGTTCACCCTTGTTCTATCTGATGACTCTAGATGTGAAGACCCCGCCGGCGCAGCATTTTCTTGTACGTTACCAGCCGCTCCAGTCGTCGGCAGTTGATGATCAGACGGGCCAAGTATGGCACCTAATTGATGTGAATGAGGCCCCGGTTCAGCGTTTTGTATGTGATTCCTTCGCTGTCCCAAGGGTCCCACGAGGGATGGTGAAGGGAAAGACGGAGGAGTCGGGTCTTGAAAGTGTTCTGGTAACGGCAAATTGAGCATGAGGGGCACGAGATGGAGCGTCAGATGGTAATGGCCACAGTTTTTCTATAACTTGGTGAATTTGATCCATTCAAAGTTTGGATGACACGTATACAACTCTACTTCCCTGTAGTATAACCGGATTAGCGATCCAATCATGCCCCTTTCATACATGGACGGTCAAAACCCACCATTTTGGGACGGCCATTGATCAGTGTAGTGATCTCTGGAGCTTTAACGGTCAAAAGCATTTTTTTTAAAATGATCATTTTACTGTACAGAATCCACATTAGGGATATAGTGGCGGGCACTGGTAGCACTTCATATTGCCATCCTTTATAGGTGAAGCCAACAGGCAAATAAGGCGCATTGGAGGTTACTGCCAATAAACTTAATAGTTCAATATACAGTAGCACTTCAGCATTTCGTTTTTATTTACGCGGGAATGACAATCTTGCATACTTTATGTGCAATATCAAGTATAATTGTGGACAAATGATCTGCGAGACTGTGACAAAACTGCCCGAAAACTCTCTGCGTCAAATTACAAGATAAAACTCACCGATTATTCACGCTTTTAGTCTGCTACTTTACTACAGCCATATATATTGTCTTTAGTGGCCACTGGTTTTAGACCGAAGCCTCAAAATGTTGCTTGTTTTTTTTCTCTGCTGCGATGCCCGTAACAAATTTTCACCACCGAGCTGTCAATGCAGTTTCTTCATAGATAGCACCAAAAGTATGGTACCGTTTTACCCTAGTAGATGTCTTCCTTCAGGGCTGAGATCGTTTTCTACCAAAATGACCTGATCACTTTGTCCGTCGATTCGCTGGGAGCCGTATCGGCAGTCGATGAGGTGGTCGCCGTCCATATCCAGGATTTCCGGACACCCGACCATTGGGTATAAGGTTCCCGGGTCAAACGATGGTGCCTGAAGATAGGAATTGGACCGTACCGAGAAGCGATGGGTGCTAATGGTAGTCTTTAAAACTGCTGCGGGGGACAGCGGGCCCATTATTTGGCTTTCAGGAGATTCAATGAGGCCTAGAACAGTTGTGCGGCAATTGTCGAAAAGAGGCACTTCGTGCACTAGATCGTGGACGACGTCAGAGATTTTCTTTTGCGATGCAAGGTTCAAGCAAAAAAATGCCGAACGGGGGCCTGTTGGCAGGGTGGCAGAATGAATTCCGTCGGGTTAGTGCTGTTTTGGCCTCTAGGTAAATTGCCAAGTCGATCACTGCATACAGCAGGTATCGCCCACATGGCTTGTTTTTTTGGTACTAGAAGCTAAGAATGCGGAGCTGCAATTTCTTTGGCTGAAGAAATATCTATTCCGGTTGTTGGCTTCTTCTCCAAAATCGGTTCGAGCTCGATTTGTAACTCCCTACAGAGGAGGAAACGTTTGGGTGTTTTACTCTTGGAAGATATATCTGATCTCTCCCTACAGACTGAAGTGTCGAGGGCGCCAGCTGCCACCGTCTTCGTTGTCTGTCGCTTCATTTTGGCGAATTAATCTTCTCCTTGCATTGTGCACGATGACGATATCACGTGCGCGCGCAACGAAATTTTTTTTTTCGTCGTCCTCCACTGAATTTAACATACTGTAGCACCTTCTCCTTCACGAATTTGCTTATACCTACGGTCCTCACTCATCCTCTTTTACTTTGCTCAGCCCCAAACAGATACTATCTATTCTTCCCTGTCCGTGCTTACCCTTTCTGCGGTCCTCTCCAAATTTACGACCGTTCTACCTAGATGTGGGATAAAACCCCGCTCGCGGTAATTGGTAGAGAGATTACCGAAAGTGTCGGTAGCGCAGGTTCGTTAACCGCAAATACCGAAGTATGACCGGGCTCAAAAGAGGGAACGCAGGGAAAAGGAAGGGCGGCACAATCCAAGGTGGAGGGGAATCCATATAAGACGCGCGAACGAGCGGTAAACAGTCGGAACGACCGAAATAGGGAGCGATGAGAGGGAAACCTATGCGTGAACGACGGTTAACCGAGGACGGTTTACCGTTAAGGAATGGTTCACAGGTAAAGTGCCTTACCTTTGCTGTTGGCGGTTGAGGTCGGTGGCGGCCTTATATACAGATCGACCCCGGGGTTTTATGGCTCCAAACAAATATCTACAGTAAGCTCATAAATATCTACCTACTTACAGTTAGCTATATTACACTATCAACTATACTGAATAGGGATCGCCGGCAATCCGGATTACACGTGGCCAACACCCAAATCCCAATTACCGTACACGGTGCGCACACAAGCGCAACTCCGCAATTATACTACACTAGATATTTTAATACTGTATCTACCCCTCTAAATCGATTCCAAATCAAGCTTTTCCCCTTTTTGCTTACCTTCTTCTCCAAATTCATTTTTTCTGAGAAAAAGGACGCAATTGCACTACTGCAAATTCCTTTCTAGATATATATGTTATCTATTTCAAATCTATAGAATGGGCAATCGGCAGCCTATTTTAACTTCTTTATTCCAAGTTTCGAACCTCCCCGATCAATCGAATCACTATCTCTCTACCCTTACCGATTTGAAACTCCCTCAATCGCCTATCGCTCCGCAAATTACACCAAAATAAAGAGCTTATGCCCTTCTAACGCCATTTCAAACACGATCAACCCTCGCCCCCTAAACGTCATTCCCCTACTCCCTTTCAGCCCTACTGACCGCGATGGATATCTCCGCTGGAAAACCGTGAAGAAGTTGGTCGAGTTCGTTCGTCGTTTGTTCATCGGGGATGAGGTGGAGGAGGTAAGTGAGGGCCAGGAGAGGGAGGTCGAGGATGGAGCTGGGGGGATTTTTGAGGAGTGGGCGGCCCCTTGATTGTTTTACGAGAATGAGTACGAGGATGAAGACAAAATGCCGACAAGGAGGACAGCAAGGAGCACGAAAAGGAGGACGAGGACGAGTAGGAAAGGATGAGGAAGACATGGAAAGTTTTGGAACGGTGGGGCGGGGGCTGGATAGTATGGACCAGGTGGTCCCGACGCGGGAACCAGATAGGAGCATCTTTAGTGGTTTAGATATCTCCCAGGAGTACATAGAGAATTATAAGCCGTTTGTGGATATTTGTTGGGAGTATTTGGTTGTTACGGGAATTTTGGGTGATTTGTTTGGATTTAGTGTAGTGAATTGAAATTGTAAGGACTAGAATCGTTTCCACGTCTATTTAGAATCTTTTAAGTATCTTTTATTGGGAGTCTCACGTCCACAGAATTATTTCTATGAACTTTATGATATGTAGTATGGTTTTGCCAAGACGTTAGGGGTAGCAAAAAGTCTATATAAGTTGAGCAAGCTGCTTCCTCAGAGCGAGGTCAAGCAAGTTGGCAGACAACTTGAAAGTCGTACTCAGTTAGGAATGAAGTTGAGAGTCAACTTCAGACCCAGTAAGCGTTCTCGTTACTTTTTGTTAGTGACGGTAGGTGGTAGAGCCTGCTCCTTCTGAATATATTTGTAGACCCTTGGTCCCTCATCCGTATATACCACTTCCTGATCCTGCAACTATACAACGGTAGAACTTCTGTCGCTTGTAACACCTCCGTTCTGAGATAGTTAGCGTCGGATATCTCTTTTCTGCTGATTTACCGCTGTCAGGCGGCACGACGGGGAGAAGGTAGCCTAACTTGCACACTTCAAAGAATTTGCTCAACATCTGGAAATAGGCCTGTGCTTGCAGTTCAGTGCAGCCTTCATAAATGGTTCCAAAGAGAGCACGTGTTTAGTAAAGAATGAACGTGGCTGGTTTGTTTGCTGTAACAGATAAGCTGGCTGATACCCAGTCATCCTGTATGATAGTGTGCATGTAGTTAAATATTGCCGGCAGGCGTAGATGACACTCCACTCTACCAGCAGGTCGGAAATATCTTCCAACAGAAAAACACCCAAACGTTTTTCTCTACCAGCAAGTAGAGGCCAAGGAAAAATATTGCTGGCCTCGTTGTTCTATGAGGTAGCGAAGCCCCGCGTGGCCTTAAAATCAGGAAATTGGCAAAGATTTTTTCGGCTCGGAGATCCAAGTTTCATCATCTAGACATGCCATGGATTCAAGATTCAGTATAATTACTGTGCCGTTATGTATTTGTGAGGTGTATAGCAGTGTATAGCAGGGATTCGAAGACTATTGATACGTGAAAAAGGTTTGTGGAAGTTGTAGGGAGGGATCGAAATTGGATCAGAATTAAATTTCAAAGTTAAAGTCGGAGTATCGTCTCTAGATGCTATTCTTCCCCTGGCTTAGTGGTCATAAGTACGGTAGGAAGTCGGGGTGGGAAATAGAGAGTGGAGGTTAGCCTCTGTCCTCTTTAGATGCACGTTACCTATGTTAAAAGAAGTTCTACACTGGTGGTGCACATTGTGTGGGCACACAATGCTTGCAAATCCTCACTGGCGAGGATTCAGGCTACATATGTGCAACCCGTACAAGATATTCAAATTGATTGTTACCGTGGATTACATTACCTATATAAGCTAGACGGGCTCGACTCGCATATCTCTTACTAATCTCAACAGTCTACGCGTTAATCGGTCCGTAAATATCAAAATCGCTAGCACAGCTTACGCTCTGCAGCTGACAAACCGAGCAATATGGTCTTCCGTCACTTCCCATCGGGGCGTTCTCTCCGACTTCACAGAACAGGGCACAACTGAACTCGCAGTCTGGCTTATCCCCGCCGTCACTTCTCTTTGCCCATCCGCCGCAACTTGTCACGCTAGAGTCCTCTGCCAAGCGACATAATTCGCTGGCACCGTTCTTGGTACATAGGTCCAAACTGCACTCCTCCACGACACTCTCAAGCTTCATACAAGTACCTCGATTGGGTACGTCTGTTGCTGGGAATCCGAAGTCCTCAACAACACAGGTAAGCGAGTCCCCACACGGCACTGGCGGAATCATTGACCCAAGGGTGGTGCATTCCTCCCCGTTTTGCAGGCAACCAACCCCAAACTCTGCGCAACACCGGTATGCATCCGATGGCAACACAGCTCCAGGAACGCAATCCGAATCCTCTGGTATAGTTATCGTCGCATCAGGTGTGGCCTCCAGTTCTTCTTCTTCCAATTCCCCTGAACGCCCCTCTGGTGTCGCTTCAGGTTCAATGTTTTCCACTGGACCGAACACTTCGAATCCTGACATGCAGCTCTCAAGCTTTAGAATACAGTCCGTGCAATACAACCGCCCATCACTGCCCATGGGACGCCGGGACTCATTCCAACAAATCTTAGGGCACACGAAGTTGCACAAATGACCCCCTGACCCATGCACAAACTCATGCCACGCGCCACATGTCGCGTACTCTGTCATTAAATGGCCAACCGTGCATGTAGCATCCACTCCCTTCAAAGTACAGTAGTCAACGGAGCATTCGGGAGCATCGGGCATCTCAGGTTTGCATTTGCCATCGCGATGAAGGAATAGATGAGTGAAGACGCACTGGCCTTCGGTGCAAGGCTTTACATGGGAGCAGGAGTCGCCGATTTTTGAGCAATGGAGATTATACTCGGAGCAGCAGTAGAACATCTGACCATGCGTAAGGTCTGGTTGACGGCAATCTTCTTCAGTTTCCAGAATGGTGTCACAACCTAAGCCATGGTCTCTGCAACAATACTCCGCGTTTTCTATGATTGCGGCGGGTTCGTCGCAAATGGGGTCAGTGGTAAAAGTTTCCCGGGATATAAAGGTGCGCTGGAGGGTATCTGCAGCTACTGGAGTTCGGACGAGAGTGCTGGGGCCAGTATCTTGGGTGCAAGAGTGGCAGAGGGAAAGAAAAGTGAGTGCCACTATAGCGAAGAGAGCTCTTGCCATGGTTGGCTCGTGCTTCAAAGTTCAAAAAGAAAAGTTAGTTTCGTCAGTTGATGGGATTTTTGGTGAAGGGAAAAGCAACGCTTCTGTTTAGGCACCTTTATTCGCTGGTTATGAAACGCATTATTGTCTTTAAGAAGTGACAAAGAGGCGTATAGCCTAGGATAAACCCCTTTGCCTCATTTTTGCGCACACAACGAGGCTTTGGCAAACGTAGATGGATACTGTGCCCTCCTAGGTGCCCCGGGATTTTGGACATGTGCTGGGCTGGGCCTCGCCGTCATTAGCAAAGAACTTGGCCATGGCAGCCCCATTAGGCCCCAAGAATTATAGTGCATAATGCAACGTGAATCTTACCAAGTCCCAACACCTGCTAAAAGTAGACGGTCCTGTGACTGCAGCGATATTGGTTTCTTGAAATTACTCAAGTTGCAACTTTCGCACTAGTTCGCATTGTGTCGTCACTGTATTTTTAGTGACTATGAAGAAAGGTTTGGAGAGAGAGTGAGAGAGACGCTGCTCTAATCTGAGGGCCGGCTTTGGAACTGTTAAAGAGGCGTTAAATGAATGTGTTTCTCCAACTGAAGCGTAAGGTATGGCACCTGTCAGTATTGTATTTAATGACGCTTACTCCCGAAGCATCAAGTCGTTAAGGGTTAAAAATCGTAGAGATCCAAAGGTCAGCTTTCCACCTCCTTCACTTACTAAATTCGATAAAAGAGAATATCTGAAGAAGAAAATCACACCACTACGACTCTGCTTCAGTATTTTCTAATCTAAGATTACTTTGATGCCTCGTTAGAAAAGTAATAAAGTAAACATTAACGTTAGCAGGGTGGTACCTTCCTCCCATAAGTATGGAACAAAACTCTTAATATGGCGGAGAAAACGAGATACAAGGGTTCTACCACGAAGCAAGTTCTCCTACACCACGATCCCCAAAACAGAAACAAGACATCACAATCTAGTCGAAACAAGCAACGCCCAACTCAGCGCAGCAGTATTCAACTGCAAACTGCGGGACGGGGTCCTCCAAACAAACGGTTGACGAGGGGGACTCGCCATGTTCTCGATCGATCTGCGACTCGCCCACTGGACCATAGACGAAAAACCCTGTTTGGCAGCTATACTTTCTCAAATGACACTCGGAACAAAAGCGCGAACCATCACTGGCAACGAGACTTAGATAGCCGAGTTGACATGGGATGTCATCCTGACAGACGAAATCGCAATGCGGAAGGCCCAGGTCGGCCGAAGAAGGGTGCGCCCAGACGGCACATGTGGTGACGATATGCGAGAGTGTTGGAAGTGTGCATGGGGTGGAGTGGCCGAAGCGGGCGCAGTACGGGAGGGAACAGGGGTAGATGAGGGGTGGAAGACGGATGCAGAGACCGGGGGAGGGTGGGGATAGTAGAAAGGTTAGTGATAAGACAGGATGGGTGCAAGGGGGCAGGGAGAGGGAGGAGGCTGAGGGAGAGAAAGATTGCAGGTTTTTGCCGAGGTGGGACAGAGGTTTGAGGAGGATGAATGGCAAGAAGGGAGGTCCGGCTCTGGGGAGAAGTCTGCAAGCGGCTCGAAGGAAGGGGCAGGGAGTTTGGGCAAAGGGTTGAGGAGTTTTGGGGAGGGGTCGAAAAAGTCGGGAGATGGCTCGAGGAGGTCGGGAGAGGGCTCGGGAGTGAAGGGGGATACGGGACCGGTGATTGAGAAGTTTGAAGAACAGGAGTAGGATTGAAGGGCGCAGAGGGAGCAATGAAGGGAATGATCGGAAGCGAGAAGGGAGGGGTTGAGGCAGTCGTGAGGACAGAGGATTGAGCACGGAGACGTAGGGGAATAGAGAAGCCAGAGGAGACAGGTGGTTGGGTTTGAGGATATGGGATGGAGACAGGGGGTCTCAGCGCCGTAGAAGGAGCAGAGAGAAAGGGTGCAGGAATTTGTTGCGTATGAGGTTGCGGTGAGGAGGGAGGCGAGGAGGATAGGGGGGAGGAGGTGGATCATGATAGCGGCGGAGAAGGTTTTGTTGCGGGAGGTAGGGAACAAGGTTGGGGGGCTAGGGAGACTTTGGCGAGGTGCGGGGAGGGGAATGGACTTGTATTGGAATGTGGGACGGATTCATGCACATCCCTGTGCTATTTGGAGCTAAAATTGCACTGATTTCATATAGTCAATGGAGAGGGGGTCAAGTAGTGAGGACTCTTACAATAGGCTCTTGTCTATTGGTTCAAAAAGCTTCGTACACGGCGCATGTTCGCATACTGTACAGTATTGTCAGGGAATCACACAACTTATTTCATTGCTGTATTTGATGTCTTTCATTGCTGTACATTTCCAAAATATGGCAGTACCGTACGTACAGTGTCATACTCTGTACCTTTAACCTAATACAAGACGAATGCCGGCCCCGCGCTCGCCTGTGGCACTTGGTGTCTTCTCCGCATCCCCTTTCTCATTTCTCGTACCACCGCCACCGGCAATATTGCAGTCACTTGTGGCATTGGTGTCTTTGTAGGCCCGCTGGTCGAATCCCCAGCACCGCCTTCACCACCGATAGCACCGCCAGAGCCTGGGGCTGGCGTAACAACAGGCCCACTCGTAGACGCTGGATGGCTGCCTGAACCGTCGCCAGCGGGGGCAGAACTAACTGGAGTCCCCGTGCTCAAAGTGTCAGTCAAGGGAGCCGCACTACTCGGCGGCACAGTCGACACTTGCGTTGCTGTCGGCGGAGCAGTAGTGACTGGCGCTGAACCGATAGTTCCGGTCCCTGTACCAGAAGTTGTCGGCGGTGCTGTCGTCGGCGGCACCGTAGCCGGAGGTGCTGTCGCAGGCGGAACGGTAGCAGAGGGAGCGGTCGGTGGCACGGCGGTCACCGGAGTTTCTGTAGTTGTCGTAGTTGTTGTCGTGGTCGTTGTCTCTCCCCCGCCGACGCCCTCTGTCGCAGCGCCCACCTCCGCATCCCCTCCACCGACGCCTCCCACCGTGGGCTCCACTCCCGCTCCAGCTACAAACCCACCTCCGTTTGATGTCTCCGTCGCACCTGTCCCCGATGCGACGGCCCCATTTGCAGCACCACCTCCACCGCCGGTACCACCCAATGAGTTACCGCCGCCTCCGCCACCACCTCCACCACCGTTTGATCCGAATCCACCGCCGCCGCCTGTCCCAGGTGCACCTGAGCCGAAACCGAAACCGTTGGATCCAATGAAGTTGGAGTTAAGTGGTGGGCCGGCGCCGATAGCCGAGCCACCGCCGCAGGAGCCGGTTGTGCAACCGGACCCGGTACCTGATGAACCTAATGCAACGCCAACACCCCCACCGGAACCACCTAGTGACGTGCCTGCTCCACCGCCCGAGCCGGCGCCGCCGTTGGAACCGAAGCCACCGCCACCGCCAGTGCCGGGTGCGCCGGAGCCAAAACCAAAGCCGTTGGAACCGGCGGCAGAGGAGGTGGCGGAGGGGATCGAGGGCTGAGGAGGAGGTTGAGAATAGGAAAGGGAGAGAAGGAAGGAGAGTAGAAGGAATCGAGAACAAGGCATGATGGAGTTGGGGGAGAATGGGTGAACAGTTGGTGGTGGTAACAGTAGGGGAGGTGTTTGGTCTGAAGCGGGCATTATGTAGTGCGGTCGGGTGGGGGGGAGACGGCGGGTTTGTGAGAAGTGGTTTTTTGGAAAAGACGGGCCGGAGATTGTTGCGCTTTGTGGATTCAAAAACGATCTCCTCGGGGAGCGCGGTACGGCGGATTCATTGTTCCACTTGAGGTCCCAACATAAATGTTCTTGCGGGCCTAAAACCTATTTCCCTTTCATGAGTATGAGAGCCAAGGGGTGCCCTGAGCTGTCATCACTGGGAGGGCAAGGGTCAAGCAGTTTTGGATACACATACAACGGGCTGGTGGTTAAATCTAGGCTAGAATTTGAGGACAAAAGAGTTTACCGTGGGGACGGGGTGGGCAAAGAAGGTGGGGCTTTTGATGTTCGGTTAGGTCTCGCTTTGGAGGCTGCGAAAGATGCATGATCCCAACGCTGTTCTCCGCCATTACCCACCAGCCGTTTATTTCCCCGCCCCGTGCTGCGTTCCTGGGGTCGTGAGGCAACGAGCTCTCGACCTGCAAAACAAAAGCCCTTTGTTTTTGCAGATTCCGCTCTCAGCTCTGGGGCTCACCACACGTAATCGGTTGCAGATGATAGTGAAACGCGGTGTGGCTTTCAGGGGTGAAAGGGCATGAATCGCTCGAGAATGAGGCAGAACAGATTACACGCTACTCGCCGAGGGACGAGGGAATAAACGGTGGGAAAGGAAAGACATGATGTGCGACAAACGTTACAAACTATAAGTGGTCGATGAGAAGAGTTGTTAAAAGGTCAAGTAAACGGGAGGGCGGATGGACCGGAGAAACGTTTGCAAGTTACGGTATGGAAAAAGATTCGACTAGTTCGGCATTTAACCGGTCATAGTCCAGGACCTGATGCCATTTCAAGTGCCGCAACTCATGGAAATTGCTCGCGCGAGTAAAACGGTGGCATGGATCAACCGAGAGGCATTGGAATATAAAGTGGCGTGCAAACATGGAGCCACCGAGTTGATGCCAGCGACGGGATATGAAAAGATGATCGGTATGAAACGCGTCGAGAAGATTGAGAACTTGGATATCCGAGGAGGAAGTGAAAGGACCCGGAGGACCGAGAACAAGAGCCCAGAGTAGAATACCAAGGGCCCAGATGTCTGTCCATGGTCCGATAAGATGGGGAAAGTCGCGTGTTTCAGGAGGGACGACATGTGCACTGGAGGTGCGAGAGATGTCGCGTAGATAGGATGTGGAAGGGAAGGAGGGAAGGTTAGGTTGAAGAAAGCAGGAGCCAAAGTCGACAAGATGAACGACGTAGTTGGCGGGGGTCGGGGTGTGAAGAAGGACATTGCGAAGGGTGAGATCCGCGTGGACGACACCACGCGAATGGAGGGTCTTGAGTGCAGAGAGGAGCGATGTGGCGATGGGAAGGAGTTGAGCGTGGGAGGTAGGGAGCGGATGTTCGGAAAGGGGTCGACCGGGAAGATGACGCATGGTTAGATGAAGGGCGGCCGGGGTGGAGTGAGCACGAACAAGGAGCGGGGTGTACGGGTTGGGCGGTCGGGAGAGGAGTAGAAGTGCGTTGCGTTCGCATTGGATGAGGGGAAGGAGATTGTGCTTTCGGACGTCGGCGAGGAGGTAGGTCTTGGTGAGGACGGGTGTGGGCGGTTGCGTGGGGAGTTGGGAAATGGTTATGACGGCCGGACCGGTGGTGGGTATCGTGCGGGGTGGTGGGGAGGATGGAGGGGGTGGGTGGGAAGGGCGCATCGTTGCACGGGCTCGGAGGCTGATGGGGAAGCGGGGGGGGGGGGGCGGTGCAGGGCTGATGGCGGGTGGGATGAGGGGTTGAGTCGGGGAGTGAATTTAATTTTTTTCAATTCGAGGTGGTTATTTTGGCTGGGGTTTTGGAGAGGGCCGAGGGCAGTATCCCGAAAAGGCGCCTCAAGTCTCCAAACACTACGGTACGGTACGGTATGTTTGACATGCAAACTCTTTTCGACCACCTTCATTTCCTGTCTCGGCCATCTCCCGTTCCTCGTCTCTGCAACCCCATCCCAGCAACTTGAACCACCTACTCCATTGAATACCAGCTGCGCGTCGCAAAAATCACCCACTCGTCCTACCGCGGCAAAACACGTTGCAACTAACATGGGAGTAAGTTTACAATCCTCGACACTGCCGCTCGAACCGATGGCCACTCGTTTCAAAAATACACAACCCCATTCAGCTAATTGCCGCCCCTCCCCTGATGCCTCACATGTGCAGCAAACCAGCAGCGTCCCTCGCGCCAGTCACTGACCACATCTCTTGTCCATGTTACTATTCCACCCTCTCAGGATATAGAAATCGGTATTGACACCGCCGCGCGCCCTCTCGCACGACGCCCAGAGTTGACCGAAGAGGCTAAAGAGGAAATTCGTGAGGCATTCGAGCTGTTTGATTCTGGAAACATTGGTTTTGTGGAACGTCGCGAGCTCAAAGTCATGATGCGTGCGCTTGGTTTCGAGCCCCGCAAGGAGCAGCTGTCGCGCATGTTGTTGCGTAGTGGCATTTCACCGCGACAGAATAGATCAAGTTTGAGGAGTTTATGGGGTTAATGTCGCTTATGATTAATGAGAGGAATATTCAGGAGGAGATGATGAAGGCGTTTTCGTTGTTTGATGTGGATCAGACGGGGAAGATTTCGTTGGCTAATTTGAGAACGGTAGCTGATCAACTGGGGGAGAAGATGACGGATTCGGAATTGGAGGAGATGATCAAGGAGGCGGATTTGGATAAGGATGGCTTTGTTAGTGCGACCGAGTTTGTTAGAATTATGAAGAAGACTGACTTGTGGTAAGGCGCCGCGAAGGGCGCCACGCCGCTTTGTGGTTTTTCCTGTATAGTTTGTCCGCCCGCATGGCACTTGTAGGTTCTCGCGTTAAACGGTTCGGCAGCTGTCAATGAACCACTTTACCGCTGTACACCCTTGGCAGAACGTGTGCCTGAGGAAAACGTCCCTACGATTTTTGCGCTCTTCAACCGCCTGATTGAAGCCCTGTAACGGGTAAACGTAAAAGGCATACTACACCATTTTTTTGGTCAAACTGCGGCGAACCGTACTTTTTCGCAATAAATTACGCCACCGACCACTGACCTGCTGCGGTACCACCCGCCCGAATCATCACCCATCTCAACATCGCCTACTCCCGCTCCAACTCACCCACACCCTCCCTTCTCACCCAAAAAAAATGCTCCGTCGCAAACCCACGCGTCAACAGCTCGACCAAGCCGACATAGACGATCTCGACCGTCTGCGCGCAGAATTACGCAAGGCCTCCGAAACAGCCACCGCTCTTGGAAACGCCATCAACCCCCCGGTGCTCGACAAGACGGCCCGCGACAAGGCCATCCACGGCCTCTCCGCCCGAGAGCGCATCGGCCTTGCAAGTGATAAGGGTACCGAAGCGGGGAAAGAGTCACGGGGAATGCCACCGCAGTAGTGGGAGTTTTTTGGGGTAGGTTTGTTTTATTTGGGGGTAGTATGGTTGGGGGGATTTGTTGGTAGGGGTATGGAGTGGTTTGAGTGGGCGGTGCTGGGGTAGGGGTTGGTGGTGCTGGGCGATGGACGAGCGGTTTTGAGTTGGGAAACTACTGTTTTTTGTGCTGTTTGGCGTCGTGTTGAAGTTTTTGTGGGAGGAGTTTATATGTAGTGGAAAGCAGGCGCTTTTATGGCGTAGAACGGTTTCGATTTTCTTCAACTGGAAAGGGAGTGGCAGAGGTTTGTCGCATGCCGGAGAGGTAGAGTGGTGGCAGTGGCTTGCAGCGTTGGTGATGGATTTGTGCGTCGGGTCGATGGCTTTTGAAAAGGCGGATTTTGGAGGGTGCAATGAAATCGCTGTGGGGATTTTGTGTTGATGTGATTGTTACTGAAGCAAGTGGTGCGAGATGACGAACTTTGGCGCCGTGCCAGCACTAGGCAAGCGTGAGCATTGGGCGCTGGGTGTCAGCTTGTAATAAAGTTATCTGTGCTCTTCAAAATGTGATTTACATTTGAATCGCTGGACGGTCGTGCGCCGCGCGGTGACTGTATCTTGCGAGTGTGCATTCATGCCACTCTTGACGGGGTAGTTTGACAAAAGGTACGATTGCAGGTATCGATTTTCAGATGGAGTTGGGACCAAGAACCCTTGTTGTTTCAGCTACGGACGGAAGGGGGATCTAGTACTGCTTTGATGGTCATCTGCCTATCTGACCGATGTACACTGCGGTTCAAATTTGTAAGATCTGCCTTCCATCGCGGAATTTTATTTCACCGAAAACCACTCGTACCAATTATTTGATGCGCCTTGAAACACCCCAAGTATTCCCCCAGGATTTCGTACGCCACCGGGAGAGGCGGCGGGGTGTTGATGGCGTCTGACCTCGAGTGCACTAAGATGTCAGAAGGCCGTGCATTCAGTGCGGGAAGTAAGTATTTTACCTCATATTGGACGCCGACTCGTGCTGCCTTGAACATTTGTCGGCCAAATACCTTCACTACGGCATTGTACCGGTTAGTCCATCCTAGGCCGTTTTTGCAAAAATCCGCTGCATGGTCACTTCGGTTGTCCATGGGCATGTCGCACTCCGCGCACTGCAGCGGCACAGTGTCGTCAAACACGTGAACTCCCAGGAGGCGGCGTAGCATCACTGCCCACATCTTCCTATAAGGTTCGGCTGACCGCAGACAGATGTGCGGTGAGAAAGGCTGTAGCAGGCGTCTCAAAGTATGCCTGCCGGCGGATCCTTCGCCGAATATCAGTTTCCGAATGCAGCACGGTGCTTGGAAACCTCTCCCATTCGTCTTCTTTCCAGAATACCTTTGCTGCCTACTTGCACCAGGCTCGATACAATATGCTGTGTGCGTTATCGGGCTTGTTTGCAAGACTGACCGCTGTGAGTGTTTCTGGGAGACCACCATGTCCGTCAGAGAAGCTTGGGTGGAGTCGTCGGACAAACTCGAGGAGGTGGCTATCAGCTGCAAGCTTTGTGCACAGGGCTGGGCTATACCAGGATCATCGGGGCATCTCACTTGTTCGGAGTCGATGATGCTGGCCGCATACGACGCTAAATTCAGCGTTGCCACGGGGGTGAATCCGTGGCCTCCGAGGCGCAACGGAAGAGCCACTTGCTAGCGGACCGCACTTGCCATCGGCGCGTTGTTTGACAGCGAGCAATATTCCATCTGCTCTTAGTCAAATCTCATTGCAAGCACGCTTGCTGCACTCGGCGGTGTTAGCTTCGTCACATGATGTAGCTTGAATGCCGAGGCACAAGCACGGTGAAGGTGGAACCGGATGCGAGCATCCCCAGTCCCGTCGATCAGCGACAGAGTGTTTTTGCATCCTGCAATTTTATCATTGAGAAAGTTTTCCAAGAATGAGGCGAACCGATCGGGGCGCCGACGAGGTCAAGCAGTGGTTGGAGAAATTCTCAGTTCGGAAGCGGTGCAGTAGGGGTGTCTGAGTGGCAGTATGGCGCGGCCACAATTGGCGTGTTTTCGCCAGCTTCGAGTACAGGCCATGATCAGGTCCTTTAGACCGCAGGATCTCGACTGCCTTGTCCAGCTCAGTGTGTTTGCCTAAGAGGGTGCAGTCATCCGCATACCATCTGTTAGATGGAGTTCTGTTTGACTGGAAATTTCTCTTCCCAGTGGATGTATGACAAGGGAGAACATCAACATGCTTGCTGCGTCCCCTTGTTGCATCCCCTCTTGGCTGGGGATGTCTTGTGTGATGCCGCAGTAAGATGAGCGACGGCATTTGACGAGCATACACCATGTTCAGAAAGCGGCATAACGACGGCACTTTGGCCGGCAGGAGGTCTATCATTTTCTGTCTCGAGAAGCGGTTGAACGCATTATGCACATCTACTGAAACGAGCGCGTAGTCTTCATCTTCACCTTTGTTTTCGACCAGTCTCCGGGCTTCGTGTGTAATAGAATCCAGTCCGAAGCACACTTCGTTGGCCACCTGCAGTGGGGCGACGTATTCCCTCGGGTCTTCCAATGCCTGGGGTAGGAGCACTTTTGTCACAAGTCGCCGCATTGTCGTCCCAATTGCAATGGGTGGGCGGATCTTGTCTGGCCGAGGTTGGATAGGCAGCAGAATCGCAGAGGAGATAAGGGGGATTGTCTCATTTGGGAGGCCTCCATGAGCTAGTCTCGTCACAACAGCCGTTAGTACCGAGATGCCCGTCACCCCCGCTTCAGGGCTCACCCGTGTGTTGGCCAGCAGCTGCAGGAGCCGCGGTGACATTCTGTCAGGGCCAGGTGCGGAGTTACGGTTCAGGCGTCGGATCACGCGTAGAACCGCTTCCTCCGAAATGTCCACCGGGGGCGGCAAGTCTCCCGCTTCTATGGGCCTCACCGGAGACTGCGGTGCTGGGTGCAGTTTTCGCAGGCTTTCGAATACTTGCGGGTCGCGCACGTCAGCAGTGTGTAACTAGTGCAGAGTGCTCATTGCACGCCCATATTGCGCATCTGCAGCAAGATGGGCTACCGTGCGGAATTTCGCGTCGCGCATTGCGTCGTTCTGTAGAGGACGTGGTCGGATCACTCGTTCTTCTTTTTTGTAGTGTGCTTGGATCGCCTCAGCCACAAATCGGCCCATTCACTTGCAGAAGAGCGGCGAATTCGCTCGCGGAGTGCTTGGCTTTGTCTTGTCTGGGATTGCCACCTGACTTCCCCCCGCTTTAACCGTCGTAAGACTGCAGTGGGAAGTGGGTGTACCCGGAGGAATGCAACGTGGACAACACCAGGATTCTCTGCGTTGGCTGCGGCGCGAAAAAGTGAGATGAGTGAGATGAGATGGCGGGGCTATGGAAGCAGGTCCCGGGGACCCGGTCAAAGATGTCGGAAGGCCGCAGCAGGCTGTGCAGCGCATCATGTACTGACGGAAGGAGAACATTCAACGGGGAGCGTTCTTGGATGTGGGTGGGCATATTTGCAGGGGTGTAGGGGAAAACCGAAGCTGGAGAAGGGACTGGTTGCGGGATGCCTTCGATCTATACACCGCGACCGCTGCACTCTCGCTGCTCCGATCTCGTCGATACCGTGGTCCACTGTACCGCCACCTGTCGCCCCAGGAGCACGTTGGACGAACCGAGAATAGAGCACAAGGAGGGCGTTGCTTTTCAATGGTAGTCGTCAAGGTTGCCCTTCCCAGGGAAAGAAGGGCAAAGAAACAGGTCCATAGTCCTGTGGTACCGACCACCTCGCGCCCGTCACCTAGTGACGGGAAGCTCCAATCTTCCATTTTGGAAGCCGCCCAATTTCAAACAAAACCCGAAGGCGTCTATGGGTAGACGTCAAGGCGCGAGAGTGGGGTTTTTACGGTCACGGAGAAGGACATTGACCTGCCTTTGATGGGACCATACGCGACCGAGCGATTGTGGGTTCCTGCTTGCTGCACGGACAGGTAGTATGTTCAACCCTTTCGACTTTACACTCAGCCTCGATGCAAACTGTACTGCAACAAAGTGCAACAAAACTTTGACCCTCGGCAGTTCGAAAGTTGCCCAGTGTTTCACAATCTGAGGGCCCGGCAAGACCGTCAAACCTCCATTCGTACGCCGTCCAATCCCCTCAGAAGTCGCAAGATATAAGGAAGCACCCAACGAACATGACAGGATCCCAGCGCCAGCTCGTCCTCAACACACGGTGCTGTCTCTCGTGCCAAGCAGTCTGCAGCCAACGGAAAGCATGTCTACTGAGCTCAACCATTTTACTGCCTCAATTGACGCCTTTCGTAACACCTGACCTGCGCCGCTACATCCCACGATGAGAACGACGAAATGCATGCACCCTTTCAGTAGCAACAACAAATTCGCAACAGGTTCCCCAGCTCCACTACATCGGAAGCTCGGAAGCTCAGAAGCTCACACTGGACCACACCCTGTCCAATATCATCACACGTGACTCTGCCCAACCGATCCCTCACCATCACTTCGCCTAAAAATAGCCCAAACGCCATGCAAATCACCATCGGGCACGGCGCCACAAATCACATTGTTGACGAACCGAGCCGTCCCAGTCATCACACCCCAACGGGACCCTTCCCAGTCACTGTCGCGCGACGCGCCTCCTCCCATGTCGTTTCACGCGCCTGTCCCATCACAGCAAGCACATGATCACAATAATGGTCCAACATCTCCGCCTCGGACACCTCCTCCAACGCGCGCCCCCTCGCCATATAATATGGCGGCGATATAGGCATAATAACACCCCCTGCCGCAGCAACCGTCGCCGCATTACGCGCCGTGATCGCGCTCCATGGTGACTCACGCACACATAACACCACCTTACGTCCCTCCTTCAAATTACAATGCACGGCACGACAAACCAGATTATCCGATATCCCGGCCGCAATCTTCGCAAGTGTCCCGGCAGTACATGGCGCTACTATCATCCCCACTGTGGGTACGGAACCTGACGCTATGGTGGCCGTCATGTTGGAGTCGTGCCAAATTTTGTGCGCCTTGGCCTCGAGGTCTCGGAACGGACCCACCTCAAGCTCGTATACTAGACGGGCGGTATTGCTTGCCACGAGCGTTACTGGCCATTGCGATTTGGTCAGTAATGAGCGCGCGACGTAGGCGCCTGAGGCGCCGGTCATGCCTAGCACCAGCTGTTGCATTGCGTGAGGGGTAGTGATAAGGGATGGCGGGGCTGGAAGGGAGTGCAAGGGAAGATTGAGACAGTCGTGGTAGGTGACATGGCGTTGAAGAATACGGAATGGGCGTATGAAAGAACGAGGTTGAGGAGCAGGTTGTTGCAGATGTTCTCGGTCTCACGTGTGCACGGTCTCGCGTGTGCTCGGGTCTCTCGTTTGGTGCAAGAATTCGGCCAGCGAGCAGGGCGAGGACCAATCGGACTCAACCCATGACTACTGCAGGATCTGAATGAAGTTCGTCTTGCTACAAACTGGTTTGTATCTTTGAATGTATGAGAAAAATCTGGGCAGGTCTGGAAAAACGAACAGAAACCTCATTGCATGAAATGAGAATGCTGTTGTCATCATGAAATGGCCTGTACTACATTGTACTCTACTGTACAGTACGTCTGGCGCAAATGGGCACCGCAGGCGCAAGTATGGAAAACGAAGCAAAGCTGCAAACAAATACAGCAGTCCAGCTGCACTGCAGTCAATGCTGGACGTCTCAACGTAGTGGGCGAAAAGCATGGGCAAGGGGTGGAACACTCGGAAGTGCCATGTACTCGAACTGGGGAATAGTACCGGGGCCTTTAAATACTAGCTAGCAGACATTGCTACTACGAAAACCGACTCAGTGCCATACGTTGGTATCACCATATGGAATTCCAAATTGGATGTAGACTAGAATGTGCATCGCGTAAGGCAGCCCGTCGAAAGGTAAATAGGCTCGAGGCTATCGGTCTCAACCCGAAGACAGTTCCAAGTGCTCAATTCGTCAAAGTTTGCCGGACTCGTATGTCGCTGACTATGCTCTACACCTCATGCCCACCGTAAGCGGAAGTTACCCGGGCAAAAACTCAGGGCTTCATAGACTCGACTACATCATCGTAGAATATACACTCGGATACATTGAGAAGACCCGCAGCCACGGGCTTCGCAAGTTACCGCGACATCTCAAATTCGCCAAACTCCGCGACCACATCCGGCGAGTACCCTTGAAGCCGCACTGATCGCAAGATGGCTCTGGGCACGTGCCGTACGTAAAAAAAGACGACAAGCGCGCCCTCTTGGACGCTATAAACTTCAGAGCCTTTAGACTTCGACACAACTTCCCCACGGACATGACTAAGGCAGACCTCACAGTCCAAGGTGAAACACTCTGCAGACTGATAGGGTAAAAATGGCGCCAACGAAAAAGGGAACCAATAACTAGTCGAGGTGAGAGTCGTTAGAGGGGTGGACGTGAAAGCTGAGTGACTGCTCTAGTAATTAGTAATCTACCATCGGGCTTAGAGACTAGCAAACTGATTAAAGTTTTTGGTTTGAAGTTGACTCCCAACTTGCTGTCCGTCTCATGGTAGAAGCATTTCATTTAGCTTATATAGAATTTTCCCCCAAACTTAAATATCGATAAAACTACTAGAAGTACCAGAAAATGTAGGAAAAGACTTCATGTGGACGGAAAGATTTTGACAGAAGATACTTGAAGGAAATTGAATGAAACTATTCCTCAAAATCTTCATCCTCTAGATCAGAACCTGGCACTTCCCTTAAGCCATCTTAAGTACCTATGTAGTCCCAACACACGCCCGTGGATGATCCACAATTGCCTATCCCTTCCTGCCACAAATAATGATCCCTTGAAGCCCCTCCCGCCGGGTCCATGGCTAGGACCACATGGTACAACCAATTCATTCCTTCCCCTTCCATATGACCCGTTTCGACATCCTCATCAGTATCCACGGACTCTTCATCTTCCTCTACTTCCTCCTCGGACTCATACTCGGTCTCCTCTCCTTCCATCCCGTAGAGCAGCTCGGAGGCCACCTAATCCTCGAAGCACTCCCCTACCTTACTACCCTCCTCCTTCGAGTCAACCCCCATTGATTCCTGTACTTCGACCTCCACCAGGTGACGAGCGATGAGCTCCGTCAGACGTTTCCTGGTTTGGCCACGGAGGCAGTCCCCGACCTTGGCTGGGCCCGAAGGGAATAAGGGAGAGACGGTGATGGGGCGAGGGTGACGGGTTTTGGAAATGGGCCGAGAAGTGGGTAGTTCGTGCATGATGGATGTCAGGCGGGGTGTGAATTGCCCATTCTTTGTTGTTGTAAGGACATGTATAAATTTTAGGGGGCCCCCGATGTTTTTAAAAAGCGCCAAAAGGTTCAGATTTGCAGGCCTACTGAATCAAAAAAGTAGGCGGAAATCGGTCTTGTAGTGGGAACTAGTTAGAAACGCCTTGACAAGGGGAATTTATTGCGAAAAACACGTGTATTAAACATATTCAGGGGCGCAAAAGATCAAATAAAAGGACAAGACTAAAGCGATTACCTTAAAAGGAGAATAAAATCGCTCAAAAAAGAGAAACATAAAAAGAAAAATGTATAAAGAAATGTAAATTTCGTCGCGTAAAAGAAAAAGAAAGTGGAGGGAGAAACAAAGGAAAAAGAAGTGACGAGAGAATCGTAAAGGGAGAGAATATCTGTGCGTAAAGATAATACCTTCAGTTTCTCTATTAACACGCCCATTTGCTCGAGACAGACGTCACACCCCATCATTATTCTCCCGAGTGTTCTTCCAATATCCTTTGTCTGTTTTCGAGAATATATGATTTTTCAAGCGAATAAGGGAATAATTGATTACCAATATGGTGCTCTATGAGGTACGTTCTCGTAATAGGTACTTCACTTCGTTTCATCGCTCCATATATCGGCTTGATAAAGGCAAGGTGTGGTCGAATACATTCTTCCTCCTCAACATATCCGAAAAGTCCCATAGTAGAATAATATATTTGGTACGCAAACTAGTCCGGAAGATGCCTGAGGAAGGGATGTCGAAAGGGGAAGAATAAAAGCACCAACACGAATGCATCGTCGTATGACAAGTTTGCTCCGAGTAGCGACCGGAAAAAGAGATAAATATCCACCATGAAATAGAAAATGATTCCAGCCTCGTTCTCGTCGCCTGTAAGATTGCGAAGCCAAGTAAAAACTCTTTTTCTAGCGACTACGTGTTGTGTATAGTTGTACAGTGGGTTTATGGATGCGAGGGTAGAAGCTTCCCCTGGCGGAGGGTCAACCCTACCTCTAGGGGTGCTTTAACTGGCTCTCGGCTCCCTCAGAGGGCGTCCGCGCCCCCTTCCCGGATGGTCGGATCCTTCCCAATACCCGTCTGAGGTCATTTTTACTTCCTCAGGGGGCTCTTTCACCCTCCCTGCGTTCCCATTCTACGGGGGCGTAATGTATGGATCCAATAGCGGGTAGGGGACCTAACTATTCTCCACGCCTTGAGCCAGTACACATCCCCAAATTTCAAAGTGTATGTGGGATTCTAGGGACCAAAATTCGTTCTGAACTACGTTGAAGTATGTATGCGACAGTTCCACAGGCGCAAATGAGCTGTAATGTTCAACAGCGTGGTGTTATAATGGAATCGCATCGGCGTATCCTCTGTTCTGAAACGAAAAAAGACTCTTAAAAATAGTCTTTGGTCATATAAAGAACAAAATGGACCAACCAGAGCCTTGAAAAAAGTGTTATGTTGATGTAAAATGTAGAATAGCTTGAATTTCAGCATATCATCTCGTCAATGAACCATTCCATTACCAATCCATTCGCCCGCTCTCCTGTCGCAATTCTGAGCATCATGTAATTATGCACAAGTACATTTCTTGGGATATTGTAGGTTCAAACAATACAAAGATACTAGGTTCTCACATGATACAGAATGAGGCGTCATGCGTGAATGTACCATCTCTACCTCTTTCTAGAACTTGATCAGAGCTTGTAATATGGGTGCCTTGCTTTTGGTTATAACGCACGGATCAGAATACTTCGTACGGAACGCGGACCACTTCACAGTCTATTGTAAAGCCTTACCCTGAATAAACAAAACCTTCGACCCGACAGAAATGTCCGCGGTCGTTCAAGGGAACCTTTATTTTGGTTCCTCTTTCTGACTCTGTTGCTTCTCCTGTTTTCGGAGGCTATTAATTCCATCTCTCTTCCCCTAGGTTACATACTAGTACATTTAATGCCCTGTTGCACCATTCTAGGTAAAAACTCATGTACTAGCTCGAACGGAGAGGCCCTATCGGTCCCTCTCTATGCCTGTAGTCATACAGAACCTTTGTCACGGCGTCCTCTCACGCGATGTCGTTTCACGGAATGATCCTTGATATGTCCCTTTTAACTGTTCCGACCACCCTCTCTGCCTTCCCGTTAGACATGGGTGAATAGGCTAGAACCGTTCTGCACTTAATTTCGTTTTCTCTCATGAATTTGGCAGGAGAGGTTGCCGTAAAGAAAAGTGAGGTGGCCGAAATGATTCTTATAGGCAGGTCAACAGGCTCGATTATTTCATTCCTTATAAATTCAATGACTACGTCAGCGGTGGTGTCCTTAACCGGCACTGCAGATGGCATTCTCTCAGGTGTTCAACTCTTATGAGAAGATATTTGTTCCCAGGAGGGGCTTCTTTAAGGGGCAGCGGAAGTTCAAGGAGAATGTTTTAAATAGCCCGGTATAATGGATAATGAGAGTTGATTTGTATTTTTAGCCTGGAGAGAACTTCGACGACCATCGCAACTTTTCACAAAGTTATAGATGTCTCTGTGCACTTCAGACCACCAAAATCTTTCCGTGATAAAGTTTTTCGTTGGACTGAGGCCCAAATGGCCTATTCCATCATGAAAGGTCCACAGAATAGATACTGTGTCTTTTTCCAATAAGATCCACTAGCCAGGGATCTGCTTTTTTTCAACAGAAATAGCTTTCCATTTCATACTGAAAATACTTTTTGGTTTCGTTTCATTCAGTCCCTGTGTTCCTCCTACACATTTTTTAATCCCCAGCCCCTTCAGAAATCGAAAAGGGGGTTTTAGTTTGGCTTCGAATTCAGCTGGCCCTTCCCTATCAACGACGGCTCTTCGGCACTATTTTCTTCTGCTTCTTCGATTTTTTCTTTTGTACCCTTTGATCTGGAAAGAAAGTCTGCTGACTGGTTGATACTTCCACTTCGTTAACTGATTTCAATTCGGTATTCCACGAATAAATTGAGCCATCCTACCAAGCGGTTGTGAGCAACCTTCTTCTTGAACGCAGTTTTGAGGGACTGGTGATCTGTTATCAACTTAAATTTTTCTAGTGAGAGAAGGTAGACAAGGATTTTTTTAGCGCAAACAAGGCAGTCAGGGCGTCTTTCTCGCAGACGGTATGCCTTCTTTCAACATCATTCATTGTACAAGTAGCAAACTGCATTGTTTACAAATTACCATATTAATCTCTCTGGGACAACAAGGTGACGACGGAATGCTCCGAAGCCTCAGCTTCGACGATGAACGGCTTCTCGAAATCCGGATATATGAGTAAAGGTGGCTCGCACAATTTCTGTTTTAGTTCGACGGAAGCGTTTCCCATTTCTGTGCCCCGATTAAAATTTCCGTGCTTTGAAGTTAATGTGTGTACAGGGGCAGCGATCTTAGCGAAACTTTGAATACATCGTCTATAGTACGATGCAAGGACAAGGAAGCTACGTAACTCTGTTTTTGACGTTGGTCTGGGAGAGTTTTTGATCCTGGAGGACTTTTCCGGATCAAACCTGATCCCGTTGCCGACCATCACATTACCAAGTAATTTGATAGAGGGCTGTGTAAAGAAGCCCCTTTCCAGTTTGATACTTAAATGATACCGTGAGATCCTGTCTATCAATACCATAATATGGTCCAGGTTGTATTCCAAAGTTTCTGACAATATCACCATGTCGTCTATATACAGTCTTACAATAGAGAGAACCTTTAATACTTCATTAATAATTCTTTGAACGGCATCCACTGCGTTCATAACACCCAGGGGCATCAAGTAGAACCTAAACGTCCCTAGTTCCCAGACAAACGTCTCCATCGCTTTGACTTCTTTGGATAAAGGGATCTGCCAACATCCTTTGTACAAGTCTATAGATGTAAAGTAGCGCATTCCTTTGAATTATTCCAGAATATCTCCCATGATTAGGAGAAGGAATATATCTGGGATCATTCTTTGGTTAAATAGGCGATTGTCGACACAAAACCTCGACTTCCCATCTTTTTTGGGAACGATCACAACTGCGAAAGACCAAGCTGACGAATTTGGCTCAATAATTCCATTTTGTAGCATAGTGCTGACATTTTCTTGTATGGTTCCCTATCTATTTGGTGGTTGACGTCGTGTCCAATGATAAACCGGGTCGGTGTTTGTCAGCTCGAATGAGTGCGTAACAGGGATTTGGGCCGGGTGTCAGTCCCAAGCGTTTCAGGTGATCACCTCGTTTACGGTAAGTATTGCAGCACACTTCTCCCCTTCAAGGAGATAAGGGTGCTTCAGCTTGTCATTAATAGCGTCCAACTTTTCTGATTTGTTCATCACCTCTATGGTCTTAGCAACCTGTTCTATCTTGGATTTTTCGTTGGCTGCGTGTGGGGTGGTAAGCGCACACGAGCAGATCTAGGTTGAACTGTGGTTGAAACTTTGGCTGAGGCTGGCTGGGTTAAGCCGGCCGCTCCAAAAATGTGTTTATATAGAACTAGAGATAGCTTCATGCTAAAGGAAAATGTAGTCTAACAGTAGGGAATGAAAAGGGTTCCCCGTAAAACAGCCCTGAAAGGTCGTAAGTAGCACTTTCAGAATTGCAGTCGGCACGAGGCCATACTATGACGAGAAGTAAGACGTAACTTGGTCCAGGTGGCAATGGATCAAAAAGCAAATTTTGATTGGTAAAGCAGTGATATAATAATACAGTGTGAAACCCGCCCGTAACTATTACAAGTGTACCAATGGGGTCAAACGCTATGCTCAGAACTGTAACGAAAATTGTAATGGATGCCAAGTGCCTAGTAGCCCTGGTTGTAAGGTTAACGGTAGTTAGAGTTTACATTACAGTGGATGCAGTAAATTCGTGTAACGCTGTAAGGCCTGTGAAATACCACGTCACAAAGGAAGGTGAACCTGTGGAATAAAAAGCTGTGGGCAAAATATGATCAACTGTCTTTAAAGGCTTTTTTTCTGAACCCTCAGTACTTAAAGCAATTTTGCGCCAGGGGGAACATCTAAGGGCTTCTCCTGCTATTATGCGGCGTTGTTTGATATCTCGGGTGCGATCTTCGCGTAAGGCCACTTATTAGTGGATTTTTTCCGGCCGCGTCGTCTTATTGCCGACTGTATGGTAACTGGAATCTGGATCGCCGCAAGTGAAGTTTAGAATTTTCTCGTGAAGTTCAGAATTTTCTCTTCGCCCGATTCTGTTATTTCTTTCTCCATCGCAAATTCGGAGCCATCTTTATCATAAACGGACGTGAAATATTCGCTATTTGTTCCACTCCATTGTTCCAAACACGTTCCCTTGTCGTAATTCCATGGCAACCTCGCTGGTTTTCCGTCAATTTGGACTACGAAAATTTGGTTACCCAGGTCGATACAAGCTTTTAGTTGCTCTATTCTTCGGCAATCTATGATTGTGTCAACAGAAAGATCTTGCATCACGAGGAAGTCCAAATTCACTTTCATTCCTGCAAAAATTACTGAAAAATTTTCCGTAATTCCAAGGCAGTGAGACACAGTCCCATACGTGACAGTTATCCTCCTAGGTGTCGGGAGTATGTCGCTGATCGTACTAAAAATTCAGACCAAAAGACCGCTCTAACTGCACAATCCATCAATTCTTTCAGCAATTTTATTTATATGTTGCGCTTGTTTTCTTTATTAGTACTTCCATTCTTTTCTTGGCCGAACGGAGCACACCCCTCGTTCCAACTGGTCCACTACAAGGACCAGTGTACAGTGGTGACTATGCGCGTAAAGAATTACGAAAGCGCTAGCTGCACTCACAAACCAACTGCAAACAGTACGTTTAGGTTGGTCATAATTGATTTTTATACGAGTTATTCTGTAAGAAATCGATTATATACTATTTTCAGTACTTCTGAAGCTATGGGCCCCTAGGTCTGCTATTATGGACAAAGATAAAACCATTATTAACTGGAATTTAGGATGAGGACGATCCAGAAGATAAAACTAGGTTTTAATCTGGAATTATCAGACCATTGAACTTCAGAACCAAGCTAAATAGCTTCGAAAATGAAGCCACAAGAGGGTAGACGGTGTTTTCGCTGAATACCCCTCACACTTCTAGGATGGATTCAACATGGGAATATACGTCATCGAAATACATGCCACTCCTATGACCCGCTCTGGAAAGGATACCACATATATTTTCTATATTTTCTATGGGTTTCAAAACAGGGTTGTACGGAGGCCACTACAAGACTTCAACATATTCATTCCACAACCATTTCGTAACCACCCTTGACAGATGAAAAGTAGCTCTATCCTGCAAAAGTACAGCCAAAATGCAAATATTCACTAAATGAAGGAAAATATTTTCAAACTCTGGAGAAATTCGTTCCCATCAAAATAGCTGTAAAGGAAAACAATTGACCCTTTCTGATTTCCTTTAAAAATTACCCAATCTATAACTTTTAAATCCCCAATATGCATTTTCGGTAATGTAGGCTTTGGTTTACTTGACTCCTGTCATTTCAAGTCTATGCCATTATGCCCATCAAGATTGAATTTCTTCTCGTCTGGCCAAACGATAGAAGACCAGTCATAGTAGCTCCCACCCC
Source organism: Kappaphycus alvarezii (assembly GCA_002205965.3). NCBI lineage: Eukaryota > Rhodophyta > Florideophyceae > Gigartinales > Solieriaceae > Kappaphycus > Kappaphycus alvarezii. The sequence goes on along the minus strand of NADL03000492.1, from coordinate 624,488 downwards.
CTCTCCCTATGGTCAAATTATGGTTTTCACGAAATATCTCTGCATCATCCCTGGAATAGCCCGAAATTTCTTGTACCGCATGAATTTGGCGTCTTGTAAGCTTCTACGGGTTGTAAGTGTGCTGCAACCTAGACTAGGTGACTTTATAGTGCTTTATGATCTACTCCCTAACGATTTAGACTCTTTTATGATACGAATTTTACAGAGAAGCGAAAATTTATCTGGCCTTACCACCGGAAATTTTTCCCACAATCATTTTTCGGTCGTGGAAAGTTGTAGTGTAGTGTTGCACTTCTGTTCAGCTCCACAATAATCTCCAATGATAGCCATAAATCGTACGTAAACGTAAGATTATTTCCTTTCTCTTGATCGATGAGCGTCTTAACCTGTTCTATGTTTTGGAAATTGATAACGGCAATCTTACTCAAGGTTTCAGAGATTTTAATGAACTAGTAACCATTTGAGGTGCGATGATATTCTCATTTCTTGTCATTTCGCACCATGATGTAATGGAACGGAAACGTTCATATTTCTGAGTAGCAACGCACTTCGTGTGCTGTTTTTGGGCAATTGAAACTATAGATCTCAATAACTGTTGATACGAATCTGCTCTTACTCCACACTCTATGAAACTTCTTTAAAAAATCTTCCTTCTCAACCTGATGCCGACACTGACGGTACAGCGCATTTCGTTCCATCGGGCGCCGCATCCTTTTATAAATAAGCAAACCTTTGTCAGACGACCTCAAAGTAACCCGAGGTTGCTTAATAGCTGCAAAGCTATGCAGTTTTAAAACAGATAACACGTGATCGTCTTTGTTCAATATCCTCCAAAGGGACAGTTTCATCGAAAATTTCTGTCCTTCTACGCATAAGTAGGAGCTTTTATCTTTAATAAAATTTTAAAATGAAGCATATGTGTAGGAAATGGAAACCTACAGTAGATGCTCACTAGCTTCCACAGACGGGCAATGAAAGCTATTTTATACCTACATTAGTTTATTTTAACTGAAAATGCTGCTACTTGATATGAGTTCTACGTGCCTACTTGTAAATGTCGAGCTCAAAGTCATTTTAGTCCATTCATTTGCAACATTTTTTGTCTTATCATTCTATAAGATTCCTTGGTAACTTATCGAGTGGCAAAATAACAGACAAAAAAACAGAAAAAAAGAAGAAGAACAAGCCAGAAAAATGTTTGTATGTTTTTATTTTCCCCTAGTTCTGAAAGCGAACAGCACTTGCCGCTTTCAATGGTACTTTTGTGGAGGGTATTCAACAATCATAAGCGAAACGATGACTTTTGCTGGAAAAGCATGCCCTGATATCAACTCATTACTCTTCTATTTTCACATGGCGTTGCCAAAGTCGAGGATACGAGTGAAGAGAAGGCCCAAGCATTGAAAACGTAATTAAGGGGAAACGAATTTCAGTTCTACTATGGAACTTTAATTGATGAAGCAAAGTTGACTGAGGAATGTCGAAATTATTTGGCAATCTGTACTGCTCTTCGAGAAGAGCTCTACGCAAGGTCAGAACCAAAAAAGGCAGTTGAGGAAGCATTTTCTATGTCAATTCAAAGTGGAGACTATCTGATTTCTTTTCTGGGGAATGCTGACAAGGCGTATAAAAGAGCGGAGCTCTCATTAACAAAATATGTTCATTCTTTCAAAATTAGTTCTGGTTGATGTTGAAGTACAGTACTTTGTAGTATTTCACGCGCAAATGTGGTTTGCAGAACTCAAGAAGTGTTTCTTGGACCCAAGCTGCGAAAGAAATGTTTTCAGTGAGATCTAACTCCCGCACTCCCATTTTAGTAATCAACTTCGTGGTGACGTAAAGAAAAGGCGAGCGAATGAGACTGAATATAGGATCGACGAGCTCGTGTCACAGCTTGCTGACCTTGACCTCATTATAAAGGATAATAATACTAATGGGCAAGTGTGTATTGCTCAGAGTTCATCAAAAAAGTTAAATGTGCTTAGCTACTGCTCAAACTGTGGACCACCGGGTCATATAGATGAAAACTGTTGGAAAAAGTATCTTCGAGAGAAAAAGTGCTCCTTCCGCCGTAAAACCAATTACGACGAGGACGGCGGCCGGACTAAAAGGAGGCTCGAATTGCAGCAAAAGGATAGAGGGGAGGAGGGCGAGAAAGTAACAGTAATCTAGGAAGAAAGTCCCCGAGGTAGTGCCACCTGCTGCAAATCGTCGGAATAGAGAAGGGGGGACTCTGCCGAAGCACCGTGTGTTTGGGCGTTTCGGGGTCAGGCGAATTTCTGCCCTCTTAAGAAACGAAGGAGCCCCAACCTAACTCCGTGTTCAAGTTCCTATGCAGTCGCAAAATTAAAATGCAAAGGCGAAGAATAAGACAAACTGGAAATAGGAAGACGAATGGGGTAAGTAAATAGCTCGAGGGGTACGTGGAACACCATGATTACATCTTGAGCTTGGACCAGGCAAACGACGGGCTCAAATTTGGCCAGTTGCTCCGGGATGACATGCGGAAATCACAGAAGACAATATATCATTTTTACGCATTTCATTGCGTATTTAGCTACAAAAAAGGAAGATTCATAATATGGATCCTGCTTCTAATGGTGTTAGTGTGATTGAGGCAGACATACAAGAAGAGGATTCGAGGAAAATGGGCCCTATGGACATTTAGGTGTATGTGAAAGAGTGCCATGCGTTGTTGGACACGGGATCTAAACATAAATTGTTGCCATTGCAGTTATTGAATGAACTTTCTATTCAGCTGCATAGGACTATGCGCTTCTCCACGGTTGCTGACAACATACAGCGATTGAATATGGAAATTTGAAATGCGTGCTAGTGACATTAGGTTGTTGCACGGTTTCCGTAGACTTTGCTGTCCAGTCGATTATCCGGCTGATATAGTAATTTTCAATCCTTCGCGAGATTCGCTTGGGACAGTCATTGATATGACGACGCAAATGGTTTCGTTTAGGATCGGCGTTGGACCAAATTTTTTTTCAGAGTTTATTGTCATTCGTTATTGAGGACGCCCGGGAACAAGAGATGATGAAGGTGAATTCAACGACAGCCCTAAGGAAGAATAAGAAGGCGTGGGTGGAGAGGGAGGTGATGAATCTAGTGAAGTTGTTATTGACGCTCCCGAATGGAAAGTTGGCCATGAGAACCCAGCATATCTGATCTGCACATGGATGTGGATGAAGTCGAGGAGGAAGCGCACAACGCAAGGTCCGGGAAGGAGATGAAGTCACCTATGAGTAGCAAGGGGTCGGTAACATTTGTGGAGCCTGCCCACGGTTGTAGTGAAATTGGCAGTCATACTGTAATGCCACCGCCAGAGCTGATTTTGGTGATCTTTTTTGATCTAATTTTTTGTGCAGGCCATACCACTGACATTCGCAGTTACTGCAGTAATGGTATTTCTGTCGACTGCCGACTACCGACGGCATTAGTACTGTATATCCACCCGAAAGGGCCCGAGAAAGCTTGTCAAGGAATCCTCAGCTCCCAACTTCGACCTGATATTTTCGCAGGAGAAAGGCACCTACTGGGCCAAGTGTTAAATTTGCTCATCTTTAACTTGGATATTTATTACTTGGTTGACATTGACTTCACTTACCCCGCCGTCTTAGATAATCCTAACCTAGCTAACTAGTATTTATACCTTCATAGCCACTAGGGCCCAAGAATAAACAGCTACCTAGATGATGGCTCTGGAATTGACTCCTAACTTCCGCCTTTGCAGTAATCTTGCCAATGGCAACTTTTCTATAGCTAAATTTACCCGCCTGGGTTCCCCCTCAATTTTTTCAACTCTATCCAATATTATACTACCTCTTTTATTCTTCTTCTGTGATTTTTACTCACACTTGGTGCCCCGGAATCAAGCGTTTATATACGAGTAGGAAATTCAAAGTTTTCGTTAGTGAAAACACCCTTATCTCCGAAGAGATAATAAGCACTGCTGACTCACTACTTCCTCTCTTCTTACAAACCTTGCGCCACAGGTGCCTCTTATTTTTTTACCCAATTCTTCTCAAGGTTCTAGCAATCTGCGGATCCCGGTCCGTTCTTACAACACGGAGGAAAATTATACCGTCCAGCCGTCCATGGAGTCAACCCAGCCCTACCCCCTCTAACTTCTCCTCGCCATCTGCTGAGTGTACTACCGAAAAATAGGGTGCTTAAAGAGAAAGAGATACAACGAACACCCTGAGGGTTTGGGTATTTATGTTGTTTTTCTCATTGTATGATGGAATTCACTACCTAGACGAGAAAAACTGCGCACTACGAACTGCACTACAATGATATTCCGCATTTTACGGAGTTAGATGAAAAAAATTGCTTTGTTGATATCAGTGACGAAGCACATGCCGAAGAACGTATAGAAGAGGTTCTTGAGGACATTATTGGAGGGTGAGATTGTGGTTACATATAGTGGTGACGAATCACATCCACGAAGGTCCCGTTCACCCACAGGTTTCAGCTAAGCGATTATACTCCAAAATTTGAACCAGAAATAAGAACATCGCCGCTACTTAACGCTGTAGTCAGAGTAGAACTTAAGAGAATGATGAGTGCTGCGATTATTTGTCCGTCCAATTCGCCATAGGGTTTCGCAGTAGTTGTCACAGATAAGAATGACGGGACGCACCGTTTTGTATAAATTTTAGGCCTTTTAAAAAAGAATGAAGGCAGATGGTTAGCCAATAACCTAAGTTGAGGAAGTAATTGATGCCATGGTAGGAGGTCAGCTGTGCACCAGTCTCCACTGGTTCACGGGATGTTGGAATATTCGACTGGATGCAAAGTACAGGAGATGAATATATTTCTTTATGAATATAATTCCCTTTTAATTTTATTCATGCTATTTGCCGTCATAAATAGTCCACTTTTTATCAAGATAGTGGCGAAAATCCCCTTTGATGACCTTATATTCGTGACAGTCTACATTAAAGGCATATATGTGAAGGCAGAGAATTGGGAAACAATTCTGATGCATTTGGATATCGTCCTCGGACGACTACTATGGGTTGGATCAAAGCTCAAGCTGAAGAAATTCACCTTCGTCAAGCCAGAGAGCGCAATACTTGGACATGTCGTCGATGTGAGAACAGGCAGGACGGATACTGCAAAGATAAGAGCAATATAGAGTGCCCCGGAGCCCACGACCAAGAAGGAACTTCGATCCTTCCTCAGCACGGCGTCGTACTACCGCCGATTTATCCCAGGGTTCGTGCACATCGCTTTTTCACTTCATGAGTTTACTAGTCCAAACATGAAGTTCAAGTGGAACGATGATGACAGAAGGCATGCGCTGTGTTGAGGGAAGTCATGACGCAGCCACCCTTGCCGCTAGTGGCAGACCTACATAAGCCATTCATGGTGTACATTGATGCATAGTGATATGATGTAGCGGCAGTATCAGTCCAGGATGACGAAAATTGGAAGGAAAATCCAGCACAATTTTCAATCCGTGCTTTGCAAGCTGCCAAGAAGAGATCCATCACATTCGAGCAGGAGGCGCTAGCTGTCATCTTTGCTCTCAAGAAATTTATACCGTAATTATTGGGTTTTAGCTTTGTTTTGTACTCTGAACATGGGACCCTACGTTCTGTATTCGCAAAGAAGGATATAAATCGAAGCCTCGCAAGGTATTTGGATGTTACTGCAGAGTTTAAGTTTCAGAGCCGCCATAAAAGCGAAACGCAAACTATGAACACGAACTACTTGTCCCGCTCCGGCGCAAAAATTGACGAGGAGAGCGATCGTACGCTGAAGGACAAAGTCGAAGAGTACTCGATCGGTGATGAAGTGGTGGCGATGATCGATGTGTCTGAGACGGGCGGTCGGTGCGAAGAAGTTGTTTTGGAACAAATTAGGAAGTACCTGAAGACGATGAGAACAGTGGGCACATTAAAGAGATACCGGCGCCAATCGAATGCATACCTAGTCTCCAAGGGTAACCTGTTACATCGGTAAGGAAAGGGTCTGCGAGTAGTGCCCCGTATTGAAAGGAGAGAGAGGTTGTTTGATGTATTGCAATGATATTGCGGTGCATTGGGACCGAAGAAAAAAGAAGCAGTTCGTCCGCAAAAGGTTTTGGTGGCCTTACGTTGTGCGGGATGTCGAGCACAATCCTTTATTAAACAATCAGCGGTCTTTCGAAACCTTCTCGATGGACTTTGAGGGACCACTTCCAAAAAGAGATATCGGCAACGAATACATTCTTGTGTGTGTCGAGCACTCGAGAGGCTGGCCTGTAAAACGACCGACAAAAAGAGAGACAGCAGATTTCGCCATTGAATTTGTACGCAGGGAGATTCTCCAGTAATTATGTGCTCCAAAGCAGTGGCTCGCAGACCACGCCCCTCCATTCATGGCCAAATTATTTCGAGTATTCGTATTCAATAATGGAATTAAATGGAAATATTTAAGGGAGTATGCATCAAAAGGGAACTGCAGGGCGAGGCGCATTGTAGCAACAATGAAACGTGCCCTCAGTAGAGCCTTCATGTCATTTAACAAGGATTGGGATGAACTTACTCCTCGCGACGCGCAAATTATTCGCGCATGGAAAGGAGTAGATGGAGTCTCACCTTTCGAAGCATTGTTTGGTGTAAAAACGTGAGGGTTCTTGGGTGTTTTTCTTCCTGTAGAATTGAAAAGCATATCCCCAAATCACTTAGATGTAAGGTTAGTCGGGCTTGCGCGCATCTGGGCTCAGAGAGCCGGAAGGTAGATGCAGAACAATAGTCATGAAAATTTAGCGGCACATCAGTATAAGGCTAATGGCTTCTTGTTGATGCGCAAGAATCAAAAGCCGACGGCTTTGGAGTCAAAATGGATGGGACCATACATAGTCATCGACGCTAAACACCCAACGTATATGTTGAGAAAAGCAAGCGGGCTGAAAACGAGGCGCCGAGTACATGTCAAAAAGTTGCGCCCATTCCTCATGAGAGAATCAGGTCCCTTTGTGCAGTAACCAGCAAGGTTGGGTTGGATTGGAATTAGGACAGGGTCGTCCGGAAGCTTTAAGATGCAGAAACAAGCGAGGATATGAGAGCAAGCAGGGGAAACGCTTGTCGAAATGTGGTGCTTTGTTGGGGGGAAGAAAAATGACGTCACTTAATGTGAGGAGATCCAGAAAGGGAGTTCTGAGGCGTTTGTAACGAGTGGGAGGAAGAAAGGATAATGGTGTTGTGACGTGAAACTGTTTTTTTGTTTCGAGATGATGTTGGGAGGTGAGTAATTGAGTTCGTGTTACAGCAATTCCAATAATTTCAGGCGTAGAATGACATGGTGGAAATGCATTGGTCAAGAGGAAGGTACTGAATTTTTTACACGCTGCAAAAGGCACGCCATCCCCCCTCCGTACGACGCGGCCTCCCTTCTGTCTACACGAACTCCCCTAGTTTGCGATAAAATACTGTACATCCTCAGCGCTACTCACATATCTGCACTCGGTTTCAGGAGTGGCTATTGTATTGTTGTGCGGCTTCGCTTACGGGGTATTTATACCAGACTGTTTGAACGGCAGGCCAGTCAGTGCACGTGGCAGACGAATACCACCCGATTAGCTCTTAGCTAGCAATATAGTCGAATCCTGCAGTGGATACCGGTAATACTAATACCATAAAGTTGATCTCAAGGTTCAATTATCGTTAAGGGATACGATTTGTTTTTAGTGATGTAGTAGCTTTCCTGTTCTTATTTTGCTGTGGGGGTACAGCAATGTCTCATTAGAAGGAAATGATGTGAGTTCGACCTGTCCACGTGTTTCAGCCCATTCATTTGTAACGGGTTTTGTCATCTAATTCTATAAGTTGCCCTGTTAATTTGCCGAGTGGCAAACAAAAAAGGAGAGTAGCAAGCCAGAAAAGGTTTTGTGTGATTTCATTTTTGCCTGTTTCTCAACGCAGACGGTACTTGCCGCTTTCCCTACTGAAAAGAATTATGCGGCCACGTCTCAACTGTTGGGATTTATTTATTTCTGTTATACTGTACGCTATCAGTTGGCTCACATCCTACAAATGGACTGATTATCTCTGGTCTGGCACTCTACATTATAAAGGAAAAGCAGTGCCGCACTTTATCCCAGCACCACCAGCACCAACATAGTCATCAATCAAACTTATATTATACCAAGTAGAAACTCCTGAATGTCAGCCGTAAGTTGATCAAAGGCCCCGCAGGCACATAGGTAGTGCGCTCTCTCAACCAAAAAGCTTTGAATAGCTGTTTTAGGCGTACAGTTTGCCCCTGTCCCCCTCAAACGGGGACAAAACAACATTCATTAACATACTTTCGCCCTCACCTACCCTGTGCTGTTGACTTTCAATCGACCGCGCTTCTTGATTCTGTTCTTGTGTTGGTCTAGTCTGGTCTTGATGTTTGGTTGCTTCCATTTTAACTCTCTATCTGTGATCTGCTTGTTCTTGGTCTCTTACTTTTTGTCCGGGCTTTGGGTATGGTTCAATATTGGTGGTATGGTTCTGTGGTTGGTCTCTTTCTGCGGCTGATCTGTCGTGTTTCTTGGTGGTTGGCCAGCTGATGTGGCTACTCTTGATTGGTCGTTGGTTGTGGCCTCGCTTCTTTCTTCTTCATCTTGCCCGGGTGTTTTCACTTGTAAATCTACTTGGCTCGCTTTTTGTGATTGTTTACTCTGTTCTGTGGAACTTTTGCTACATTGCTTGCTTTTTTGTGCCTTTTTAAATATATATAGCTTGCTTTGGTCACCTAGTTCTGGGTATTACTGTAGGTTATCTCATAAATAGTAATTTAACCAATAGCTTTATTGTAGGTAAACAAAAGGTGTCTATGATACTGACCAGTGGGTTCCAAATGTCTATGTTGGGTGATATACAAGAACACTTGGAAAACTTCTTAGATTCAGGGCTTGATTCTAATTAGGAACGGAACTCTGCCCCTGCTCTCATTGATCACGAGTTCATGAGTGCCGCGAAGGAATTACCAGGAAAGAATCCTTTCTCTCCCCCAGAAACGCCCGGTTCCAACCCCTTTCCGCCCTAGCAATACCAGTAGTAAACTTAGATACCGTCCCACTCCCTTCCGGCCAACCTGTCACCACGGCTCCCTCTCCTCCAACTCCGCCTCCTTTCGCACCGTCTTTTACTTCTGCCTCTTCTCCTCCGCCGCATCTGCCACTCCGAATCTCCAAGCTTTAGGCCCCTGCCACTACCACTGCGGCTTCGAGCGACCGTGAATCCAACTCTTATTATCTGAAGCCTATAGAAGAAGGGAGTTCGCACCAAATCTACTGCATATATGTTACTGCCGTATAAGAAAGAAGAAGAAGAAAACAAATATTTCAAGTCTTTGACAAACCATGCTACCGCAAGTTTTCATCCTACAAGCAGCTCAACGTCCACATGAAATGGAAATGCCACATTTAAAACGTCTGGAAACTTCAAAATCCGAGGGGTTTGCACAGCGAGCTGTGAAATATCATTATATATAACAAACCTGGCGCTAATCGTCATGAACTCACCAAAAAGCACTTCAGGTACGTGTGAATCCACTTAGGCATTCGTTAAAGTAGTTCCAAACCCCCCTTAACATTCTAAGGAACCTAATTTGCTTACTTCTATTCAACAACTCAGTACTTCTCCCTTATAACTCCGGCAACTTTGAAGGCAGGCCTCAAGATGGTCACTCTGAGGTACATCCAGATATACCTTAACGCGTATAAACCAATATCTCAGTCTTTTTGTAATGTTAAAGCTTCTCTTTCTCTTTAAATAAATGCCGGACCGCTAGCTTCACAAGAAGATGCGATAGCTGGCCTCCGCGAAGATCTCCCTGTGTAAATATTTTACAACACAGAATTAATTTCTGGCCCTTCGGTGTCTTTCATGCACCTTAGCGATTATATCCAACTTCAGGGGCTTTAATATATATTGCACCCAGAAATTAGCGTATTCCCTGGGGAATCCCATCCATGCTTTATCGGTCGGAAAAGGACAAGGATGAAGCATACGTCGTACTCGCTCGTGCAAAAAAGCAAGATTAAATCATTTCACACCATCAACTTAATGAGAAATCATGCTAATTCGATGACTCGAAAGTTTTTTACAGCCCTGCAACTCGTTTCAAGTACACGGAACAGTTAACTGGTAAACTTAGTGAGGATATCAATGAATAAAAATCCAAATACCCCGATGCAGCCGCAGATTGTGAGCTTTCTAATTAAACCAGTTACAATAATTCCGTAAGTTTTTAGAGTTACAATACTTACATAACGTTTTGAAATGTGAAGCGAAAAGGCTTTTATCGTGAGCATATCTCTGGGCGCTGTGTAACGATAACAGCAGCGGTGCCTATAATGACGGAAGAGTACAAAAGTTCCACTGGTCAGAATCGAATTTGCAAACACTTGAAAAGCTCAATATTATCCGCTATAATCGAAGGTAAATGCTTTACTGTGTTCGAGGCTTTGGAAGGACGAACGGGAAAAATCACTAAATTTGCTCCGAAAGGTCCTTCGGAGCACCGGTCTGAGAAAAACAAAGTCGAACATCTCTATAAATCAGTCATTGGTGCACTATTGGCTAAAGAATAGATTTGGAATACCTTATCTGCAAAACTGCAGTGAAGATTTGAACAGCTATAAACTTTTCTGGATTCCATTTGGTTGATGAATAAGGAAGAAGTTGAAGGAAACCAAAGGAATACAAAAACTAGAGGTCGTTCAGATCATTCATTAAGACCGCACGCGCCTCCGACTATTCCCAATATTCCTAGTCTTTACTTCAACCGTGGAACATACGGTAAACCTTGTAAAACAGGATAGAGATCTGCCGCAACCGCTTCGAATATAATTCTTCGTGAACAATCGAATCGTTCGAATGGCTATCTTAAAGAAACCCCTCTTAAAAAGGGTGTTGCTCGCTTCGGAAAAGTTCGTCATCTTCACAATTTTGGAGACGACAATCATTTTACTCGGGAATTTTCTATTCCTCGGAATGTCATGACTAATATCAGCAAAAAATTAAACATAAATCCTGGCCATACAAAGCGAATACTCTTCGAACTATGTCAACAAGTCGAAGATGCTATGTTAAGTGACTATGAAGATCTTCAGAAGCCGTTCAACGACACAGAGGAGAAAGCAGAATGATCCAACGAAGATGGAGTAATTTTTGCCCTAAATGAATAGGCAACCCCGGTTACCGCTCAAAAATTTTCAATTACATAATGGATCCCCACACAGAAAGCTTTGATGTAGAATTTGATACTACTGATTTTATAGAGGGAACAGCAAATTACCCTTCTGTATGAAAAGTTTTTCATTTGTGCTGCTCTCAAGAAAAGTAAGTCCCCGTATAATATCAACAGAAGATCAAGTTTCAGTCGATATTTCTGCTTTCATCCAAAAATGATATAGTCTCTTACTGTTTTTCTGACTGATGCGGAAAAATTGCCTTACAAAACAGCCCAAACTTGAAAGAAATAAGTGAATGGAAAGGCGCATGCATTGATACTCTTTCACAAAGAGCAGTCATTGGTCTCCAGCAAGCCCTTACTTATTATCGTTTAGTTGGCGCCAAATTCAGAATGTAGAAACGCAGGAATCTATGCAGTTTCGGACTAAACTTCCAGCGCACTATCGGTTCAATTGGCATTCATATAACTCTGCCATCTCCTATATCTCTCCAGGTTGAAGTTTGCAACTCATATATACTATTATTGTTCGGACTTGACAAAATTGACAAGCTACCATTAGATTTCAACAACGTGGAAAAAAGCTCTGTCCAATCCAGTCCTGAAATGGGAAATGCCTTTTGCTTTGCAAAAATTATCATGCTTACCTCCTATAAAATCAAAAATCATCGATTTTGTGATAGTGAGCAACCTAAACTTCATCGAGTATTTTACCACCCATCCACCGAAAATTTACTGAGACTTCTCAAAAGAACTCGACCTACGGAGTGTGATTCCAACGCAAACAAGTTCTCGAAAAGATTTCCGGACATTGCGACACATGTCAGTGTCTTGGTCCTATACCTTCCCTTTTTAAAGTATCCATGCAAGGTATGGAAGATTTGTTGTTTGAGGAAGAACTTTCCCTCGGTTATTTTGTTTCTCAGAAATCATCCAGTTCTTCATTTTATCGACTCCGCGAGTCATTTTTCTAGCGCCGTTTGTCTAGATCAGAACTCACGATACAATTAGAGTGTCGAAGGAATCTGTATTTCCTTTCTCGATGCCTGGTGTTTTAAATACTCTGGATGTCCCAATTAGATTCGTACCGACGCAGTATCGGTCTTTATCTCTCCCAGGTCGAGAAATATCTTAAACTGGTGTTTTTTCAAGCTTGAAATATCTAGTGTCGAAGCTCACAACTCTCTAGGCATAGTGGAACTATTTCATGCTTCTGTACGTCGTATCTATCAAAAATTGCATTGGGCATACCCCCATGTCAAAGAGGAGCTTTAAATCGGGATATCTAATAAAGCATTGAATGACTCTATCGGGGAAAATGGTTTCCTGCCTTCATTTTTGGTAATCTGAATTCAACCTAGGTTCCCAATTCTAAACTCAAAGCTACACCAGCAAATTGAACGCATGAAAATCACTTCTGATACCGTGAAGTAAATGAGCACAATCGTTGCAGAAAGACGTTTCACAACTCCGTTAAGTATTACTATCGCTTCTGCTTCAGACAGAGTTTATTACCCAGGTGATTAATTTCTCATATTCAGAGAGAAAGAGAGGAAATTGACAGGTCTTTATGTAGTTATCCATTTAAATAACAAAATGATTCATGTTTAAAAGGAAAATTAGGCGATCTAACATGTAAATACTAAACAAGCGAAACTGTACTTAGGGAAGAAATTATTGACCCTTCGGAACTATGCCGTCCCTCTGAATTCTATCAAAATATGTTGGAACCATTACGTTTCACAAAAAAATCCCCTCTCTCTTCTCTAATCACCTTTCATAAACCACTCATCCCAAAGATCCCGGCGCAGCTGAATTCAGTCGCTAAACGAACAAAAATCATGCGACCAATTGAACTCGGCGCATGGAAATGATTATGGAAGGATTAACTACCAGCTAACGAAAATGTTCTAGGTGGAATATCTGTACTCGCTAGTCAAGGATTCTGGCACAAATAATGAATTATGGAAAGCTATGTTCGTCGTACAAAGTAGTAGGGATAAAATGAAATAATTCATTGTCCGTGACACTAGCTATGCTCATTCGATCCGACTAATAGTTTTACTTGTATCTATTTTTGGCTTCAAGCTATTCTCAACGGAAGTTACAAGAGCTTATCTGGAAGGAGCCAAGATACTCCTCAGATACGTCTATGTGAAACCGGGTCCCAATGCAATTCTTAAACTTCTGAAGCCACTTTACGGACTCCATGGTATTGGTGATTACTGGGGAAGAACCATCTACGAACATCTAAGATCCGATCCCTGAATGAAATTAACAACTAACTACGGATCACCCTCCTTTATGGTGAGAAGCTTTCTGGCCTTTTTGTGACATATATCGACGATTTATTTCAAGCATGAAACGAGAAATTTGACTGAGAATTTCATCAAATTTAAAAGTAGAGAGTACGATACCATCCAGTTCTCCGGAGCGCAATCGAAAGCAAACTCTTTGTCCTTGAAATATATCAATATAACTACATCCAGAGCCTTAAATTACTTCACTATGATACCTAATCTGGTTTTCTCTACGACGAGGTTTTGAATTAACCCTGTCATTTTCCGACATGGGAAAGCCAGCTTCTGAGATGATCAACTAGGTTTAGCGCATCTAGGTACTTTTGACCCAAATGACTGGAGACAGCAACATCTGAGCAGATATTTCTACTTGATCTGAATTCAAATCTTCTTGAGGAGTGAAAGTATTGAACTTTCGGAGTCGAAAGCGACAAAATTAATGGTCGCCCGAATCAACACAAGAGAGGACCCCAAATAAGACTGGCCTGGCACGGAGGAAATATTTTTTTGCCCAGAACTCTACCAAGGAACCTTTTATGATGTAGTTTGGCAGGACAACGTAACTATTTTACAACAGCAGGGAAATTATCCTTATTCGAAAGTACGCCAAAATAATACAACATTTCATATCAATCACGGAAAATAATGGTCACGGTGGCCACCGTGCGACAAAGACATATTTCCAATGTAAATTTTTGGATGTGGATCTAAAGTCATTATTGAATTCACTCCTTTATTCTCTTTGTATTAAAATATTAAAGAACATTTTTCGGCCCCTTGGCCACCCCCTAAATCCCGATCGCCCAAAGATCTCCTTCACACTGACTTCTGCCACATTTACGCGACATAGAACGATATATCTACGGTCCTTTGCTCAAAGATGTCCACAAGTGGCTACATATAGCTCACTCTAACTACAAAACTAATGCAAAGTTATAGCAAAGGCCATGACAAAGCGGTTGGAATCTTTTTGTGTCGTTTATCAGGGGTAATGAGACAACGGCTCTCATTTAACAACGAGAAAGTTCCTTTCATAAAAGATAAGACTAATCTGGCGCAACGATTCACTCTGGTCTACTGTTCATGGTTTGACAGAACTGTCGAATTCATACGTTGAGAGCTATTAGGAACCTGTTGTGAGTTATCATCTGAGTTCCGACTGCAACATAGGTGGTACAGTCATTGCTGAGCGATCAATTACTGGAGTAATTCAGAAACCGTTGTCTGCCAAATAAGCAATACCACACAGTTTAGTCCCAAAATTTCAATACCGTACGACCTATCAACTTTAAAGAAAGTGATTAAATTTTACCTGGTGTACAATAATATATGTGGGAAAACCTTCAATGATGAGCCTTGATCATTATTTAGTTCAGAAATATCGCTCAAATATATCTTAATGACCAATAAATGCTTGACGCCTCACTATTAGAACTGTATAGAGGTTGGATAAAGTTACCAGGGATTTTACGGTCGCTAAATTCTGAAAAACAGAAGCTGTACTTCCCGAATCCGTGTACACATGGCACATTGAATACAGAAACTGCTTCCTATGTCGTGACAATGAATGCGGAAGGGAATGTTCGAGTGAAGCGGCGTGTGCAATATTTCAAGTACATTTTGCACTAAAGGACTGAAAAATATGCCAGAACTTTGCTTGTAACCCTCCGCCCGGGCTCATCTTCAGCAAAGAATTGCAAAAAATGGGTGGTAAAATAGGAAAACGAAGGATAAATAGAGACTTGGAGCAGTCATTTGTGCCCCCGCTACCGTCCGCAGGAGTGTGTTCGAGAAGTCCTCAGTAGAAAAAGTGACTGAAGGTAGCGATGGAGTCAAAAAAGAAAAAGGGGTTCAGAAAAGTCGCAGTTCGGCTACAGTTCATGATATGGATGAAGAGATTTCGTTTGTCCAGACCCTGGAGCTCGCCAAAAACAGCTCGTCGAGATGGAAGAGAAAAATTACGAGTAGCTCACCTTCAGCTTCAGAAGGAGGTTTAGTAACGTAAACGAGCACGAGAGGAGAGGGAGGAGGAGAGAGAGGGTGCCGCACAACTGGAAGTTAAAAAGATAAAGTTAGTGATGGACTCGATAACTGGTTCTCCTGGTTTGATGGTGGTAGAGCAGCCATTGCGCCCTTTCTGGGAGGTACATTCTTCTCTCCTTAGTCCTAAACGAACACGGTGCCATTGATTCATCCATTTAGTCTCGCCAGGCGAGGTAATATTTTAGTTTGGGGGGATGCAATTGAAATTAAGGGATGTCTGGTTTCGATAAATGCAATTTCGAACATCACTCAGTAAAAGAGCTCCAATGTACAGCGTGCCAACCGGTAGCTGTAGAACTCTCATCTTCCTGGGAAATTCTACTGTATTCAAATATTTCTTCACTTCCTTTACCATCCACTCAACAGTTATGCGGGGGCAGATGAAATCGCCTTATTAAACGCTGCTTAATCTTCACTTAAGTGAGAGTCTTGAAATGGAACCTCTAAGTAACTTTCCCAGCTGTAGCCGCTAACGCCGTAGATGCAGTAACTAGTTCCGTCTATTGCAGTAGTGTTTCGAGATGAACATCTAAACCAAATCTTGAACACAACGGTCAGCCATGCATTCTTCCATCTACGGTCTATGTACGTGGTAAAAGATGCCGCCCGGAGTGGTTATTGCTTGAAACGTAAGGGCGTGCTTACGTTTGTGCCCGTTGTAAACCACATTTAGAAGTGGGGCATCATCTGTCCTCGCAATCTCTATTACTGTCCCATCGATGAATCCGATACAGTTATCTAATGCTCCGGTTTTATCAGTAGTAGAGCGGGCATATCAAGCTGCGTTTGAATTAATGTATGAAGCATTACATGGATCTGTTAAAAGCATTCCTCATATTTCCACAAAACTATCCATTGTCTCCCAAAACACCTCACCTCCGATATTTATGGCGTGCGTTTTCTAAACATTGGCTCCAGGTCCTTCCAACGCTGGGGAGTAGACAGATTTTTAAGAAGAACACAGGTAATAAGAAAAACGGTGGTAGAAGACATGTTTCTTTTCGTCCTGTAAAGACCATCTCCAGCGTTAACAATATTTGAAATGCGTAGTACTTCTTTTCGCAGAAATCTGTAGTATAACAGGCATTGCTCATCTTCCATGGCCGCCAACACTTCCTCTAATTATATCGTTAAAATAAATCCCCCTCGCATTATGAAATATCGATGGGTTTTTTTGTAGCGCTTTCCACTTCCTGTATTATTTTTGTAGAATCAAATTAGCAAGTTTGCTATACCTCACCGATATGTACGGATGTGTAGATAAGTACGCCAAAATATGAGTCAATGAAGTTTCTGAACTTTTTTTCGCCGAGAAACTTCCCTTTGCGAGCCCGAGCCATGACTTCGTTGTGCTGCTCAAATGCCTCTTCGGTGGTAATACCCACGTGAGCTAACTACGTAAACTCCCCGGGGGATCACGTCACCAGATATGTGTGCTCTCGACGTGATTACATCATCTAAAGAGCATTATAGTGACATTACAGAACAATTACAAAATTATTGCAGCAATACCTCATCCCGAGAAATATTTATTCAAGAAAAACACCTTGAGTTTACGTGCTTTTTTTGAAATATCTGGACCATCAGCAAGAAAAATATCTTTTCTACGACGCCAACGTGAAATTTTGATCCTTTAGTGAAGATGAAGTTATTTAAAGATGAAAAAATAGACTTAGTTTCACTTCCATCACTATGCAGCGAATTCCCGGTTCTACTGGACGAAAATATGGCCTAAGGGAAACAAAGCGGTAGAGAACGCCAATGTGGACCACAAATTTAATCATTGTGCCTTTTCTCATTCTTCACCTCGTAAACTATGGAGCGCTGTTGTTGTTTTGCAGTCATAGTTTTTTATTCAAGTCGAGGTGCAGAAAAGATTACATTTGCGCGTCGAAAAAGCTCTCAAATGCGGTGTCATGACCCATACAGCACACGATGGTAGAGGATTTTCCACGAGATATTCTAACTGCTGTAATGTTTCATTATACAAGTACTATTTCATTATCCAGACGTATGCTCTGCATATTATTTGTGCTAGAACTTCTAATAGCCAAGCTTTGTTTCCCGTTATACGAGCCATCGACTGAAATGCAGGGGGGCACATAAATTTCATTCTCTAGAATGACCGCTCACTGTAAAAACATGGCAGAAGATTGAGCGTGTCCGTTATTTTGTTCTTTCACATGCCGCGTTTAATGCATATCAGACACACACACACAAGCCGGTTTTTTGGTCAACTGTATTGCTCCTTTGCCAGTTTTCGAAACCCAAGAACAGAGAAAAGCAGAGAAGGAAACAAGAAAATCCCTGTATAATCTTTATTATAGAATGCTGTGTGAAATACAGTTCATGGACGGAATAGAAGCAGGAAATTCACTGCACTTTACTGGCTTTCAATACCGAACGTTGATAATCGAGACAATTTCTTTCTGCTGACGCTCATAACCGTACTGTATTGAAGGCTGGGGCAAAATAATTACCATATCTTAATTGCTAGATCGAAAATTCAAACAGACGGCATTTACTCACGGACTGTTTGTTCCGCATTCATACCCCCTTTTCTGCTGCTCATAGCGCTACTAGAGGATTTGGGATGTTTAACTAAGTGGAAAGGAAAGCTAAGCATGATTTTCTCGGTACCAATGCAGGCTGTGTCCCTTATTCCAATCTTTCAGCGCTTGCCTCCCCTTCTCACCGTATGAGACGTTCCGCTTACAACAGCAACCATCGCCGTGCCATCACCGTATAGAGAACCCCTTAACGCGCAAGAGATTTTACTATTTCGTTGCTTTTTTTCAATTTATCTCACATTTAATTGACAAGATGCATTCGACATCGACATAACTTGAATAAAAGGTAAGATCGGATAAGTCCGTGAGCCGTCAAACTCGCTCCCATAAAAAAGATTTCTTGGGTTTTTCATTGTCTCAAGCACAAATCGGCAACATCATTGCTGCAAAATAATACTTTCCAAGGCATATATACAGCTCTTCATACATTTTTGTAGCTGAAGAAGGATCTATCTGTGTATGAAAGTGTCTTTTTTCTCGATGAAAGTGGCCCATCTAACAACAAATATCATTAGCACTACGAAGTACATCCACTATTGGATAAAAATCATTCGATCTTATCTCCACGCCCGCCTAAAAATCCAGATCTCCCCCAAAATGGGTTAAAAAGGCTCTCTATTACCAAAAGTAGAATAAATGGCATCTACTTCCACGTGGAATGTATTTGGACTCCTGATCTACAGTTTACATCCGGCGCCATTTGAGCATGATTCCAAACCAGCATAAACGACTGTCATTCATCTATTTGAAGAGTACAAAATCTTATCTAGGGAATGGAAAGCGAACATTTTGAGAAGGATGCCGATGAATATATAACTGGTAAAGATGTAATAAGGAAGACTGAAACGTACAATTCCGAGGATAATTCTATGCTTGAACATCCTGATAAAGTAATCATGTGAAATGAATCGCGAGAGAATGAGATGATCCAAATATCAGATAACAATTGCTTCATATCATTTTTCGACGATAGAACAGAAAAAGAAGAAAAAACGACAAGAATTCCCGCCCGGAGGCACATTGGTTTTATTTGGGCGCCAGCACAAACTTTGATAATATTTTTGCCTCAAAGGATTGTAATTTACAGCAAAATTACGTGCCCCAAACCGAAAACCAGCACTGATATCGTTTCTTCGAATTTCGTCACTTCAAATTTTTGAGCGGAACTTCCTATTTAAGTAACGAAAAAAATATTGTTCCAAAGTTCATATTTTAAAATTTAAACGCGAAGATCATGTGTCGTCCAGAAATCAATGTAAGAAATATTTTTCTGTATAAGGAAAAAGAGTTTAGTCTCTGCATTCCGATTGTAATAGATTTTTATTCGCCTAGCCCTCCTTATTTTACTTGCGGAGAGTCCAGTTCCACCTATCAGCGCCTATCTTTGTTCAGTCTATCATAGTGTGGGATTATGTAGCTGCAAAACACATTACTGTCCTTCTTGGGCTTGATGCACCAGATGAAGAGTATCAAGTCGCATATATGGTAGGGAATAGACTCATGAAATACTAAAAAAGTCTCAGGCAAGATGTTACAGCCTACTAGGATGCCATGAATAGCATGCCACTGCACCTTTAAATTAGTAGGCACGCCTATACGTCGATTGATTTCCCAAAATTTTCATTCCTTTGTCATTCTCAGTCGCTGATATTATACAAGCAGCTTTCCTCTCCATTAGCAGAGCTTTATTTAAGTCGTTGAGGCACACCAGGCCCAAAGACATAAAATTTGAAACACTGCGTTGGTTGTATATATTGCACAACTTTTTGATCGTTTTCAAAGGATAAAGAATATTCCAACAAGATTCAGGTTACCATTTGTGTAGAGATTGTTCATTTCAACTAAAGAACAATTCTTGATATAGTTCTCATCAATGGAAGGTCGATACTACGTATAGTCGATGATGGTACTAGATAGTACCCGCTTCCTTCCTGATCTTTCCACTATGAAATTATGTTCCATGCTTTTGGAGTGTTTTGTTTCGATATATACCGGAAAACATACCAAATAATTAGGTTTCATGAGAAATTCCTAATCGTAGCATTCCATCAGAGCACCAGAGCAGGGAGCCGTGTGAGGTGAGTCTAGTGTACTTGGGTTGGTGGGAGGGGTAGGTGGAGCACGGGGGAGGTGTGACAGTGTCGAGGAGCGTGGGCCCGGGATGGGGGAGGAGCAGAAGATGAAGGAAGGGTAGGAAGAGGGAACTGGTAGGGCGAATAGTTTGACCTAAGAATTTCATAGATGCGGGAGGCAGGGCAGTGGGGATGGAAGTTGGGGAAGGGAGAGGACGCGGTGAATCGTTAAGCGAAAAGAATATTCCAGGGC
The DNA here is from genome assembly GCA_002205965.3 of Kappaphycus alvarezii. Taxonomy (NCBI): domain Eukaryota; phylum Rhodophyta; class Florideophyceae; order Gigartinales; family Solieriaceae; genus Kappaphycus; species Kappaphycus alvarezii. Next base: position 604,066 of record NADL03000492.1, on the reverse strand, counting down.
GGAGAATGCGATCCGATGCGGGTGTTGGTATCGGTTTCGTGGGATAATTCTTCCCTGTGGGTCCACTTTATATGACATAACGGCAGTAAGTGAGTAGGGCGCGATCGTGGTCACATTCGTTGCGGGAGTCGTGGAGTCATGGATACTAATAGCATTTTTGGGCCTAGTAGTTGAATATGTCGCTGTTGTTGGCTAGCCTTCAGGTAGGGCCTTACTTCCGTTCAAATAGGTAATTCTGTTGTTTCGAAGGTGCAGGGAGAATGATTGTGTATGAACCCTTCAAATTATTGAAAGACTTTGTCACATGTACTGGAACCGGTTCTGGACAGAAATGTCCAGATGTTAAGAAAATCCATAGATGGAGCTCGAAGACTCCTTGCTGGAATCTAGCCTTCAGGAAGCTTATTGCACCCACTGCACATGAGCACAAAATGATTAAATATCATAAACAGATATTCTGAAATTAAGGTTAGGTTTATCTCGCAAGTTTAATTATTCAGATTTGATTAGTAGGGAAATAACGGAAGAACTTTCATGTCCCTTTTTATCATTTCCCTGTCGCACAACTGTTCTCATATGAAGCGTTATTTGTCCTCATATGATGGCATAACTTCATATTATACTGATATTTACAGTCCCTGTCGCGATAAAAATTCAGCGGTTGTAAATATTACTCAGAAAGATACTGTAGAAACATAGAATTGCAGTAAACAGATGCCCAGTGCTCTTAAACTCTACAAAACTTCTTCTGAAGCACCTATAACAGTTGGTTACTGTAGTTTTTTGTACTGTACCGTATATGCAGTATGTAGGTACACCCTCTGAAGTAGCCTTTTTTAAATATTTTTTATAAAAAATGCTTCGTTTCATGTAAAACTTTGATAGTTTATTTTGCTTTGGTAATGAACGAAATTGGGCAGTTTAATTTTATATTTAAACCTTTAATGCAAAAAATATTTCCAAAACAGGGGTTTTCTAATTGTGGCATTTCCAAAATTTAGGGTTGGAATTCCTGGTGTCTTTTAACCGCCAAAAATAATTACGGTATCTATTTCCGCAATCGAACCGGGTACTAACCGTCTCTTTACCTCTCTCCCCGCACCGGTCCCCCACACAAATAGCATATCGCGCACTGTATATGTACAGTGCTGTACATGCAGGTACTGAGAGGATAAAATGTGTCAAATTGATACTGAATTTGAAGATTATGGGGTCGGAAAAAAACACTGTAGTTTGTCCGCTGTCGATCACAGCGCTTGGCTTACCAATCTTTCGTCTCAGGACAAAATTGGCTCACGGGAGCCAGGGTAAATTGTAGGTTACGCTTTAGTGTAATTCAGATGATGAGATGATGGTGATGATGATGTAGGCTACACTGTGCTACATACGTCTTAAGTACAAAGCTATGCTGCGGGGACGTGGCGTAAAGATTTGCTCCCCAGGTGAGACAAAATGCACATTGATGCATGTGCTCTCCAGACTCAGGAGTCTTGATAATCAATGTGAATACCGACAGTAGAAACTTCAACCCTTTTGCTCATTCAGATTGACACATCCATATCCAGGTTCATATAGGATCTGGATCGGTGTTTCGACATACCCTGCACTATAACTGATGATTATTCACCAAAGAAACTGAAATTTTTTACTTGAAAAAATTAGCTCTAAATTTTGTCCACATGTGTATGAGGACAATGGTTCCGATAGACACTGCTGTACGTCTTGAGGGATAGTACGGATTTTAAAGCTGTTCTCAATTGCTGCCAAATGTAGTCGAGTGGGTTCACATGCACCAAGATGCCTACGCGCTACTGAGCGACATCGCACGGAATGTGGCGGCAAGGACGATGGAGACGAAATGAAAGGTTAAAGAAGTCCTTACTCAAAAGAACGCCGCAGCGGCATCACTTTCCATTGCTGCCTGCCTGATGCCCGGACCCTGGCCCGTTTTTTAGGGTGACGCGGCCACGCTGCCAACCCCGGACGCTGTAAGCTCGCACCCACTCACCTTAATCTCTAATGAAAAATGTGCTCTCATTTCAAGAAATGACATTACTTTCCAAATAATAAATTACCCAAAATTTTCGACCATGCCGAATTAACACGTGTTTCGATCGTCCGGACAGTACTTAATCAGAAATGGCCTTTTTATAGGCTAGCTATGAAGTATCACAGCCCAAAAGGTATGACAGGTGTAGCACGTAGCAAGGTTGCTAGTGGAAGTATACTGTAAGCCCTACAAGCCGAGCTTTCAATTTCTGACACAACTACTGACCGTTGTGCTCGACGGGTTTGCTTCCCCTTATTGTGGCAAGAACAAGTTTTTTACTTTTGTCTGATGGCTGATGGCTTTTCCTGTCTTGGAATTGCACCGCTACTCGGTACGCAAGCCCTTATATAGACTTTTTGTAACCCCTCTGCACTGTACTTGAAAGTACTGTACAGTACAGTGCAGTGTAGGTCTAGTCCACCATAAAAATTAAATCTAGTGGCTACAGTAGCGTTTTGTACTAGATTAATATTATAAAATATCTGGGCATTCATGCTGAGCTGTCACCTTATAAAATACATTTGCTTTCATTCTCAGCAGTTCGATGGCCGCTGCATCCGTATTTGTTGCACGTGGAGCGGGATAGTAGCCATACCTTAGCAATTACATCTCCCAAAGCTCTGTGTTGTCGCGAATTTCTCATGACTATTCTGACGAGCCATTTAATCAATGCTCATCACTTGAGAGGGCCATTGGACCACCTGTCTGAACTCCATGGTTCCTATTGTATCATGGAGCCGTACAACGTCACCGACATGTAATATTACATGGATCTGAATTACACTTTCGAAAGACAATGAAGTGGTTCCAACTGGAAAATTCAATTTGAAAAGCCTCGTGCATGCCATTAACAATTTCCCAGTAATGGGGAAGTTAGTAAGATAGCTGAGGGGTTGAGGGGGTGGGATGAGGAAAGGGGAACGATGAGGTGAGATAGAAAGAAGATGATGTTATATGGCGCAAAGGAATAAAAAGAGCGGGAGGGATCGGGAATTGCAGCACTAAGTAGTTTCGTTAACGGCGAGTGCGGCTGGCAGCGATTGACAATTACTGGGTGGGCACTGTCCGAATGTGCGGCTGAAGGAGACGTCGTCAAGGCGGCAGTTCTGGCGGCGCTCATTTTGAGAATGAAAGATGGGGAAACAGAATGTGAATTTTTGCGGCGAGGCTGGTATCCAAGGACCCAGAAGCTTTGTCCATCTTCACATATTCAGACAGTTTTGATGTTCATGATGACCCCACAGAAACCTCTGTGGTTAGCTTTGATTGTAGCTTCATTCACATGAAGACAATTCTATTGTCTTTCATGACCTCAGCCATCGTTTCGAAATGCGTAAAACTATTTCAATGAAGAATGCAAAATCGCGAACAATAAAAGAAACATTTACAAAACAAACTTCAACCGAGCGGGATAATAAATTGTCTGAACATGAGTTTAGGTATTCTTAAAGTAGACAGATACGTTATCCTACACTACCTCCTTCAATAAGTGCAGTCAATAAACATGTCGCGGGTCTATCAGAGGTATTACAACTCCGCAACGTCCAGCTACACACATTCAACCCATATCTTATGATCACTGTTTGGATAGATACTAACGCAGAACCTCTTCCTCCAACGCAAGTTCGAAGTCCAAATATTCTTCTTCCAGTATATCACTGCTTTACATAGACAGCTGGCTGTCAGCACTCCAACTTAGTCTTCCACTCGAGCCTTGACTACTGTTACTATCACTATTCCAGCTACTTTGCCTTCTCTCCCTCTCAGCCAAATAGTCCCAGTGAGCCATCCTGTAAACGGTACCCGCCTCGAGTTTTTCCCTCACGTTCCAGTACAAAAAATAAGTTTTGCTACCTTTTAATTTTTCAGGCGGTTTCTAAATTTTGAATGTATAAGCTTCTGAGCACTGAAGCTTCTTTCAACGGCACTGGCCAAAGGTGAATAGGACAATGTGGGTACCGCAAACTCTAGCAAAAGTGTGTTAAGGCAACTAGAGAGTTGCCAGTACTTCAAGGGACTCCCCTTCCATACCGCGAGATCATCTGTTTCAGTAATGGAAACTTTCTGTTTCACCCTGAGCTCCCTTTGAAGATCAAAGGCAGTAAGTATTGATCTTTCCATAGTGTTACATGCCTGCAAAGAATCTTTTTTTGCAACACAGTAAGGCTTCAAGTGTCTTTTGAATGCTTCCATATATTGCTCATCCGGTAGGAGCAACATATCTGAATCTGGATCCAAGATGTAGGCGGAGTAATGGACGTCCTGTAGCAAAAGTACTGGCGTCCCTTCATCGACAGGTCCATCTCTTCGCCTAATGTATATTTCAAGTAGATTATTTCGCACTTCCTGTGGGAAACTCGAATCTGCTATCTCCTTTTCAAGATGCAACGTCAGTGGTAACACATCTTGTATTTTAGAGCTATCGGAATCAAACCAACGCCGATAGCGACGCAGCAGTCGTAAAAACTCGTGCACAGAATATACTTCCTGCAGAAAGTCTCTGCTTTCGATCGGAACTATGAAATTGTCATATCGAAATGGCCTTCGAAGGGCAGAAACTTTGTATAGTTCGCTTTCGAACACTCGCCTTTCGGCGTAATTTGGTTCTTTCCCAATGATCTTGAGCAACACAGGCCTTGCTCTGAGAAACGACTCTAATACCCTTTCGGCACTTGCGAATCAAGTATCGTAGGGTCTCACGGGCGTGACTGTTGTGCGAAAGAATCTTCTTGAAACTTCCAACTCCTCTTCTAATCTTTTAATTTACCCCAAACGTTCATCCGTGACAACAGCAGTTGACGGGTCATACTGGCCCCCCCTTCTATTCTCCATATCTATCTGCGTAGTGCCCGGGTTGTAACTAGAGCCAGCCTCTGCTGGAGGAGATTCTTGATGACTGTTTCCTCTTGGCGAACCTTCTCCTGTTGTGAACTGAGTCCGGGCCTTCTTCAGATCACATTCAGCCTTCCGCATATAATCTGCCAAAGCTGCATTCCAATCCTTAATTTATTCGTCCAACCGCAACTTCAACTTTCACTGGTTGTGAACGAAATTCTATATATGGTTAACCTTATCAACCAACTCTTCAAACCAATCAACCACTTTCACACAATCCTCAATTAATAGATCTGCTACGTGCGTTTGATCATTGATGCTTGCCACGCCAGGATATTTCGCAGCGAATGAATTACGAGCATTTATGCACGACTGTGTGTTATCACTAGTGACCGCACAGACACGATCGAGACAATTAAAGTTGGATAACTCCAGTTCAAGTATCCTAATATATTCCTGAGCACCTGTTTTCCGAGAACCAGTGTACTCAGTGTGAATGAGAAAAATGTCACCGTCGATGCCAAAAGAGCCACCAATCTTCAGTAGAACATTTACCGCTGATTGTCTTTTGACATCTTCCCACCCGTCGAATATGACAGTCGCATACTTGGATTGAAGCAAGGTCTTTATATCGTTCCGGACACTAGAATGTAGTTTGTTGTAGTAGTTGCTGAGATGGAACTCTGATAAGGCCCTGGCGTTGGGGAGTTAAGTTTCAATCCCGGGACAAACAAGTTCCAGTAACTCTCGTTCTGGACTGGTTATCTTCCATCTTAGTCGGTCAAAGATATGAAAGGGACGAGCTCAAAGCACAATAATCTTCATTATTGCATCAATAAATTTCTTCTTAGTCTCTGTGTACCATGATAGTGGGCGTCTTATTTCGTCAAACTGCGGAGGCCTTTCTCCCGATGACCTCCGTCGCCGTTTTACACCTCTAAAGCCGTCAAAAGCACTTGAGAAAGGTCCCCACTCTTGCGGTGGCTCATATTGGCTCGAATAGGGTTGATAAGATCCCGTACCGTTTGATAGGGGACCCGGCTGTCCATGGGACCCTACGCCCTCCTCGATGATATCAGCATCTTCCTCAAAGCTTTGTATTGAGGCAGCTATCTCGGTTTGGAGTCTTAGTTTCATCCTGCGAGCTGAAGCGGACGTAACAAGAAGCTGAGTTTTCTCCTCCAAGGGAAACCTGCAAGGTGTTTTGATCGTAAAGCCTGGCAGGTGCCGCATGAACCTACTGTGGTTACTGGCATGAAATTTCCTGTCACAGAAACTGCAAAGTCTATAGCTCATCAGGATTTTCACCCTGCTTGCTGTACTCTCACGCGTCTCGACGCAGGCGCCTTCCAAAATAAAACAGTCCAGTAGATCCCACATCACTTGAAAAGCTACAATATATTTCGACATCACCTTGACCACTGGTGTGGTTTCTAAACGAGCTGTTCTCTGCGAGATGAAGTTCAACTTGCCATAATATATCCATCATTCCACGGTCAAATCCTGCACTTTTAAAGTTTTGAAGTCTTTGGTCTAAGTTCGTGGCCATACTTCCTCTGTAACCATTGGTATTTGGTGCCGTATTATCTTCTCTATCATGTTTGGTTGTACTCCTTCCAGTTGAAATTACTGCTCTCCGTCCCTCTTCAAATGGAGTTTCGGGAGCGCTCGAACTAGAAATTTGCGCTTGAGTCACAGCTGAGAGAGGGGTTATGGCCGGAGTAAAGTGTAGTGCAATAGGCACTCACACTGTATTGCCATCGGCAGAGCTAATTTTGGTGATCTTTTTTTGATCTGATTCAGTGCTAACCAGCGGTCACTGTACTGGACAGTACAGTAAGGGCAATTTTCTTTTGTCGCCCACTATTATTTTCGGTACTGTATACCCACCCGATGGGGCTTGAGGGCTTGCCATCTGGACCACTCGGCCCCCAAATTGGACCTGATATTTTCGCAAGTGAAAGGTAACTATTGGGCCAAGTGTCGAGTTTTCTTATCTCTAACTTGGATCTCCCTAACTTCACTCACCCCGCCGTCGTAGATAACCCTAACTACCTAACTAGTATTTATACCTACCTGGCCACTAGGGCCCCAGATTAAACAGCCACCCCGGTGTTGGCTCTGAACTTGACTCCCAACTTCCGCCTTTGCAGAAACCTTGCCAACGGCAACTTTGGCTATAGCCACGTTTATCCGCCCGGCCCCCCCCTTCTATTTCCCCCTCTCTATCCAATATTACACTACCCCTTTTGTTGTTTTTTTGTGATATTTACTCACGCTTGGCGCCCCGGACTCCGGCGTCTATATACAAATAGGAACTTCAAGGTTCTCGTTGGTGACAACATCCTTATCTCCAAAGGAGATATTCAGCATAGCTGACCCAGTACTACATCTTCTTTGTCCAAGTATTACACCCCTGGTGTATACGATTCTTTGGAATCGATCCTTACCAAGTTTCTAGCATTCCACGCTCCGTCGTGGTCCCAGCCTTACAACCCTGAGGACAAGTATACCGTCCAGCCGTCCAAGGAATTACCCCCGCTCTTCCAACTCCATTTCTCCTCGCCGTCGGCGAGCTGTGCTACTGCATCGCAGGGTGCTTAAAGAGAAAGAGGGACAGCGAACACCCTGTGGGTCTTGGTGTGTGTGTGTTGGGTTTCTCATTGTCTGACGGTGTTCCGTTCATAGACGAGAAGAACTGCGCACCGCGCATTGCACTACATAAAGGCTTGCTCTGGTACATGGGTTTGTATACGAGTGTGTCCTGGAGCAGTTTGGTGGAGAGCGGGAGTAATTTCTGTACGACGTCGAGTATACTCTTTCGCTCTACTAGTTGATAATGGCGTATTTCCATCTTGAGCAGCCGTGCGTGGTCCTGAAGTGTTGCGAGGGACTGTTTTATGATTATTGAAAGGTGGCTGTTGTCTGAAAGAGAAAATGGATAAAGATGTATGGACGAATATAGGAACATAATCCGTTTGGCTGGTAGAGTATTCCATGTGCTGCGGCATTGATACGTTCAACTCTCTTGTTGCTGTCCCTAAGAAAGCTGTAGGATAGGCAGAAGAGGATGAGAAAGTAGTATCTTGTTGATAAAGAGATATTGGAGTTGCTCTTTGACGCACGTCTCGGGTTGGGACGGATGCGGGACATTGTGTATAAGGAGTAGGGCTGATAGGAGTTTCGTCGTTCGCGATGGGTTGAGTGAACGGTTGTCTGTTACCCTGAGAACGGTGAGAGTCAGCTATGGGGGTAAGTGTGGAAAAGTATTGTAGAAAGAAAGGGTTCGAGCGGACGGGTTGTTTTCAGCGAAGTAGAAGCATGTGAGTGTGATGAAGCCTGGAGAGAATGGATTCGGACAAGAGCACATTGGTTGAGGACGTGGTTTCGCATCCAGGGACCAAGATTGCTGGGGACGGACATTTTGATGGAATTTCCGTTGTATTTCGGATCATTACATGGATACAAAAATTTGTCTGCTTTATCCTCGGGCTGAACGAAATGGACACTGTTTCTGATATGCCAAAAAACGAGCACGTTCTTGTCAGTCCTACCATTCCTACCAACTGTATCTTACCCATCGTAGGCTACGATGTCATAGACACTTTCGTACGAAATCTTTCAGCCCGCAATTACTCTGGAAATTACTTTCATACTTCTGTAATACGTGGAACTACAAAAGTTGTGTGTTGACCGTTACGGAAAAAAGAGAGTTTAGAGGCCTTTCTTTGCGCAGTGACATGCAAGCGCAATTTCTGGGGCTGTCACATATGCTGCGCTGGCACCGTCATGAGCCCTTTTGCATCACAAGCTACTGGGTTTTCCGCCATTCCGCTGTGTGCGACAACACTCGCTTCGCGTGCTCCAGTTGACATACAGTAAGGCTCTCGTGGAATGGCGTCGTTGGTGGAATGATTGGAAAATGATGGGTGAATATGATAGGGGGGCTTCGACGTGGCTGTGATCCACAACTGGAAGCAAGTCACGCTGTCACGTCTGCATCTCGGTTGCATTTGCATCCGCCGGACTGTAAGCCACTCAAGATATGGCCACGTTGGCAGCTTACCGTTGCGCAAGGACTTGATGTGCGATCACAACCCGTCGAACAGGTCTATATAACCGACAACTTGGAAACCTTTGGCACAACTTTTGGTCCCTCAAGTCGTCGCTTGTTCTCAACCTTCGAACCAGCTCCGGGCGAATCCTCGTCTAGGCCGACATTCACAAAACACGTCAACAACACCATGACTAATGACTCCTCCTCCTCCTCCTCTGCACAATCCTCTCAGTCTCGCATCAACACTCTCGAGAACAAGGTTGCCGGTATTGAAGGCCAGCTCTCCGAAATCGTCAACCTTCTCCGATCGAACTCAGGGAACGCAGCCGCTCCTACACCAGCTGCGACTGCAAGTGCCGCTGAGGCACCGTCGGACCCGCCTGCCGACAAATCTCCTTCTGCCGCAGAAGCTTTTCAGTTGGGAAGTTTACAGTTTTCACTACCAACTCCTTCCGCTGAACACGTCTCTGACACCTTCGCAGCACGAAGAGCCTACGCCGCAACGGGTAAGCTCAACAAGTTTGGGAAACCGGCAACTACCGCGCCATTCCCCGCCAAGAGGTTCATTCCGGAACCAGAGGGCTATTCGGAAGGATAAGTCCGCAGATCTCCGGGACGGTTGGGAAGCAGAAGTCTTGTGGAACATCGGTGACAACTGTGAAAACGCCCTCGCCGCGCGCACAAGGTCACAGAAGCCCTCGCCGCAAAACGTTGACGCCGCCACCGAGGCCTTCGCAGTGCTCAACCACTTCCTTCAAGCTTCTTACGACTGGGTACTGGAACGTGTGGACTTCTTCGCCGACGCTCTCGAATCAGGCAAAACGTAGGCTATTCTCCTACAGAAATATCTCCGTGAGGACGACTACCCCTACTCTTCGGAACTGTACCGTTCAACAAAGCAAAAATTCGCTGAGCTCCGCTCGCAGGCATACGCTAAGGAGTTCAATAAGCAGCAAGCTGCTTCGTGAGGACGCAACAGGGCCCGGACAAGGAAATTCTGAGCAGAAGCCCGCTCGCAAGTAAAACGGTTGCTTTCGCGACCTTTTTCTTTTGGTATGTCGCACGTCCTCTGGCACAATACCAAGTGTGCCGCTCCCTTTTGGTCCCATACCCTTCATGCCTCCGAATTTCTACTCCGAGCCCTCCGCTACGGGGTGTACGAGGCTCTTATCAAAACATCTCTTCACCATACTCAATTCTTCTCCCTCAAATTCCTATTGCCCCAGAAGACAGGGAATTCTTCGACTCAGCCATGCCGACGCTCTGCATCGGAGAACTTACGAAGAAATTTCACCAGACACCGCACGAAGGCTACACAGCGAGGTTACCCAATATCCAACGCGTTTGTAGCCGTTCAGGAGACAAACGGCTGGTTGTCAACCTATCTCGACAATCAACACTGTTCCGAGACATGCCGTGAAGATGGAAACTCTCGAAGGGTTCGCTCTGGAACTCAAACAAGCGGATCTCATGTTCTCTTTCGACATCGCCAAAGGATATCATCATTTCCGCCTCCACCCAAAGATACGGAATTGGTTTCTATTCAAGGTAGACAATCGATACTTCCGATGTATTGCCCTCCCTTTCGGCTGGAAGCTTTCTCCCGCCTACTTCGTCAAGTTCATGCGCCCTATGGTTCGTTACATACGCCACGTCTCCGACTACGCATCCACCCTTACATGGACGACTTTCTCATCGCTGTAAGGAGTCGTCCCGACTACGAAAGGCCAAGCAACAAATCGACCAGTTGCTACAGGCCTGTGGGCTGTGCGGAAAGAAGACAAGGGAAATTGGACGGAACTCGCAGTATCGAGCACCTAGGATTCGTTATCGATACCTCTCGAATGGTTTTTGGAATTACGGCTCGACGGATGGACAAACTGCGCGGTATTGCACAGCAACTGTTGCGCCAAGGCCGCCGAAACAAACGTCTCGTCACGTCCAGCTACTACGCCATTTCACAGGGGTAGCGATTTCATGCTCGCTCGCTATGCCGCTCGCCCGGTTCTACACCCGGTCACTGTACGACTCCATGCAGAACGACCAACGAAGTCAGGAAACGGGTTCGACTGCTCCACGCTGGAATGAGGGACCTCAGGTTCTGGCGGAATCTCGCCAAAGACCAACCAGAACGGCTACTGTCCACTCCATCCCCTACCATGGCTCTCCACTCCGACGCGTCCACATCGATCGGTCAGGGGGTACACTAGGGTCGGATCTTCGACCAGGGGCCAAGGGACTTGGGAAGCACGGGGATTATGGGACCCGGCACTGCCTGTGAAATCGATCACGTTCCTGGAATTACGCGCGGTTACGGACAACATTCGGTCCTTCGCAACAATGCTACGCTCAGGACACATCTCAAAATCTGGGAGGACAACCAAGCGGTCGTGTCAATCTTGAATGCCATGACCACCAAATCCAGACCTCTCATGCAAGAGCTCCGAGTGCTACACCGCTTGCTGGACCGACTTGGAATCTCAATCGAGTCTCATTATCTCCCCTCCGCCGTGAATCAGTTTGCAGACAGGCTTCTCGGCTCCACACGCTCGACGATTGGAGAATCAACACGAAGGCAATCCAACCCTTCTCGATCGTTTCCACCAACCATCGATCGTTTCGCCGACAGCACCAACAAGGTATGCAGCCGATTCAACAGCGAATTCGCATCTCCTGGCTCCCTCGGGATAAACGCCCTCAGTCAAGATTGGAGTACGGACATCAATTTCTGGAATCCGCCGCTCAAGCTATTGCCACTCGTCGTCAAGAAAATTTGCCACGAACACGCCAAGGGGATCCTCGTCACACCATACTGGCCCGCTCACCAATGGTTTACTCGCTTGCTCCACATGGCACAACCGCGGATATTCGACGCAGAAGACCTTTACCTACCTCCAGTTTGGGCCCCGCCGCAAATGCCGTCGCCACCGTGGAAACTCGCCGTGTGGAAAATTTAGTTGATGAAGCTGCCTCGCTGCCGCTGTCTGTCACGCTACAACAATCCGTGCTAGCTACAGCAGGCATGGGTCATACTTCAGGTGGAACTACGATTGCACAGTTGATGCACAAGGCTAGAGCTCCGAACACTTGGCGTTCCAACGAAATCTTGTGGAAGAAATGGATGCAATTCTGCACAGAAGACAAAATTGACCCGCTCACGGGGTCAGAAAGTTCTTTACTTCGATACCTCGGCTGGCTGTTCAATCAAGATAAGGTCAGTGCTTCGTCAGTCCGTAACTACATTTCCAACGTTGTTACCGCACATTCACGCATCGGCCGGACTTTGACCTATACCCCTTTAATCCAACTCGCTATCTCCGCCTATCAACAAGCAGACCGGGAACGCAAATTGATCAGTGATCCAGCACTGGCCTCCGAACGTCGCGCGCTACCCAGCTCCGTGGCTCGCCAAGTGTTTACGCTGCGCTTGCCACAACCGATAAGATATTTCTCCGAAATGCAACTGCCGTATTGGTCAGCTATGTGTTCTTCGAACGAGGTGAAGCTGGTGTGTCGTTACTCCTCAGCAATATTTCAGTGTCTCAAAATTCCGTCGATATAGCTATTGAATTACGAAAGAATCAGCAACGAGTGGCTCACACCCTTTCGTATCGTCGAAATCCAAATTTCGACACAAGCTTGATCGACCTTGTGACGCGATATGACGCTATTCGCAGAAGAAGCCGCACAACCAGCAACTATTATTGGGCTATCCCTGGGACCAAACTGTCGACAAGTGCAAGAACAATTACAGTTTGGCTCCGCTCATGCTTAGGAGAACTCAAAGTGGCCCCTCCACCTCAAGTCTCATGGTCTTCGCACTCGCTGCGCATGGGGGCAGCCTCGGAATGTGCTGCTATTGGTGTTCAAGAATACAGGATCTTGGTTTGGGGAGATTGGACGGCCAGCCGCACGTTCCGAGAATCTTATTTGGATGGTCGTGTTTTACAAACGGAGGATTCGCTCTTTTTCTTCGGTCACTTGTTATGACCTCACTCTCGAATTCTCCCTGTGGTCCTTTGGTTTTCTCAATTGTTTAATTCGGTGGAATGATTGGAAAATGATGGGTGAATATGATAGGGGGGCTTCGACGTGGCTGTGATCCACAACTGGAAGCAAGTCACGCTGTCACGTCTGCATCTCGGTTGCATTTGCATCCGCTGGACTGTAAGCCACTCAAGATATGGCCACGTTGGCAGCTTACCGTTGCGCAAGGACTTGATGTGCGATCACAACCCGTCGAACAGGTCTATATAACCGACAACTTGGAATCCTTTGGCACAACTTTTGGTCCCTCAAGTCGTCGCTTGTTCTCCCGCCTCCCTCCCTCCACTCATCCTTCATGGCCCAATCACAAGCCGTCCTTTGTTCTTGATTTATGATGATTTTATGATGATTTTATGCTATGATTTATTATGGATATTGATGATTCAAGTGTCACGCAAACGCAGCAACCGGTGGAATTATTGATTTGGTTCTGGTCAGAGGATCAACGCGCATGGTGGTCACGGGCGTATGACCGCGCTACTCTCCTTACAACTCTTGCGACGCGAACACACCAAATCTAAAGAGTTTACCCAAGCGTACGCATGATGGAACGAATGGAACCGGACAAGGATCTCAGCGTCTGGGGAGACACGCCGATTACCTCATCCAAATTCCACCATTCCATTACTCCCGGTCATTTATCTCGGTCCTGGCAATTCACTTACCCTTTCGCTAGAACATCCTCTCCCCTTCGTATGCCTCCCCAGGCCGGCCATTGCTGGCAGCGTACGTCCACTCAAGACAAGTAAGGTTGGCACCAAACGGAAGCTCTCACACTACACCCCTTTGGGGTACCATCCCCGGAAGAAGCGCCCCGCGCCCATAGCCGCTGTACAGCAGCAACCGGAGATTCGAGTCATCAAGCATTTTTAACCCTGCCTTCACCAGTTCTGTCTTGAGCAAACGTCTAACACAAAGGTTCAAATCAGTCCCAACTACTGGAGCAAGTAAGCTGCATAAGTTATCCCTGTTTGCTGTAATGCGTACTTGTTTAGTTATCCCTGTTGCTGTTAGCTATTTGCTTTGATAAAGTGTTATGTGTTTCTCAATTGTTTAATTAGGGGCCTTTCTTTGCGCAGTGACATGCAAGCGCAATTTCTGGGGCTGTCACATATGCTGCGCTGGCACCGTCATGAGCCCTTTTGCATCACAAGCTACTGGGTTTTCCGCCATTCCGCTGCGTGCGACAACACTCGCTTCGCGTGCTCCAGTGGACATACAGTAAGGCTCTCGTGGAATGGCGTCGTTACTGTGACATTGCGCCAGTGGCAAAATCTTGGTGGCGCTAGACCTCTGGTGCACCAGGATGTACGCACGCCGTGCATTCAGTTGGCGAAGTAGATCCTTCGCCTCATACTTGAACGCTGACTTTTTCTGCCTTAAACAAGTGTCGTCCGAATACTTGCCAATGTGTTTTGGCGGTTCTTTCATTCAAGACGTTGTTACACAGATCTGCAGCATGGTCTCCTAACTGGTCCCTGGGCCAGCTGCATTCTGCGCACCGCTGCGGCGCGGTGTCATCATACACGCCAACTACCAGGTTGCGATGTATCACCACAGTCAGCATCGTATCATACGTTCGGCTGACCACAGACGGGTGTATGGTGAGGAAGGCCGCGGTAGGCGTTTCCACGTACACTTGGCGACGAATTCCCAGCCGGATTTCGGCTTCCGAATGCAGCGCAAGGCTTAGAAACCTCGCCCAGTGATCATCCATTCAAAACTGGGGGAACAACGGGGGTTGCTTCATTGAGATGTATGGATTGACAGGAACCCATTTGGAGTTGTCAGTCTGAATGTCATATTAAATACATGTACCGATGGTCGAAGCAATATACAAATCATTGCTGTCGAATGCTAGCACCAGCAACAGTCTACCAGAAAGTCGATGGGATGCCAACCAGCAGACAAGCAAGCATTAGAAGTTACTGCCAACGCCGGTCGCTGTAGAAGAATGCCTCGAACCTTCGAAAAGCGTTCCATTGCGCGGCTGGCGACGGTTCTTGCAAGCTCCGTGACGACTGAAAACGCCTCTGGATGCCATCCGCCAAAAAGTAGAGATTGGAACAGGAACTAGCCTGCTTCTCTGTGGTAATTCCGCAAGAAAGACTTGGTACTTCCGCCGCTTTTCCGCGCTCTCTGCATTGAGACTGGTCGTCGGGTTGAAAGTCCGGACTCTGGAATGGGAGGGAGCGAGTGGATTGACGAATGTTATGTCGAAATAGTCAGTTCCACCTGCGCCACCCATGGCTCTGATGTCCGGTCTTGTCCGGTGTTGATGATGCACACGCGGTTCGATGAAAGGGCGCCGAGCTGCCCGTCCAAGATCATTGCCTCGCAAAGCAACCTGATTGTTGTGGCGATTGTTGCGCTGGGATCCATAAGGGAACTTGGTGTACTTAGTGTGCGACTTGCAACATGCTCGAAACAGAATGCAGTGTGTATTATCGGGCTTGGTAGCAAGGCTTGCCTGTCAATGCTTTCGATGATCATTATAATTGTCAGTGACGTTCGGATGGAGTCGTCGGACAAACTCGAGGAGGTGGCTGTTCGCGCCCGCGTAACTTTGTGCCCGGCGCCCAACTGCACCAAGCTCGCCGTGGCATCTGACCCGCTCGGAGTCGATGGTGCTTGCCGCATACGACGCTAAATTCAGCGTCGCCACGGAAGTGAATCAGTGGCCGCCGTGGCGCCGAGGGAGGGCCACTGGTCCGACTGCGTTTGTCATCGGCACGTTGTTTGATGGCGAGCAGTATTACATCTGTTCGTGGTCGAATCTCTTTGCATGGGCGCTTGTCGCACGACGCGGTGTTAGCTTCACTGCATGTTATAGCTTGCATGCCGACGCGCACACCCGGTGAAGGTGGAACCGGATGCGAGTATCCCTAATCTCGTCGTTCAGCGACAATGTTCTTTTGCATCTGTCGGTTTCCTCACTGAGAAAGGTCTCCATGAAATGATGCTAACCATTCGGGGCAGCGAGAAGGTCAATGCCTCCATTGGAGAAGTCCTCTGTTGGAAAACGATGCAATAGTGACGCGGTCTGACTTACAGGCTCGCGCGCACAGAAGAGACGCGTTTGTGCCGTGTTTAATTACAAGCCATGATCGGGTACTTTAGAGCAAAGGATCGCGACTGCCTTATCGTGCCCAGCATGTGTGCCTATGTAGGTGAAGTAGTCAGCATACCACCCGTCTAAACCAAACTGCGTCCGCGTTGCAATTTCCCTAGCCAGTAGATGTTCTTCAAGGGAAAACATCAACAAGCTTGCTGGGTCCCTTTCTTGCATCCCTTCTTTGCTGGAGATATTTTGTGTACACAAGAAGGCAAGATTAACGACGGCATCTGACGAGCATACACCATATTCAGAAAAAGACATTACTACTATTGCACTCTGGCCGGAAGGGGTCCTATCCCTCTCTGTCTCGAGAAGCGTTTGAACTAGTTGTGCGCATCCACTGAGACGAGTGCATAGTCCTCATCTTCGCCTTTGATGCCGACCAGTCTCCTGGCCTCGCGAACAATGAAATATAGTCTGCAGTGCACTGCATTGGCCACCTGCAGAGGGGATGAGGTATTCGCTAGTGTCTTCCATTACCTGGGGTAGGAGTACTTTTGTCACCAGTCGCCACAAGGCCGCCCCAATTGCAATGTGGGGGATCTTATGTGGCTGAGGTTGGGTGGGCAGCAGCTTCGCAGGGGAGATAAGTGGGATCGTCTCATCTGGTAGGTCCCCATGGGCTAATCTCGTCGCCACAGCCGTTAGCACCGAGATGCCTGTCACCTCATCGTAAGGCATTTGCTGCCGCACATTTGCTGCCGTTCTCAGCCATTCATCCCCTCCACACCTCCTGCCCACCTTGCGTCATCTGACCTACCGCTCTATTTCAGTATTCTAACCCGTTCGCCCTCTGCGCCTGCTCCCTAGCCCCCACTGCTAACAATGCAAACGCAAACTCCTTCAAAAATGTCATCATCCCACGACCCCTTTCTACCAACTTCATTCCCTCTATCTCCTTGGCAATTCTTCACTAATAGACACTCTGTAAACCCCAAGGCGTTGAAGTTAACTTCCGACATTTCCTTCTCTGTACCACCACCATCCACCTCATCGTCGCTATCAAACTGCACCGGAATCCACTCACCGTTCAAACTTTGTCTCCCTTTACTCTCCTCATCAGCCCTCCCCTTTGCTCCCCACTACCTTTCGAGATCCAGTGATGTTTGCCTAGTTGCATCACTCGTAGCGGGCCCTGAGCTAGCTGCGCGCTAAAGAGGCCACTTAAGGACTACTGTACGGGGTTGGGCAACATGGCAAACTTCATGGAACTGCCTGGCTCTGGATGAAGCCTGCAATCTGAGGGATGCTCAGATTGTCCGGTCGACTGACAATCTTTCGTTGACTGTCTCAGATATGGGTAGTTGACGAGGCAATCATACCGGTCATATGCATCAGCCCAATTAAAAAGCCGACTACCAGCCAACAGCTATCCAGTAGTATTACAGTTGACATCTTTTATCTTCGCAATCTTTGCGGGACGATTTGGGCTTTTGGCAACATTGGACCTGGGCCTTAAGCCTGCTTGTGCGAGAATTTGTGACCTTTTCCGCAGTACTACTGTAAGGTACTGTAGCTCACTCTCTGAAGCGCATTGCCGTGTGTAGTCAACGAGTCCGCAAGATGTTTCTGAATACTGGCACTTCGTTATAGAGGTGTACGATCAGACCCATTGCTCATTCCGTGCGCGAGTCTGCTGGTCCAACCAATCGGTCGCTCTTTTGGCATCCCTCGCAAACTCTTCATCGATTGCATTACCGCAAAAACAAAAAGCAATTGCGAACTTAGATTCCAGCGTCGGGACACTGCATTTTGACAAAAGAGTCTACAGCGAGCCAACACGAGAGCGCAAGAATTTACATGCCCCGGGGTGCGTTAGTTTAGCATAGTGGGGCGCATCGTGAACAACGGCAGCGAAACGCACTTTACGGACAGGCTGTTCGTTTAACTTATGACCACGTCGCCCGTTGCCAGATGTGCATGAGGCACGACTAGACAATGCCTTATGGCTCTGTTGAATTGGCTAGAGTGGGCAGAATAAGCTTTCCCGAGTGTCTACGCCAGTGGTTGAATTCGTACCCTTCGCAAGAGAGCAGAGGTACTGCTGTTGATCTTTCCTCAACAACGTATCTGACCAATCTGAATTTTCCAGTGACACGCCCGCAAACTTTGTTGTTGAGCTAATGTACGCTCCTGACAGATTTGCGTCTGTCAAATCAGCCTGTCGCAAATTGGCAAGCTCAAACTACAGCATCGCTCATCACAACACCCATCGCAAGAGCATAGTACATGCCACACAGAATTAAAAATCGTTAGCCAACAAAATTCACCAAGTCACCCCTACCCCCTTCCCCCAAAGAAAAGAAAGGCCTCAACGCACGTTACATCCCCGCAGGTCGGCCCCCCGAAAGTTGGCCCCGGACAAATCGGCATCAAAAAACGACGCATTGAGCAAATTAGCACCGGAGAAGTCGGCCTGTCTCAGAATACTTTGCTGGAACGACACCCCCTCGAAATCCTGCCCCGAGAAATCTGCTCCTTCCAAATTAACCCCCCGCGTCACGGTCTTTACGACAGTACGTGCCCCCTTTGACCCCGCGCTAGTACTAGCAGACCCTCCCGATACTTTCAACTGTGGGCGAACGTCGACGGCGTCCTCGGCGCAAACAGGAGAGATTGATACCAGGGTGGCAACGGCAGCGGCGGTGAGGGCGGTGCGCCACTTAGGGGTTGACACTTTGCAAATGGGGGGAGGACGCAGGCGAGTGGGGGAGTTGGGGATGTAGGGGAGTCTGGGCGTCGGGAGGAACGCCGTGGATGGACGGTACATCAGGGTTACCGGGTTGAGTACGGGTGGAGCAGGTTTCGATTGAAGGGGCTTTTGTTATAGCTTGGCTATTTCGTGGAATGTGAGAAGCATGGGCAGAGGTCCCGGCAAGAAGGAAAAACACCTGGCTGAAAAAAGCCTCCTGCAGAAAGTTGGGTCATGCTCAGATTGCGGAACTGTACTTTGTCAACCGTAGTGATCCCAAGCTTCCCAATTTGTATGGAGGTTTGTGCCGAGATTGTGCAAATTTGACGTAGATAACTGCCACTATATGACACTTATCTAATTCTTGTGTCAACTTTACAGTAGCCAAATTGGGCCAAACAAAAGTTTCTCTGCCTTCAATAGATCACCCGAGAAGGCAAACCGGACACGGTTTTGTCTCTGATGTCAACATTCCATTTTCAAACACCAAGTTTAGATTTAACTAATCTCTTACAAAAGGGCCCCAAGAGGACAGCGCCGTTCTCCGTCACCACGTCGTCCTTAAAGGCCGCATTGTTTCCTTTGCGGCTCTCTTTTTTGACTTGCGGCAGCCTTGTCAATCACCATGATTTTAAACTCCGATACTCTTATTTCCCTACCCTCCACCCCGGCCATTCTCGTGCCTTACCAATCTCTGCATGTACCGTGCTACCACTCGTGGATGCAAGATCCTTCTCTGCTGCAACTTACCTGTTCCGAGCCCCTCACTCTTTCCGAGGAATACGACAACCAGGAATCCTGGCGCACTGATCCGAAAAAGCTCACGTTTATTATCCTCGACTCGACTCTTGGCCCACATTACATGGCCGGCGATGTCAATTTGTACCTCTTAGATGCGGACGCAGAAGGCCTGGAATCTTCAGAAGAGGTGGCTGCTGAGGTTGAAGTTATGGTTGCAGAGCATCGTTCCCGCCGGAAAGGCTTGGCAAAGCAGGCTGTATTGTGCATGATGGCGTATGCCCAAGAGCATTTGAATGCGACCGTCTTCATTGCCAAAGTTCTGGACGACAATTGGCCCAGTATAAGCTTGTTCCAACAGGCCTTGCATTTTGAGGAATATCGACGTATCAAGGCGTTCAAAGAGGTGCATTTTAAGGTGCATGTAGACGAGCGCCTCAAAAAGGAATTGGCTGCAGTGAGAGCTAAGTGGTGTATCAAGTCGTTCGAGACGTCGGGAATGGCCAGTACACCAGTGAGTAATGAATTAAAGGACGGGGGGCAATGTACATCAGGAAGAGTGCCTGTTTGAGACGAATGAATGAATTCTTCTTTATTTGAACGGCCAAGCCGCGTTAGCTCTGCAGAGTCAACGCTGCATTACACCCAGAGGCAATAAGAGAGGGACCAACGAGTCGACGGTTAACTGAAACAGCAACGTACTTTACTAAAAGGCAGATCTAACGCGTGGTGGCACTGCTCTTCTCCTGGGACGGGGAGGTTCCCCGCTTAGCCGCAAGAAAACTGGCGGTGATGTGAACGCCGGTAGAGCCGTAGCTGTCCATCACCAAAGAATAGAGCTACATGCGCTGCTGTGCGCAAATGCTGGGTTATTGCTTCTCTGGAGAACTACACGACTGTAGCTGCGGCTCGGAGGGATTTCCAAGACTTTTGCGAGCACAGTGCATCTCCGGTGTAGCCAGTTACGGGCTGTGATTTGCACGAGGAGCACACAAGACTTGGTTTCCATCTGAGTGGGTTCACAAGGACTAGGCCGATTTTTGGGAGGCGCTGAGATGTCAGTGTTCGTCATGGGTCTGGATGGGATCTTCCAGTTTTCCCCATATTGTGGGCGGTGCCTGCCTGCTAGGTAACAACCGAATTGCCTCGCAGCCAAAGGTGTCGTAGACCTTGAGTAAGATGTTTACATCGTGTCGCATGACCACGAGCTGCCCCCGTCGTTCAGGGCTTTGAACAAGATGACAAAGGACGTCATTCGACCTGGCTGGTAGTCGCACCCTATACGCACCAGCGGCGCGACTTTGCGTTGAGGCCCGTAACCACATTTAATAGTCTTCATTAATGCTTGGAGGCAAGAGTCTCCAAACCTCTCATCAAAGCGGCAATTCGTCAACGACGGGGAAACGGGTGCATGAGGGCAGCGCAGTAAACCTTGCCGCGACCACGAAGACATGATTCTGACGCTAGGAACCATGCGCCTACAGTTGAATGCTTGCACAGCATCCCATAGGACGCACAGCCAAGGCCAGCATTCGCCCCCCCCCCTCCGTATACTGAACACCTATGTATGATGCTCGATGAGCGCCATCATCTTGGTCCGCTCAAGACGCGTCATCTAGCGCTTTTCGCGCCATCTGCATAGCACCCTCCAACGTTTTATGTCCTCCAATAAAGCCTGCGGCATGCACAAATACACATCCGTCAATGCCGGTTATTTTGCACAACTCGGCATCTCTGGCACCCCTCCAAGGTTCCGGTAACGGTCGACGACTCTTAAAAGAATCCTTATCCACGGGAACGCATTGCACACGCCACGAGACGCGCGTCATATCCTGATAGATGACGTACAAAACGTTTCCAGTTTGGCCATGTTCATCTTCAATGTGATACAAATGATCCTTCCATGGGGCCCACTCGGTCATAACAAGGATGCGACCTGAAGAGTCGTGATTCCTGCGTTGTTCCATTGCGGTAGCGACAATGGCCATGGCGGGGAGCCAGGACTTTGCAGCGCGCACGATGCAGTCGTCGAATTCGGCGCCGGTTAGAACGACTGCTTTGAGAAAGTTGGCATCCTGGTCGGGGTTCTGCTCCCACCAGTCTGCATTAAGACGCGCAACGCGGGATGACAAATCGGTTGAGGATTCATAGTTTGGGGGTTTGTCGGATTCGAAGCGCGAGATGCCGTTGTCGACGGCATCTACAGCCTCAACAAAGGAATCGTACACCTTGAGATACAGCTTATCGAGTTGGTGGTCTGTGACTTGAATGGATTGACGAGATAAGACGGCACGAAGGGTTTGACGCCCGAAATGCTTGTATACCAATCCTGCGGAGGATAGTTTGATGGAGGAACGAGGCCCTTCGGAGGCGAATGTGGTTTGGAAGGAGCGTTGGTGATGGTCGTAGCGGTGCGTTGCGGGATTGTATTCAGCGCCAACATCGACGATAATATCAAGGGTGGAAAGGAGGGCGGGGTCGCGGGTACGAATGATGGGGGAAGAGCTGTAGGCGGGGAGGGTGCGTAGCATGTGACAGGCGAGCGCCTCGTCACAATGAAAGGTACCGTCGTGGGTTCCGATCTTGGGGGGGCTGGCGGCGGTCATATTTAAGAGACGGGGGATGGGTTGTTGAAAAAAGGGGCGACGGAGTTTGGGTAAGA
This sequence comes from Kappaphycus alvarezii, assembly GCA_002205965.3. Lineage (NCBI taxonomy): Eukaryota > Rhodophyta > Florideophyceae > Gigartinales > Solieriaceae > Kappaphycus > Kappaphycus alvarezii. The sequence goes on along the minus strand of NADL03000492.1, from coordinate 581,867 downwards.
CAGAGGTATTTAACACGAAGACGAAAGTTGGTCGGGACATGAAGCCAATGCGGCGAGTTGATACTGTACAGTAACGACTTGACTGCGGCTGAGAGAACCTGCGTTGCTGTGATCAAGTATCGTACTGTGACCGATTTGGCTGCCGCATGCCACAGTTGAAAACTAGTTAAAACTTTGGGGCCGAAGGATCAATGCGGCCGATGAAGAGGGATCAACCGTTTACTGTACAGTACAAGAACACGTTGAACAAAGCCCAACTTACAGAAAAAGGCATTGCTTACAGTGGCGAAAATGAAACACACACGATAATATTGTTGTGTGCAAAATCTCCTCCAAAAACGGCGAAAATACTGTACAGAACTTGTCTGGAGAGAGAGTGTCGCTCGGAATGCTCAATCAACTCTGCTGTATCAATCAAGCGCAACTACCCTTCCCCGCCTCCCGCGCATGATCGCGCACTGATCCAGTTACTCCTCTCCTTGCAGTCACTCCCCCCGCTCCCCTACGCAACCCAGTCCTCCCTTCCTCCCCTGCCATACCATGCTCAAGCTTTCCTCGTACGATGTTTTCCGCAAGCTTCCGCGAGACCTCACCCACGGCACAAGCCAAGGTGGCATTCTCTCTATTCTCGCCATAGCCGTCATTCTTCTTGTCTTTTTCTTTGAGTTGTGGACCTATCTAGCGGGTGAGGTGGAAACTGCAGTCATGCTCGACACTAATCGCGAGGCCCTTCTCCGTATTAACTTCAAAATCACCGCCATTCGTCTGCCCTGCGAATTTACCAGCGTTGACGTATGGGACTACTTGGGCAACACACGCCTGGATCTGAGCAAAGATATGCACAAAACAATGGTGTCGGGGCCGAGAGGGGAAAAAATTCTTGGTGCCTATTCCGATGGCAATAGAAATTCAGCGGGTCATTCGGAGGATGAGGTCAGAGCTGAGATTGGCCTCAATGAAAGCGAGCAAATTGATCAGTCCAACTTTGAATCAAAGTTGGCAGAGAATCACTGGAGTTTTGTCGACTTCTTTGCACCTTGGTGCATCCATTGCGTCCGCCTGGCGCCGACGTGGGAGGCCTTTGCCAAAACAGTCCATGATAAGGATATTCGTGTCAAGGTTTTCAAAGTCGATTGTACAAAGAATGAGTTTTTGTGTCGATCACAGCAGATTGCAGGTTATCCTACCCTACGAGTATACAAAGGTAAGGAAGCTCAACATCCGGACTACTTTGGGAAACGAACCGTGTCCACGCTGTTGACTTGGATGGAACGCATGACAAATGAACATGCTCATGTCCAGACCAGACAGCACACAGAGGAAGGATGTCTTGTTGAGGGGTCCTTGTGGGTCAATCGTGTGCCGGGCAACTTTCACATCACTGCAAAATCGGATGGACACGACTTTGATCCCAAATCTACCAACTTGTCGCATATCGTGCACCATTTCTCGTTTGGCAATGATTTACCGAAACGAGTCATTCGGCATTTGCCTCCCGATGTGAGAACAAATATCAATCCGTTGGACGGAAAAACCTTTGTTAACAAGGAGGAACATACCACACATGAGCATTACATAAAAGTAGTGTCAACACATTACCGAGTGGGCAAGTCGAGTATCTTTAATCGGGAGGACTCTCTAGGCTACCAAATGGCGACTTCAAACCACCGATACAAGAGTGACCCATCGGTGCCGGAAGCAAAGTTCTCGTTTGATCTAAGCCCCACTGCAGTCGTGATTATCCAGGGAGGTAAACGCTGGTACGAGTTTGTCACCTCGCTGTGTGCCATAGTGGGAGGAATCTTTACGGTAATATCTCTGTTTGACGGCGCGATGCATTCTGTCTCGAAAAGAATTAAGGGCGCACAGGGAAAGCAATCTTGAGTAGATTGCCCAGATCGACGATGAGAGTTGTAGTTTTGTTGCGGTGTGCAATTTGTAAAAAAGATGATGACTTAACGACGCAGTTTTGCTCTTGCGAGGAACATGCTTAGAGGGGGCTGTCTTGCTCTGCAATGTTTCGGGTTCGGTTGATTGTAAAATTAAGCGCTGGATTGGTTCCACACGTATACGTGGCTAACCATGTTTGAAGCACCCGACCGCACTCCGGCGCGCTGGTTCCATCTGCTTGTGCAGACGCCAGTCAGCCCGTAAGCAGGTACTACGGGCAAGGGGGTGCTCACGTAACTCGTTGCTCGGATCGCGCGAGGTGACCTGCCAACTTCGGTCTTGTCGCTCCTGGCTGCAGCAACCCTGCCCCCTCTGCGGTCCAAGCCTCACAAGATACGGCCCATCGCCGTGGGCACGATCCTCCACCGCGTGGTAACCAGGGCGCTGCTTCCTGCCACAATTGCCGATTCTCGTGACTTTCCCTCCTCATTCCAGTTGGCTAACGGAATCTGGGCCCAGATGGACGCGATCAATAATGACACGCGCATGCTGCTCCGTCGCTTCTCCAGCCGCATTGAAAACGCAATAGTTCTTGATGAGGCGAACAACGCCTTCAACTGCGTTGATCGCCAGTCAATGCTGGATCAGCGGCCGACGCTCGCCCCAAGTCTCGCCTGGTTCGTGAACATGATTTACGCACGCACGCAACAACAGTTGCTCGTGCCGAACCGTGACGAAACGACCATCGCGAGTGCTCGGGGCACCCAGCAGGGCGACCCTGCCAGCATGCTCCTCCCTGACAATCCAGCCCTCATCCGCCGGATTGCAGAAAACACGGGCATCGTCCTCAACCAGTGGTACGCTGACGACGGTAGATTGATGGGGCCCCTTCCCGACCTGCGACAAGCCCTTCGCATCCTCCGAGACGAGGGACCTACCTGCGGCCTACATCTCAACCAGGGGAAAACCCGCATCTACTGCCAACGTTCCAGCTCCCAAACCGCGAGGCTTTTCTCCAGGAATTTCGCCTTGACGAATGCTCCCCGGACAGATTCGAGCTCTTGGAAGCTCCGCTCGGCAACCGGCATTTCACCGATGCTTTCCCTCGGGAAAAGATCGAGGGCTGAAACCGAAACCTTCGGCTCTTGCCCATGGTTGATGACCCGAGCGCGCGGTTTCACATGCACCGCCTCTGCGTGTCAGCCTGTCTGGTGGACCACCCCTTCAAACTCGCTGACCCTCGGGATGCCCGTTTGGCTGCCGAGGCTTTCGATACTCTGCTAGCTTCATGGCGTTCAACTCACAGACAAAGCGTGGTCGCAGGCAACCTTGCCCCTCCGACAAGGTGGTCTTGGGTTCACCCTCATCTCACTGTTCCTAGATGGCGCGGCCGCCGCGAGTATCATCGATGCCGCACCGGCCCGCGTCAGGACCGCAACCCACATCGGGTCCCGTTCCACCTCGCTCAGCGGATTTCGCTACCGCCGCGACAAGGCTTTCCTACTTGGCCAAGCCGCCCGTCACATTCGCGAGTTCCTGCTCCACATCCCTGGCATGCCATACCCCGTCGACCTGGGTTCCTTCAACCCGCTTCCCCTCGCTGCAACACACACCCACGTTCAAATCTACCTCAAAGTGTGCAGTAGGAGGTGCTGGCCAAGGTTCACCGGCGTGACGACGATTGGGCCAGATCTGCGAACCTGGACCTCCACACGGACGCCGAGGTGCGGCTACGGATACGCAAAGACCCCGGTGTCGCCTTCCCCTTTGCACATCCCTCCGCGGACACGGAAGTATCCGCGGTACACTGGAAGATGATGCTACGACGCTACCTCAGGCTGCCCGTTTACGACGACTCGCTTCCTCGCAACTGCGAGCATTATAAACGCCCGATGGACTGGTTAGGAAACCACGCAGTGGACCTGTGCCCCTCTGGGTTCGGTCGCAAACACCGGCATGACTCGCTCCGCAACATCATTGCCGGCTGTATCGCTCGTGCAGCAGACCTAGACTGCCAGATTCAGGTCCCACTGCTCTTGCCAGGCACAGAACTGCGACCCGCTGACATCCTGGTCCACCCAGCAGCAGCTCCCGACGGTACCGTGGTCCGCCCGATTGCCTGCGATGTCACCGCTGTCTCTCCGTTCAGGGCGGATGTACGATCAAGAGCCACTCGGAAAGTGGGCGGTGCTGCTGCAATGGCGCACCGCAACAAGGTGACCGACCTGCAGCGAAAACTGTCGCGTCGACTCCCCCCGCCCTCAGACAACCCTACACAGGCCCCCGAATTCGAGTTCCAACTGATGGCCTTGGGTTCCCTGAGTTCGCCTTCCCCTGCAACCATCCCCTTCACAGGTCTGTTGCTGTGCATCGCGGAGAAGGTCAGCACATTCGTTGGCAGTTATTCGCTCCAAACTATTGGTAGTGCAGTACGGTGCAATCTGGTCGTCTACTGCATTGCAAAATCTATTTTTTCGCACATGGCGGTGCACGTGGCCGACGTGGACCGGCCGGCTAGCTCTTAGCTACAGTAGTAGGATCCTGCAGCGGACACCCGTAATACTAATTTTTATTTACTGTATGGCATTAGTATAACAGGTGTCCGCTGCAGGATCCGACTATATTGCTCTAGCTAAGAGCTAACAGGATGTTCCACGTCGTCCAAGTGCAGCGACATGCGCGAAAAAATAGCTTGCGCAACTGACGACCAGATAGTGCAACTGATGCGGCTCAACACGCGCGTGCGAATCATTCCGACAGGAGTGCTGAACTTCTCCGCGATACGCGGCAGAAGACCCTCTATGAAGAGGAAGGTGGCAGGAGAAGGTGACCCCAGAGAATCAAACGCCAGCGGTTGGAACTCGAAATTGGGGGCCTGGGTCGGGTTGTCTGAGGGCGGTGGCAGACGCCGCGAAAGTTTTCGCTCCAGGTCCGTAACCTTGTTGCGGTGAGCGATGGCAGCGGCACCGCCCATTTCGCGGGTGGCCCTTGATCTTACGTTGTCCTTGAACGGAGAGACGATGGTGACATCACAGGCAATGGGGCGGACCGCGTTGCCGTCGGGGGCAACCGGTGGGTGGACAAGGATGTCAGCGGGTCGTAGTTCAGTTCCTGGGACGAGGAGTGGGACCTCCAACTGGCAGTCTAAGCCTGCTGCGCGGGCGATACGGCCGGCGATGACGTTGCGTAACGAGTCATGCCGGTGTTTGCGACCGAATCCAGAGGGGCACAGGTCGACTGCGTGATCTCCCAAGCTGTCCATAGGGCGTTTACAATGCTCGCAGTTCCGGGGAAGCGAGTCGTCATAAACAGACAGCCCGAGGAAACGTCGTATCATGATCTTCCAGTGTACGGCAGACACTTCCGTGTCGGCGGAGGGATGTGCGAACAGGAAGGCGGCACCAGGGCCTTTGCGGAATGCGAGGCCGCGGATCCGGTCCCGCGCTGCGGCGGCGGTGTGGTCATCAATGGCGTAAAGTTTGACAGTAAGCAATTTCTTATTTGGCCGTAGATGACAATTCCAAGTGACAGTCGCAATAGAGAACAAATTGTCAGTGGCGACAAGGGTGCTGTTGTCGATTCCAAAAAAGGCAAAAAATATGGGCCAGTTTGGGTTATTTTTATATTGTTGTTTATCCCTTCTGCCGTTCAGTCCGCTTACAAATACATGGCCCGTGGGCCGAACCTCCACGTTTCAAACTCTTTCCACGGCCACTCCTCTCGCTCCACTGCAGCCTGTCTCTTTCACACCTCATCGCCCCGACCCCTCGCGTTTGTTCGAATTGCCCGTTCGCAAGAGAATCCTCCATCTAATCTCCTCACTCCAAGGCCTTGCCAAAAATTTTCCCCGAACCATGGTAAGTACTGCCCCCTCTTGCTCAGCATAACAACCCCTCACACATCCACGTCCACCCTCTCCAACACCTCATACCTTGATGTCTGACTCGATTCCCGTTCAATTTCTCCTCTCGAACCCCTTGCCATGGCAGCAGTCCATCTCTCTTACCGCAAATCGTGCCCAGGCTCGTGCGCAAACACCACAGGTCGAGGAGAAAAGGCATGAATTCTCCCCAGCCGAATGGGAGGCGGAGTTGGCCGAAATGCCTGTCAACAAGAGGTAATGCCATCACCAATACGACATTCTTCTTTCCTCCCGTAATATCGTAACCTTCTACTGACAAATGTCCGCCGTTGTCACAATGTGCTCAGTGAAATTAACAAGCTTATTATGAACTATCTGGTCATAGAGGGCTACAAGGAAGCCGCAGAAAAATTCGAGGAGGAGTGTGGAACTCCTCCCGGCATAGACCTCCCTAGTATCTCAGACCGCATGGCTACCCGCGTCGCTATTCAACGCGGAGATGTACAAGCCGCCATTGAACGCGCCAACGATCTCAACCCCCTCATCTTGGACGAAAATCCGCAGCTCTTCTTCCATCTGCAACAACAAAAGCTCATCGAGCTCATTCGTGTCGGTGATGTCACCTCCGCACTTGCCTTTGCGGAAAAGGAGCTTGCCCCAAGAGGGGAAGAAAATCCCCAGTTCTTAACCGAACTTGAGAGGACCATGGCGCTGTTGGCCTTTGAGGATAAGTCTAAGTGTCCTGTCGCTGATCTCTTAGAACCAGCACAAAGACAAAAGACAGCTAGCGAGTTGAACGCCGCTATTTTGACAAGTCAGTGTCAGGAAAAAGACCCAAAGTTGCCGGCCTTGTTAAAGATGCTGCTGTGGGCCCAGGACCAACTCAGTGAGAAGGCAGATTTCCCGACTATGGAAATCGAAAAGGCGGTTCTTGATGCGGCGGAAAAGTCTTCATGAGCTCAGAATGTCGTACAGGATTTCGGGGGGGAGAAAGGAGGAAGGAGAATGAAGTATGGCGTTGGAAGCCAACTGTGATTTGTTTACTGTTATGGGGGGAGGAAGGAGGGGATATCGACATTGAACATGCAAGGATGTGGTTGAGGTATTGTTTGAAACCAGACCGATATGACCTGGAGGTCTGCAACGGTTGAAGCCACCAAGGGACTTGGCAGCAGAGGCACGTAGGCAGATATCTTCCTGTTTGGCTTGGATGAGAGATCGTGTGCAGTTAAGGTTTATTCATGCGTGTACATAATCGGGCAACGGAGTCACGTCATAATTGAAAGGGACGCAAGTAACGTAAGGCTGTCGTCCTCTAGGCGACGTGGCCTTTGGCATTGTTCTCGCGCAATGTGCATTTCATATGTGTTCCTGTTCTGATCGAACGAGTGGGGTAGGACTGGCTCGCCCAGTTGCGTAATGCGCAATGGCGTTGGACAAAAATCAATTCTGGTAGTCAGACGGGTCGGGTGGTCCAGAGATTTCCAGAAAGACTACTACTGCAGGATCCAACTGAAGAGAACACAAACAGAACAACACTTGTGTGTCTTCTGCGCATGATTGGATACGACTGATGAAGCACAGCTCAAACTGTGTCGCGAAGAGCTGAGGAGCAACTTTGGATAGAGTGTGGCCCTGTGGATCCTACTAGGAATTGTTTTGGATATAGAAACACTGTTTGAACAAATTGTTTAGTTTAACCCTGGATGCTGTCCTTAAACAGAGTGCTCAGAACTTTGGGCGTCTGGGATACCGGAAAGGAAACGGGCCTCGCTAGTGTAAACACGCTGCATGCTGCAGACTACATGCTTGTTTTTAAGTAGTCCCTCGCACGATCCGCCGAGTTAATTCCGGACATCAAAGCGTCTGGCAAACCTACGCCATCTCGATAGTTGCCAGCGAAAATAAGCCCAGGTGCACGCTTTTCGAGACGAGCTATGGTGCACAGCACCTCGCCGTGGTCTGGTTCGTATTGAGGGATACCTTGATACCATGTTTTCACACGCGAAAAGGTCGGCTGACCAGTTACTCCTAGGACATCCCGAAGTTCTCTCACTGATATATCAACGACCTCTTGGGCTGGTTTGAATGGAATTTCTGGTTGTCTTCTACCGCCCAGGTAACAAGTGAGGAATATTGTGTTAGGATCTTTGACATAAGAAGGAAAATTAGATGAGCCAAAATTGATACCAAGAATTTTCCGGCTTTCCATCGTTGGCACCAAAGCACCGAAGCCGTCCAGAGGATGGGAAACTTGGGACTTGTGAAAGCCGAGCACAACAATGGACACCGCGGCATACTTGACCTTTTTCTTAAGTATTTCAAAACCGCTCTCCAGGGATTGAAGATTAGAACGAACGGAACCAAGTGAATGGGTCGGAATTGTAGATATGACAGCGTCATATTTGCCTCTGCCATTCACGCGCCAAGTGCCGTCCGAAGTGCGATCGAGGGCACGGACAGTAACCTTGCGATTGAGATTACCTCCGTTGTTATGGCGTTTGATGCCTTCACAAAGCGAAGCCATCAGGACCTCAAGTCCAGTGTCATAGCTAAAGCCCTCATTCAATTGGCGTGATGTATAAGTATTGAAGCGAGCATCTGGGGGATCTTTCGCTTTCCCAGTAAACATTCCGCGGATGACAGAGCCAGCCTCACGCTCCAATCTCCAGACTTTAGCCAAAGCATATTTGATTCCCAGATCTTTTGGCCTCGATGCATATATGCCTGCCACCATTGGGTCAATTACGTAATCAACGAGTTCCTTCCCAAACCTCCTCTCGAAAAAATCGCCCACTGTTTCGCCTTCTACGTTCCCCTTCTTGCGTAACAGCTCCTTGACAATATCCACCTTTCCTTTCCAACTGAGCAACTGCGACTTGAGAAACTTCATCGGTGATGATGGTAGCATCACCAACTCGCCATTCTTAAAAATATAGAATCGGGTAGCTTTGCCTGACCGTGGTAAAACACGCTCTCCCAGATTTAACTTTTCATAAACAAGATCCCGTACACCAGAGTGCTTTGCTTGCATTGAAGCAGGACCCAACTCGAAAGTGAATCCGTCGGCTCGCTCAGTTGTTACGACACCACCAAATCGGCGACTTGCTTCGTAAACATCAACTATGATTGGCGGGAGATTTGGGTGAACAGAGGAGGTGAGAAGGCGATATGCAGCAGATAAGCCGGCGGGCCCGCCACCGAGAACGGCGACGCGACGCGGTTTCTCGGTGCTAGGCATTGAAGAAAAGATCGTACCGAAAGGTTCGAGGCAATGCAATCAGGGTTGATGTCCAATCACCGATCCATCAAGGCGAGGAACTGGAGCCGGGAATTATTGACAAATACTGTACTGTACTGTACTCTGGTAATTCTTTCAGCTGGTTAATTTTTTTTCGAACATCGAAATAGCGTCACGCGCAACAGTCCCAAATCCAAACCTCCTTGCTCCTCATCACTGCACTCTTCCGGCGTTTAACTATTAAGAAATCCTTGGCGAGATATTAACCAGGACAACGCAATGTATACGATAGCGTCTCTCTAGGCACCGTGATGCCCTCCTGAATACGAAAGCACATGACTCTACGCAAGGATTCACTGATAAATTAATAAATGCAAACTGCGAAACAGAACAAAGTACTGAAGTTTCTCGTTGGAGACCCATCCAACGACAGAAACGGGTGAATAGACGAGTAGCAGAACTCAGCTCTGTGTCACATAACAGCGTGCGCCACGTGACTGATCCGCCTAACACAATAACTTGCTGATTTGTACAATACTACCGTGCCCTCGCCCTCATTTTTGTGGTACTCCGTACACAAACACGAGTACCTCCCCCTGCGGAATATGTCACACTGTCCTACACAGCAGTTTGCGAACTTGCGCAACCGTGCCATGACCTCAATTCCCTATGGTCTGAAATCTTCACTCGGGAGCCAGATTCCCTGCTCACACTGTCTAATCCACAGATTTGCGGACTCGTGCAACTGGTCCATCACCACCCATTCTTGAGTCTTCTGTGCGCACCTCTCACGAAGAAGGGTGGTGAAATGGACCGAGACCATTGCGCTCGATGTACATTCATGTGAATCTAAATACCTGGGAATCGAATGAAAACGGGTTTTAAATTTTTTTGCCTCATAAAAATGCGTTGACAAGTCAAATTTTTGAAATACTCCGCGAATTGAGGATCTGCGGTCCCATTTAAATTCCAGAGAAGATGAGCATCTACTCATCTAGTGGATGTAAAGATGCGCATAGGCGATATTATATCAAACAGGATTCATTGAACCTGCAAGCTCATCTAAATTGGGCACAGCAGAGGCCAGGGCAAAGGAGTTTTGGGAACCTTTGGAAGAGGGTGCCTCTTCAGCTGCCCAGCTGCCACTCCGAGAGATCCACACGTCACCGGATTCGAGGCTTGGCCTCCCGTCACACCGGTGCTGTGGCGTTCCTATATGCCCATCCCACCACTGCGACGAAGGTGTCATTGGAGCACTGGAGCATCATGCTGCGCAGGCACCTCGGTCTCCCAGTATACACGGACTCGGTGCCCTTGAAATGCTACTACTGCCAGCAGGGCCTGGATGTCCACGGTGACCATGCCGCCGACCGCTGTGTCTCAGAGTTTGGACGCATTCACCTCTACAATTCCGTTCGCAACGTGTTCCCGTGGCACGTTTTCCGCTCCGCCGGCCTTGACTACGAGTTTGTTTCACAAAAGGAGTTGAGACGACAAGACTGGCTGACAGAGTTCTATCTTCAGCAGTCTCCCAAGCAGTTTATAAGCACTTCTATTCTACTTTCATGATCAGCAATTTGGTCTTCTACGAGTTCTACATGATGAACCTATTACATATGTCCACCACGGACGTCCGCAACATTACAAAGTTGTCTTGTGACTACGGACGCCTTGATCACAGTTGATACGCAGCATCAGAAATTACTTCCAGTGACTGCGGATGTCCTAATCACAGTGCACCAATGACATGTAAGTAGTTACAATTTCCAACGCACATGCTCTTATAATTCAAGTAATCTAATGAAGGAACCATTCTATCCTCTTCACGTTATGCTTGGTGAGCACCTACTCCGACAGTCCCCCTCGCGAAGATGATGTTAAGATGCGTAAGATTATTAGGTGGGACTCCATGACGGTTCCAGGTAGTATCTTGGTCAGTGAGTCGGCGTAGTTGAGTTCTGACGGAGTGTACTCAACATTTACCTTCCCACTTTGGACAGCATCCTTGACAAAGCTGTATCAAATTCCAATATTTTTCACGTGTCGTAAACCCTAAGCCTCGTTCGTCCATCTGATGCTGCCAAGATTGTCCTGGAAAATTGTAACAGCGTAGTCCATGGGAATCCCAAGTTATTCATAAAGCTGCGAAATCCACTTCAGGTTTTTGACGTTTTCGGAGAGAGCATAAAACTCCGCTTCGCAATTTGAAAGAGCTACAGACTGCTGCAGTTTCGACATACAAACCACTGGTGTCCCAGCAACACATATAAGCATTCTGGTCCGTGAACGTCTACTGTCCTTTTCTCGACCCCAGTCTGCATCTTACCACGCCTTCATGACCGTCTCCTTTAGCTTTGGAATTGACAGACCGTAGTGTGAAGAGCCCTGCAAATATCGGATGAAATGGTTCATGGCTTTCCAATACATAGGCAAGGGACATGCATGAAATTTCCCAAGCATTGATACCGCAGTTGAGATATCTGGCCCTGTAATTATTAAGTAATTTTCCTAGATTCTCTTGGTACGGTACAGTTTCCATGTCACGCAGTTTATCTTCATCCGGAGTACGACAAGCTTCATACAGGGAATGAGATATAGTTAAGGGGGTCCTAACGGGTTTGCATGTTTCCATTTTGGCCTCAAGAAGTATTTTCCTGTTTAGCGCTGTTTGTGAGAGAATTATTTCTGTATCGTTCTCTTCGATGCAAACGCCAAGAAAGTGTGTACCCCTTCCAAGGTCCTTCAGAGAAAAGGAATTTTCTAAGTCCTTCTTGGTTTCCGAAACGAGTCCTGGATTTCCAAGGATAACAATGTCGTCCACGTATGCCATTACTATGACAAAAAGATTATTTTTGCGCCTAAAAAATAAGCAGTCAGATACCGATGCAGTTAAGAATCCATGGCTCGTCAATAATGTACTCAAACTCTTGTGCCACAGTTTGAGAGCTTCCCTTAAGCCATACAATGATTTGCGAAGCTTCGCTGTACCACCATCTGCTTCTGATATTCCCGGAATTTTTTGGCGACGAATGAACAAGTTGGCATCTTCTGGGAGAGGAGCGTAGAGAAATGCACCCTTAATGTCAATTTGCTGCCTTTCCCATCCAAGCGATGCTGCCAAGCAAAGTAACACCCTAAAAACTTCAAATCCTGCCGCAGGGGAATAGAATTGCCTTGCTTCGAGACTGGATAGGTGCTGCAAATTTCCGCGAGCAACAAGTCTGGCCTTGATCCGTTGAGTGTTGCCGTGTTCATCGCGCTTAATTCTTAGTATTATTCCCGTTGGAAGTGGTCTACTGGTCAGCTTTGTTGCTCGTTCATAAGTTTGTGCCTGCACGATGGTTTTGAATTCTTCGTGAATTGCTTTTTTCCAGTGTTCCTACTCTTTCGATCGCAGAGCGGTTGCTAGTGTCGGCTCACCAACGGTTGATATTGACTTCGGGAGGCATATAGTTGTTTTTGAAGGAGAACGTAGATTGTATCTGCGGTGGGGTTCTACCAGAGAAGGTGTATTTGCAGGAAATTGCCCATCGTGATACTGTGTTCCATCATATGTGGATGGATGATCCGGATAATGCGTCGTAGAGCTCCAGTTATCCGTCTGTCTATCGGTTTCTTCAATATTTACAGTTGCCTCCACAAATTACTCGTCAAGATCTTCTTCTGCTTCATCGGATGATTCTTCAGAAATGACCAGAAACTTGTCTTTTATACCCTGTGAATCACAGGCGCTGTTATATGAAGGGATGTGAGTACCTGGGAATTAATTCTCATGGAACTTGACGTGTTTGGACTTGAAAATTCCGGCAGAGTTTAATAGTGTGTAGATACCTCTAGCTACATGTCCTAAATTCAATCCATTTTGCATTCTGGGGAACATCTTTCCATTCTGTTTCCGTATGGTCTTTGGAAAATCCAAGGAGACCAAGCATCCGAAAGGCCTTATATGCTTGGCATGAGATGGAGATACACCCTTTAAAGCTGCGTATGGTGACCGCTTGGTTACTGAATGTGGTACAATATTTTTGCTATCATCAATGTGCTGCAAGGTGTAATCCCAGTACTTCACGGGAAGCTTTGATTGTTTCAGGCACGAACGAATATCAGGTATGAGTACACCTTACGTCCTTTCGATCAAACCATTAAAGGAATGCGTGTAGGGTGTTCTTGTGTAAATCTCGATCCCTAGTTCCTTCATTCTTGAGCGAATGCCATTGAACTCTTTCCCACCATCGGTTTGTAGAGACGTTACTATGTGTGACGTTTGCCGTTCCATCCAAATCATAAATTCCTGGACCGCAGTAGAAGCTTCTCTTTTGGTCTTGAGGGAATTTGCAAAGACAAATCTAGTGTACTCGTCTATGACTGTACAGAAGTATTTGAATCCTTGGGTAGAAAATGGCTGAATCTTTCCCACTACATCGGCATGTAATGCTCGAGGCCGCTTAGCTTTAGTGAGCTTTCCAGAATACGATCGACTGAACTTGGACTTTTCACAAGGATCACAGTCACTGCGATGAAGTGTAGGGTTTGGAAGAGTTCCTTCGACGATAAGCTGCTTGACTCCTTTCTTGGAACACAAGTGTCCTAGTCGGTTGTGCCAAATTTCAGTGGGGTTCCACAGCGTTTGCTTATCATTGCTGACTGTTTGTAGCTCTGTAGTGATTCCTTTTTCAGGACCACTGATAAGGTCGATTGTGTTGTCAAAGTCACCTAGTTCAGTGATATCTTCCATGTCTTCCCCATCATCTTAAGGAAAATGTGATGCAGAAATCTCTTCGTTGTACAGCGCCTCTGATTCTAAATCAAAGATATCGGTACCTGTGTCTGAATGCGAAGAGGAGCTCGAATCACTACTGTTGCTATCGCTGCTTTGGCCGAGGAATTCATTTATTTTAGCCATCGTGATCCTGTCTTCTTCGAACTGCAGAAGTTGGTCGTGTTTTGTTCCAGTATAATAAAGACAGTCCGAGTTCTTAGGTGCGATTGCAAACGGCCTTAACTTATCTGCTTAATCGAATATTACTGATTTTTCCTTCGTGAATACAATAAAAAATTCTTTCCCAGTTAATGCTGGGACTGAGAGCAAGTTCATCGCTACCTTTCCGCACTCAAAGTGTCGCTGAGTAGAACTTCGGTTTTGTCACCATTCGCCATCCATTCCACCCTTTTGGTTCCTCTTCGGGTGGCATGAACTAAAGTGTCGTCACCTTAAGCAATGGGAACGAAGCAATCTTTGACGTCATGTAGGGTTTCTAAGAAAGGTGTCATATGCGAGGTAGTTCCAGAATCGAGCATCATATGTTCCGCATCATCGAAATTTGCTGACATAACAGGGGCAATAGCCGTGCGAACCTTGGGTTCCTTTTTCCTATTGTGGATTGGTTTATGAGAGGTTCCCTTTGTATCGTTTCCACTGCTGCCTTTTGCACCGGTTTTACTCTTCTCACCTACGGAATGGGGCCTGTTCTCAGGATTCTTTGGATTCAGCTAACATTTTTCTGTGTTATGGCCGTTTCTACTGCACATGTAGTAGAAGGACTTGGCTGTGTGCACACGTTCGAGGCGTTTTTATTTCGCCTTCACGGATTTTTGTTCCTCAATCAGTCGGGCTGATACTGTATCCCAGGTAGCAGCTTCGTCTGTTAATTTTTCAAAACCGCTGTCAGTGGGATCAGCTCGCTGGCGTCAATTGATGCAATTAGAATTGCAATGTCTAGTTCTCTTGGAATCTTTGTGTCCATTGCTTCCAGCTTCTCAAGAATCCCTTTCATCTTGTCGATCTGTTTCCACATGTCTAGTTTGGTACTTTTGTATCGCAATGCAATCAGCTCCGTCATTTTTGCTATTCTGGAGGCGGAAGTCTTGGAGTCATAGCGATTTCTAGGCTTCTTGAGCATAACACACGGATTGTGTATATCACTGCGAATAACTCGTAGAGCCTGATTGGATAATGCGGACAAAACGATTCCAGAAACTTTGTTTTGTGCCGCAATAAATTGAGGTTTATGAAGTTCATCCTCAAATGGACAAACGTCATGTCCCAAGGCACCGTTCAGTCCTTTCGCGTTACATGCGGCTTCAAAGCGAATCCCCCACATTGAAAAGTCTTGACCTTCCTTGAACGGGTCAATGCGCGTCTTATCAGCCTCTGACATGGGGATTGCCAGATAGTGCCAGGGAGAATTTGATTAGCGCAATGCGTATAAGCGTCATTAGGCTCAAGAACCAAACAAGTACAGAGAATGAAAGGAATATTTGTTACTTCTGTAGCACAAGCGGTAGCTACAAGCCCATAAACTTTCACAAAAAGGAGTTGAGACGACAAGACTGGCTGACAGAGTTCTATCTTCAGCAGTCTCCCAAGCAGTTTATAAGCACTTCTATTCTACTTTCATGATCAGCAATTTGGTCTTCTACGAGTTCTACATGATGAACCTATTACATATGTCCACCACGGACGTCCGCAACATTACAAAGTTGTCTTGTGACTACGGACGCCTTGATCACAGTTGATACGCAGCATCAGAAATTACTTCCAGTGACTGCGGATGTCCTAATCACAGTGCACCAATGACATGTAAGTAGTTACAATTTCCAACGCACATGCTCTTATAATTCAAGTAATCTAATGAAGGCACCATTCCATCCTCTTCACGTTATGCTTGGTGAGCACCTACACCGAAAGTTTGAAGTTGAGAATCTCCTCCCCGGTACGGACTACAGACCAGCCGACATTCTCCTCGTACAACCCCCCCGGAACACTGAAGCTGGCATGCCACACCGACCCATAGCTTGCAACGTCGCTGTGACGTCCCCGTTCAAGCAGTCCTCAATTCTCAAAGCGACGCAAGTCGCCGGTGGGGCTGCCACCCTCACTCACCAACGCAAGGTCCAAGACTTGCAGCATAAGCTGTCAAGGCGCCTGGTGCCCCCCTCCCTGCCCTCTCGCGACCTAGTTTTCCGATTTGGTCCATCCAGTTAGTTCTTAACTGAATAGTCGGTCAGTCGGTGCGCACTTAAGATATGTAATGAGTAAAGATCCTTCTCTTTGAAATTTACTTACGAAAAAAGTAGTTAAAGTAAGTTTTTCAATGAACTACCCAAATATATACTGTAATTTAGGTTCAGAGCCTCATAGAAAACAAAATTTTATAGTTTAGAGATATTGTAATTTAATATGAGTCGATTGTGGTTGCCTGTAAATTTTTAGGACAGACCAAACATAACTTCCAAGAGTAAAAAACACAAGCCTTTATCCCATTTAATATACAGCCATAATCCTTATTTATCTTTCATTGAAATCAAAGCGGCGATCAATACTTGTTGCGGAAGGTCCCATTATGGTGCTCTTCTCGAGGGGTACAATGGGTCTGTTTGCAGAATGTAAACGAAATGATTCGCTAATTTGGTCCTGGAGAGGGCTCTAGTGGCCGTGGTTTTTAACTTTTTCACTAATGGAGATTCAAGAGGGTCGTCCTTTAATTGATCTGTCATTTCTTGGTTCAGCAAGATAGCTGCATACTCTTTTCGCACAGAGCACTTACCATGCTCATTTTTAAATTCTACAACTTTAGTGCATGTTGTTGCAACAAAAATGAATCTCTGCGAAAGTTTTTTTTGTTCCTGGGCGTCTCTTTCTTCTTGAACCAACGTTGAATTTCATTTCTTTAAATTTATTCATTTCGTAAAAATTAATAAAAACTTACCTGTCCTTTTCCTTCGGACTGACAAAGCGACCAAGAAAGGCTGTCCAAACACCAAAAGAGTGCAAATGCCAGAAATGGAAACCAAGCGAGAGAAATAAAGAGGTAAGAGAGTACCGTCGGTCAGGGTATGTCCAAAAACGCGCTACTCTCGAGTTGCCACCACACCTTCGCACTGCGTCACACAAGCCGCCGACAAGGACCAAACATCCTTGCTGGATCCTCTGTTAGCCACCACGCGCTCCCAGAGAGCACCGAGAAGGGCGGCCTACGCTCCTTACACGGAACCAAAGAGAGAGCTCCCTCGACTCGGCAAGCTTACAGCACACAATGACCACCCCCCCAAGACACCACCGCGGCAGCAATAGCCCAAACTAGAAACCCGAACATCATTCAACTCGATCGTGACGATGTAGCCTGTTGGCTTATATCAGTCATGCAGTAGCTGCAGGAATCCAAGCCTGAGACTTTTTCACCCCCAACCCGCCTCCGCCGTGGTGTCCTAGCCAGCTTTAGATTTAAATGGACAGGAGAGGTCTCCCGCTAGGTTTCTCAATAGCCAGCAGATCGAAAGAAACCAGAGCGCTCATCATACTCAATTCCGAGGATCCCTTGTTATGCAAAAGGGCTCGTGATGGTTCCAGCGCAGCATCTGCTAAATCTCACCAGGTGTCCACAGATATTTTACGATATTAATTGAGTGCAAAGTGCTACTGAAGCCACTAGAATTAATTTTTATGGAGGCCTAGCTCTACACTGCACTGCACTGTACTTTCAAATACAGCGCAGAGGGGCTATAAAAATTCTATATAAGGGCTCGCGTACCGAGTAGCGGAGCAAGTCCAAGATAAGAACCATCAGCCATTAAACAGAAGTAAACACTTGTTCTTGCCGCAACAAGTGGAAGCTAACCCGTCGAGCACAACGTTCAGTAGTTGTGTCAGACATTGTAAGCTCGGCTTACAATGTACTTCTACCAGCAACCTTGCTGCGTGCTACACGTGTCATAACTTGTGTGCTGTGATACTACATTCGCGAATTATCCTCACAGTTTCCTCAGCTTTATTTATTTCATACTTTACTTTTACGAATAATACAGTACTCCACTGAACAAAAGCCTGAATATTCTTCCGAAAATCGTGGACTAGAGCATTGCGATATACATGCGAACCTTCTCCTGAAGACAAGTCACTACCTATCCGAATTTTCGGATCAGTGATCAACATGGATCCAGGAGGCAGCGCCAAGACATCGAACCTGTTTTTGTCTGAGATAGCGCTGGAAAATGTCTCTCAAGAGGTTTCAGGATTCATCAACTAAATTAGAATACTCGGGAATCGTGTCTATGCTCAGTCTATGACTGGACCTCAAGTAGTCGATGATGTTGCCGAACTTTTTTCGCCTGCTGTTTTGTTCTCTCCTGTAATGGGATCTTTGCCTATTGCTTATAAAACACTTCGTGACTGGCTGAATGACCGTGGAGGAAATATGCCGCCGCATAGTTCCCTATGTGTTATAAGTCAGCTAGCCGCTAATATCTGTACTAAAGGCAAAGAAAAGCTAGCTGCAGAATAAATAACATACTGAAATCAGGTCGTCGTACAACCCCAAGAGGCCAGGAACAATCAGCCCCGAAGATGAATAATATCGTTCTACATCCGTCCCTGTGCATCAGGACAAATTGGCGTACTACGTCGGCTCTAGATTCCGTGACAAGGACCAAAAGTTCTCCTGAGACCTTGGTAAGTCATGAATGGAATATTTTGCGAAATGCCAACAACTTGTTCGTGACTATGGTCTCAGCGCTGCGTAGAAGAAGCAATACATTCGCAACTTTCTACGTGGTGATTCTAAGAGATTTTATCTGTATCGGATCGATAACGAAGTTAATTCGTTTACTGAGGGTATAAAACTCCTTGGTAATGAATACGACTCCTTCGTTCGTCAAAATCGAGTGAAGAACTA
The DNA here is from genome assembly GCA_002205965.3 of Kappaphycus alvarezii. NCBI lineage: Eukaryota > Rhodophyta > Florideophyceae > Gigartinales > Solieriaceae > Kappaphycus > Kappaphycus alvarezii. Next base: position 563,203 of record NADL03000492.1, on the reverse strand, counting down.
TCTCGGTGGAATTAGGTTATCTAATTATACTTCTGAAGGCCTTGATGAGTTTGCATTGCTTGAAAAACTGTATAAGCTCATAACAAAGCTTTCACCGCAAGTGTCTGTTTCGAACAGGAATGAGGCACAAAAGACTGAGTTTCTTCGCAATGCTACCGTCGGTTATCCATGAGCGACGGAGCCGTTAAGCCGCGTCGCTAATCATTATCTCTAATTTCGGCAATTCTACGGAGACCTTGAAGTAGTCTTGCATCTCTCTAAGGAAGCCAAATTGGCAAATATGAGAGATAAAGTTGAAATTAGCTCACTTACTACTTAAGATGAGGACGAAAAGATTCCTGGGATACTCCATCAAGGACCTGGTTACTACGCAAACCGAAATCGTTGTGTTGTTGATACTTATAGCTACGGCCAAAGGGAGGATCTATCTGGACCGCTTTCATTCATGTGATGCTTTAATTGTGATTTACCTGATCATATGTTAAGTTCATGTCCGAATAAGATTGACCTTGCTAAAGCAGCTCGTCGAAAAATGGAGTAGATGTCGAAGAAAACTTGAAACATCCGAAATGATCAGGTCGTATTATTTGAATTATGTCAACAGCTCGACTCTGCAAATGAAGCAAAAGAGGAAATGAGTCAAAAAGTACCAGATGAAACAGATGTTCATGTTAACGATGATGTTGAAGAAACAGATTTCGATCTCTTCGAAGCACTTTTTAATTATGTCGGAGGCACGAATGATGAAAAATCTGTAGCTGAAGCTACAATCCACCGGAATTTTCCTTCGGCTCCAAAAGATATTGAAAAGTTCAATGGAGCCTGTTTGGATACTGTAGCTCAGAGATCTGTAATAGGGAAGAGTCAAGCTGAGGCATACTACCGACTCATGGGAGTCCGTCTAGCTCTTATTACATCAATAGCAAAAGGTATACAAATTTGGAGCAAATAGGATTACAAGAATTGGAAAAGCAAAGTTTCGAATCCTATACAGCGACAACCGTCTTATGAAGATCGTTCTGGATTTTGTAGATATTTTAATACCGCTTCTTTTAGGAATCGACGTTCTCGATAAGTAAAAGCTTCTAGTAGACACCGTGGACAATCGTATCAGGTGCAAAGGTCCTGTCTGGAGGGCACCTCTCACTCGAAAGTTAGGCCATGCCTGCTATGAATGGAACTACGAAGTTATGTATGCAGAGTCAGGATTGAAAAGGATTCACCGACAATTTTATAGCTCGCATCTTTTGATAATATAAAAAATGATGAAGCAGGCCAAAGATACTCAAACGAAACCAGAGAAGCTTAAGGCACTCGAAAAAGTTACTGGGTCTTGTGATGTTAGCCAAAGGATTTCGAACCAACCTGGTCGTTTCCGCGTCGCACTGCCAAAGTAAGACGTAGTCTTCAACCGAACTGTGCTTGTGGATCTTATGTACTTGAAAAACATGCCCGTACTACACATGGTTTGTTAGGTTACGTTGTTCAGTGCTGTAATATTCCTCGATGGCGAGTCAGCAAACAACTTATGGACAGCTTACGTCCATCAATAGGTTAAAAGTGCGTCAGTTACTCGATAGAAACAGGCACTGATCGTAGACCGCAATTCGACAGTGACCGGTGGCGTCACCTGCTGCAAGCGAGTGGGATAAAACGCTTTGAATCAGGTATTGAAAGCCATAATGCTATAGACAAAGTACCATGACTTTCACCGAAGAATTTATTGTAAGGTACGAATGGCGCACCAAAATATTTCGAAAGATGACAGTCTTTCTCTTTCTATTTATTCCACAAAGAACACTGCCGGACCCGATGGGTTGTCACCCACAATTCTCCTGTTTGGAGTTGTTCCACAACTCCCGCTAGGGTTCGCATATCTTCCCGAGCAGCGTGAGCGAATGAAAGTACTACAAAATGCTCGCTCTGGGATGTCTAAGGCTGTTGCTTCTGCCCGCATTCGCACTGCTCTTAATCGTAACGTCCCTATTGCATCAGACAGCGATATTATGATTGGATCTCAAGTCCTCTTCTATCGCGAAAAAGTGAAAGCATGGGAAGGCCCATACAAGGTTGTTGCGGGAGATGAAAAATTTCTTTGGTTCAGTATCATTAACGACCTCAAAAGAGTTTCGATTGACAAAGTCCATGAGTATATTATGGACCAGGATCATCAGCATAGACATGAAAAATTGTCTGATAATGAGCACGACGAAGTAGATACCGTCTTTGATGGAGTGTTCTCTGGCGAAACATTTCTTGCAACCTTTCAAGAAAGAATGGCTGAAGTTCGGGTGAAAACCGAGGGAACAACTGATGTCTTAGAGACACCAAGCCTAATATATATCGTGGAGGAAGTTCCTGCTGCTGACCAAATATCCAACTAAATAGAATTTGAAAAAGCCAAACGCAATGGGATTCAGGTTCCATCTGCTCGTAAGGTCTGGGAAGTCGTCAATATTTTGTCTATTCCCCTGAAGGCAAACATTATCGGGGGAAGATTTGAACTTATGGTAAAGAATCCAGGTACCGACCGTCAGAAGGCCAAAGCTCGTTGCGTTGGACAAGGCTACACAGACGAAATGAAAGAGTTTATAGTGCATAGATACCCAATGCTACGCCAAAGCTCTACCAAAAAAATCCTTTCGGTATCTGCCATTCGTAATTACCGCCTCGCAATGATTGATTTTTTTCAAGCTTACCTTCAAACGAAAGAAAAGCTGAGTCGTGATATACATCTTAAGACCCCTGAGGCCTATTGAAAGTTTTTCAACGTCGGAGGAGAGCAATTGCTGAAGCCAAAAAAAGCCTCTTTATGATATCTGTGATTCTGGTGACTACTGGGGCGCTACCCTCGAATTCTTTATCAAGAACGAACTAGAAATGCTACCACCCGACGGAGATCCGTCTCTTTAGATGTAGCAAGGTACATAGGGTACCGATGGACTTCCTGGAGCCCACGTTGATGATAATTTGTTTGCTGGAAATGAAAATTTTGATAAGCTCATTGAAATCACAGCTCGTTCGTTTGGGTGAAAACCGATTAATTATGACAATCTTAAGCTGGTTGGCATCCATATTGAAACTGAAAAATAGATTGGTGGTCATCGAATGTTCTATGCCTATCAAACAGAATATCTTGCCAAGCTCAGAACGATACCAAATAATTCTACCATTGAACTCTTTCGCTCCATCTGAGCCGCATTCAGTTGGCTATCACACACTTATCCGGACATATACTGTGCAGTAAATTGCGCAGCACAAGTAACGGTTGAGACTTTCGGAAAGAAAGACATCGACGAGCTTAATAATTCTATTAGCTATGTGAAAGATACCAAAGACGTCCGTCTCAAGTATCACCCGATCAATTTCAACACCCTGCATATTCGTACTTATGAAGATGCATCGTTTGCTACAAGCACAGATCTTAATTCGCTGCTAGGATCTGTCATTTTTCTTTGTAATGACGCAGAACGCAGGCCGCTGTCATGTTTTGAACTATAGCAGCAGCATGTCTCGTCGAGTCGTACGGTCTATCATGGCTGGAGAAGTGTACGCATTCTCCGCCGCAGTTGATGTTGTTCGCATATTGAAACAAGACTTAGAGCGCATCTTACGCCGTAAAATACTTCTGAAAATGTTCACAGACTCGAAGCAAAAACTCGTGCTTGGCATACAAGTGAGAAACGTTTAATGATAGACATCGCTGCTGCTCGCGAAGCCTACAATAAGTTTGAAACATCAAATGTTGGACTTATCGCTGGTATTGCAAATCCTGCTGATGGCCTAACGAAGCCGATTGTTTGAAAGCCTCAGCTAGACATTCTACGGACTTGTGTTGGCTAAAACTTCATCGAGCAATGTATTATCCGTGAGAAGTAAGGCACACCTGCCTCGCTTTTTGAAAGGCCGAGAATTTTATGTAATAGGACTCGGTATGGTGCCAGCTCAGCATCCGCTACAACTCACCAGGTGCGGACAGATATTTTAGGATATTAATTGAGTGCAAAGTGCTATTGTGGCCACTACATTAAATTTTTATGGTACCTTTGCTCTACACTGCACCACACTGTACTTTCAAACACAGTGCAGAGGGGCTACAAAAATTCTATGTAAGGGCTCGCGTACCGAGTAGCGGAGCAAGTCCAAGAAAAGAATCATCAACCGTCAGACGGAAGAAGTAAACAATTGTTCTTGCCGCAATAAGCGAAGCCAATCCGTCGAGCACAACGTTCAGTAACTGTGTCAGACATTGAAAGCTCGGCTTGTAGGGCATACAGTGGACTTCTACCAGAAATCTTGCCGCGTGCTACACATTTCATACCTTTTGGGCCGTGATACTACACACACTGCTCAAAATGTTATCAAGACAGTCAAATCACACCTATGAGTCTGCATCACAGAAGAAAATGAATATCTCAACTCCCTTGCAAAGATTGCAGTGTTGGTGTGGCCATTTTTATGTAGATGTGCGAAGAATACGCACATCACGGTGTAACACAGAAAGATCTACACGTGTACAGTGCCCGTACAGTGTACACTATTGTACGAGCGAAGCGGTAAAATCAGACAGCGACGCCGGGACTCGCGCGACACCAAACTTGCGCGACAAATCGCACGGAATAAACTACGTTGACACGTAAGGGGAGGCCTTCCCCTCTTCCGCATCTATTTCGATCTATACCCTTCCCACTAGTCTGCTATCTATTGTCTTATCGGCGAAGGCCTCCTCCTTCGCCGTCCATCGTGGGGGTGTTTCAGAGCCTTGTAGAATGTTTCCACTTCTCGTTCCGGGGGATCGTAGATCCCATACTTCATCGACTCCCACTCCCTTTGTCGCAATCCAACTCCTGTTTCCTGATGTCCGCAGCCTCCAAAGTGCCACCCCAGGATGCTCTTCCGTACATTGGTGCTCATATGTACTCTACTCTCCTACTCGTCCCTGCGAGTCAATTCTCGCAATCAAACGTCCCCGCCCTAAGTGGGCGGAAGTATTACGCGACTACTGAATCTCGACGGCGCTCTCATCATTTGCCGCGCCCGTCGCTTTATTACCTCTGGCTTGAGCAAAATTTTGCCCTCCCGAAGGATTTCTCGGGGTGTGTTTCTTACTGTTTGTCCGCGGGTTAGACTTGTTGGTCTTATTTATTTTTCACTGGGTGCTTTCCCCCGTTCCCAGAGCTACAACCCACATCCTTATTATGAGCAACAAAAGAGCTATTGGAGGATGAGCCTCTTCAAAAGCCCCGTCCTCCACTTTTTCCGGTCCCATTTCTATTCTGCTGATGCTAGTGGATCTCGATGTTCTGGAGAGCTTGGCGGGTGGTCAAAATCTTAGGTTCTTCCTCGATAAAATTCAGTGCTAGGTTTCTACGATTTTTTATTGCTGCAGGGCGCATGCGGGTTGAAACTCCGTCCACAGCAGCAGTCATACGTTCCAAATGATCTACTCCTGTAGCTTCAACTGCACTTCATGATATATAGTCGCGTCTTTCGCGCAGGGCCTCATAGATTGATTCCATTGATTGGGACGTCACTTCAAGAAGTTCCAGTACTGTGACGTACTCTATTCCACTTGACTTTAGCAGTTCCATAATTAAATCGAAATCAATCATACTTCGCTCATGCCAGGACCTACCGTTTAGAATTAACGTAGGTTCTTGTAATTCCGATTTGTATTTGTAGCGTGTACACCGCTCTTCGAGCCCACTCATGAGTCCAATTGACTTCACGCGGGTTGAAGATTGCTGGAGGGTGTGTTGAGACTCCCGTCGGGAATTCTAAGGGTGCGTATCTGGAGTAGTCCATCTCGTCATTTTCATCAAGTGGGGTCTTCGCAGCACGAAATTCTGCTGCCGCGCGTGCTTGATCAATCACAACAGCTCCGTACGGTATTCTGTGCTGTCCAATCACGTGGTAATTAAGGTCATCTGCGCTGATTATTCCCTTACGTTCATCAGGTTTTATTTCCTGTTCCAAAGCCGCAATGCAGTCCATTTTGGCCTGTAGCCTTTCATCATCGGCCATGTCGATACCAACTAAATGGTTGATGTGTGCTTCGTACGGTGTCCCCCGACAAGTGGGGGGAACGACGTATCCTCGAGGAGACGTTCTTTGAATTGCTCTCCGCAACTTGGTAGTCACGACGACCGTAGTCAGAGCCCACCAAAGAAAGTAGTCGGCTTAATCTGGTATGATTCTGGCTTAATTAGAGCTCATCTCCTCCATTCTTTGTTACATAAATTTGCATTTGTTTGTTGCATTCGTGTTTTTCACCTTTGGATCTCCTATCCAGTTGCCGGAAAAAAACGCTTATACCGAATGCAGAATTTGAAATAATGGAAAGCTCGAAGCAAGAGCGTTGCAACAGCATAGCACGAGCGGGAAAATGCGGACGAGCAGGAGACCAAGCATTGCAAGGGCGAGGCACTCAGCGTTGTGTTGATTGAGCAAAATCCCTAGAGAGTCCACATAAACTCTAGAATAGCGACCGACCTAAGCAAAAGAAAAGCCAGCACGCCGGCATCTTTGTGTAATCACCTCGCTACAGCCAACCTCCGATGCGACTTTGCCCTGTGCACGCAATCCACCTCCACCACCCTAACAGCATAGCCCTTCAGGCAGCTTTTAGTCAGAAGTTTAAATAAATGTTCATCACACCATAACGCTTACAGCGATCTACATTCCTTCCCTTCTACAGGCCAATCAACAACTGTATACAGTACAGGAAACGATACGGATCCCGCACAAATCCCATTTCACTTAGTAAACACGCCCAATGCTAATTCTGCATTCTCAAAACGCCCATCAGATCGGCATGGCTACCCCTCCCCGTCCTCTCCATCTCGCTATCATAGGTGCCGGCACTTTCGCAGTCAGCTGCCACCATCCCGTTCTAACCTCTCTCAACTCTCAGAACCTCCACGTCACCCTAATCTGGTCCCGTTCATCAGCATCGGCTACCGCTCTCTCTAAACTTTACACGCCCACACCCGCCGTTTACTACCAACTGCCCGAGCAGTGCGACCACGTCACCTCTGTCCGTGCCGCTTTAGCCGCCCACCCTGTTCTCGACGTTGCCATCCTCGCGCTCCCACCCTCCATTCAACCCAGCATTGCAGTCCTTTGTTTAAATCACGGTCTTCATGTTTTGCAGGAAAAGCCGCTCGCCTTGGACCTTGCTACTGCGAGGAATGTTTTGGAAGTTGCACGAAAGAGTGATTGCATTCTGGCAGTAGGGGAAAACTACAGATTTGAACCAGCTTTGCTGTACATGAAAGAGATTGTGTCACAAGTGGGGGGTGTTGTCGGGGGCCGCATGGTAGCTCAGGTGCCCATGCCGAAAGGCAGTCGGTATGGGAGGGGGTGGAGATTGAACTTGGATGGCCTTGGAATTTTGGTCGATGGAGGCGTCCATTTTGTTGCAGCTCTGCGCTTGATACTAGGTCCCGTAGATCGCGTCTTTGCCACCTGCCAGAGACACGCCGCGTGGTTTGAGGGATTCGATACAGTTTCGGCTCTTGTCCAGGCCGCTAGTCATAGTGTAATGCTTTACATCACTTACGCATGCAATGTCTTTATGTGGGAATTTCGCGTCGTCGGTCGTCGCGCTGATGTCGTTGTAGAGAGACTCAAGGGACGACAGGGCTACCGAGTCAGCTTGGTCAGAAAAAATGGTGCCGAAGAATTGATTGAGGCTAAGGAATTTTCCTTCGGCGGCATCGAAGCGGAGTTTCAAGCATTCTTTGAAAGCGTTAGAAGTGGATCGCTCCATCAATCTTTCAACCCAAACGAAGCGTTTGCGGACCTTTCTACTCTGTGCGCCCTGTTTGATTCATCCGAGAAAGGAGAGACTGCGATTGTCGAAAAGGCACCTGGAACTGAATAACTTCACATACCGGTTAACAGTATGGGCACGAACCTATTTCTCAGCATGCCAAGAAGGGGCTTGGACCTTCAACTATTTGGTCTCCACTGTTGTTTGCAACAGACCTCCCATGCACTGACTGCAAAGTGACTAGAAGGTATCCGAGCATTGATAAGTTCACTACTTGTTGAGAGTTCTGATATAGTGAGTACTTGTTAGTGATAGGGGAGCAACGAGCGTCGTTGCGGTCTTGCCAAACCTTTACAAGAGCCGAACTTTGGTAACATTTGATTACACCTCGCTTTCCACGGCATGCGATGTCGCCATCGGTTTGGTCCTCGCGATTGCGTACCCTTTTTTGTTGATAGGTACGTGTTTCTACGTCTGAATTCGTGCCAGACTGGAATGCCTCGATGCCATGCTTGCATATTCACTGAGTCAGGATTGCAGGGCCAAAAGAGGCGGGGACAGTGGCTTGGGGTTCTTGGCCTCTGGCTGCTACAGAAGGAGCTCTAACGCGCAGCAACTTACAAAGCAAGTTGCGGCGTTCTCTTGCTTTCAAGGTGTCTACAAATTCCCACGAAGTATCGAGCAGAACATCAATCGCCTCCCGAACAGTCGGGCAAGCTTTCTGCGCCGCCACTGCGAACTGATCCAACTCCTCATCTTCTTCCCACGCAAAATCTATGAGGGTCATATACATGCATTCCGCTGCAATTCGCCTTAGGCGAGGAATGGTGCCGCCAAGCACGACAGCAAGGGCCTCGATACACTCCCTGCCCAGTGTGCCCTCTCCAAAATCAAATCGAAACCGATCAACAGATAGCCCCGCTAAATCCCCAAGTAGCAGCACTGAGGCTGACGTTCTCTTCACGTTCCGCAGCTTTTTGCGCCACGACATCCTTAACGCCTTTACGGCCTCAATAAGGTCTGCCTTATTCACACCATCCAAAGCACGCCGTTTTGCAAGTGCCTGCATCACCGTAAACGCTGGAATGGATATCCGCTCGTTCCCGCCTTGAATTATTTTCGTGAACAATCTGAAGCGGGCTCCTTTCAGCTCCACACTACCTTCCTCCGTGAAACATCGTACAACTGCATCCAATGCAGCCTTCGACTGATGACCCATTCCCCCACCAGCTAAAACAAGACCTACGAATACAGACTGCTCAAGTTCTTTGATCTCCAAAAACTTGCACACGGCAGGAAACACTACCTCCGTGTTTGCGAAATCCACCTGGTTCCTTGCTTCAATATCTGAATCAGAATTTGTGACGTGTTTCATGCGCCTCGATAGCTCAAGACACATGGGACTTAGTGCAGGGTGCGAGACCTTTCCAGTGAATGTGTCACAGAAAGAAGTTAACGCACCGCCCGCGACAGCCCTTGTGCGATCTATGCGGCCACAGCTTTGCTGGACAACAGACTCTAACATCCGTCGAAGGGCATCATATACCCTGCTGCTCTCTCCTTTGAAGGATGTGATCCGCTTTTCCCCGAAAATATCATCTATTATGCGCCCAGCAGACCTCATACTTGCTTCTCGAACCCATGAACCAACATCACCGCGCTCGTCCGTCGCGTAATCGTTCATTCCGGCAGTTAATGCCGAAATAATATCTTCGATGCGCGCTAGAAGCACTCGCGTCGGGATCCGACTTAATGAAACAGCTGAATTTCTCCGCACCTCTACATCCTCATTGCTAGTGACCTCGTGGCAAAGTACCTCAACAATGTTTCCAGATATCTCTGAGTCACCGCAGACTCCAGCTGCGAGAGCAAACCCTCGCTGGAACAGAGAGATGCCCTGCTTTGTAAGACCGTCAAGAATGCGCTGCGTTACATTTTCATGCCAACATGGGTCTCTCGATATGACGTGGTCGCACAACGCAGAGTATGCTTGAGTAGCTTTGGCGTACATAGCTTCTTTTCCCGCCCCGAAAATGGATTCAAGAAACTCTAGTGCCTTCAGTGCTGCATTCCGGCAAAGATCAGACTCAATATATAAATCTCCAGCACCGATAGCCAGGCATTCGATTAAATGACAACACGCCAATCTCATTTCGTCACCGCTACGTCCGACAAAGAGTTTGCTTTCTTTCAGTACACACTGTAAATGCAGAGACAAAAGGCACCAAATCTGGTAAGTCACGTCGCTTCTTCGAAGTGGAGGGGCTCAGTAGGAAGCTAACTTACGGGAAGATCTCGTATCTGCTCTGCCAAAGATCCCAAACCAGGCACACCAACAACTTTTGCCGTCTCGGCAAGACCAAGGACAGCACCATGCCTCGTGGTCATATTTCCTCTGCAATGAGTAAATCCGATATCACAATCAGTACAACAAAACCAATTCACTGTGATATATTAGTAACTTAAAGGAGTCGACAATCCTTCAAATTTAAGTCGATCAACACGAACTAACCTGTTGACCTCTCAAAAGTTGGAAGACAGGAAACCATTTCAAGTACGTACCGATTGGTTGAACACTGGACAAGTTCCGGGACGATTTGCGCTGATATGACACCGTCCTTGTCCACGTCAACCATAGCTGCCAGAGACTTGGCAGCAAGACTGCGAATCACAGGATCCCAATGAAACAGCTTTCTTGTTGACAATTCGAGTAGAATACAGTCAAAGTGCACCCCACTGGCCAGCATCGCAACTTGCGGTGCTATTCTCAAGTATGCCGCCACTCGATCGCCTAATGAAAAATAGTCTGCCATTGTGACTAACCGGATTCCATCGACAAACAACTCCTCTGACAGCCTACCTACACATTCCTGAACCGCCGCCGCCGCCGCCCTCCGGCAATTCACTTTCTCTGTCTAATAACGCGACTGGAAGCATATGATTCATGATAATATTTGCGTAAGGGGCGACATCCTGCTTTGAGTACGCTCTCGCAATTGCCCAGACCGCATAGCAAGCAGCGTCCCTTACATGTGCCCCGACGGAGTTTGCTCCCCTCCTCATGTCGAAGCTCGAAGCCCTTCCGACAACAGTTAATGCTTTCCCCAATTCTCCCTCTCCGGGTAACAGCAACCCTCTTCTCGCTAATTCCGCCAATGCTAAACATCCACCATGCCAAGCGGCATCAGACCTTACCTCCCCCATGGTCTCAAATAACGCCAAAACCCCTTCGATCACATCGACTGCAAAGTCCCTCGCTAGTCTGGAGGTGACCCTCCCCACTCCTTTTGCAGCAGACCATCTTACGACGGTATCCTCATGACCCAATCCAACCAACACAATCTCCACAACCTGTTCCACCACCTCCATGGCTTGTTCTGTGGTTTCCCGTTCGTCGGCATGTTCCAAGTCACCAACATGGCCGGCCACACCTCCGTCGTCACGTCTTCTGAGATGATCCCCCTTTTTCTCAAAAACTATTCTCTGCCCTCTCTGATACCTCCAGCTGGCCAACCTTGGCGGCAACACGGCCAGCGCAACCCTTACAGCTAGTTTGACCAACAAGTGAGCCTCGCCGGTGGTTTCGCATATGGTATCTCCTTGCACCATGGGCATGAGGCGTTGCAAGATCAAGTTAGCATACTGGTTGATGTCGTCGCGATGACCTAGTTTAAACAAGGCAGCTAGTAAACCCAGAGCGACGACTCTAGTCGACCTCTCGGCACTCAGTTCCAAGGGATTTTGGGTAGCCCAAGTGACGATTTCGTGTCGATAATCGGCGGCATCGCGGCGAGAAAGAAGACGAGCGAGAAATGTGAATGCGGCGGTGGAAACGGGGCCAGAGACGAAAAGGACTTTCTTGGTGAGATGAATGAGATTTTGAATCTGCTCTGCAGGAATGAGGGTATGAAGAGGAAAAGGGAGACGTATGGCGACGGAGAGCCAGAGATAAAGGATGTAGCGTATGTGCCAAAGAAGGTCGCGATTAGGATGGGATTCGAGGAGGGGAAGGTGATGGAGAAGGAAGTGAAGGTCTGAGATGGTGTGGGGAAAGTACCGAGAAAAGGGTTTGGGGCCCGCGAACTTTGGCTAGGGTGTAAAGGGCGGTGAACGGAACAAGAAGGGGACGACGCAAGGAGTAAGTGGTAGCGGTTGGAAGGGAGGGAAGGGCTTTTTTGGAGAGAGACAGAAGAGGAGGAAGAAGGGAGGGAAGAATAGGATCGAGAATGGCGGGGAGTTGGAGGTAGTGGTCAAGGGTCTTGCAGAAAGTTTTCAGGGCGGCGTCTGAAGTGGTGGGGGATGGGGAGGAGAACGAGGCGAGATTCGTGCGGAGGAGGGAAGCATGAGGAATGAGAGTATCCTCTTGTGGTGGTGCGGGAATGGGAGCGCTCATGGCGCTGTCCTTTTTCCTTTTTGGCTGTAGGTTGATGTTTGCAGACAGGCAGGAAGCTGTTACTGCGATTTGCATGAAGGGTAGTGATCGACAACAGCATTTGCAACTGGCTGCGATAACAAAATGTACAGTATAGTACAGTACGGTACTGTACAGTAGTGTACACATTTGATACATTAGGCAATGGAAAATCTTTAATTACAGGTGTCCGATCCGATTATATTGCTAGCTAAGAGCTAACCGGGTGGTCCACGTCGGCCACGTGCAGCAATCCACTTCACGGAAGATCTAAGGAAAAATGGCCAGATTTATTATTGATTTATCATACCATACTGTACTGTACGTACAAGTACTGTACATCGTAATTCTATTAGTACTGTAAGAGGATCTTCTTTCGATTGGGGGTGGAATCTTTAAAAGTGTTGAAAAACCTGAACCGTACAGGTATGTAGTGGTTACACTTTGATGGAGCAAGAAGGGCTTCTCACTGTCATCAACCTGTGTGTAGGGCAAGGCAATTTCCAGCAGACATTCGCTGTTTTTCTCCATGACCCGTAATTTCATAGAAAATTTAAATAGTACAAAAAAGTTGTACTCGCTACTGTGGTCAGGGATCATCATGAATATATGCATATAGCGAGGTGAGATACGGGACCGTTCTTAAAAATACGGCCTTTTCTGTAGGAAAGCGGTCCTCTCCACAAACTTCCGTCTTATTCATCTCTGACCTCTGATTTTTCTACACAAATCTTCTCACCTATTTTCTTTCAGGAACAAGCTCCTCAAAAGACTTTTCCTCTACGAATCAACATTCACAGCAAAACGGCAGTTTCAAATTTTATCTCTGAGTATTTTGATCATCATTTTTCAAAATAGAAATATTTCGACTCGTGATCGGCTTCGTCCTGCAAATTCAGTTTCAATATTATATAAAACATATTTTTTGTTATTGCCCTGATTGCATCCAAATTCAAAGCCGCGGCCTTGCCTCGCATTTTTATTTCGTTCAATACCGTGAAGTTTTTCGACGACATAGCCCTATTTAAAGTTCGACATGAACGTCGTCGAAGCTAAAAACTCGCCATCAACTACCCCATCTGCTCACCCTCCCTTTGCCCTCAATATGATCAAACTCCGCCCGTCCATCACCATCGCCAAATCACCCAAAGCGCGCCGCCCCCACAACGCTCTGGCCATGATGGCCAATGGACCAACTGAATATGATGGTTATTGTAGAATACTAAACTGGGAACGCGTTCGGGAGTGGGTCCTGCTTCGAGGAGGCAGAAGAGGCAGAAGAGGAGGTAGGAGAAGAGGAGAATGTGGCTGAGGAGGAAGTATCAGAAGATGAAGAGGACTAGGTGGACCCGTGGGAGCCACTAGTTTACAATAGGGAGAGCTGCTGTGGAGGACGGAGAAGAGAGTGAGGGAGTGATAGTTATTTCTGACTCCTCTGACGGGGATGAAGAGGAGTAAGAAGGCCTTAAGGAGGGATTAGCGGAGCTGACTATGTCTGAGAAGGCTACCTTTCATTCTGGGCCCAGTCGAGAGAATTTGTAGGGACTGAATTGTGGGCATGGATATTTTGGAGGAATTTTTTGGCTCTGATCTTACAGCACTAAGATTGTGAGGACTAATCTATATATTTACCCTGACATTATCTGCTCTTAGTCTTTCTCGCTCACGACTCCATTTGATGCATTTAGTGGTACTTAATATGTTCGTTTGGGAATTTAGGTTTAGCCAAAAGTCTATATAAGCTAAATTAACTGCTTTCTCTTGTGTAGATCAAGCAACTGGCAGAAAACTTCAAGTCAAATCCCAAGTAGTTAGGAAGTTGATGTCAGCTTCAGACCCAAGGACCGTTTTTCTTATGCTGGTCGCAGAGCATATGTGGTAGGTCCTGTCCATTCTATACCCGCTTGTAGCCCTCTCAGTAATATTCCTTAACCGCCTCTTTCTGTTCGCTCAACTATACCACGTTAGCACTTTTGTCGCTTGCAACACCTTCTCCAAGGGGTAATTGTTTTTGATTATCTATTTTTCCGACGATTTATCCCTAACAGGGACCAATGACTATTGTGAGCTCAGTCGTGTTCTGTACTGTAACAATCATTTATTGTATTTTTAGATAGTCTAAAATAATTAGGTTTGAGTATTGTGAAAAACCTCTTCGTGTTGTGGGGGGCGACATATTACAGACGCAGCACACGTGGGTAAAGTCGGATAACTAAGCTGTTGATGAGCGGAGTCTTCACTCCTCCCGTCAAACATCCTCTGCGGGTTGCGACAGCGGCCGCGTATTCGTCGATTACCTTCGACGTCTTCACAGACGGCTATCCAAGCGAGTCGAAGGCCTACGGTAATTTAGATACAGTATAAGTTTAATTCCAAATTTTGGCGCTACTCAAGATGGATACAGTATCAGTCATACCGTAAACAGCAACTGTTATCCAATCTAGTCGGCCTTTTATTTGGCCTTACACTAGCTGTATGCTTATTTATAAACATTCGAGCCTACCGTAACTTCAATATTGTACAGTACAGTACACGTATTGTGAAAAAACAGGCGTCCCTTCAAAACTCCATCCAATTTGGCAGCGCACTGTTAAATTAGAATACGAGAGGGGTAGAGAAGAGAGAGAAGGAGCGAAAGCAAGGAGGGGAAGAGAAAAGAAAAGTACGAAGTGGTACCTCACCGAAGATATAGTATGACAATATAATGAAAAAAAGTACGAATCTCCAAGTTTTCTTTCATGGATCCCTTTCTTTTGACATTCCGTAGTTCCTTTTCGCGTACGAAAATGTATTCAGACGCAGTAGGAGCGATGAGATGAATGAGTTACAGATCCTCTGTCATCTCGAGAGCGAAGCGTTCGAGTGTAATACTTATTAAGAGGATTTAACACATACCAATTCAACGAATATCTCGTAAGCTACGTGACCGTGAAGGCTAAAATCGTCGAGGTTTTGGCAAGATATCAGTTCCAGAGAAAAACTTAAGAAGTACGTCATCGCTAGATTTTAGTCAAAGGAGATTTCCAGTTCCATGATGATCTTCAGAAAATATTTGGCCTTAAGTACACCACATTGTTTGAACTACTTTTAAGTCAGGAGCCGCCGATTACGAAATGGATTAGTTTTTCATTCTTCATAATCCGGGTGACCATATAGTTCTAAAGAAGTCTACAGAAAATTTCGTAATCGACTAGAAGGATTTTACCGGCGATCAGGGACAGTTTTTCGCCACTCTAAATGTTCCAAGGAAGATATTGAAGTAACTCAAGACACCTAGTGGAAGTCTTAAAACAACTTGAAGCCAAAGAAGAACAGGTAGCTCGTCATTATTCGTCAAATAGTGATTCGTGAGGTTTTGATCTTCGAAACGTGAACAGACAGACTTAAGCAGCTGTTATTGATTTCATTGGGGCAGTTGGTAGATTTTATTTCCTTAAACAAACTTTGGAAAACTCATTGCACAGTTTGGCGGAGAATGGGTCATTCAAAGGCCACATAGTAGTTGAAAGAGTAGTCTGGTGGATTTCCTCTGACCTGTTTTGCCGTAAAAATATCCTAATGAAATGAAAAAGCTGAAGCTGAAGGAAAATATGGACATAAACAGGTGTCTGTTCTCCAGTTGTATCGAAATTCTCATTTTTCGTCTGCGGCTGAGAGTAATTACGAAGTTCAAGCCCTACTGGAACATACAAGAGAAAATTTATGATATATTGATTGTTCGTCCACATTTAGTCATCCGGTGCTCAAGAAGAATATGAATAATGGCAGAAGTATGAAAAGGCTCCTTGAGGTATTTAGGATCATTTTGAGAAGTAAAGAATTGTTGAGAAATGTAATCGTCCTACTCGGGTAATATTACGGACTGTGCTTCAATAGGGAGGCATGTGAGTAAAGGAAAATATCTATAAGTTGATTTCAAAAGGTATTTCGTTAACGCAAGCCTCTATTTTTAACCATTAATGGTGTCCACGTAGGTTAAATGTCTTCGCTGTGAAAGCATAGGGTACTGAACTCATGTAATCTTGGACAAAGATGCTGCCTAGAATCTCATGTTTTTTTTGCAGAAAGCTGTCACTAGCCCCGGCTATCTCGGAAATTCACGTAACTTCCGCCTATGGAACAGTTTCTCAAGCGTTATTGTGTATGGAAAATATTCCGGTGTCCTTCATATCGTTTGTAGTGAATTTGAACTTTTCTGATATATCCAAAACCCCATTAGATGAGTTACCTGCATTCATACTTTGAAATCTCTGGAGCAAAATACATTTTTTGCTCACCACCAGGTGACCCTGGCGGCTGTAAAGAAGGATTTCCTTTTACTACTGCTCAGTTACCCTCCCGTGATTGGTGTAGTTTGAGAGGATAGTGAGAATTTAACGTCCCTTAGGGTGTCCGAACTGTTTGCCTCGTCTCCTTTATCGGGGTTGGGTGGAACCAATTATGTTCCGGATGTAGTGAAGGATATAGTGCTCATAATTCTTACCTCAGATCCGTACGAGCTATATTTAAAGGAACAATTGGAGGGAAAGGAGCTTTCTGGAAAAAATGAGGTGGATTGGGCGTCACTTATCGCCTCAAATGTTAAGTATTTAAAAGATAATGACTTAAGGACGCAAGTGGAGGCACAAAACTATACGCAAGTTATGTTTTGGTACATTGATGACCTCGAACCATCTAACTTTCGGTGTGTTCTCTGTATTCCTTCCGAGAACAACGCCATTGTGACCAAGGTTTTGAAAGATCTGTCAGAAACAGGGTTTATCAGGTCCTCGAGTTCGGCCAGGTGGTTTCCAGTGGTAATAGGGACGAAAAATATGGGAAACTCGACTTCTATTTAGAACACCGCCAGCCCAAAAAGGTGATGAAGCGCTGACATTTAGAAAAGATAGAAGAACTGTTCGATGAGGTGGCAAAAGTGCATGTTTTGACGAAGTGGGATATTTGTACTTAGTATTGGCAACCGCGGGTGCTGTAGACCAGAGAGAATAGGACTGCATTTGCTTCAAAATAAGTTAATTTAATATTAAAATTGTGCCGTTCGGGTCCTTGAATGTGCCCACGACTTATCAAAGAATGATGGACTAGATGCTTCTCTGGCTACATATTGCGATGGCATAAATGGAAGCCCTCATTATTTTCTCTAAATGGCTAGGAAAAAATACCAGGAGCTTTAAAATGTGTTCAAAAGGGTGCGAGAAGCTAATTAGAAGTAGAAGTTGACCAAATGTAGCTTCTGTAATTCGATTATCCAGCTATTCGTAAATGTGATCAACACTTTCAATTTCAAAGTGGATGGAGATGAGATTAAGGATATTGTGGAAGCCGAAGCTCAAACGAATGTGACCGAACTAATAAATTTATTACGGTTAGCTTTCTATTAAAGAGTTTTCATACGTAAATTTCTCCGAGATCTCATCAGTGCCCCATGAGGCTATGTAAGTAAACTAGAAATGGGCAATAAACTACTTTCAATTGACGCCCTAGATGCATAAGATTTTTTTGCGTTTGAAGGAGAAGCTGTAAAAGCCTCCAGTGCTCATATTCCCGGACTTATACTTCTGATTCGTGGTAGAGACTTTCCTCTCCTCCGTTTTCCTGAGGATTGTGCTCTCATGATCTCACAAAAGAAGAGCGATGGTAAGATCCACCCTGTTCAGGTTGCCTCCAGCAAGATGAAAAACCAGGATTGTACTAAATATATCAACCAATGCGAGGCTCTCCTAGTTGTGTTCAAGTTGGATCATGTTCGAATAAATCTGCTTTCGGACAATCCGTTCGTCGTCTACTCGGACCATCAAACCGTCCAGATGGTTATCGAGAAGAATGATTTTTACGGATGACTGGCACTGTGGATAGTCTTGAGGAAGGAATAGAACTTTAAAGTTCAGTATCGCTCGGTATCTGCGAAGTTTGTGGCCGAATATTTATCTACGAATCTCCAATGCTGGTTGAAAAAAGAAAAAAATACTACCAGGAGGTTAGTTATTACCATTTTCTGCTCTAAACCGAAGCTTTCTGGTGTGATGCTATACTTTCTGGACGTAGTATATTTCTAGTCGGTGAGAAAGTACGATAGACATATTTGATGAGGATAATCCGGACTCTTTGGTTCGTGAAGAAGAAAATAATGTGGAACGACACCTTATTTTGCTGCTAAAAGGAAGAGGTAGAAGTTTTGCTGCCTCTTGATCAACGCACGGAAAATGTGGGCACATTAGACTTAGATGTATCATATATATATACAATGTGGATGTGAATTCGACAGAGAAACTAATGAGGGATAGACTCCGATTGCTGGAGTTTTATTGTCACGCAATTGGCTGCGTTCAGGAATGCGAAGTTTTACAGCATGCTCCACGGCTTGCAACGTATCACATGAGTCTTGAGACTCCCGTCAAGTAGTTGTTAGAAACTTTCTCTATCTTTTGAAAGGTCTCTTCAGGCCTTATAAGATATAAAAGAGGTTTGGGCTGATCGCTCTGGAATACATAACGGGTTGATCGATTGGTCGAGCAAATATGGAGGCTGAATCGAGCACAGTCCTCAAGCTCGTGGAGCGGGAGATCATTGCTCCTTTCGGGACACCGGGAAGTGTTATATCAAATAATTTACCGCTTTCATGACATCTTACGTTCAAGAGTTCATGGGAAGGCATAGAATGGTTTCGAAGACTGTCTTTCCGTACGCTACGATGGCGAATCGGAGGGCCAAGAATTTGATAATGGCCATAAAACACGCGATCAAGAGAATAAAGGTGCAGAACGATGGGGACTAGGCACATTTTCTACCTCTGGTTACATATAGATATTACCATTAGGACCGTGGCGCCGTTCTATGCCACTATCAGATGATGTATTGCATCAATACTTCGTTTTAAGCTGGCGATGTCGTAAATCTCTGGTATGACGCGGAACTGAACCATCGGTTAGTCTACTTTGAAATTCTGCTGCTCAACTTGCCATATTGGCGATGTAGTGGATTTCAGGCAAGAATAGAAGTCAACAGAAGCAGTCAGCGTTCGCGGACGAAGTGTTTGTGGCACATGGGCCAGCGCTCAACAGGTATTGCAAGTGGTCATCCTTCGATTCATTCTTTTACCGCCTACGAAAGATCACTAAGGCTATCCAACCACACTAAGAACTCTTCTTGTCGACCAGTCGCGTCATTTGCAATTTTACCCATGCCAGGAGGCTATTGAAGTCCAGTGGTCTATCTTGAGGTTTCAGGAGGGTATAACTGAGGAAAAGTAAGGGCTTTTGAAATTTCTCGCGCACAAAAACGACCACTGGTATACCGAAACGGTTCAAAAGGGTACGTATGAGATCACTGCGCGAGTGTAAAACTATTTCATAGGAATTTTTCTGTACTCAATTTGAGACCAGTTCCCTCCCTACCAATTCATTCCTCAAATCAAAAGGTACAGTGCCATTTTCTGACAACTTTTTCGCTCCCGCCATTTTCCTGTAGCGCTCTATAATAT
This sequence comes from Kappaphycus alvarezii, assembly GCA_002205965.3. Taxonomy (NCBI): domain Eukaryota; phylum Rhodophyta; class Florideophyceae; order Gigartinales; family Solieriaceae; genus Kappaphycus; species Kappaphycus alvarezii. The sequence continues at coordinate 543,538 of NADL03000492.1, read as the reverse complement.
TGTTGACACCGAACTCATACCGGCTATTCTGAAGCACCTCTATAGTTGCCTACGGCGCTGATTGAGGGTTTTGTAGTTGCTTGAAGAGAGACGAAGGGGACAAATTTGTACCACACAGGGACACTTAGGTGGTCAAGTAGTACGGAAGGCGTGCTGATTTCAGAAAGGAGGCGATTATACCAAGACGGCAACAAGGGCCCATGATTTGGAGCAGTAATTTGGGAGAGGTTTCAACAGGATAGTTTGGGTCGAACGGGCGTAATGACGATGAGGGCGACGGCCGGACCGAAGCGAGCGAGATAAAAAGTGCAGTAACAGATTTTGAGGCTGGTGAACACGCTATAGCGGAGGGGTTGTGAAGGGACACGTTCCCCGTCCAGCCTTCATCCAATTTGGTAGTGTAATTTACAGTAGAGATAAGAAGATCAATTGGGGCGAGAACGAGGGCAAGGAAGTGAATGGAAAAAAATTTCTCCTCGACCGCAGTTAAAAAGAAGAAAGTAAAAGAAGAAACACAAGTGATTTACGGTTCAGTACGCGCGGGAAAAGCAGGATGTAACCTGAAATCTTTCTTCAACGTAAAAAGCTTTCATGGAACTTGGGCTGCAACCTACGAGAATTTCTAGGACGAAGCAATCAATTTAATGCACAAACACAAAAAGCTTTCTATAGAAGTTCATCTTGGACGATCTTCTTAGAAGTAACGAGTTGGCTGGTTTATAGGTTCGAATTTGCTGGTGCGCGTACTATCTACAACCGATAAGAATTCGGAAATTATTCTGATTGCTACTATTTCAAGCCATACTTTTCAAAATAAAACTAAAATCTTAATAACTTATTGTGTATAATTTACGGTTAGGAGCCAGATAAAGGATGTTCTTTGATATTCCATGTACTCTGCACTAAAAGTGAGTTATTGCGTAAAGTACAAAAACCACTTGCACCGGATTTTTCCATCTTCCTGTCAAAATCTTTGGCTTTAATAACATACAATTTTAAGGGGGAATATTTGAATCCAGGTATGGGAATCGGATATACCAGAGATGATGCACTTATTACGAGTAAATAAAATATCCTAGAATTTCACCTCCCTCAATCGTAGAAGTACAGGAATATCCTTTCGGCAGTTGTTTGAAAACAAAAATCCACCGATGAAGCGTCAAAAAAATCGTTCTGCACTTCATTTTTTCAATTGAGCGAACTTTGCGCCCAGTTGGATAAATACAGTGCGCCTCATAAATATAGAAACATACCCGTTTACTGAGATTCCCACACTCACAAAAATATCTTCTTTAAAAACACTCTGAGAAGTCCTCTCAATCCGATAGAAAAAGAGAAGCAAGAAATAGTTATAACAGAATGCTATCGGAGCGATGTAACAGCAATATCACAAGTTATAGACGGATAAACGATATGAAAAGGTAGAACTGCACACCTCGAAAAAACAACAAGGTAGTAAGCGACACACTAGAAATAAACAAGCCCTATTTCGACTAGTATCCATACTAATGAAAAGGACGAGTAACCATCAAAAAAATGCTTCGAGGGTAGTCGCTCACTTATCAAGGAAAGGAGAAGTTATGGGGATGATATGTGTCGGGGAGAGCATTGAATCGATCACCTCAAAGATCGATCACTCCAAGAAAGTAGTCCGTACATTTATACAAGACCCCAGAAGTTTGGAAAAGAAAAAAGTAGCAGTCGGCAGCCAAGAATATTCCCTGCTGACAGAAGCTATCTACTGAGAGAGGTGCACAAGGGGGGAAATCCCCGGTACAGCTCTGCACTGCTCTCGATTTGCCGATAGGCAATAAGAGGGTACATTATATATTATTTTCAAGCAGTAATATTGTGTACGGGAAGCCTAAACAGGCTCCATTCCTTACAGCATCCACAAAAACAAGACTTGATTGGGCTACATGGATGGTGGGCGAAGTACTCGATGAATGGAAGAAAACAATTTTTCAGATGAGGAAATTTTAATTTGGATGGGTCAGACGGTTATAAGTATTACTGGCATGAATTTAGTAAGGAATAGAGTATATTGGCTAGGCGTCAAAACGGTGGTGGTTCAGTTATGATTTGAGCATGTTTCTCTTACTTTGATAAATTTCCAATTGTCTATTTGAATAGGAGAAAGGTTTTCGCAAGTTATTGTAAGATTTTGGAGAATAATTGCAGAGATTTTTCGGCCTCAATGATGGTTTTGATCGATTTTTTCAGTAATATTATGCCCCAATCCATACGTCTCAGCATACAATGGCATGGTTTTCTGAGAAGTCCTTTACTTTACTCTAATCAATTAGCCTGCACGGTCACCAGACCTTGGCCATATCGAGAATCTATGGGATTTACTAATACGTGCTGTAAGCCATCAATATAAGTCACCTGTTATCAACTCCAATCCTCCTCCGCATAATCTGCACATGTCGTCCGTAAACAAACTGCCTCGTCAAATTCGTCACGAATAAGCACCAAGAGCCAAACAAAGCTAATGTGCAGGCTGTCTTTTCGAAATTGCCGGAGAATAATGCAAAACGCGAAGCAGGTCATTAAAAATATGATATTGGGACGTTTACTCGACAAAAAGATTCATAAGGGCTCTCTTCTGTTGTCCTGTTGTCTGTCGCGATGTTACAGATTATTTTAGTTCGTGCGACGGTTGTCACCACGCGAGGAGGTTTCCGATGTACCATACGAGCTTGTGAGGACCACTCACTGGATTATTTGAAAAATTTTCTATTGACTTCGCCGGCCCATACAAGCCGTCCAAGACCTATAAAATGTTCGTACTGATCGCTGTAGAACATCTGACAAGTGGCCGGTTGTAAGTGCAACTGAGGAATCTACAGCGAGTACCATTGTACGGTTCATCCAGCAGGAGATAATTTTTCTGTTCAGACCTCCGAGAAGGATTGTTTCAGGCAATATTATCGCCTTCATGACCACTTCAGTGCAGTATTTCATTCTTAGGGAGGGCGTGGACGGTAACTACGTACTCACTTACGCTCCGATGGCGAACGAGGGGGCTGGGAGATGAACTAGCACGATCAAGCACGATATTAAGAAATGAACAATGGAAAATGAAGGAGATTGGGCGGAGGTACTTCCACAAGTTCTCACAGTTACTTTCGTCGCAATAGTGACCCATCTTTTCTCCTTTCCGTTTGATGTACGGCCTCAAGCCGAGAATGTTAGCGAGTGATCCAGTGGCACTTCTCAACGATGCAGGCCCTCGTCCCATACTACTCTAGTTATATTTAGGGAGTCGAGCGTGCGCGCTGCTGCTGCCGCTAAGTCCGTGAAACCAAGGAAGAGTACGATGAATGAGAAGAAGGTCGCGTTTGGAGATAAATTGCCAGCGGCACATGGTCCGGCCTTCAATGAAACCTGCAAATGGGCCCCATTTGAATCATACTTGTACAGTCCGTGCATTGTGATCAAAGATGATCACCCGCGGTACAAGTTGGTTCGTCCACAGGTCGTGTTTAGCGCCTGGGTATTCATTTTCGAAGGATGGTTCATTACGCGAAGCGTGCTACTCATCTACTCAAGTACGCTACCAGCTCATTGATAAAACGAGGAGAAAAATGAACAGGGTAATCAAAGAAACTAAGTATTTAGCTAGTCAGCGGTAAGGGCTTAGGATAGATAGTAATCAAAGAAACTAAAGATTTGGCTAGTCAGCGGTAAGGGCTAAGGATAGATGAAGAAGAGTTCGGGGATAAACGGGGAACTTCGAAAATCCCGGTGACAGGAGGAGTAGGATAGAAACCTGGCTGCTGCTTCCTTTGCTTTTCTCCATGGCTCACTCGCGCTTTCTGGCTGAATAATAGTTACGGCGGGGCGGGACTTCCGAATTTTCTCTCCTTTTCCAAGGACGAACCAGTTTACTTCCACGATTTAAATGAACACTGAGTTCTATATAACGCGTTCTTTCAAGAAATTACGCAAAGGGCTTGCTCGGATCCCAAATTTGCCGGGTCCTGATATTCACCGTCACTTAATGGCAGAGCCCATTCAACCTCTAGAGGATGATAACGTACACGTATGAACGTAATTTAAGGGTGTACCTGAGGTAAAAGAATAAGGGTAGTACCTGAAGAAGGGCGAACAAACGAGGCGGGGCAAGCCTTTTGCGTCTGCAGGATTTCGGATACGACCTCCTTGTTAGAAGTCTGCCTTAGCATCATTGGAGTTGTTTTTAAAGTTTTCTGGCCACTTTCGGGAGGTCTAAGGTTCCCGTAATTTCCATAGGACGTTGAAACCATCATAGACCAAGCACGAGTCTGAGTTGTCATGGAAGACCAATTTGGTGTACGGATCTTCAATAAAGGATGGAGCTGAGGTCTGCGGTAACCAGTAGCGTGGGTACGAGAGAATGAAAAGTCTCCCCTTGTGAAGTTTACACCAACCATGGATGTAGCAGACGGTACTAAGGCAGCCCGTACTCCCGTCCCGAAAGAGAAATCACATCGGGAACGATGGAGTGATCATTTTGTGCGCTATCGCCAGAGAAGGCTAGAGTGTAGAGGAGGACCGAATTTTCCTCACTATTGTTGGCATACTCTGCATTCTACATCCCTACCTCCTCATCCCATGAAGGGCCGGAATTGCACAATTTTCTTAACGCGTCTCGATGTAGGCTCGGGGTTCGTGCAAACACTCCTTCAAGCCGAGTTGGAAAGCATCATCATGAGTGGGTTCATCTCCTCATATGTGCATCACGTAGGCAGATACGTGAGGGCTGAATACTTCTTCAAATACGTCTTCCTTGACTCGATACACCGCACGTCCCCTTAGGGAATTGTGGATAGAATACATGTACATGATCCCCGAGGAACATGAGTTTGGTGATATCTGATCTGACCTTCAAGAGACACAAAAAGGCCCCGATACTAGTGTATGTGTCCCCTTTGCATACCTCAAATTCCATTCATCTTTCGTGGCTACTTCCATTCGGGGCGCCCGCCTACCGGTACTGAGTCGGGCCAACTGTTTATTGCGCGCCATTAATGACGTCTGGAATGGGTTATCAATGGAAGAGGGCAGGCAGGAGGTAACCAGCAGTTTCTATTAGGATACAGGGATTTTAAGATAACAAAAAGGAGGAGATGCCGCAAAGAAAACCCCTGGAAACCGCCGTACTCTACGGTGACGCCCCGCAACCCACGCCGCGATCCAACGAAACAGCAAACCACGCCCACCACTCTAGCACCACGCACGCTGCCACGCTCCTGATGACACCTGCATATACCGGTGATTTGGTACCACACTTCGATCGTTCGCTGGTGTCGAAAGTAAGAGGCCGAAGTGCGCAGGGATCGCAGTGAGGACACGGGGGAATTTCTGCCGGAGGGCGGCGGGAGGAGAATGGCGCAGCAAAGAATCAAGGTCGGAGCGGAGCGCTATGGAGTGAGGCTGGTGGTCGGTGCCTTGTCAAGGCCGGAGCGAAGGTTCATGGATTTAGGAGCTGTATGGTGGGGAGTGACGTACAGTGAGGAGGAGGGGCGTCTTCGGGACAGGTGTCCTGACGTGGGGCTACCACTGTACAGTATGGGGCAGGTGCCTTAGCGGCATATACCGTATTGTACAGTAAGAGGGGGGGAGGCGACGCTTTGAGAGGAAAAACGGCAAGAAAAAGGATACGTTGGCCCTAGAAAAATAAAAGTTCTTTTACAAGCATTCCGGATACAACCGACCGTATCTTCCATAGGTACATCAAGATAACCCAAAAATTCCCGTACAGGTGTTTGTCTTATCGCATCAATCAGGAGTCCTGACTGAGGAGTGTACTACGTACTGTATGCAGCACACCACTACCGCCGACTTCGCGAAACGTACGTTGCAGTCAACTTACCGTCTTTCTCTCCCTCTAGAGCGCTCTTCACCAGGCAGTCAAGCAGCTGGTGACAATCCCCAGGTCCCCCTCAGCCACTATCCTACCTCCGAAAATGCCGCTCAGACCTCAACCAGCAATAACCGTCTCCAATTTTCAGAATGGTGACATCCTCACCTACCCGTTGGCTATAATAAAAGGCTCCATCTCCCCGCCCACCCGTCAAATCCATATTTCGACACCGAACCCGTCCCCGACCTACAACTCGCACCCAGTTAACCTGTGCAAATTCATTGCCCTCTACTCTCTCCAACCCGGCCCCAACAAATTCCACTTGTACCCTGCACCGCCAAAACCCTCTCAACCCTCCACCCAGCATACCGAACACACTTCGGCATCCCACACCCTCACCCTTGTCTACCACCCCCCATCTCCAGCACGTCCTTTCATACGTCTAGTCTATCTCGTCTGTTCCGATTCTCCCGGCTCCTTCCATTCCCCAGATCCTGCTCCTATGTCCAACATTCTCTCCGCAGTAAACCGCATTCAAACCGCCGGTCTCATGCTCCAGTCCGCCATGGCCGAGATGATGCACGCCCACAATTTCCAACGTCGCACCTTCGCCCTTGCCCCCGAGGTTCGCGTACATCGTCTTGCAAATCTGACCACCCGAGAAGCGCACGCCATGTCCGGCCATGAGCTTTACACTCATGTCCACTCCGCACTGGCCACCCTGCCTCACCGTGAACGATCAATCGATGTAGCAATCATGAGCTTCACTACAATGACACGTGGTCAAATCAAGGCGCATACTGCTTTAGGTGGTGGCAGGTTGGCCTTGTTTGGTGGAGCGTCTTTGTTTACATGGCCGGTGGATGTCAATCAGATTGTCATGCGCTTGAAGGACTTTCGCCCCTTTGATAAGCGGCAGTATTTTGATGATTCCGCCTTTCGGATGGAAACGTTTGGACGCCGCATGTGTACCGCGACAACAATTGGCGCCGTGTTGCATGAGACCGGGCATTGTTTATCGCTGCGGCATCCCACAGGAGAGGCCAATCAGGGAGGAGGTGGAATTATGTCACGAGGGTTTGATCATTTTGATCGTCTTTTTGTGCAAGCTGGCGTGGGAGAGGCATTGCCGTTTTGGGATCGGGGGAGTGCTGTGCGGTTGAGACATCATCGCTTTTTGAGTTTTGAGGGAGAGGAAGAGATGAGAAGACTTAGACTGGTGAGAATTTGTGGCGCGAGTGGAGGCGATGACGGGCCGCGGTTTGTAAAGGTAGGCCAAAGGGTTGTGTGTCGGTCAGAGGTGGGCATTGGGCATGTGGGGTATTACAGCAATGGCGATAACGCCAGTCATGAGGAGTTTGAGGTGGATGAGGAGCCAACGGAATTCTCGCTGCCAGTGCTTCAGGATATTCGCACAAAATGTCAGATGTCAGTCGAGGATCGATTGGTAGTTAGCGCAATTGACGTCTTCGGGAGAATTGTGGATCAACCTTACGATGACATTCGATAGTTTGAAGGAAACTGGCAACCTTTCAGAGCATCCGCATTGGTTAGTTTAGAGAGCTGACGATTCCTGCATCGTAACAAAGTCGACATGGTTTGATCAGGCAACCTAAGAATAAGGTCGGAATCGTCGAACCGTGCGCATGTATGACTTGTAATTTTTAGTCGGCTCCTGACTAAGAGTTCAGATCAGTTAGTGCACACTGAACCAGCACTAAAATCCTGGCTTAACTAAAGGAGATAGTCTACATCATTGAGGGATTGAACAGAGTTGTAGGTTATGGATATGTCCTGCTGTTCAATAATCGGGAGGGGGGAGTGGGGCGAAAAGCAAGAATAAGTGAAGTTAGTCTGGGATAGAAGCGAAGGGTACAGGAATGCCGGGATCCTCGGCGGATCGTCGCCCAATGTTTCACAATCGATGAGCTTCCCCAAAATAGTTTTGAATCCACCGGCACCGTTCTCGGCTCCCTCTGCCAAGCCCGCAGTTCCATTATCAGTTGCCTGCGCCGACTTCCAGGTGGCCACAGGTACTCCGCCTTGCGATCCCCTTCCTCCGACCTAAGAGCGTGCGAGCGTGAAGCATTCGCTGAGCGACCGGGACACACCGACAATTTCTTGTTTCAGGCACCGCATACTGTTCCTGGGCGTGCTCCCTGAAGGGATGACTTTGGGGAAGGTCACTCTGGTACTCGGGCCCTCAGCTCAGGGTCGAGTTCCGGGCTCACCGGAACTCTCTCTTTGGCGGCAGTGCGAGTAGCTTTCTTACGACGCAATCGTGAGCCACTTGCTGTGTACTCAATGATGTAATGATCTCTGATAAGCCATGCCGAAACGATATCTGGACATCCTTTTTAAGATGCCTCGGCTACCCATGTGCTCCTTGGCCACTGCCAAGCTGCGACGGATTCCCGCAGTAACGAAATGTGTATATACAACTCCGGCTCACTGTGTTGTTCTTCAACACAACGACGGCATCCGCAATTTTTTCAAAAGGTAGGTGTTCAAACTATCCGGCCGCGCCAATCATCGGTTCCTCCGCTACCTGGCACCACCTCCAACCGCCGTGCTTCCACATTTGTCCAGCTCCAACGCCCTTCACCCGATCTCTCGTCGAGCCTCCCCAGTGTATATGAAATTTTGATACAGTACATTCCCTCTTTAAAAAGTGGCCCTTCACGTGGAGTGCCGCCTCGAAGCCTAGAAGCGCTGCCGAACTTGGTGGTAAAGGCAAACTGCCGATACTCCGGCGGGCAATGCGTAACGCTCTCGATTTCCATACCAGTTCTTTGCGGTTTCTTTACGGGCAACGGCATGTCATGTGTATGGCCTTTGATACCCTCGAAACCCCTTGCGAAAGTCAGAATAGTGCGACGAAAGATTATGAGCAGACTAAGCGGATAGTCAGTTACGGTGAGTGATTGTCAGGCGGGGCAGTCAGTCGTGATGAGAAATTTTTGTAAGAGGATACGCTGCCTCTCTTTCATTTTGCATGTCTGGCCAAATTTGAGTCAGGTCAATTTGCTCGCTGCAACGCATTACCAAAATGGCGTTGCCATTGCAGGACAAGAGTTTCGCAATGATTCGAGAGAGTACGAGGGGAAAATGGGTTGGTTTACTGTAAGTTGGGCGAAGGTTGGGAGCCAGCACCACAGGGTTTCAACGCAAGTTCATTATACCAGCTGGCACTTGCAGGAGAGAATATTACACCATATGGATCATTTCCGGAGTGTGGGTCATTGATGATTAGTTTAATGTACAGTACTGTTTACGAAGGCATTGATGTGGACGATTAGATAACCTTCAAGAAAAAAAGGTGCAGTTTGAAAACGCGTACGTTAAGCAAGTCGTAGTCGTTGAAGCAATCAGTCGATGACAGCTTACGAGAGGTTTTGGGACATTCGGCAATAGGCTGACTGCAGCCAATCGTATGATAGCGTACTGTAATGTAGTTTACTGTAAACTGCTAATACTGTACGCAATTAGAACCCTCTATCAAATATAATATATTTACTCATAATGTTTCTGGATGGAATTCAATTCTAGGGTTTTGTGCTGTACCGTACTGTACAGTACAATACTGTACTGCACGATCATGCACGAGATGGAGGCTCAGCTGCTAAACTCCTCTGCGCCCATTGATGCCCGCCTTCGAATTAAATCCTGTATGACCTACATTCACGCTGCACGTATGGACCAACATCATCATGGCTCCATACCTCAAGAGCTGGCAGTCTCTTATCAACTTTCACCTTGTTGCACCAATCGTCTACGCAACTCTCCACCATCGCCGCCCCCATTTCCATCCCCCGACTATGTCAACACTCCATTCCTCCCAAGCACACCCATCTTTCTGCTTTCACATCCTCTACTTGCTCATTCTCCTTTGCAACACCTGCACCTCAGCTCCCCTTTCCTTATCCACACACAGCCTCCAGCGCGTCCACACCAATTTTGACTCGCAAATTCCCTCCGACTCCCAAACCCTGCGTCAGGAAACTATACATCCGCCCCTAACCCCAGTCTTTTCTCACCACCCATCGCAATCATCTCCTCCCCACCGTCAACTCCACTCCGTCCACGATGACTCACTTGTTGTGTCTCGCAACCAAACGCCTTCCGATCCCTCGGATCAAATAATCAAAAATTATCGCCCGGAGAAACCCGACAAAATGCCCAAATTCGGAAAACTTGAGCCTTCCATTCCCAAAACGATCCGCCCTGTCCTGCCCCAGGACATTAGTCCCCAATCAACCCAAAACAGCCCCGGCAAAAAGGTGCGCACCCCTACATTCTCTCCTCATCTTCTCGCTTCCCTCATCATTCATATCACCTGCTCTCTAGCCTGCTAACCACCCTTACAATTCGTATCTGCCTCCCTTGCCATCGTGCCACAGGCCTCTAAACATGAAGACCGAAAAGAAAAGCTCTCGCGCATGTCCATATTCTCAGTCATTCACCCCGCACTTGCAGCTGCTCTAACCACTGACCGCACACATCCTATCAAACTTCCGGCCAAGGGACCTCTCTCCAAAATTGAGTACAGGTCTTCACCCTTAAAAGGCACTGAAACACGCGATCGTTTATCCCTAGGCCTCTATCCCGGCGCCTCCCTCTCTCCGCTAAAGCCTGCTCTACAAACTCCCAAACGCGCTATTTCTACTCAACCAACAAAAGATCGTTACCTATCGCACTCACCTCTGACATCGACTGCTCAACCTGATGACCCCTCTGCTACCACATCATATACTCAACTCGAGCAACCCACATTTCAATCTCAATCAGACCGTCACCCATCCCAGACTCTGCCACCGTACGCGCCAGTTACGAGTCATGACAATGCCCATTCAGAGTCAGGTCAAAGTGCGGCGCCCCAAGCCCAAAACCAGCTGCCACATTCCCCACTGCCAAAATCCCAATTAGACTCTCAGCTGGACTCTGAACCAATAGCCGCATTGAAAAGGCTAGGTGCATCCTTGTGGACCACCATAATGGGAAATGTCAAACGGACTGTTAATTCAATTACAGCGCAAAAAGAAACACAACCTCCAACCCCGATTCAACCCGAGGCATCGACCAAGGAGGCAACAGAAATCGGATATACTGAAGAGGAGCTCAATGCACTCATCGATGACATGATGCGAGAGATTCAATCGCGCAGTGAGGATGCCCAAGCTCATCAAGAAATGCTAAGAAAGAACAATCGTTGGAGCGCAAATGACGATACCGGGGGCGGACCTTTGGTTAATATGCGTACACAAGTGCTTGTCGACCCTGAGATTGTGGCACAAGCGCTAGCGAGTTCGGCACGTAAGTTGATTCTGTCCAAGCATCCGCGTCCATCTCGGGAGGCAACGTTCGAACTCCTCCGGGCCGCACAAGTGAAGCTCGTTGAAGTTCTACGGCCAGTGGTGAAATAGCGGTACCACTCTAAATGAGCACGTGATTAAAAAATAACTGCCTAGATGGTCATGACCTGCCTGCGGATGACCGTATACTCTCTATGACAGCCGCAAAGTCATCGCGACTCAACCCAAGACCCTTGGCCGCTTTGTACCATTCTGAAATTTGCGTACGCGAGGACAGGTAAGGGGTTGTCGTTAGCAATATCGCAGCGTGAAAGACAGCAGGCGCGTGTCGCGACTCATCATTCTGTTTCCATGGTTGAACTTACCATTCGCGGCACTGGAGACCGACATGTTAATGCCATGATCGTCTCCAAGCAATTGCGCAAATCGTATGTCCTTTTGCGCATGCTCCAGCGGAAAATTGGTTTCGTAACCCTTTGCGCCATGCTTCATTTTGGGCCCCTTTAGCGCAAACATTGGATTGTTCATCGCACCGAGAGATCTGCAGTTTCAGAAAAAGATTTTTCAGATTAGTCAACCTCAAGGTCGCAAGTGCCTGCACTGCATTGAACGTGTGGGGTATTAGCAAATTTTGTTGACGTACATAATCTCCAGCATGTCCGGAACGGACAGGCCCAGTGCCTCACTCAAGACAATACTCTCCCCCAAAGACGCAAGCATAGTAGCCATAAGTTGGTTGATGACCAACTGCAACCTCAGCCAATGCCAGGCACATTCTCAAAACACAATCATACGTCAGCAGTTGTTCAGTTGGTGGCCGCAGCACTCCTCCTGCAATGTAACCGCGAGCACGCAGGAATAATATCCACGCAACGTACCTTCATCTTAGTACCATTCCCAACGTCGCCCAAGTACCAAGCCCTCTTGCCCATACAGTTAAGGGCCTCCTTAACAACCTGATGGTCAAAGACCCACTTATCTCCAGCACACAAAAACAACAAAGTTCCGCCCTCTGCCGGTCCTTTTGAGCCACTAACAGGGGCCTCCAAAAATCGTCCACCTCTCTCGCCGATCTCCCTTGCGGTCCTGACCATATCTTCCACTTTCAATGTAGAACAGTCGACAATTGTTTTTCCCTCCTTCACACCCTCCATAGCGCAGCCCTCCATTTCAAAGAACACTCTGTTGACCACCTCTGGTGTCGAAAGCATCGAAAAGGTTACATCCGATCCGGCAACAACTTGTGCAGGAGTGGACGCTGTTTCAAGCACACAATTATCGCCAATTACGGCCTTTAAAGCGTCTTTCTTGTCACTGCGGTTCCACACCAAGAGGGAAGGAAAGCAGGAGGAGAGATTTATGGCCATTGGAAGCCCCATCACACCGAGACCGATAAATCCGACCTTGGAAGTCGCAGGTGAGGATTGTGGGGTGAGACAGAGGAAACGGGCTGTGGATGGGGCGGGGGATGAGCGTCGGGTGAGAAGATGGCGCGCATGGCGGGTGAAAGGAAGGGGGCGGGAAAGGGTTGGTGCGAAGGAGAGAATTGTTGAATGAGACATACTGGGCAAAGTCAATGCAGGGACGATTGGTGAGCTTGAGTTGGGGCTGCATTGGACGACTCTCATAATGTGCTCCTCGAAGACCTTTGATTGGCAGTAACAACTGAGGGTTTTCTGACCAAGTGAATGGAGCTCAAGATGAACAGATCACGGTTCAGGCATTCAAACAACGTGGACACGTGCACAGATATAATCCGACAATAATAGAAGGGGTGGCCAGCATGTTGATGTTCACGCTTATGATCGAACCCCTCATCCGTCGGGTAGCTGAGATCCCCAGCAGTGCTCTCTGCCAATGGTACGCTGATGACGGCACGATCGTCGGGATCCTTGGCGATATTCGTCAGGCGCTCAGGCTCCTCGCCCGAGATGGCCCCACGGTTGGCTTCCATGTCAACCTACGGAAGACACGAATCTTTTGGCCTCACGTCATGCCTCTGGATCGAGCAGCCTTCGTAGCGGAATTCCCTCTCGCCGAATGCTCGCGGGACGTTTTTCCGCTGCTCGGGCCCCCCATTGGCAACAGAGCGTTCACGGAGTGTTTTCTTCGGTCCAAAATCGCCGAGTGCCGCCGCACCCTGGACCGCCTCCGGCTGGTCCGCGACGCTCGCGCCCGGTTCCACTAGCACCGGATTTGTGCCTCTGCATGCCTCCTATCGTATGCATTCAAGCTCTCTGATCCGCGCTTAGCTGAGTCTGCTGCCGAAGAGTTCGATGATCTACAACGGTCATCATATGAAAATTTACATGGCATCGCACTCACGGACCGAGCCTGGGACCAAGTCTGCCTCCCCATGCACCTCGGCGGCCAAGGCTTCGAAACCTTCGCCTTATTCTTCCATGGCGCAGCCGCCGCCAGCATCATTGATCCAGCGCACGCACGGCAGCGGACTTCCGCATACGCCACACCCCGTGCTTGTGCACTGGCTTCTGCCCGTTTCCGCGGCGACCGGTCCTTCCACCTGCGCCAGGCTAGGGCTTCGCTCCGCCGTTTCGCCCTGTACATCCCTGGGCTTGTCGACTAGTCAACCTGTCGACCTGTCGACCCTCCCACCCTAGCTGCTTCACCAACCAACAACTCTATCCCTTCTCAAACGGGTGCAGCAAGAGGTGCGGGCAAGAGTTCATTGGCACGACGAATCATAGGCGAGCGCCCCAAACCCGACCGCTCACAGTGACGCCGACGTCCGCCATAGCATCCGTAGCTTAGCGTTCCGCCGCTGCCCCGCTGCGACCTTTCTCTTCGCCCACCCCACGGCAGCAACGAAGATGCACACAACACACTGGCAGACCATGCTTCGCCGTCACCTCGGACTGCCAGTGTACGATGACTTGATGCCCCTCAGCTGCCACCACTGTGACCACCCCTTGGACACCCTCGGGGGATCACGCCGCCGGCCTCTGCTGCCCTAGTTTCGGCCGTCGCCACCGCCATGACTCGCTCTGTTATGCGTTCGCGACACAAGTTACCGGCGCCGCGGGTCTGGATACTAGGCACGAGGTTCCGCTCCTCGTCCCGGGCACTGAGCTACGGCCCCCCCAACCGCGGAAGGCACATCGTCGCGCCCCATTGCGTGCGACATCACCGTCGTCTCGCCGTTCGAGGCCACAGTTCGCACCAAGTCGACCCAGGTTGCCGGTGGCGCTGCTGAAGTGGCTGCCCGCAACAAGCTTACAACTCTGGAACGCAACCTCGCCCGACGCCTCCCCGCTCCCTCAACTGACCCATCTCCTGCGCCATGCACGCCGAATTTCACGTTTCGACCCCTGGCGTTTGATTCCCTGGGTGCCCCTTCCCCTGGCACCATTGCGTTTATCGAGGAGTTAGTTCCGCGGATCGCGTCCAAGTGTCACTCGACACCTGGTGTTATCCGCCGCCATATCCACCAGCGAATGAGTTGCACCCTCTGGTCATCCATCGCCCAAGCTATCCTGTCACGAGCCCTGATGCGCATGGACGAGGAGATACATCTGGTTAGATCTTAGCCGTACAGTTAGGAAGTGCGCAGTCCCCAGTACAGTGGTGGACAAAAATATAAGAAAATTAGAAAGTATAAAACAGGTGCTTTAATAAAGCGGCAAGGGAGCATTTGTTAACACTGTAGTGCATTTTTTTTACACTGAACGCATTTAGAAAACAGATTTCGATTTGCTTAAATATTTCAGAAGTTATGCGCATATCAGCATTTATGCGTGGACAAAAATATAAACACTTTTGCAAAGCAAAGGGATAGTGCAGCTTTATTCGTGTCTCAGTACGGAATCTTTTCACCATTCTTCTCGCACACGAGTTTGCAACGGCGGGGCATCGACTCAACCAGATTAGAGAAAATGTCCTCCCCAATTTGAGCCTGGCAATGATGCGCTGTCTCAAAGAGGGAATCAACAGTTTCAAACTGTCTACCATTGTTGTAAACGCAACGGGCGAGGGCCCCCCATAGATTTTCAATAGGGTTTAGATCAGGGGAGTACGCTGGCCACCACATTACGTTCACAATTTCATCCTCAAGCCATTTCTTAACGATTCTAGCCCTATGACAGGGAAGCACCATCATGCATAAAAAGCCAGCTAATCGGTAAATCCTCAGCAAATACCAGCAAGTTCTCTTGCAATGTGTGAACATACGCCGTGCCATTTTGGGACCTCTCCAGTAAGATCAATTTTGTTTTCCTAGTACCTGCAAACGCTGCCCATTTCATAACCCCTTCTCCCCCGTTCTGCCTCTTAGGAAAAGTTTGCGTCTGCTCTCGATTGTCCTGCCATTTCACCGCCAAACCATCTGAGCCGCCTAAATAATTTTTTTCCATCAGACCAGACCAGACCAGACCAGACCAGACCAGACCAATCTGCGACGCTCCAATCTAGTTTCCCAAGTACCCAATCCTTGCGGTCCCTTTTTTGCCTCGGTTTCATTGCGGGAGTAGTCATTACTTTTATAAGAGTCATAAACTGGCATTTGTTGAGCACACGACGCACGGTGCGAGGGTTAACATTCAGTTGAAGGGACTAAAAAATCGTCTGGGATCCCCTACCAGTCAATTTTGCCTCTCGAATAATGTGGCGCTTGTCTCCATCGCTGATTATTTTTGGCCGTCGTGAGGAGAAGCGCTTCCCATATTGGCCCCCAAGCCGCAAAAAATTGCGGACTACTGTCGCACTCCTGCGGATAGCCCCGGAGATTTCCTCCGGCGACATTGCTCCGTGGGAGTACGCCAATGATAATCGCTTGCCTCGCGGAATGTTGTGCGGCTGAATTGTTGGTTGGGCGGTCGATGAATACATCCGATCTTGCTTAGGACTTTCTTAAGCAAGCATATGACGTACATTTTGCGTTGGGTTTCCCTGTCTTTGCGCCAAATTCATCCTGTTAGCAATTTATGTATATATTTTTGTCCGCCCTGGATTGCATAGAAACGAATAACTTCAAAAATATTGAAGCGAATATAAATCTGACTTCTGAATCGTTTTCTACACGTCTATATACATCGGAAAACGTATTAAAACGCGCAGTAGCTGCTGTATGTTAGCTAATCTTTTGTACTTTATGTTTTTCTTATAATTTTGCTCACCATTGTAAATACTGAATGCGTTGAACTTCTTCATCACACAGTACAATATCATGCTAGATATAGTAAGGTTATTCACACTAACTCTTGGGAAAAGTTGGGAAAATTTCTGGGCTTGGGATTGGCCAAGTAGGGCTTGCAGTGGGCTTTTCGTAACGAAAATTCCCAAGTTTGTTACTTTTACACGTTTCTGTAAGCCGTCCGTCTGGGGCAGGGTATTGGCTGACCAAATTAACGATGCATTTGCCCGCAACTGTCTTGCGATCCCTGAAGAACGGGGAGCTATATGCCAATTATGGAGCTCAGGGGCTTCCAGGGGCTCGTGGAGAGGTTGCGGGAACTAGGAGCAGGAGTAAGGGGGTGCTGATTAGAAAGGAGACGGTTGTTCCCCGAAATGGGCCGGTATTCCGAAAAATGGTCATCCAGCAAGCTACATGAGGCCCCCGAGTTGAGGGTGATCGGTATCGCCCATGGGCACTTAAAGGAGCGGGACCCCCAACCCAACGTCCAAATTGGTCAGCAGATAATTCGTTCTTGTCAAAACAGAACAAGCCATCCCATACATTTTCGCTGCATATGCGTTATCAAAATGCCCCGCCCACGCAAGATTGCCCGAATCTGCTCCCAAGCCGCGGAATAATTCCGGGAAATATCAAGCAGTGTATTTTTCAACAGAACCCCAGTCTACAACCCCCCCACCATTCCGGAAGATTCCGTCCCGGCCTTTCTTGTGAGTTTTCCCTCGGATAAAGAACATGTACCCCAAGCAATCCATGGCAAGCCGTCAATCTCACCCAAACACGCCGATCCGGCCTATGTCGCTCCAGCATCTTCTGTTTCGACGCAAATCGCTCCGATATCCTCTGCTTTGACACCTATCATTCCAAAGCGCGTACCTCAGGCAACCACTGCTCCGACCCTTCCCTTTCCGGTGCCCTCCACTCCAGCTACGGCTGGCTGGAATGCAAACCCTTCGTTACGAATTGCACCGGGTACAAGTATTCGAGCTAATTCAGCCCTGATTCCCGTAACTCCGGCTCCCGCATTACAAAATCATACTGCTGTACCTCCCCGAATGAATCCTAAAGAAGTCCGGAGGCCGGTCAAAATCCTTCTTTAACCAGGCCTTATGTGTACAGGACTTGCCCCACCAAACGCACCCTCTAAACCTTGTATCCCTTATTAAAGCTCCGCTTCGGGTAGTGTTGGGACGGTTAACTGCGCAAAAGTTTACGAGAGGTACAGAGAAGCTCTGGAAGAGAACCTGCAAAAGAGCGCTGAAGAACGCGAGCGCCGTTAGCAGGAAATTTATAATACCATAGAGAAAGAAAATCAGGAACGGATATGCATACTGAAGGAATCCCATTCCAATAGGAGAGCAGGGGTTCAGGTTTCCTCTCCCGTTACACCTGCTGCCGGAACCAATGGTGGGTGCCGACACCCAAACCGCCGAGTATCCGGCAGCGTGAAGAAAACCGCACAGAAAACACGGAAGAGTCGAGGTCCAAAGCGGAAGGGAAAGCAAAGGAATGAGGAGGGAGTGGAATACAGGTGGAAAATCACTGATGAGGAGTTGTTTATTGATAACTGGGAGAATAATTACTCCGACTTTAGGAAGATGCCAAAGCCGTCCTTTGCGTAGAAGGCTGCTGTTTTTCTCAACCCCGATATTGCGAAGAACGGCTTGAAGAAGCCGGTTCACGTTGAATTTGAACAGGTCTACAACAAGCAAAGGTGTATGTTGAAGCGTTATAAGGAGTTGATGGATAAGGACTCCGCATCAGGCGCTGGTCTTGAAGTTGGAGAAGGCAAATCGATTCCTAATCATATTTCGAGAGAGTTTGTCCACTTCCCTGCACTGCACTCCTTCTTTAGGGACAAGAATGACATTAATACTCCCTGCCTTTGGGAAATTGGGGTGGATCTTGCACAAATACCCGGCAATTCCGACTCTGATTCAGAACCCAATGATCCAACCGGTGAGGTCTCCACACTACACATTCCGAAGACTCCAACACTACCATCGCTCGAACAAACGCAGGGGCAAAGTTCCACCAGGACTGTTAAATCCCAATTAAACCAAGCTGGTAGTATCATTAAGCCACAACAGACTGGCAACCCCCTGTCCCTGCTTGACCCATATACACCGCCATCATCTCCATCGCCTATATCTCCTGAGAAGGCCTCCCCATCTAGCCCCACTGACAGATAATTTGAAAACTCACTGCCCGGTGGAGATGGAAGAGAGGAAGGGGGGAATGACTTGCTTCAAACGCAAGGCACTAAGTTAGCGGTGGGCGGGAGGAATGGGGCTACTGTTTCAGGATCCGAGCCGAGCGAGAAATCTCCCGCCTCTGAAAGGAAGAAATTGAGGTGTTCCAGCAGGCTCTCCGCTATATCAAAGGTGGAGCAGAATTTGGCTGCATTTAGCAACTCGAATGAGGAGCTTTCGAGGGCTACAGTTGATCACATGAAGGCGCAACGCACCCTCATGGAACAAGAACTGGGAATGAAGAAAAAGGACGTTGTTTTAAAGGAGAAGGATCTTAATATCAAGAAGGGAGACTACAAAATACGTAAGAAAACCGTTGCGCTCAAAGAAGAGGACGTGGAGATCTATACGAAGCGACTTTCACTTGATACAGAGGCTCTGCAAATGCGTAAGTCGGAGATACAGCAGAAACTTGCGTCTACGAAACTGGAACATCTTCATAAGGTTGCTGAGCTCTCGAAGGAATTCGGAGACACCGCAAAGGCACGTAGTGTCTTGCAACACGTCACGGAGACGCTAAAACGCTCTGAAAAAAAATTCAAAGTTGACATTAAACCCGGCTACTGCTTGCGGTGTGTTTATTTGAGTTGTACTCAGAAGAATAACTTCAGTGCAATTATCTATCATTCATGAGACCAGATGGGTATTTTAAAGGTAGCAAACGCGTAAGCGATCGCTTTGAATTGTGAGTAGCACATTGCGTAGACCGCAATCATTAGATAGCTCACTGAACGTGAGCGCACGCGACGCCATAAAAGTAAATTCTACCATTCGTTTCCAAACTGTGATCGGAGGTTCTCGAGGGCGCGTTCGCTGACCATTTAAGCTTCCTGATGACGAAGTGGGCGCATTATTTCAACGTAAACGTCCGTGTTCATGAATCCCCTGAGCAAATTCACTTGCTTACTCAATTTCAGCACCCTTCTTCGCGTCCTGTTTTCATCTTTCATCCCCTCTCCCAAGTCACTTTGCAAAAATACGATAAAGTTACTGCAGTGTTTCATATTCAGGGCATCAATGCGTGTGAAGAGGTCATAGAGTTCATTGTCCAGGGTGTCATACCGCCGAACATGCCAGTACTGCTCCCATATACATTCCGCCTTCCCGTTCCAGTCTCCAAACTTTGCAGTACTCTCCCTCCAGTAGGCTTCGACGTAGTACTGAATAGGTTCCCGAATTATCTCTCCAGGACTGTTTCTCTCCCAGATGTTAATCAGAGGATGGTTGAGGGCAATGGCATTGAATCTTGTTTGAAACCAAGAAATCTGTTTGCTTGACACTCTGCCCAGAATTTGTCTCGTACGACGTCTGATTGTTAGGCGTTTCTTTGGTGAAAGGTTCTTAAATATGCCTGCCCTATGTCCTAGCACTCCCTTCTACCTATTTTCATATTCCCCTGTCATGAATATTGTCCACCACATCACTAGTTCCACTTGAACTGCATCACCTCTTTCCCTCACACTTCGATTTCTTACCTCACCATACACATTCACCTCAACCACACCTGCAGCATGCCACTATCCACACCCCCATTGCCCGCACGCACCCAGCATTTCCTCCTTCAACAGGTACCATACCCATTCCAGCTCTATCGACCGCACCTCCTGCTCCACTTTCAAATGCTTGTATCCCTTCTCGCTGATCCCCTCCCCCCCCTAACGACTCCAAACACACCAAAACGAAAATCCGGAATAGATTGCCCTTGGCCTCCGACGCGGTTGGATGAACCAGGGGTACCACGAATTATTGTAGCGATCGTCTCCGGTTGCGTAGTCCAAAGATCTGTGTGTTGGCCAACATGCTGTGTTGCGGGTGGCAGACTAACGCCACAGAACACATGAGTAGGGAATGCAGACATTGCAGTTTGCTAGGTGGTCGGTGAAGTAGCCCTATTCCAGTCTGATGTTGTCTTTGTCGGTTGCCAACTCCGATTGGGATGGAGATCTGACTTCGACAGGACCTGGAGGGGGTCCTTATTTCAAAAGAAAACAGGGTATGAAGAGGGTGGTGTTAACGGAGCGGGAAGGGGTCGTGAGGTTGTAGGTGAACCCACAATTTGTTGGTGTTTGGGGGGGAAGGAGTGTTTGAGACTTGATGAGGAAGCGGTATAAGAAGGGACAGAGGCTCCGTCAGGTGCTAGGGGTGCGAAAAAAAATTGGAGTTGGGCGGAGTTCGACAGGAACTGGCCGAGAGAGATGGGGATGTTTTTGATGGGTGCCGCAGCAGTTTGTGTTGCCGACTTTGGTTGCTGTTGACAGCAACTTGTATGGCGAAACCTGCAGCCCTAAAAGCTTGCTCATCGACAAGCCTCCCCCTCCCGGTGACTCACCGAAACTCCATCGCGTAGCCCGCGCATAATAAAAACGTACAGTTAAATTTGTCGTAAAATTTAATTGATTCAATTGGGCCAGGGGCAGGGGCGATGTGCTCGTAACATGTTTTGTATTTATTTCAGTCAGAACTATGGAATAATTAAATTTGTCGGGCCTACGCTCCCCTACCAAGGTCATAACCACGTATCTATTCCCGTGGAGTGTGTATCTCCCGCTAAATGAGACCTCCCTGGTCATTTCTTGTTCAAAGGTCGTATGGAAAAATTTATTCCCATTTATTTTCTGAATTGTTTTAAAAAACAAGACAAAAAACGGCACTCCACCACAGTAAGGCGGCGGCTTACCGGTGAAAAAACCTCACGGTCCAGGTACGAGGGTGGGTATTGACATCAGGGCTTTTGAAGATTGGAGGATCAGACCATGCCTTGCTACATGTGGCATATGATAAGTGGTCTTGGGTCTTGACGACCGATTTCTGCCCCATAGTCCAGGCCTGCACATCTTCACCGACAAGTTAATCCGCCTTCTTAAGTTCATCATTCCATTTACAACAGATCAAAACAATACTTGTGTGTGGCTCCACATCAGTTACTAAAAATGTCAGTTTAGCCGGTCCAGAGATATGGGCAATTTGGTCCAAATTGGTCCGTTTTGGGGCCCAAAACCAAAAGTGCAGCTGTGAGTGAGAGCTTTCCAACGAACTAAGGAACACTATATGCGGACTGTTTTATGCGCTTCCACGGTCCCAGACCGACTGGACTAATCCCTTCTCAGCTAACTGTTCCCATTATTGACCTTCTATGTCATTCCAATCGTCACTAGAGCCAAAGTATCGGCTGTGAAAGCCCTCATTTTCCTTATAATACCTGTCAAGTACATTCTTTTCCAGGTAAATAATCCTCTTACCTTCCTGAGCAGATGGTACCGTACGAAAGTCCGGTTTACCCAACATAAAGTGCGGAGACTTCAACATCGTAGTTGATACCGCGCGAATTTCATCAACAGATACAGACCTCTTCAAGATCTTAAACTCCGTAAACGTGTCAGTTGTAGTAAAGCCCTTCACCTTAAAAAATCCAGGCCTATTTTTTTCAAAATGAAAGACGTGATACCTGGATAAACGAAAACCACCAGGAATTGTAAACCAATGCGCAAGACATCGTTTCCAATCAAACCATTTCACATTAGTAGAGCAAATAACTTTGTTTTTTGTAGAACTACCCGCAAAAAATTTCATCATTTCACGAGGTGAAACAACGTTTCTCTGTTTCAACTTTCGTTTCACAAGACCAAAAGCCGCGTCACATCTACATTGGTCCAGGTGGCATGGGATAGCAAGGCGACTTTTGATTGGTAAAGCAATGCTATAATATCCCAGTGTGCAACTCGCCCATAACTATTCCAAGTGTACCAATGGGGTCAAACGTTGTGTTCAGAACTGTAAGGAAGGTGTAATGACAGCAAAGTGCCTAGTAGCCCTGGTTGCAAGGTTACCAGTGGTTTGAATCTACAGTACAGTAGATGCAGTGAATTCGTGTAAAAATGTAAGGTCTGTGAAGTGAAATACAACAAACGACTCTTTTAGAGGAACCTCTGACATGTTAATAATTAAATTTTCCATCTGAGTGCAAGTATCGCAGAACTCGCTACCTGAGCGCAGGATGCGAAGGGTTGGTACCTGGGCAGACCAAACCTTAAGAAAGCTTTTGTAGACCAGCGGTGCAGCGGACAGCTTTTACGATCCCGGATGTTCTGCGACAGTAGCAGATAGTAAAATATTCCAATCGTCTTTATAGGCGTCGTACAGAACGTGTTTTTCTGTGTCACTAGGAAGCCAACAAATTGGCATGTCTGGTGAAGAGCCGCGCCTTTTTGGGCATTCCATTGCGCTCATCTTGCCGTAGCGCATCAGAAAGGCCGTTGCAAAAATTGTCTGTACAGACATCTTCCCCTTCCTAGTAGCCTTCTGGCTCCCATCTTCTATTTCAAAAACGGTCCGGTGACCCGCTTTGCAAAGCAAACGATTTAATTTTTCTTGGGTGCATCTGCAAAATTGCGGCAAAACTGAGCGACAAACACGGGAGCCCTGAATGGCGTAGGCAGTAGTGGCGTTGCCCTCTATGTTCGTTGTTCTCCGTTTTCTTTTCCGTGTAGCCGCGTTCTCGGTGTGAAGCTCATTGTTTCCCCTCTGTATGGCGGACAGCGCAAGTAAAACCGCACGAACAGCGTTGCTCCGCGATGTTTCGGATAGCGCAGCAAGACTCTTTACGATTTCTTCCGTACCAGGTACTACACATTTTGGAGAGCATGTGCAGTCTGCTACGTGGTGTGTAATAAATCGCAGAGCGTTGTGGTCCTGTACCTGGCGCTGGTCTGCGGTTTCTTCGCTTCCATACGGTGTTTGGGGCAGAATATTGTGGGTGACATTGATAGAGGTATTATTGAGAAGCTCGTTGACATTTTCAGGGAGTACGGTAAAGAGGTTGGACTCCTGGGGCCCCTCAGGATCGAAAGGATCAAGTGTGGCCATTGCAGAGCCGTGTTTTGCTTGCTCCATTTAAAAGAAAGGAACGAAGCATAATTGCTTGTTCGGACCTGCAGTATTTTGTTGAGGTCTTTTGTGGAAAGTTTTTGGAGATTACCTCGGCTGTTTGCGATTTCTAAAAATATATCAGCGTGTAACGGACATCCGTTTACAGTACCTTCGAGTGGCTGTCACTTCTTTTCGGCACCTCCCCGCGCCTTACAGACTTCATCGTTGGAATGATGGGAACTGTATCTTTGCAAAAGTACGAGCATTTCCGATCGGCCAAGATATGACATTTTGAGTAATTGAAGTGGAGCTCTACACACTTGTGGTCTAGATTTAACATTATAACGTACTTTAGGGACTAAAGCGGCTTCGAGTAGACCGCAGACTTTACGTCAGGTCCTGGGAGAGGGTGTGACTGATGCATTGATGGTACTGTAGTCCTTACTTGTAACTATTAAATATCAGTACCTACTGCTTGACTTCCTCTCGCAAATCCCATCCGGAGCTATCTCGCTCTCCTGAATGCTGTTCCAGGGCTTCATCGTCATTCTCGGTCTGGTTTAATTCCTTGTGGGCTTGGAGATATTCTCAATCCCGAACGTCGCCGAACGCACGTAGGATGTTGTGTAGAATATGTCCGGCCGCAATATACTTGACCACCTTTTTTTTTGTTGTCCTTCCTCTTGTTTATGCGTATTTGAACCACTCGCCCCTGAAAAATGCTCTCCACGTGCCCAATTACATGTTCGACCTTAATTTGGAGCGATCTGTGGTGGAAATTATACGCGACATTCTCAGACAATGTAGTGTGGGGCAATTTGTAGTTGGGGATGAGCCGGGCATAAATACTGAATGAAGCGTCCCCCCAGCCCATGCTGCTTTCCATCAAAGAATTCATTCTCCAGTGTCTTTTTCAGAAACGATGCATATCGTGCAACCTGAGCATCTTGGACGGAACCTGGCCAGCCCACCACCAGATGGCGAACGCATAGATTATAATCGTTGGAAACGAGGGCCTGCATACTGTAGTTACTTTTGCGGTTGAAGAAAGTTTCCTTTTCGTAGCCCGGTGTGCACTCCAGGTTGTAATTCGTACCGTCCGTCATAAGAAAATCCCAGTGATATCCATATTTAGACTTAATCTGGTAGCAAAGCCGAGCCCTCTCATCTGATTACGGCCACTTGATAAATTCACTCTGAATGCTGAAAATTGCAATTAACTCCCTATCGCGGCACATGTGAATAACTCCAGAACTATAGCCCTACAACGCCGAGGTTCGAAGCAAGTTCGCACCGTTTCCACAATACCCAACGCACTGTAGAGCAAAAATCAATTGAATTTCAATAGGTAGTTGCTTTCTGTTAGATTATTTCGTAAAAAGGCCACCCGGTTTGTGGCAAAGAAGACCTACCATTTTTTCAAATGACTCAGGGTTCATCAGAGCGTGCATACGAAAAATGTGGCGAGATAATTTCGGCAGGACGTTCTTGAACCAGTGAAATGATCTAGGAGCTCGCTAGCGTGAACCATGATATCGTGTTCGGAGTTGGGCCTGAGTATAATCGAAGCAGTGCACAATATTTGCCGCATGACCGAGAACCATGATGCTCTCACTCTGGAGTAGCGTGTCGTCAACAATGGACATTTTTTCGCGGATGGAATCATCCAAATGCATCTTGAGAGGGAAGAAGGTAATATGCAAAGAAATAATTTGGTCACGGATAGCTGTAGATCTCATTAGTTCGGTTGACATTACCCCAAGCAAAGCTGACTTCCATAGCAGGGTTCTAACCTGACCTCGAGGACCAACGCGTGGCATAATCTTTGTTTCAGGGCACTCTGTGTTTGGGTTCCTTGTCTCCCCTTCTTCGGATCGCTTGCTTTAGCAACTTCTCGCTACCGTTTTTGGCGCGTGCGAGGGAGCCATCCTGGAATGTTTTGATATAGTTGCGGAAATACAGAGTTGCGATCAGAAGGGGAGAGCAAAGGGATATGCTGAACTGCTGGCTTGATGCCTCACAAATTCACCTGATAAGTCCGGCTCTCGCTGTTAAATTTCGCCCTCCCCGCCCTCATCCATCTCCTAGCCCCTGAGAATCCCTCCAGAGCGCATGCGCTCACATCACCACGGGGCTCCAAATAGGGAGCCTTTTATTGGGCAACGCGTCAGCACTCGTGATCACGCGCCGTGTGCTCGCCCTACACTCATTGGCTCCCGGAATCCATGCATTTCAGTAAGTTGGGCGGCTGACCGAGCCAAACGGAGGCTGAACTCGCGAAGACCCCGCTTGATGCGCGAAATTCGGCCAACAATATTTCCACACGTCGCAGTTTGGAGTTCAGAAAATTTCCCCAGCAGCTAGTGTGAATACCCCTAGAGTACAGTACAGTACAGTACTTCACTATTCCACTGAATGAAACCCCTTCTCCCCTGTACGGTACACTGAAGTATACTGTAATGTAATGTACAGTACAGTAAGTACAGTACGGTATTATTGTAGGTGCCAAAGCAAAAAGCACATTGATGTTCAATTTCATCTTGCTTGCGGCCATTTTTAAAGGTTTCAGCTCCAATCGGGTGACGAGACTAAGAATGTCACGGGACGCGATATGTCACAGATGCACCAGATTACGCATCGAAACTTTCCATACAAGCGAGTCTCCACAAACAAGTCGAAAGCCAGCGGCACAAGATTGCATCCTAACCTCGATCGTCCCGGCAGTGCCTCGCCAGGAATGGCTGCTACTGTACTGTCTAGGTCCCTCTTCTGCCATTTAAAATAAAGTGTACGAGACCTGCAAAGTATTGCCTTGCAACTAATCAGGTCAAAGTCGCACGATTAGGGCGGTCGAAAGCCTATGCGGACTAGAGGAGCTGTCCAAGTGAAGGACCACCTTCATCGGCGATACAAATAACAATCGGGATACTCCGGATGACAGGGCGAGTGGTAGATGCCAATTAGAGAGGGAGGAACGCGCTTTATAGTCGTGTACCATACGAGTTTGGTAGTTTGGTAGTTTGGGGGCATTTTTACATCTACGAGTCGCGTGCCTCGTTCTTGGAGATACTGTAATTGCAAAACTTGAAGTGTCCGCCCAGTCTCTAAATTACTTCTGTCCTGTACCGTGCGCAACCGAGGCGCTCTTCAAAATCTGGCCCGGGCAATAGGGAGGCGATGTATTGCTGTTTTGCTCAAGTCGGTAAAGGCGAAGATGGCGTCCTTTCCGAAATCAATAGTGACTGCAAACTCTTGATTTATCTATCTCATTGTTGATTGTTTACTTGAAATGCCACTCCCCACAAGAAAACCTTTTCCTCAACATCCACCTCACTTCTGCATCAAACTAACACATTTCGCCAGTATTTAAATTCCTCTTCAGTTGATACATTACCTTTTGCTGATCAAAGTAATGACAATTCTCTGAAGAATCCCGTCCGGCTTTCCACCAGACTTTACTGCCAATGTTGCGCCCATTTGTGCGAAGGTTATAAAAGCCCTGAATCCTCGATTGGAACCCACCACGACATACATTTTTCACTTCCACTTGGTCCTACTTGACACACGACAGGTCGGAGAAAACAATTGCCACTTCAAGCCATGCCTAGCCTCCTTCTGATCGCAATTTTACGCTTTCTAAGCCGTTCCTTTCGCTTCATTGATCGCATGTGAGCTTCCTCAAACGTTTCCTTTGGCTCTCCAGGGTCGGTATGATCGAAATTATTTGCCGCACTACTTCCACCAGTGTCCGCTAGGCTTCTGCCTCCCCCGCCGGCTTCCTCCTCAACGTTATCTGCCACTTGTCGTGACCGATGCCTTCCCCTCGCAGTGTTTCTGACACCATTTGCCAGATGTTGATCCTTACCATCAGCACCACCACGATCTCTTTCACCCTCCGACACCACTACATTCTTTGCTGACAATCCGTTCGGTTCATCTACCAACTCACCTCCCACTTGCTTCCCAGAAGCCTGGAGTTCCTTTTTTTTCACAACACTAAGCTCAACCTTTGCCGAAGCACCACTATTGTGCTCTTCCCCATCTAGTTTCCTTTCGCCGTTTTGCTTCGAGTGCTTCGTAGTGACTCTCTTGTCCTTTTTGCCATCTGGTTTCCTTTTCCCGTCTTCTTTCGCAAACTTCTCAGTGCTGCTCCTACCCTTTTTGTCATCCAGTTTACGCTCGCTGTTTTTGCCCCAAATTTGTCTCAGCGCCAATCTTGTCCTTCTTTTTATCCACATTCATCTTTTTGTTTTGCTCCGAGTTGATTATGGCTCCCTCATCTGAATTATCCCTTGGCTTCCCATTCTTTGCTTTTTCGGTTTCTTCGCTCTCCATCTCCTCTGCCTCACTGTCTCCGTCAGGAAGTTCTTCTTCAATCTTCTTATCCGAAATTTTCTTGAGCTTGCATACAAAAAAGCCGTCTAGATTATGGACATGGGGATGAATGCGACGGGATTTGTCCAAAGACGGATGAAATCTATGCTGCCTCATTCGGGTAAATCCAGCCACCCCAAATGATACGCCCGTCTCGACGACCTTTACATTCCTCTTTCGCAGCGCGTAATCGACCACAGCCTCGTTTTCCTCCACGAGCACAGAGCAAGTTGAATACACAACGTATCCTCCACTTTTGGACTTTGCATTCACGCAATCAATCGCTGCAAGTAGCAATTCCTTCTGAATACGAGTCGTGTTACCCAAATCCTTGCGTCGTCGGTTTGTACGGACCGCAGGGTCATGACTGATAATCCCAGTCCCAGAACAAGGAGCATCAAGCAAAACTCTGTCAAAGCATGAACCAAACACTTCCGGTAGTTTCAGTCCATCATAGTTGCATACTACTGCGTTCTTCAGTCCAAGCCGGTGCACATTGGCGACGAGCGATTTGATACGGTCCTTCTTGAGATCATTGGCGACCAGTGTGCCGGTATTTTTCATGACCGCTCCAATGTATGTTGTCTTTCCTCCCGGTGCCGCAGCCATGTCTAGCACTCTTTCATCCTGCTGCGGTGCAAGGGCTACAACAGGGAGGAAGCTAGATGCCGACTGAATCATGTAGTGCCCAGCCAAGTACTCCGGAGTTGCGCCAACCGGCACCTGAGAGTCGTACACCGACCAACCCGACTGCGGACCACTTCTCTATCGGGTCAACGTTCACTCCGCGCGTAATAAGGGCTTCGGCCAATTCCCTCCGCCTGGTCTTCAGCGTGTTGGTGCGAATGGTCAACGGGCGTGGAGATTCTGACGCCTCCATGAAGTCGACAATCTCGGCGTTGGGGAAGACATCCATCAGAACCTCGGCCAGCTCCTCATTATACCCGAAACATTCACATACAGCTTT
Source organism: Kappaphycus alvarezii (assembly GCA_002205965.3). Taxonomy (NCBI): domain Eukaryota; phylum Rhodophyta; class Florideophyceae; order Gigartinales; family Solieriaceae; genus Kappaphycus; species Kappaphycus alvarezii. Next base: position 514,767 of record NADL03000492.1, on the reverse strand, counting down.
TTTCAGTTCTTCGACGTAATCCTGACGCGATTTGCCTTGCTCCCTTCTTGTTTTGAAGTCAGCTAAGACTTGTAGAATGGAGCGAATGCGCAACATCAGATCCTCCCGGGTTGCACCAATAATATCCTCCCCAGATTTCCCACCGCGACCTAAAGGACCAGCATCCAACTTAAATTGCGCGGCCCTGTCATTTGCGAGTTCGTTCTCTTCATGAAACTCTGCGGCTGCTTCCTCGGCCACACGTTGACGTTCGAGAAGAATTTGCTTAGACGCTAGCTCCAGCTTGTCAGGTGGTAAGCTTCTATCACTGTCCGAGTCTTCCTCATCTGCGTCAGTGTCGGGTGGCTCTTCGCAATCATCTGACGACGACGAGAACGGGATCTCTGGTTTCACGGATTTGACTCCATTGAGCGAGTCCTTTAGGTTATTCTCATGGTTGTCCTCTTCGTCACTGTCATCAATTTCCATCTCACTTCTGTCCTCGTCGCTGTTGTCCAGGTCTATGATTCTCTTATTAATCTCAAAGCAGTCATCATCTTCGGCTATGACATGATTTGCCGTATCCTTTCCCCCTCTTTTCGTCTCTCGCACAAACTCAACTTCACTGTCGTCATTATTATCAGTCTTATCCTTTTCTTCCTGCTTCCCATTTGCACCCTTCCCCACATTGTCTTTCGTCCGCGATCGCGCGTCTCGTTCATTTGACGGCACGGGGACTTCTCCTTCTTTTTCATCACTCTCGTTTTCCTTCGCTGCTATCTCAAGCTTAGATTCTTCCCCACCTGCCTTCTTTAGCTGGTAAGCTAAACGACGGCGCCGCACGCGAATACGTTGTCCGGCACCCTCTGAGACTGTGACAGCATGTTCAAGACCAGTACCATGCTCCAATGCGCGTTTGTATCTCCTTGTTCGTCCGGTGCCACCCATTCTTCTGCTTCTTTCCCTAAGTTCCCAAGGGATTTGTGTATTGAGTTGGAGGAGAGCGCGCCTTGATATGGGTCTTTTTCGATACCACGGTTCGGATGGGGACAAGTGAAGACGTGGCAAACCTACGCCACCGCCGCCGGATTCGATGAATGACAGTCTGTCATGAGTCGGTCAGACCATCAAGATACCAAATTGGACATTGTTGTATACGTGTACAGATGGACACGTTTTAGTTTTGAATTGTTAGGTGTTGTACAAATTTTAATGACCACTTTTTTGGCCCAATGAGCGTACAGCTGTTGGGGTGCGCGAATGCTCCGCACCACAAATTCCCGTTGCATTGCCCTTTTTGTCCCTATCGAATTACTGTAGGTGCTGTCAATTCTACCTTACCCCCCTTACCGTTAGCATCGAAACGCTCGGCGACTGCTTTGGCTCCTAACGGTACATAAGGTAATATCAGAACTGGTCCCCAGACTGTCAGTCGTCACGTGTGCGTTGCCGCAAAGAAGCCTTCACAGACCCTCCCTGATATCAAATGGTTGCACTGCCAGGTCCGCCTATTCACGTGCTTTACGGCACTGTTACCGGCAACGCTGAGGTAATCGCTCGTCGTATTCACAATGAACTTCCAAGCCATTCCCTTCCCCAGGGTTCCATGCTTTGCCTCGCAGACTACGCTAAGCTCCCTTGCTTTTCGCCAGAAGGCGAGCGCGCATACGCTGTCGTCGTAGTCTCGACAACTGGTGATGGCGACCCTCCGGAGACAATCCGCCCTTTCATGCGTCTCTTACGCAAGAAGGAGCCAGGTCGGTTGAAGCAGCTTTCGTTCACGGTACTTGCTTTAGGGGACACAAATTATGAGAATTTCTGTGCAACCGGCAAAAGAGTGGACTCTGCTCTAGCGAAACTTGGGGCTGAGAGGTTTTTCAGAAGGGGAGACGCCGACGATGGGACTGGACTGGAAATTGTGGTTGAACCCTGGTTGTCCGCTTTGTGGAAAGAGCTCAAAGTGAGGATTGGAGACGAGCCCGAGATCGAAAGGGTTTCTGAAGACGACAAAAGTGGAGAGGAATCGCAGCAGGAGGTGAACGGAGTTGATACCCCCCTGGGTGACGTTGTCAAAGCTGTCACGGTACAAGAGCTTGGGTTCGACGAATCTCGCCTGCCTAAGGTATACCCCCCAAAGCTTTCTGCAACAATCTTGGATGGCTCCGTGGCGGACTTCACACCGCCGATAAGTCTTAGTAAGTCGTTCATCCCGGAAATTGTACGGGAGGCAAATGTCACTGGGGCTAAATTGCTCACTGCCACAGATGCGGATAAGGAAGTCTGGCACATGGAAGTCACTTGCGTGGAAGGGCAGGAGATCCAAAAGTTGTATCGCCCGGGGGATGCATTCGGTGTGATCGTGGAGAATGACCCGGACGAAGTAGATAGGTTTCTCAAGAATATTGGTGCAGCCGGGGATGATATGCTAAAAGTGGAGCACACTAATGGAACAGTACAGACGGCAACTGTGAGACAGTTCGTCGCCCAGGCAGTAGATTTGCGTGCTGTCCCCAAGAAATTGCTTCTTCGCTGTATGTCAGATCATTGCAAAGATATTGGAGAGCGCAAGAAGCTCTTGCATCTTTGCTCGCGGGACGGAAGGAAGCAGTATACGGAAGAGATATCAGGAAAGGAAAAGTCAGTTTTGCAGGTGCTAGAAGAGACGGGGCAGTCTTGCCGGGCACCAGTGTCACTGTTCCTGGATCAGCTCCCGCCTATTGCGCCACGCTGGTACAGTGCGACATCATCGCCTGAACTGGATGGTGGCAATGTGTTACAATTTGCGTTTAGCGTGGTAGAGCGGGGTTTGGCTACGTCGACTATGGCAAAGAATTGTAGAAGATTTTTGGATGGTGGCACAGTGAAACCTATGCTCCTGATCCCGAGAGAGTCTGATAGTGTAAGTCACTTTAGGCCTCCGAAAGCTCTGGACACAGATTACATCATGATTGGTCCTGGAACCGGTGTCGCGCCGTTCCGCGGTTTCCTGCGCGAACGCAAAGCGCAGTTGCAAAGCAAAAGTCTTGAGGCGGATGGCTCCCAAGGAAAGACCATTCTATTCTTTGGATGTCGGCATGAGGACAAAGATTTCCTGTACAAGGAAGACCTGGAAGACCTTGAATCATCTGGAGCGCTGTCTGTTCTAGATGTTGCATTTTCCAGGGCAGGCCCGCAAAAGGTATATGTTCAAGACAAGCTGCTGCAAAGGTCAGGGGAAGTTGCTGATTTGGTAATGAAAGGCGGACACATGTACGTCTGCGGTGATGGAGGTGGCATGGCTCGAGGGGTCCATGAGACGTTGACGAAAATTGTGACGGAACTTTGCTGCGCCGGGAATGAGAAGGAGGGCAAGGCACTGTTGCAAGAGATGGTAGACTCGCACCGCTATGTTAGAGATATCTGGTACTACGGGTAGGTAGACCATAGGATTCGGTAGTATCATGAGCTTTCTGAAGCTGCAGAATGGTTTTGTTGTTGGAATAAAGGACCTCGCGTTGCTTCTCGGGACTTTTGCGAAGCAGAAATGAATCTGGTTGCGTGCAGTCTTGTGCTTTACAGTGGTGCTGAAAAATGTTTGCCGGCTGCTGATGATAGCGTACTCAGTGCCGACGTGCGTACTGTCTATAGGTCACTGTCCTCATATCCCCAATGCCTGGACCGTTCGAATAATCGAACTTAGCCCATTTTGGGCCACGCCGGGGTGAAGGCATGCAATGCCCGTACGTTCGATTAATCGAACGTACTTAATCGAACGTACTGGGCGTGTTTCGCCTCCATTGCAGCTCCCACAACTCCGGTTCTATACCGCTTCGAATTAAAAAATTACCGCCCTCATGTTGCCAACCGCCCTCATGTTGCCAACACCACCCCCTACCCCAGCCTACTTTTTTGTCGTCCCCCCTGCAGTACTTTTCACATGAGCGATCACCACAGTCCCCCTTCTTCGCGAACCCGATCCCCCCACTTCGGATACGCTCCCGATCTCAACGTCATTCCCGGCACCACCACCCCTTCTACCTGAGTCTCCTACTCTCTGCTCCTACTGCAGTGGGTGGCTGTGGTTTGCTTCTAACGCTGCAATTGGCGTTTTGATTGCTCACACACCCTTTCGATTCAGGGGGGGTCGCAAGATAATGCACACATAGATAGTGCACATATTTCATATCGCACCCCTGGGACGCTCGGCACGGTTTTCACACGTGGCAAGGCGATTGACACGTGTCATAGGTGACGTGTCCGTGACGAGATTTATCTGCTCTGAATCAGCTTCTCTCATGAAAGCACCGCACTACAGGATCTGCACGGTACTGTTAAAAAGTTTCCCTGTCAAGTCCAGTTCCCGCGCTTTTCCTCGAAAGCAGAACTGCACACCTAGTAAGCTGATACAACATAAGTGCGTGCCTCTTTAGGCAATTTATAAATGGCATAATTGTCCATCTAGAGCTCAATGACCCCTCGTCCACTAAAAACGATCGCACAAAATGCCTCCAACACAACAAGACAGACTAAGAAAGACGAGAACTCGCCTTTCGCTCTCTCAGAAAGTGGGAATTGTTCGCCTCCTTCGTCTTAGGTTCCTCAGTTCCGCATATACAGAACAAGTTTTCTTGTTTTCGCCGCATTTTTTCGAGATTAAGAAAAACAGTGAGTCGGTACTGAAAACTGCCGAACAGAAACATTCTTTACATCTGAAGGCACTTGTCAAGTCGACACATCTTCTTCTAGAGAGCCGGCTATACGCCTGGATGCAGATAGAGCAGAGCGCTAAGTATCCTGTTAACACCCAAACGCTTTTCCCAAAGGCGATGAACATTCGAGAGCCTCTCCTAGAGAAATTGAAAGATCCGGTTCAAAAATCTGCATTGGAGAGCTTCAAGGCAATACCTTCGTGGACAACTTCATTTATATCGATAAATGCGCTTCGATCCGTCACTCTTCATGGAAAGGCTGATGCTTTCAGTATTGCTGACGTGGCGTCTAGTATTGATGGGCTCAAGGACGCTCTCCTTTCCCACAGTCCTGATTCTTTTTCAACATGGACGAGATTGGCTTGTTTTACACGCTGTTTCCTAAGCGAACGTATATAATTCCTGAAGAAAATAGGAAATCGCTTCGTGGCAGCACTGTAATGGGTTCGGAGAATCGGAATACTTGCTTCGTTTGCACAAATGCTACGGGTATACTTAAACTTCCCAGGGCTGTAATCGACAAAGTTACCAATCCTCTGTGCTTCCGCAAGAGCCGCCAGCCGTGCCATAATTTTCTCAAAAGAATGCATAGTCAGATTTCGTAACGTTTAAAATTTGGTTTTCTTTGGTTTTTCTTCCTTCTATTCGACGTCACACGTCCAAGCCTGTTGCGCCGATAATGGATAATTGCGGACCTAGTGGTGCATATACTACTGATCACAGACAGGAGGTGACAATTTTTACTCTTACTACTAATTGTACATCTGTTTATCAACCAATGGACATGAGTATTATTGCCGCAATCAAGTTAAGGTAACATCGATTTCTTCTTACGAGAATGAGCAGTGTAATTGGGGAACGAGATAAATTCCGCAGCGCAGAAAAGTATTTGAAAGGTGAAATGGGAGGGCTAAATGACGGCCATGACCCTCATATGCTGGATGTCACTGAGCTTGCCAAGACGTCATGGGAGGGGATTTCGATAAAAACTATTGCGAGATGCTGGGCTAAGTCAGATATTTTGCCGCATTAAATTCCATTCAACTTAGAAGAGAAGCACGGGAAGTTTAAGCAGGGTACAAGAGAAGATGCGGAGTACGATAGAGAAATGGGTAAACTAATTGTTTTTTTGAGGAATTGAAGTTAGGCGCACATCAATTGAGTGATATTGGAGAGCTGGTGACTATAATTGAGAGAAATGATATTGCTCGTTGGGCTGACGTTGAAGATGAAGAAGACGTCAAAGAATCGATTTGCAATGATGCATGCGATAGTTTAGAATATGATGAATCTCAAGGATCTGATTCCGACAGCGAGGAGTTGTCTTCCCCTGCAGACGCAAATCTTGATGTGTCTAAGAAGATAAGTCGTCTACTAGAGATTACAGACGCGTTTGAAATGGTTGAAGAACACGTGGACGGCCTGGGGGTATAAGCGGCCTCTGATGCTTTGAGAAGAGCTAAAAGAGCTTTGTTTGACACTTTATATCAAGAAAACAAGAAGCGAAAGACAAAAACGTTGATAGTGGAGTTTATGAAGCCTAATGAAAGAGAGTAAAGGCAGAAGGAACCATGTTCCTTCCATCATTTCTGAATTGCGCACTATACGGATATCGCACTTTACGGATATCGCACTTTACATGGCGTTGCCACTGGGGTGCGTTATCTCGAGGTGGGTACTGTACCCATTTTCTCCCCCTCGTACTCAAGTCGCGTTTTCGCCATTTCTCGGTGTCTTGCAAAGCGCTGCCACCGTGGTACAAATCTCACCCACTGCGCTTCAAATCTTCACCACACTGAAAACGCATCTCTCTGTCACGAAAAGACATTTGGTTGAAAATTTCTGGATCCATCGGCAATCACCTTCACCTTCTCCACTCCCCCACTCGGCCGGCAAGCTTTCTCTCACGTATCTGGTCTCATACAAGTCAGCTTCGGAACGTTCCCCGCCTCGCTCGAGCGACAGGAACCTGGACTCCCAGGAAACATGTCGAATCCGTTTGGGACATTGCCCGACATTGAACATGAAGGTAATATAGGGGCGCCTTTAGCTTCTGTTATCCCGGCGACCTAGGATGCTTTGGATATTACCCCCGTTCCTGTTTCGCACTCGACAGCACTGGAAAAAAGCGTTTCCAAATGGCAAACCAAGGAATCAGTCTCCTGCTCCCGGGCGACGTGGCGGAGGACAGGGTACTCGTGGCCGTGGAAGGTGACGGGGTAGGGGTCGAGGCGGCAGCGGGAGGACCAAGCAAAAGGATTCGTCATCAGGATGGAAGATCCAGACGACTCCACCTACTGTACTCATGTCGGAGAATGAGTTTAAGGAGACATTCTTCGCCAATCGTGCCCGCAACTTTGCGTTGTCAGTTGCAATCCTGCTGGAAGTTGAGCTTCAATCTTTCGAAAAGTCATTGAGTCGATCTTTGGTGTTTTTTATTTTTGTACGGGACACACTGAACACTCTAGTGGGTTGGATCGACGCATCTCTGAAGTTATCTGGCAATAACAACTACAGTTCTGTTGATGAAGTATCTATGTTTATGTACTTCTGTGTGCACATGGTAGCATGCAGTACTCGCCTTAGCACAGATCGAGTTATCGCAATGCTCTCCACAGAGACAGAATTGGAAATCAATCCATATTTCATCAAGTTTGTTATGAAACACAATGCTGTATAATCCTACAGGTTGTGGGTTTGACGAGAGCCGTATATGGACGTCTAAGAGGGACAGTACATTCCTCATGGAGGAATTCGAGAAGATCGCCTTTAAAGTCTCCAAACGCATTTTTTTGGACGCTGCACAGGGATTTTACACTTCGGATGATGACATGTTTGGTTCCCGCTCGAAGGAAATTCAAGCTAAAAAACTTAGTAACCGCAAGACTGAAGGCGAGAGATCCAGTGCTGACGCTGTTGCCGATAAATTCTTTCATGGGGTACTACAAATAAGGTTTCGCCTCTGTGGTGAGAGTTTGGACCAGGGTGTGCGTCGGGTTACTGAATTGGTTGCGGAAGGAAGAGGTGATAGAGTTATGAATGGAATGGTTCTGACAATGGACAGAGGGTTTGCCAGCCCTAAAGTGGTGGAAGAGCTCATGAGCGTTGGTGTCGGCGTTTTAGTTGTGGTTGAGAATCAATATAACAGTTACCACCCGTTCGTGGCGTCATCAAATTTGAAACCAAACTAAACACCAGACTATACCGATTGCGATCCCGAAGAGGACATCAGCAGTGCTTATGAGGAAAGTAACACTGGGGATGATAATGAAGAATTCGTCGGGTTGCAACGTGACAGGCCGGGGGCATTCATTATTGACAACCACCTTGATATGGGCTCAGGTGTGCTCTACTCTAGACGAAGAATGGCCGGGCGAGGTCTGAGGAAGACGGATCTGCATGCTGTGGCCGTACGGGGGTACGGAAACAAAAAATGCGCAAACGTATTACGTTTCTTGCACTCAGTACCTACTCTATTCGGTTAGAGCTTCTCCTATTGGCTGGGCGTTCCCGCACCTATCACCACAGGAAATGGAATTCCTAAGTATGCATTGGATTTATCTTCACAATGCAGTAGAAGGCAAGAGCTGGAGCATTATCTTTCTTCGACATCCTTCATCCTCATTATTAAACAGAGGACTGCGGATTGGTTTCTCCTGCGCCAATTTACAATAAAAATTACGTTTCCAGTCAGCCTTTTCCGGAAAAGTTCTACTCTCTGTTCGTATTTTGGAGTGGCATCTTCCGAAAATACATTTTGTCTTTTCAAGTACATTGCTTCAGATTTAATTGATAACTGGTTTGGTCGAAACCGAGCTACAGAAGACATGAAGCGAGGTACTGTGAACGAGAGCGAGGTGATTAACGCACTAAGTTAAGACGAAGAAGTGGTAGAATTGCTCACTTGTGGTTTAATTGGGGGGTTGGATTGCGAGTGTCTAGCTGCGTCACCTTGTGGTATTTGCACCATCAATACATCGTCTATAAGCTGGATGATGACCTGAGTGGGAAGGATGATGGAATTATCTAATTGGATGGGAATACTTGCGGAGAGGGTGGGGAGGACATTGCGGTGCGCGCTGAGTTTAGGGGGAGGAGGGATGATGACGCGGTGAGGGGGGAAGATGCTGAATCCAGCGGGGAGGATGACGGAGAAAATATGTTAGGCGGTGATGCTATAATAGAGGAGGGGGAGAACATTGTCCTTCGCCGGCTGCTTGGGGGGACAGAAGAAGCCCGGGTGAAAAATACTGAGGTAAGTGAGGAAGATGGGCTCCGTAAATTCAAGCCAAAAAGAAAGCCATAGAGGCAGATCACAAAGCCTCTTAGTTTTGAGTCGGATAGGGATCTAGAGCTCGAGATTGAAATGGGAATCGCTCCCGCAGAGCGGGGAGTTGCGGTAGGGTCTGGACAAGAAGGGGGAATAGCCGTGATTGGGAAGGAAACAGAGACTGCAGCGGAGCTGCAGAGAACAATTATGGATGAATTTACAGAGATGAGTGAGCCACGACCGGGGACGAACGATATTTGGTTGGAGAGCTCTGTTGATAAAAGAGCTGGAGTCGTCGGGAGAGATGAGAGAAGGGAGAGTAGAGCAGAAAAACAAGGCGGTGGGGGAGGTAGACGTGGGCAGGAAAGCAAAGCGGCCGCATCAAGCGTTGGGAGGGGTGCAAATGGAGAGAGGACAGCGGCAAAATCGGGAGTTGGGAGGGGTGGTAACGTGGAGAGGACAGCAGCGAAAGCGGGCGTTTGGGAGATGGAAGTGGGCGGGAGAGGAGGGCGAAGGCGGCAGGCGTTGGGGGAGGTGGTAGTGGGGAGAAAAGTTCGGCAAAATCTGGCGCTTCGGGGGGGGTAGTAGGGATACAAGAGAGCCAGCCGCGGGCTTCTGTGAAGATGGAAATGGGGAGAGGACAGGGGCAACATCGGGCGTTGGGGTAGATGGGAATGGGGAAGTGAGAGCTGCAGAAGTTTGGGAAATTGGGAGCATGGAGCTTCAACATCGAGCTATGGGGGAGGGGATAATGGGGAAAGCATAGCGGCAGTAGCAGGTGTCGGAGGAAGTGGGAGTGGGGAGAGGAAAACGCTACCTGCGGGTGTCGTGGGAGGGGGCGAAGGGGAGGGTCCCGCAGCAACATCGGGGGTTAAAGGGGGTGGGAGTGGGGGGTAACATCTGTAGCGTGTGGTGTTGTGAGAGGAGAGAGTCGGGAAGGGTCATCGGTTTTAAGTGAGAGGGAACCTGGCGAAAAGAAGCGGTCAAGGAGGGTCAGAGTCTTCCCAAGCCCTGCCCAAAAGCGGCTTCGAAGTGGGAAAACAGTGACAGCTCACAAGTAGTGTAATAGGACAGCTTTACACTAGTGTTGTTGGAGTCAATTCGTGCGATCGAATAATCGATCAATAAACCAAGTTCGATTAAACGAACTTTGTTTTTGTATCGTTCGAATAATTACACTTTTTGAGTCGTTCGAAAAAAAGAACTTGGGTACTTTTCAGGGTCAATGAAAACACTTCTAGCCGTGTCTCTTTTGCTTCGTCTACAGATTTCCCCTTGCCGTTCCTCTCCATTTTTTCTGTTTTACAGAAGAGGACGCGTACTTATACCTTTCTTTAGAAGGACAAGGGGGAAGACTTCCGTCTTCCACCAGAGCGAGGAAGCCGAAAATGCGTTCGATTATTCGAACAGTACGGCCCTAAGTTAGGGATATGGGGCACAGTTTGTCCTCATATGAGGACAGTTTCCGTTACATTTTTGCAAAGGTAAACTTTTTGGAAGCCCGAAATTTTTACTGCAAGAAAGGTATTTTATGTTAAGTTACAGTACAGTAACTTTTTACATTCAATTCAATTTCAAAAACCCGGTGTTGGTCACATTAATTCGACTTCACTTCTTTTCCCTCCATTAAAAACATAGGGGAGAGACAGAATTTTTTGGTTAGTCCTGCAGTCACAACCGAAGTATGCCCCCTTCTCTCAGATTACTCACACTGGTTCTAGATCCGCTTCAATCGAATTGTAATTAAGGAATATTTCAATTTTTCTACCAACTCCAGCTCAACTTTCGTTTACTTAATATAAAGATTCTGCCTACATGGAGCTTTAGCAATTAAATTTATTCTCAACCGCCTTTGAGTAGATACTTGATACTTGCACCTTATGCGATGAAAACGGTCAAAAAACTATCTAATGTTATTAATTTGATCGCTAAAATAAATATTTAGAGCCTTTCGATAAATTTTTTTGCCAAGAGATTCGATGAATGCTGCCCAAACGTAGCTCGGAAAATGCATTTAATATGAAATTAAGACTTGCAACTCCAAATGGGTTCCTGCCAATCCATAAATCTCAATAAAGGCACCCCCTTTTCCCCCTATTAGCTTCATACCACGTCATAATTTAGGTGTCGTTAAATAGTGCAGTAAAATGCGAGTAAATAGTAGAGGGTCAAAACTGTGACTATTTCTTGCTGTACGCTGCGCAATCCAACCAATTCAGTTAACCACTCCGGAAAAACTGTAAAAATCAAAATCGAAAGTTTACATAAATAGATTAGGCCGGTAAAATTTAACGAGAAGTCTCAAAAAATATTTGATTCGAGTGACGCAAGTATCATGAGCGCTCTTTCTGTGCGTCAACCTTCTGTATAGTATTGAAAAATGGAGCAGAGCAAGAGTTCCTGAAGTAATCGAGTTTCATTCAATTCTCAAACTTCAGTACGTTTCGTCGAAGACAGAGGATCAACTCCTCTTTGGCACGACAAAATTTCCCCGAGGTAATTCTATTCTCAACGTCCGTTTGCCATAGGGCTACAGAAAGAAGTGATAGAGTTTTAAAATTAAATGAAAGGCCTAGATCCAAAATAGATAATTATTATCAAGTGAATAATAAATTATCCGAATGGGACTGAGAATAATAGTAAAAAGAAAACCAATTTTATTGATCCACGGGGATATTTCGATGGCCCGAGGCTTGCTAAATTTTTATGACAGCTTAAGACTATTTATAATGCAGATCAGAGTAGAAAAGGTACAAAAATGATTCCAACAGTATAATAGTTTTTGTAGACCAAATTAATGCTCAATAATAATAATAAAATATTTCTCCAGGTGAGAATTCATGTGAATAATAATGTTTTGGCAATATAATTACAGTAATTAAAACTGAATAATTTAAAAAGCAACTGACTGACATAAAAATTGCTTCACGTGTAATACAGTATAAAACATTGGCTAGTGAAAAATAGATATAATTTTTTTCGGTGATTCAAAATAACTAAAAATTGTTGACCTCTGATAAAAAACTGTTCCAAAATTTTTCATACTGTATTCAATGCGGAAAAAAATTAAAGAGTTTTCCAATCATTGTAAAAATATTTTCAATTTTCACATAGAGAGGAGGGTTTGAGGATATTTTATTAAGGAAAAAACTTTTAAAGTCCTTTCAATGTCCCATATCCATCTTCTCTCCGAGCTTCCTTTACGGTTTGAACAATCATTTTGGCTCAATCACTCGACAAAGGCACATAAAAAGGACAGTAATACATTCTAACCCATTCCTTTCACGAAGATAAGGGGGAAAGCAGTAGTGAAATATTCAGAGTTTTATGATGCAACTGTTTTAGGGGCACTGCTTTCTCGTAGCGAGGTTTCAAGCGAAGAGCCCTGAGGTAAACTGAAAGCTGCTATTTGAACTCATATTAATGCTCCAAAAAACAAAGCAGGATGTCGATCATTACTTTTTTATACGATGGTGCCTGAATCCTGAAGTAAATTGCCAATATCTGCTTTTTTCCCTCCTTCATATGCACGGATCTTTCTCTCAGCACAACAAGTACTTCTTTTTATTGGCTTTCTTCCGCAGCGACTTCTCCTCCTTAGAAGATTTCTCCGCTCTTCTTTTCGGAGGGATTTTTCAGAATTCCTAGTACTAGTGTTTCCTATGAAAAGCCCGAAAGTTTTGGAATAGCGCTCGAGTCGGGGCTCAAGTCTTCGATAGGGGCTACGTTCTTCTTTTTTTAGATCAGCAATTTCTCGTCTGACTTGGTATTAGGTTGAGACTACAGTAAAATATCCTGAGAAGGAATGTTCAAGCTTACACCTTGCGTTTCAAAATCCATATTTTTCTGCACAGCTGGAAGCGTAGTGAGACCAATGATGACATCAAAAGTGTACTTTTACACAAGCAAGTAATCTTACTCAGCGACTTGGTCCCCGAATGTCGTTGAAACCTTGAGTGGAGGTACGACTTAGCGATAGCTTTTCCCATTAGCAACAGTTTTTTCCTTTCGGGCAATCAAGAGAGACATATAGTGCTGAGACGAACTTTTAGAGATGTAAAGAAATGTACGGAAACTAGTTTCAACGATGCTCAGAACGTCATACCAAGAAAAAATGAAACGCAGGAAAGCAACTCCTTCGAAAGTAGGTAGCGGATGAGTTTAGAAGCTTAAAAGGGTTTCTGCGAGGGAGCTATCCTATTTTGAGGCCCAAATTCCCATTCTAGAGCTCTGAAACGGCATTATGCTTCCCAAGGAAGTATTATAGATTACCAAGCTCTCCATGAGTACTACTCTGAGCCTTCTCTTTTAGCATAATGCGGGGAATTCATACAAAGGGTTGCCAGTCCTTGTGTAGAAGATGTGGTCCCGCCTGCGGATTTTATTCTTAGTGGAAAATATGAATGATTCCGCGAGACAGTTTTGAAAATCCCTATTCATCTGCATTTTTTCCAAAAAAATTAACAAATTTTCTGTCTGATGAGTCTGATGCATTCTATTTTCACCAAAAAAGCTCAATGGTTCTATCAATGCCCTAAATTATTGCTTTTCGACGTTCTATATGGACCAAAGGCTTTATTTTGAAAATTTGATCAATATATAGGCTCTAAATAGTCAAACTTAGCAATAAATGCATAAGTGTTTTGATGCGAATTTATCTTGAATCTCAAAGCTCCATGACTGCTATTATGGAATAATAAGGACATTGCGATCTAATTTCTCTCCTGCTGTGATGCCGAAGTTCCAGCTTAATAGTAAAATTTATTTACACATAGAACAGAGGCTAAATTAGTGAAGTTTTCTGCAAGGTCATCAAAATTGTCCTAGAAATTTGAAAACTGACCGTCTTGGTCTACGAACAGTCTTTACGACCTATTATCGGCAATTAAATTGAAAGGAAACCCAAAATGCATCAGATTATATTGTAAATTCAAAAATTGACGTTATCTATGTGATCTTGAGGTAGGTAGAACTCAAAAAACTGCACTACATACCTGTAGCGATAGGTAATGTTTCCCAAAAATACGTAAATTTGCGTATTTGTTGAAATTGATCTTTCTTCTCATATGCTCTCTTTATCTCTATCGACGATTTTGGAACGTTTTAGACCTTCATTAATATCTTTAGGGCTTCAATAATGACATAATGCAGATTTCTTCTTCGATGAAGTGATCAATGAAGTTGGATTGAGCGGCAGCGTGATTACTAGGGTATTTGGACAGCTCTCTATTGAAGGCGAATATGTGACATGTGAGTCAAAAGGGGCGTAGTGAATATTCTTGGTGATATTAAGCGCGATCTCGTCGTCAGGTTGCTATTTCATTTAGAAATTTTCGCAAAAAATGAACTCCGGCACGTAGCTGGTACTGCTAGAAACTACCACGCTTGCGCTGGGGGCTCCACCCCTGCAAAATCGTACCGTGAAAAAGTCAGGAATGGTAACGTTAGGAATGCATCTTCAATGACTGCGGATTGGGGCTCGGTAGCAGAAAAGATAGATATATCCTCAAAATCTCCTCTTTCTAGTTTAACATCATTTATAAACAGAAGAGAGCTTGTTTCAGTACTTTCTGTAGCTATGCTGCATAGTGTAACAACAATAGTAAATTAAAAAAACAAATAGAAAAAAATTATTACTCCGCAATAGTGGAATAGTATAAAAGTAGTAAGAGTAAAACCCAAAGGGGAGATTTAAACCCAAGAGGGAGATTTCCAAAGGTCAACTGGAGCAATTAAGATAGCTAAAAATGATACCTTGCAACTTCAAAAACTGTTATGTTACGGGAGTGGAGACAGATGTCACGAGCCTTTTGACGACAAATTAACTATATACAGAAGTGAAAGACGATAAAAAAAGGTGCAAGAAAACTATAAAGAGGTTATTTTTAGGTATTCTGCGCGTATTGTCTTGAGAATTGAAACAAGAAATAAATGGACAGCTAGAGTATGAACTAAGCGAGAGGTAATGTAATATATAATTTTGAAAAGAGGTGAATTTTTGGGTTAGTTTAATGTTTTGAAGATGTGGTCGCTTGTATCTACGCCGCAAGTGCGTTGTTCGGGATAAGTTGTCACCGGTGGGAAACACTACATAACATTCTAGACTTTAAAACGGAGCTTATTTATCAATCTAATTTTCCAGAAATAGAACGGAGTAACATCCTGAAGTTACGTTTTAAGAAGAAACAAGTCTCGTTTTTATTTTTCTTCAGGCCCATTTCAAAATCAAAAAAAAATCAGATAAATTACTTATTTCGGAAAATTTTCAAATTATTCCGATGGTGACGGCTTCATGAAAACTTTGGCGGCGGACAGTTTGATGAATAAGGAGCAAATATTTGCGGCTATGCATTTCAGTGCAGTTTAATGCGTTGTGAAGGAATGAAAAGGTGTAACAATCGGATGTCATTCTGGAATCCTGGGCACGACAACGATTCATGATGATATGTGAGCGTTCCCAAACTCGAAGGGAGAACAGTTGACTTCCAGACTTCATGAACAAAATTGATGGATAGTCCCTCGGAACTCTATAATAATTCTTTTTGAGAATTTCGGAACTACTCTCCGGGCTTCACGGTTTTGTAATCGATGTGCAAATCCTGTGAGAGTGTATCCGAGGAAAAGAAATAATCGAACTTCCTAAGAATGGGATGACCATCAGATAATCATTCGATTGTAAACCTAAGATCTCAATAAGATATTCCAAGTATGCCTCGACTGTAAACCGATCGACATAGAGATTCTCATCAAAATCCAACAAAGTTTCGCCGGTCATTCCCCTCGTCGACTCATACCTCGCGTACTTTCCAGCATCTGATTCTGGCAGTTGACGAAGCCTCGTATGAGGCTCGGAAGTTTCACTTGGAGTGGTTTTGATCGGACGTCAATAGGATCCAAGTGTCCCAGCTCTGTTGGGGTCAAACGTTTCGAGGAGACCATCCATGTTGTCCACCGAGAAACGAATTACACCAGGGACTGTCCGTAGAAGACCTAGCAATAATTTGTAGCCCCCATTATAAATTATGTCACGATGTGCACGGCAGTACGTCCGAAACTTGTCTTGGACATTTCCACGCACCACAATCTTCCTATCGTAACGCTGAGACTGGTATACAACTATAAGCAAACTCAAGTAGGCTTCTCGATACAGTCTGTGAAAACCTTCACCATCTAAATAATACCCATGAATGATTTAGGACTTATTGCAAGAGATTTTTTATCTGGCAAACGGATATCATATCTCTGCTTAAAATTCTGTGGTGGTGGAATAATCATTTCCGAGTCTACTCACTCTTTCCCTTCCCTCTCCGAAATTTACCTCTTTTCACGATTATGTTCTTCAAAAAAGTTCGACGGAGCTTCAGGTTGATCGATAACGGAGTGTTTTCCTTCAACCGCCAATCTTCTTGAACGGCACATTCTGTTTCCACGACATATTGCCGGCCTGGTTTGGTGATCTCTTTCTCGTCTCATTCTTGTTGGCGGTGGCGCCTGGACGACTGACAGGTATCGATTAGAATCCATATCTCCCCCATCAGAATTGCGGTCACCGCGATTGGTTTCTTCAACACGCTGACCGCCTTCAACGGCTTCTCCAGTATCGACAAAGTCATGATCACCTTCCCATTACTCAGTGTAAACATCACCACGACCACTTCCAAGCAAATCGACGATATGTACGTCAGCATTTGCATCAAAAATGTCTTCAATACTGTCAGCACTGACCGCTCTCTCCCCACCAAGTGAACTTCTCTCGATGCCGACGCCTCCGCGGAAAACAGATGTATCAACACGATCAGAAACATCAGCATTATCAGAATCATGGGCACCATGAGAACCATGAGAACCATGAGAACCGTGAGCACCATAAGCACCATAAGTACCATCACCATAATCACCAGCTTCGTAGTCCATCGGGTATTCCATGTCTTATCACCAGCCCCTACAGTGAGCTGCAATCTCAGATTCTTCTTACCTGATGGGCTTGCTTGACGATTAGTGTCAGACTGAAGAGCATCATCATCATTTTAATTCTGAAAGGAGTACCTCACTGCAACAAGGAAACACTGACGCTTTTGTTCAATATGAACTCTTATGTATTTTTCTACGTCATACAGCCGAAGTTTCAACTCCTTGGCACAATGTTTGCTGTCCATGAACAAGGTCTTACTAAAGATAAACGTAATATCACCAGCAATTGATATATACTGCGGAGGATATACCATATGTGGACGTTCACAAAAACTTCCCTTGATACAGAACTTTATCAGGAACAAATTTATCTCCTTGAGTGATGTAAGGTACGTCACGGTCCGACTGACATGTCGGAACAGAAAAACGATCTCAACACGATTGAATTTTGTGACCTTCCCGACCAAAAAGTTCTCCCCAAGATAGGCCCCCTTAGTAACTACTGCCCTAATGTTAGCTATCTGGGTGAAAAGATCGGCGAATAAGAATTACTTTTTAAAAATCAGAAGTGCGAGCGGTTGGGAGTCTCTACGCCAAGCATCTAAAATAACCCTGTTCACAGCCTCACCAAGAACGGGATCATCTATTGTTGCCTGACATAGGAAGGATGCAATCTTAACATAGTTCTTACCCTGCGTATTCGCCGACGAAATAAAGACACTCACCTTGTTTCTGAGAAGTTTGTAAGTTCCTTGAAGATTGATCTTGAATGACCCGGAATCATCATACTTGAGGATGCAGTCCTTGTTCTGAATGCATTCCATCAAATATTTCACCGGAGTTATATGATCGTCATTAGTGTTGAGCTTCTCTGCCATCTCCTCGAAATCCACAATATATGCATAAGCTTCGTGGCTATTGTCACTATCGGAGTGAACAATGGCGATATCGTCGTCATCTTCGGATGTGGGCCAACACCACGACCCTTACTAGTGCCACTGACGACCTCGCCTCTATCAAGTGTGGCAACACCATACTTCCCACATCCTCTCAATAATGGACGAGGTTTATTCTGTTATCCATCAACCTCATAATTATAATCTAGCACGGTTAGTTCACTACTCGAACGCGGAGGCTGCGAATGAACACTATTTTCATCACCATTATTGTCGTCACTACCTGTGCGGGGAACAATAAATGTCTCACGACCAACTGCTTCTTACATATATCCTTCCACAATACGCGGCATACTATAAAGTTAATAAAAAGATCGTTATGAAGTCCGGCACTACCATCAGGCCCATCGAAAACGGACGGAGTAAGCCGTAGTGGGAGGAATTTATCTTGCTCAGGAGACATCTGTAGAGGGTTGCCAATGTCATCACGCGGAGTGCCAATCTCATGGAGAGTGCCACTTTCACGAGGAGTGCAACTCTTCTTTTGAAGCGGAGTACCACCACCATGACGGCCGCCGGTTTGGCGCGGAGTGCCAACATGAAGACGAAGAGTTCTAGGCTCATTACGTGGTGTGCCTCTCTGATGGACACCTGTAAACTTCTGATGTGCTACACACTCACAAATACTTAGAGCGCGAAGAGGATTACCTCTCCGGCAAGCATCTATGATTGTCTCGCGTGCAGTACGAAGCGGAGTACCTTTCTGTGCAGGAGGTCAATAAGACGAGGAGTGCCAGTGTGGCGAGGAGTGTCACCCTGGCCAAAGTCGCTTGAGCGAAGACGAGAATGAGGCGCTGCAACGACACTAATAAGAGGCGTTCCTTTGGCACGAAGAGATAGAACCTCCCATTCAAGATTGGTTGTGGCACTAAAACTGTTAATGCCGCAACGCACTACCCTTTTTTTATTGCTACTATTACCGGAGAGTCCAATCGGGCGTCCAAGACCTAGTCAAAACCGAAGAAGTTCCGACACATCATCAGGACCAACTGAATCTCCTACGCGAATTCCAACATCATTCCAATCATGATATTGAAGTATTCACCCACGGTCTTCCTTATTGGTAGTTTGACGAATTATAGCTTGAATTTTTCTTATTTTCTGACGAATCATAGCTTGAAATTTTCTTGAAGACGAAAGATACGAACCCTTCGGACTCAGTCGGCTTCCAGATTGACAACGAAGTGATGTATCCGGACGCTGAAGTAGACCCCCAGAAGAAGGGGGGTCGTCTTCCTCAGAGCCGTTTTGCGGATCAGAACACATGATGCCTTCTGGATAAAAGGGAGGCGGTGAATCCGCAGAGAGAAAGGAAGGGAACTGTTAGGACTGCCCCGGCCGATCCTACGTGAGGCCGTCAGCGGCAGGAGCGCTTGGGGTTGTGTGTCTGATACCCGTTGGTAAGGGTGTGTTCGCTAGGTAGGTAGTGGATTGTACGAAGGCAGACTGCACTAGGAACATTGGGATGTTAATGAGTGCGCAAATGATTTTTATCAACACTCCAGCCAGAGTTTATCAATAGCGAGAATTTGCATCGAGATATGAATTCACGGTCGGGTTTGACAAACCCCCAACAAAATGCCCGGGGTCACCAGGAAACCCCGACCATGACGGGTACGTGTTACAATAGTGCCACGGTGTCCATGGCAGTACCGTACAGGACTACCGTATCAGGTACTTATAGCTAGTTGGTACGTCATTTTGAGGGTGGGATACTGAAACCACGCAAATCTTATTTCTGAATATTTATTGCAGGGCCGCAATTAGTAATCAAGAATAGTAAGTCTTGTTGCAGACGCTATCGGAAGCTATCAAAACCAATCGGATGCGCCCCGTAGGCCTTATTTCCCATGCGATTGGTGAAACGTTTACCGTACTATCACAAGGAATGAAGCGATGCTGAAGGCACATTAAAATCAATTAGGATACTGGAGGAAAATCTCTCGACAGTATAAAGTTCCTGTTGCTTGGAAACTTGGTAAACTTTGGAAAACCTGCGAGGGAGGTATTGGTTTTCGTGTAATGTTTGTTACATTGCACATTGACATACCACACACCAAGGAAAATAATTCATCATACAAATAGTGTAAGCCCTGTGGCCCATATCATGTCGACTCTAGAAAAGAAACTTTTTCCAGGCCATACGGAATATATCCATTCATATTTATTATAAGGTACATATCGAATCAGTAATCTGCACTTGTCAATCTCCAGGGATGTTCCAAGTATGTCACGTTAAGCTCCCTGATTGCCATGACAGTCGGGCAGGGAAAGTTGTCCATATGTGATGAAAATCGCTGAGGGTGTGGTTTCCACACCATGATGGCTGCCCATATGCTGCACCCGTCATCACCATGCCATATACAGATTGTACTGGTTTATCTTCACCAGGGGCTGAATACCAATCTAATGATCACATGATACCCCTATGGCCATCACATGAGGATAAATGTATAAGCATATTGATTTCCACATGGTATACACAGAAGTCAGCATCAAAATTATGGGCAACTGACATCTGTTCGTGGTGCTGTCTCGAAGCGAGGCGAAAACCGACTCTCAAAATGACCTATAAACATTTTTCGCGATGTCTACCGTACATCAGTAGGCCTGCACCCCTGCCTGATTATGAAAATGATATTTAACTGATGTGAGGGTCCATAGATAAATGAGCATATTGGAGTTCGCGTTCACTCGAAACGTCAGAATCACACCTTTGCTGGAAATGTCAGAATAATGCCTTTGTGGGAATGACGGTTCCGAAAAATACGGAAGCTTGGATGAAATATGTTGCTTGGGACCATGCATGGCATTATTCAGTTAAAACTTTACCATGGGCTTACTGAATGACGGCTGGCATTACCCCGGTCTTCCAACGGGTAGCAACCCGCAGCCATATGCATATAAGCCTAAGTCTCTTCCCGTCGGGAACTTCGGGAAAGAGCCATTACATCTTTCAATAATAAAGCATCTAAACGTTGCCACTTTTGAAATAATGTCCTTACTAACTTCGTAAGTGAACTGCCAGAAAATGGTGTGAAGTATAAAGTTCTCGATAATATCAGTTTGTGGTGCTGGCATCGAATTCTGCCGTTTCGCTATAGCTCATTGATAGCAAATCAAAGTGATCACATCATTGGGATCGAGTTAATTTAGAGCGGTGGAACTGTAGAACAGCTGTCAACAGCATGCATATCTTTCTCATTTTTGTAGTGTTAATTAGGAAAACTGGGAGCGGATACAGATTAGTATGGGAACAAATAGTAGAAGTACCTGTTGTCATCAGAACGATTAATGAAGAATTCTTGTACAAAATCATGGCAATATGGTTTTGAAAAGCTCTGCAATATAAGTTTAATGTTAACTTTTTGCACATTCATTGATAGTCTACTTTCGTAACTACTGAAGTCATAAGGCAAGTCTTCCCCTAATCATAATTCCATAGTTATCCATTGTAGTTGCTGACCGTAGGGCGGAAGCTTTGATTAATGCATCGCATAGTTGTAAAACATACATGGAAAAGTTTTAAAAATAAAATTTCAATAATTATAATTTACAATTATTGACCAAAAGTTATAAAAACATAATTCCAGAAGTTATTATTCTAAAAATATGGCCGAATTGATTCCCCGTAGTGGTATTTTCAACCACTCGGAGCTTTAATTGTACCGCGAGGTCCTCAAAAGACGTCAGAACCTTTGACGGTTAATCAACACACCCAGTGATGACCCCATTGGCCACAGTCATGGTAACATTATTTTTTTCTGGAGACGGACATTTGTCCGTCTGAAGACGGACAAATCCTGAGATCTCTTTTGACATTACATCCGGGAAGGCTCTCGACTCCAGTAAGGCCAGAGCCTCCGTGCCATACACGCGTACTGTAATTTGGCTAGACGGAGGAGCTTGTACGGATTCTATTATCTCTATATATGTTCCATTTCTGTAATCACGGAGACTTTCGCGGCTTTACGTTTTCCAAGAAGACGAGGAGTGACCTCCTTCGTTTCTTCCGCATCTTCTCGTAGGAGTTGATCAAAAGTAAGTCCATAACTAGGATTTGGAATTTCCGTAGAAAAATAATAGCGGCTTAGATACTCCTGCAGCTGGAGAATGGCAGCTCTTTTCCACCGACTGGCGACTTTTACTTTTTTTTTTGTCCCAAGTTTGGATTTGGTTTTTTAATCATTTCGGATAACAGGGAGGGTTATTGAGAAGCATTGGGATGGTAATTACGGCAAGATCTTCTTTTCGTGCTTGTTTTCCTACCCTTGTCGTCAGCTATCCTTTTTACAGCGTTCATAGCTCCAATAGGAGCCTTTCCTAATTTATTACTGTAACTTTTTTCTCCTGTATTTTTCCATCTTTTTTGTCTGAAAATCTGACTGCCTTAATTTCCATTTTTGTTGCCTGAAAATCCAACTGCCTTTCTTTCCTTGGTCCAGCATGTGGCCTTCGAATGAATTATTTGTGGCACAGATAGAAAAGGGTATCTCTCTCAGGGGTTTTCGGACAACGGCTCGCACCATGCCCCGGCCCCCTTCATTAAAGAAACACGCTCTCATTCCTGTTGACCCTCTGCGGCCCCCGTGGTGACAAGAATTTGTCTTTCTGCTTGTTGATAAGCAAAGTGAGTCTTGACAGATATTTGGCCAAGGCGTCGACTTTGTCTTCGATACTCCTGACACGGGCATCTAGGCGCACCATGAAGTCCACGGGTGGAATTTGGGTCGGGCGAGTGGAAGTGGAACCGATGGAAGACAAGTGATTTTACCGGAAATTTTTTAGAGCCTGCACTATCTCTGCGTAGTCTTTTAGAAACTTAAAGGAGAGAAACTGTGCTGGTTTGCTTTGGATACAAGAGGCCGACCTCAATAGCCCGAACTTTGCTCAATAATCGAAGCCCGCCTTTTCCTACAGCCTATCGTTGGTTTTCAGTGACCATGAGGTATCATTAATAGCGAAAAATGCTTCTAGGGCTTGTCGAGTGACATTTTATCGCTCCTCTGGAGCCGAAAAGTTTGGAATGATCCTTGTTTTACTAATTCATAGTTCTTTGACTCCTCTGTTAGCGAACAGTCCTTCGAAAATGTGTCATAGTAAAAGTCGAATGCAGTATCATCCAAGTGTGCAAGCTATTTCATTTTCTTTTCCTCCTCTTCTTTACCAACCATAACCGCATTTTTAGTAGAACAAAACCTGCAACTTCTTCCGCTCCATTTGTCGCTGAGATGGAAGCATCAAAGTTCGCAATTAGGCCGGTCCTGGCACCACTGAAAGATGGTTGAATTGAATTCGAGCGAGCAAGAAACTACATCTACAATTAGGGCTTGAGGAAAACTCCCTATACGTCATACACTACCTAGTGTCTATAGGACCGTTGTCCCCATATGAGGACTACATTTAGCACTTCTTTTTCAATACAATTTTTTTTACCTCAGCGCATTTCTTCTCCCTCCGCAATAGTTCATGAGTGTAGATGACCGATCAAAACAAACTTTTCAAGATTGTTGACCTCGGTTAAGGCTAAAGCAATTTTCCCTCACCAACTTCCGCTCCCCACAAGAAGTTGTGAAAACGAATTCATTTTGAAAGGAAATATAGTTCGAATTATGGTGAGGAGTTTCAAAAACGGGGGCACACGTACAGTAATAATTACTGTACTGTAACTTAACATAAAAAACCTTTTTTGTAGTAAAAATTTCGGGCTTCCAAAAAATTTACCTTTCCAAAATGTGACGGAAACTGTCCGCATATGAGGACAAAGTGTGCCTCATATGATAACAATGCTATGATGGATAGGCAATATTCCAATGAATACGTTGAGGGAACACATTGTGTCGTGTTTTCTTTGACCCAACCTGTTCTGAGTGAGGTAAAGCTGCAATCGAAGTTCTGTAAATTCGCACTTAAATACGTAGTAGTGTGCAGTAAAGCAGTTGAAAATTCTACTGCTGGCCGCGTACTTTACAAGGGCGTCTTCAAAATGTATAAATACGACGTCGCCACCTCAAGAAATTTGTATTCCACTGATAATATCATCCGATTGTAACTCTTCTTCAAATATTTGTGCCCAGGCTTAAACATAGAATGAATTTCGGTCACATAGGCGGGGAAATATACAGAATCTGCACAGTATCTTTTTTATTGCGTAAAAATCGTTGGTACGGTCTAAAACTAGTTTTCGAGGTTTCGGAATCTCTAAGGAGCCAAAGATCGATGACAATCTGGAGGGTAGTTTTGAGAAGAACTTCAGTGATTCCTCGCCAAGCAAAGAGTCGAAGTTGGGAAAGAATATAGAAAGCAGTATTCGAGGACAGAACGAACACTACATGGAAGTTTGCTTGAAACATAACCCCTCAATACTGTCAAAATATGAAGAGATTAAGTATGGGTTTAAAAAATTTTTAGGGAAGCACAGAACTCAAGCGGATGTAATGAACATACGTTAAGGCTCACTATTGGTAGAAGATAGTACCAATCCGAAAGAATAAAAAGGATCTTTTTCCAAGATAAACTGGGGGCTAAACTTCCTGAGCTGTGCCTGTTGGACTCTCCAAATGATGCCACAAAAAGGAATGATCTTCGGTGAGAGGAAAAGGAAAAATGGGTAGAAGCAATCAACCAGGAATTTGGGAACTTCACAGGGAAAATTGTTTAAGAGGTTTCCAGAGAACAAAAGCCCGGATAAAATTGTTACGTTGGTTCATTATTCTGAAGCTTAACGAGATTTAAATTCTTCTAGCGGCATACTAAAGCACCATACAAGGACGCCTCATGACATAGGGAAAGATGGAAGCAATAAATGCGAAGTAAGCCGAAATTTGAACGACGTTTTTTTCTTGCTTTAATCTTGTAAAGGTTGTATATTCAGCTTCACCGTCATCCAAATCTGTTGTCAATAATATTAAGATAAAATTAAAGATAATTTTTGTCAATAGATCCTTCTTAATTTGAAAAAGTGGTATTGCGATTACCAAGCTTGAAAAGTATGCGATAATCATCAACGAAACAGCCAAGATTAAGAAAGCTCCTCCGCGGTCTCAAGAACGCCCCTAAACTTTGATATGGATACCCGTGCGATCAATTCGCGAAATTAAAGGAGGCACAAAATTCCAGCTGCATCCCTAGGTCAAAGGGAACTAAAAAATTTTATTTTGATTATACAGTTATAGCTGGGAAAATATTTCTCACTGCACGGATTAAAATTAATCCCAAAAAGATTTAAATACCCCACTGGAACCACGTATACGATCTCTTCGTCTCACTTTGGACAAATTGGACGGAAGGGTCATTCTATTTCTGCTAAACTGTGCCAAAAGGCCACTAGAGTTCTCTAGCCTCTCATATTCGAAACCGGTACCTACTCTTTTTTCCCATTTCACACATTCTGTACGAAAAGAAGGGGATTCAAACAAATTCGACAACATAAAAAGGTAATCTATACGTTCCCGCTTAGTACTTGGCCCCTTATCCTCCTTTTGACAAGAAGAATTCAGAGTATTGCTACTGCATTTTCAATGCTGGGTAAAGTCCAGTTGCCACCCGCACCAAAAAAAATTGAAAGGAAATAGAACACATCCGCCGCAAATTGAAAAGCATTGAACAAATGAAAATATTGATACTTAAACGAGAACCGAAAAAGGAGCTAGAAAAGTTTTTAGACGCAAATTTAGCGCAAAACCACTTGCAGTGTCTCCAGCTTACAGGCTTCTTACTGCTTATAAACAACGATACTTTCATTTGGACGTGTGACACGCTGATGCTGGTACTACGACCCGTGATTTAGTATCATATTTGAAACGTGGACATAACACCCCACTTCAAGGTTTACCACAGGTAGCACGATGGTACCTGTCTTACAGCCCACAAATTATCATGTTATGTGACAAGTACACATACCATATGATTTCATGAGGTTTGACGTTCAACCCTAAACAGCTTCACATTAACTCATCGCTGCAAGAGTAATTAAATCTAAGGTTTAAGTTGCACATATTTCAGAATAAATAGGTACTCGACCGTAATCTACGACGCTCTAGTCCTGATAAATCTCCGTGCTTGGCTGGCGATCTTGAAGATTTTGTCAAATTATACGAAATTTTCCGTCAAGATTGTTGCTTCCGTAACTGGAGCAGCCCTTTTGATAATACAGCAGATTTTGGCTTGTGTATTCAACGGTCATTAAAGTATTATACGGTACCTTAAAAATTCATAGAATGTACAATCTTTCGGTATCGGAGCGACGGCCGACGCGAGAAAGTTGATTCCCAGTGCTGTACTGAGACGACCACTATTGGAAGTTCTCTTCATTTCCCTTCCAACTTCGCCCAGTGGCCGCATCCAATTAGTTTGGTCTGGTAAATCCTTTGGAATGAGTAGAATGATCGGAAGGATACCAAAGTATTACTAGAGCTGGCATGAGTCCAGATGACCCTGAGGTATAACTTAAGGCTTTTATCGCTAGCTACAGAGCGAAAAGGAGTTCAATGAGTGGGCATTCTGCGATAATCTTGTTACAGACTCGGCAACGGAATGATTTGTGACATTAACATGCTCCGAGTGTATTATTAATTTCGACCTGAGAGGTCGCTCCTTTATAGAAGCTCCTTGGACGAGGTTCTTCGATTCCAACGAGTAGAATTTTCGCACTTTATATACTGCAATATTGTCTGTGAAACTGACATATATGGAAACCTGTTCTCGGAAAAGCTGGTCCCATGTCCCATTAGTGAGATTGATTTTAAGGAAAAAGTCCGATCATGATTTGGTATCCTTGTCGATCATATTCAGCACTGTGTTCCTCTATATTTTCATCAAGTCGAGGAATTCTTTTCATTTGAAAACTATTTCTACATTGGCAAGGGAAATCTTGGAATTGTTCGAGGTATCACACTCCTTTTGGTATACATAAAAATTGGCGTTTTTGCATTCAGGGTCCGCCATGAGCTCAAGAAGCGCATACTCGGAGTCATCTTTGCGCATTATGACGTACTTTTTGTTTTTGTGTAGATGATAGAAGTTTTTGTGTATCTTCCAAGTCTGAAGGGAGGTGGAGTATGCATTGAAGAATAATTCTAAGTAGAAGTTCCCTCGCCTACTCACTCGAGGTAGATTCTATCCATCTGCTTTCAAAAAAACAGAGTCATATGCAAAGTAAGAGATAAGCCTACTATGGGTAAGGATATGAAAGCCCGGAAGTAGCGATACTTCAAAATCCATATCAAAGTCGTTGAAGGGAAAGAATAAATTATTGGAGACTGAGATTCGGATGAATGCATGAAAAATTAACATATGTATAGACTCCTCAAAAGTAAATATCCATTTATTTGCCTTCAACGCGATGATTCAATTATTATTGAGGAGCTTGCAGTACGCTCTGGCCTGAGGTTAAAATTCATAGTCTTCTTTGCCCCCGAGGCTACACATAAAATCTCTACATACTGCTCTGTTGGTTTATTCCAATTACATATCAGGACGAAAGTTTCATGGGGGTCTTAATGTACTTCAGTGTGAAGTTCTGGAAGGACAAAAGACGATGCCTTGGAACTATCAAAGTCATATTGAGCTCGTAGCGCGGACTGCGGATATTGAAATCATGAGGATAGTCCTCATCATTGGAGTCTTCGTCGCTAGTGTGATCGAGCTGCCCACCGAGCTCCGCCAGAAACATGTGTACTGAGTATTTATCCGAGAGAGTTCCCGTATAGTACATGAGCTTCTTGCCAGCGGCCCTGCAAGAATTCAGTGGCTCCTTATAGTCTTTGATCATGCATGAAATTGAAATTTACTTCAGTTGCGGGAGGCTTCCCACGTAATAGGGTTGCACAATGGCGTATTGACCTCACACATTTGATTTTGTACATGTAGTTACCATGACCAACATAGTAGAAAACCAAATGCTCATAAAATGGCGGAGTACTACGCCAAATGGCATTTTATCTAACGAAAGCTAGTGTCTCCTCTTTTTTAGCTACAGCACAACCTCAAGCTCGCCTTACTACATCTGAAAGGTGAATTGATTAGTTTCGGATGGAATTAACGGCTCATGACACCATTGGTATCCGAATATGGCGTTGCTAAGAAATTGTGTTCTGTTTTAATCACAGCGATGGGATGCGGTAACTTTCCGAGAAAGCTTCGTAGTCAACCTGTACAACTTCACTAATTCTGGAGAACACTCCAGTCCTTTCTTTACATAGTCAGACACGCGCATAGTTTTTACTAAAATTTAACGCAAGTCTGTCATATAACTGTGTTGCACCCGCCGTTAATCACATGCGCTGCCTTTTGTAATGTATGTGAAAATTTCCCCACCTTGAGAAGACAGAATCTTTTTGCGTATTTGGAAAATATGTTGTGTACACATTTAATATTCCATCGGGTGCTTTTTCCATAATTCCTGACCAGCTAGGAGTATTGGTCCAAAAAATGAATCTTGTACTCGCCAAGGTCGCCAGAAAACTTTGTTCCAGAATTATTGAGCCTCATGCCTATGACGTGAGCCAGCGTGCTTCCAATACTTCCATTGCTGGTCCCACTCCTCACGGAATCAAATGTCACGACCGCGAATTTTCCCTAGTTCCGAAAATCAGACCTCAACGCGCGCCCTGTCGTATCAATGAGTTGAGCACTCTTAGCAACAGAATTACGGCCTTCAGTATCATCATATATATCGTAAGCGGGTATTGGAATTATACGACGAGAAGAGTTCTGTTGGAGATGTGCAATTTTCGATTTGATAAAGTTCCTGCGTTACACCCAGACGGATAGCAGATCGTAGATCTCTCTGGAAAGTAAAATTGCAGAAGCAAACTACTCCGCAATCGTCTCCATGAGTTTTACACGTTCCAGATCAGCATTCAATGAACTCAGGAATGTAATAAACCATTTAGTTCTGAGTAATCTTGAGGGATGAAACTCTTTTTCAGTGATGGCTCACATGCTATGCGGAGACTCAGTGCCTGTCATGGATCTCCATTGTCGTCTTAAAGACATCTTAACTTCGCTTGAACCGAGCTCAAAGGCAGAGGTTTAGTCGCTACCCTCTACCAAGTTCGGAGATGTATTCACAATTCCTTAATTAAATCCTTAACTCCCAACCTGAAAATCAAATCCTTTGTCCTGAAAAAAATTTAAAAGGGTACTCCGAACCCGAACGGTCAGTGCCATACTGACGGACATTTCGGATACTGACTTCTGGCGCGTAATCGTCACCACTCCCGAAAGGGAGTCCTTTCAGCAGTCTGACTTTATATAGGCCCAGTGGTGGATTGTTGTATAGTGGAAGGCCCGGTTGACCAAGACTTGTCAATGGCAATTGTAAGCAGAGATTGAGTAACTGATTGCATTTCATGGCGTATTTTCTGAATCACGATTTTTATTCACAGCGTGATTTCCTACAATGAAGTACGAAACATTATGGACGAACACCATTCTCAGGTGTGTGATACACTTAGAGGAATAGATGAAAATCTGGATATGGATGGCTGAGGTAGCGTTAGCAGTCAGAAGTAAACCTGCAGTTCTAACCTGTACTTAAGACAGGTCAAAGCGAAAATGGAGTAAAGCAGAAAGCAGCCAGCCAACTTGAACAAAAACCGTGAGACCAGTGCAATGTGTATATCAATCTGTTCAGTATATAAACCGGACTTATCTTACAAAGCCTCCACCCTGTACTAATGTTACATGAGTTTTGCCGCGATTCTCTCCAAACAAACCGTAAAAGAAAGCCTAAGAATAATCTTGTTCGATTATTCCCAATAAATATATGCAATCCGGTAACCGAACTTCCCTTGAGATAAAAAAGGATGGCCCCAAAACTCAGAACCGTAATAGACCAAAGAAGAAGTAAGCCACCCAGAGCCGCACGAAGTATTACTATTGGCAGTAAACTTATTATTTTTTAATGACTTCAGCGAAGCGAAGTGCAGTCTCCTCCTGAGGAAGAAGTCTGATGGGCCGTGGCTTAGACATAAAGAACAGTTGTCTTGTGAATTTCTTCTTTCTTTCGACTTTATTACAAGCAACAGTTCACAAGAAAGGACGCTTTGGTTTCTCCCTGAATAATTATACATCCTATTGTGCCGGGCTTTAAGAGCTTCAACCCTCTAATATCAACAGACTACGAGCAGTTGTCGACTTTTGCTCCAAAAAGCTAGAATAAACTCCAGGCAACACCAGGATCCAAGCAAGCCTTGGTCAGGAAGTCAGTGAAATATCAGCCGCCTAATAAAACCGATACTGTGACGATCACATGGTCCCACGTCCAAAAAGCGACGGCACAGACCAAAAGAACCAACAAAAAGAACAGTAATCAGCTACCGCGAGCGGAAGAAGTGATAAACGGTTTGAATACCATACAGATTAGCCAACTGGCAAAAGAAAAAGTACCGTAGTGAAACAACCACGTGCAGTTGTTAGAATTCTAGACGTACAGTAGAGTTACAGTAGCTTCCCCAGACCGGAAGTGAAAGATATTATGCTTTCTACAGTAGTTGCGGTAGCTGTTGACAAAGAATCATGCGGCCATAGCTCAAATTGTTAGTTATTTAGTTATTTCTGTTGTACTCTATGCTGTCAGTTGGCACACTGTGTGCCGTCAGTGGGTTCACGGTATACAAATCAACTGAGCACCTTTGATCAAGAACTCCACAGTTTAAAGAGGTGTCAGTACCGCACTTTCCCTCTGCACCACCACCACCACCAACATCATCAACAACAAAACTCAGACACCTAACAGAAAATCCCCAACATCAGCCGTAAGCTGATGATCATCACCGTAGGCACGTAGATAGCGTGCCCTCTCATCAATAGAGCTCGGTATAGCTCTTGTAGTCGGTACTCAATCCGCCCCCGCCCCTGCTTGAAGAAAAGGGGGCGAAACCACATTCCGGAATTAAACTTTCGCCCTCCCCGCTCTGCTACCTTGAATCCTATTACCTTCCGAATCCTATTGCCTCCCTATTGCAGTTTTGGAAACTCTTGCTTCTTCTCTGTTGTTTGGTGTTGGGGGTTGGTCTGTTGTAACTGGTGTAGTTTAGTTTTGGCCTTGGTACTAGTATCGTTTTTTGGTCTTGCTTCTGCTTTTGGTCTTGGTATCTGCAGCTTAGTCTCTGGTCTGTCCATTATTAGTGCATGTCTGCTTCCTCTATACTGTCTGGAGTGATGTTTTTGGTCTGCTAAGTTGGTCCGGTTCCACGGTTGTCGCCTGGTTCTGTGGGTATGCACTTGCACTGCGCCTGATCGAGGTTCTACTCCTACCCGCGTCTACTCGCTATGGCTATTCTGTGTCTGGCTGTGCTTGGGTCTGGATTGTACAATCTATTTGGCTCGCTGGTTGTGTTGCTTCATTGCTTTACTCCTTTGTGACTTTTTGTTTTAAGCTCTAGCTTGCTTTGATCACCTAGCATTAACATTAGCTTTAATGGAAGATAAACAAAAGGTATCTAACATACTGACCATTGGGTGTCTACATATTGTTTACGCTGCGTAAGCTACGTAAACACCTGCAGGACGTCTTCGGTTCAGAGCTTGACTCTGAAGAGGAACAGAACGCTGCACCTGCTCTCATCGACCACGAAGCAGTGATCGCCGCGGAGGAAGTACTGGGAGAACGTTCTTTATCCCCTACAGCAACGCCCAGTGACAATCTCCTCTCCGCCCCAGCAACACCGGTAATAAATTTCGACACTGTCCCCCTCCCTTCCGGTCGACCTGTCCCCGTGGCTTCCTCTTCTTCTACTCCGCTTCCCCCCCAACCGCCTTGCTCCACTGCCTCTCCTCCTCCTCCCCCACGCCAACCGTTCCGAGTCCCAAGGCTCCTCGTCCCTGCCGCGACGCCCGCAGCTCCGCGCTCCCGTGCTTCTAGCTCTCGTCAGCTGAAGCTGATAGAAGAAGGGCTTTCGCACCTCATCTACCGCGTAGCGAACGACCGAATCAGGAAGAAGAAGAAGGGCAAAACAAGTCTCAAGCCCATTGCGAGCATCGCGACCGCAATTTTTCATCTCACCTGCAGCTCAGCGTCCACAAGAAAGGTAAGGACCACATTTACAAGGTCTAGAAACTTGAAAACCCGATGATTTTCCACTGCGAATTGTGCAATATCAGCATCCACAACAAGCCTGACGCCGATCGCCATATATTCACCAAGAAGCACGTCAAGAACGAGCGACTCCGCTTAGAACTTCTTGAATTTGTTCCGAAACCCCCCTTTACATCCTATAGACTCCGTTTTTCTATCAGCCGGAACCTTTGAAAGGGGTGCCTCAAGATGATCACTCTGGAGTATATCCAGAAATTTTCATTCAGTACTGCTCTCCAGACGAGAAGCACTCCATCTAGAGCAGATGTAAGTTCAACATTCAGTCGACGTATCCAATTTCATCAAAAACACTTACTGCCTCATGATTTTTTCTTGACCGATGCAGAAACGGTTGCCTTCCACAGAAAATTGAGCCTGAAAGGGCAAACGGAATGGCAAGGGGCATGTATTGACTCTGGTGCACAGAGAACAGTCATTGTTCTTCAGCAAGCCCGTGCCTATTGTAGATTCATGGGCAATAAATTCAAGATGAAGAAAAGCAGAAACCTTACAGGTTTGGACAAAACGTTCAGCGTGCTATAGGCTCGATTGGTATTCTTATTCATCTGGGCACATCTCCTATATCTTTCCAGTTTGATGTCGTCAATTCAGATATACCATTCTTGCTTGGACTTGACACACTTGACAGGATACAGGTTATTTCAACAACGTGGAAAACTATGTGTAATCCAGTCCTGCAATGGAAGATGCCTGTTGTTCGCAAAAATGGTCATGCTTACCTTCTATGGAACCAAAGTGTCATCAACTTTACCCATAGCGAGCTGACTAAACTTCATCGAGGTTTCCATCACCCTTCCACTGAAAAATTATTGAATCTTCTCAAAAGGCCCGACCGGAAGAGTGTGATGCTAATACGAAACAAATCCTCGAAAATTTCGCGACATTGCGATACATGTCAACGTCTGTCCTACTCCCATTCGCTTCAAGGTATCCATTCAAGATACAGATGAACTGGTTTTTGGTGACGAACTATCTCTAGATTTAATGTTTATCAACAATCATCCAGTGCTTCATGTTATCGACACAGCCACTCATTTTCCAAGCGCCGTTTTCTTAGACCGCGAGCTCAGGATAAAATCAGAGTGTTGAAGGAATCTGGCTTGCTTTTCTTGAGGCCTGGTGTCTAAAGTACTCTGGATTCCCTAATAAGATTCGGACCGACGCAGGATCAGTATTTAGCTCTCTCAGATGGAAAGACATCTTGAATGGATGTGGAATCAAACTTAGAATGTCCGGTGTTAAAGCCCATAACTCTCTCGGTATAGGGGAACGAATTCATGCTCCGCTACGGCGTATCTATCGAAAGGTTCATCGAATGTACCTCCATATCAGAAAGGGGCTACTTCTAGAGATTTCCAAAAAAGCTGTGAGCCGTGAGTGAAACATAGGGCTTGAGTGTTGAAGGGGGGGATATTATTGGTTCCTTGAGGGGGAGGAGAAGTGTGTTGTATTAGAAGGGGTAGGTTGGGTGTTGACGGGGTATGGGTCGTGGGAGATTGATTTCTGGCTAGTGATAAGAATTGAAGGGCAGGTGTTTTGGTGGAGAGGAGGGGCGCGCGAATGTGGTCGATCGGGGGTGGGTGGACAGCGGAGGCGAATTGAAATGAAATGAGAAAGGGGACGCCTGTGGCGATCTTGGTGCTTGGGATTGGGCGCGGAAATGCAGCAGTAAAGGCAGTAAAGGACAGGGGGGTAAAAGTACCAAAATTACTGATTATGGTCGTTACTATGTCTGTTCGCTGAGAAAGACTATCTACAGACCTACTTTCCCGTGGGTCGCGCTGTATGTCGCCGGAACAGGGAATTTTTGAGGAGTTCTACGAGCACGAAAATGGCAGCTGAGGTGCATTGCGACTCTACCAGGCTGCAGAAACAGTTGAAGTCAATTGCACTGCCGTCAACGCAACTTTTAGGCTACTAAAAATCAATCACTACCAATATTTTGGTTGACACGACAAGCGGGCAAAAATTTGGGTCCCGGCTCTAGTCATCTTCACATCTACCACCATATCGTCCAGGGTCACTTCAGTTTGGAAGATGACCAGTACCAAATTCCGACACAATCCCTGGTTTGGAGACAAGCATATCGATCTACCACCAACCGAACGCCCTTCGACAAAGAAAATCGCTTTAATTTTATACCCGAGTTCTCATCAATTTTCCTAGCAGTTCACCACGCACCGTAAATGCACTTCAGAATCAACAGAACAGCTTCGCAGTTTCATTTAGTACCTCACACTGCAAAGTACCACTCTCGGCTCAGCTGCTCGTAACTGGGGCCACACTCGACCTTAGCCATCAACAATCGATTCTAGATCTATTTCTACACAGCCAAGGCCACTTTCGCCACCAAATAAGATCTAAATTTGAGGCTTTACACCGTGCTGAGCCATTGCTTTCCACCGATGTCAACACGGTAGATCTCTTCGGCATTATCCGCATTTGTGTCGGGATGTGACATGTAAGATAATTTTGCATTAAGGTTTGACAGGAAATCCTTTCCCTAATACTTAATCATCAAAGTGAGTCAAATAATTTACTGATTATCTGCACCATAATCAAGAGAGCTTATTTAATTTGGAGAGTACAATTAGAATTATGAAGGAAGGAGAGTACATTCTGCATTTGCTACAGTACTTATCTACCAGAACCACCAGATCAAAGCAAACACAACAGACTACTGCATGACCACAAAACTATACCTCCTGTAAGGTTATGGGCCCAGAGTATTGCGAGCCCTGCCTCTTCTCCAAAAAAGATTTGCTTTACTCCTGCGTGCTCATCTCCTTAATTGATCAACAAAATCATTCTCATTTTTCCCGTGCAACAAATCGAAATGCGCAGGGACGACGAAAAAACAGCTTACCTCCGTTGGATGAGAATTGGGACTAAAAGTTGTGGAGAGTTCGGATTGATGCTTTCTGGGATGCGAAAGAAATCGCTCAAGCCATTATGGAAGAGAACAACCCTCACGAGGAAGTAATTGCTGAGTACAAGAAGTTTCAACTGAATTGCAAGAATGCTTCCAACCTAATTTTAAGGTCACTGACAAAAAGGGTACTGAGAATTGTGCTTCCATGCTTTGGAAATCCATTCAAGACTGTTGGTGAGTTGGACGAGCGGTATAATTCAAGATCGACCGCCACAAAAATTACAACAATGTCAGACCTTGTGTTAACTAATTTTACTTCTGTCAATGAGGATATTGGCCTGTATATCGATAAAATAGCAAGACGGATAGATGATCTTGCAAACGTGGAAACTTTTCTTCCTAAAGAAGTGAGGATCATGCTTTTTCTCCCCTCAATCGAGGCACCCGAACTGCAAGCAGTCATTGCAGCAATCAAGACCTTGGCGGATGACAAGGCTGATTGGGAGGTTGTCTTAAGCTACCTGTTAGAAGAGTACAGAGACATAAAACTAGAAGCTCCGAAATCGTGAGATTGCAGCTGCGGCAAATGCAGGTAGAATTTCCTTTAACTGTGAAATATGCAAGAAGAAGGGACATTCTATATTCAAGTGCTTCCGGAATGCGAACAACCCGGACAATAAGCTACATCTCAGATTTGATAAGAAAAAGCACCAATCAAAGGAAGATGATGAGCGTGACGATGATGACCGTTCCAGTGATAAAATGGAGAAATGGGCCCAGAAGGACAAAGAGCAACGGGCTTACACTGCACTTGCAAACAACGCGTCGATGGAGCAGCACTTGAGCATGATGTTCGACTCTGGTACTACAACTCACATGGTCAACGAGCTTGAAAAGCTTTCAGAAAGGAAAAAATGTGACGTTAAAATCGCTCTGGGAGACAACTCGGAGATTGAGGAGACACATACTGGAACACGTGTGGTTACGTGGTCTACTCAGAGTACTGAAACCGACGTGTCGTTAAGCAATGCGCTTTTCTCGAAAGACTTGGCTATGGACTTGCTATCTATACAAGCACTTGCTCCTGCTCGAGTTTGCACTGTGTTTTTACCTGAGCGTGCGCTTTTATTGGATATGATAAAAAACTACAAGCCACTGAGAGGGGCGAGTATCAATACTGATGGACTACACTAAATGGAAAAATCACAAGACCCAATGGGTTATACAACAAATGATGAGCAGTTTGAACTGAGAGCTGTAATCAAATCAATAGAGACACACGAGTTAAGTTCAACTGAATCAGATATGTTGGAGGCTGCTGACTTCATCTTCCAGATTTTATAGAACCGATGACTACTTCAATCATTCATCTGAAAACGAGGAAGGCATTGATTTATCGAAACATGAGGCTGGTTCTAGACACAAATCAGACTCTGAAAGTGAAACGTCAACAGTGAACGGGGAAGATACTGCCTCTGACAGCCTGTCCAGTAAGAGTGCATGTGAAGTGCCTCTGCTGTCCACATCGAGGCTAGATTCAAGCAATGTGAAGTGTGGCATCGCCGCTTTAGTCATCAAGGTTCTGTAGACTTAATCCGGAAAATGCTCAAGAACGGGGAGTTGCTGAGAGCGTCAAGTCGTCCTTTGTGCAAACCTTGTGTATCTGGTAAGTTCCGGAAGTCCCACACAGGGAGCATTACAAAGGCTGATAAAACAGGCCATATACACATAGATGTTGTCGGAAAAATCAAGCAAGTTTCACCACACGACGAGAAATATCTCGTCAGAATCGTTTATGAAGCGACACGATACATCTTTGCAAAGCCTACTATTCGCAAGTCTGATGCATCTCCAATCCTACTGGAATTTACAAAGTGGTTCGAGCGCCAAGTAGAGTGCAATGTTAACTCTCTTCACTCAGACGGTGGTAAGGAGTTTGCCAAGGGGCAAAACGAGTTAAAAATATGTAGTATTGAAATAGATCTAACCTCTAGCTATACTCCTCCATCAAAAGGACTAGTGGACAGAACTCAAGGTGTCAATAGCAACGCGTCAAGTGCATCTCTTTCGGCCTCGGACGTACCATTACAGTACAGGTCATATGCGGTTAAACATGCTGTGGACTATAAGAATGCAACTCCGCACAGCAAAACGGGGGTTTAACCATACGAAGCTTTATTCGGAACAAAGCCTCCAGCTTTCAAGCATGTTCATGTTTTTGGGTGCAAAATAGGCTGCCTACACGATCTTGGTAAGAAAGTCAAATCAAACGAGTTTGCAGCACTAACCTCTACCGGCATCAATATCGGGCATGACAAAGGCGGCGTATAATTCATAGTAGGGCCAACAAAAATAATCAGAACGAAGCATGTTAACTTTTATGAAGATGATTTTCCGGAGCTTGAGGAGCTAACAACTGAGGATACCACTCCCGATAAACCCCTCCTAGACAAGGAACAATGGAATATTGTCGAAATTGATTATTCAAATGATGAAAAAAAGTTTAATTTTGAGCAGAATTCTCCCTTCCCTTGGAATAATTTCACGACAGTTTGGAACACATTCGTGTGAGCTCAGGCCACAGCTCTGGCACCGAAGGGGGGGAGATGGTAGCTCGTGGCAAAGCCTCTGCCATCCCAAAATCAATAACCACAGTAGACGACCCAAAGGTTAAGGAAGCTCTCTCAAGCGAAGAGAGTGATTTCTGGAAAAGGTCAATCATGGAGGAGCTTGAGCTCCTGGAAAGCAGCAACACCTGGTTGACCACTCCTGAGAATCCACCACCCGGTGAGAAGTCATTACCCTCTTCGCTTATTCTCCGAGTAAAAAAGAACTCGAAAGGGATACCGGCACGATTCAAAACAAGACTAGATGCAAGACGAAGCTTGCAGCGAACAAATGGAACTGGATCATCAGCATTTTATGCATTTTTTTTTGTATGGAAATGGTTCGGCTGCTTCTTGTTCTCTCTGCAGCGTTTGGGTGGTCCCGTCAACAACTAGATGTTAAAGGAACTTTCCACTATGCAGATCTCCCAGAAGACACCCCAGTGAGGATCAGAATCCCAAACATTGCAGATACTAAGGGAGAGGATGGAAGTCCGCTTGCTCAAGAGTATTTACAGGCTACAAAAAGCCCCTAAACTTTGGTATAAGAAACTCAGGAGTTGTCTAAAATAAATTGCATTTATAGAACTCCAAATACATAAATGTGTTTTCATTCTTTGAAAAAGCGCACAAATTGTCATTCTGTAATGTTATGTTCATGATATGGCATTATTTGGCGATTATTCGATCAATACGTATGTGAATACCGAGTTGGCTAAATCATTTGAAGTAACTGACCTCAGAGCGCTATCGTTCTTTCTTGGGGTAATCATTCAAGATCACGGCTCGTTTCTATCACTATCACAATGCGTCTACGTTAAATGTGTCATCGAACTTGCCGGGTTGACGACAGCTAAAACGAAAACGTCGCCACTCTCCATGGGACATGTGTAGTATGAGCCCCGTAGGCCTCTCCTCGAAAAGGAAAAATATGCAATGGAACGAACTCCCTGCAGGGAAATCTTTGGATCTCTATTGTACTTGGCCACGAGGACCAGACCAGATATAGCGACTGCCTTATCACTACTTGGAAAATTTCAATTTGTCACCTGGTCCTAGCCATTAGAATGCGTGGAGTATCTTATTCGCTACTTGATAGGATCAAAGCAATTTGGCATTGTGATTGAGAAGGGATCTTGAAAGGTTCTCATGGAAGTTTACTCCGATGCTGACTGGGCACGTGATGAGAACAGCGAAGATCACGATCAGGAATGGTAGTCACTTTGAATGGGTCTCCGATAATTTGGACATGTAAGAAACAAACTAGCGTCGCTCTCTCTACTCCAGAATCTGAGGTTACAGCACTGTCTTCATATGTCTGAGATGTATCCTGGACACGTGGCGTTCTCAAGGATCTAGGATTCGGGGATGACATGCTCACAAAGGTCTTTCAAGACAACCTAGGAGCGATGAAATGGACGAAGAAAGTTCCGGACCTTTGCCATGTCCAGCAAATTGCTATTAAGTACTATCATGTTCGTCAATCAGTTCATTCTAACGAATTTGAAGTTCTGTACGTTGCGCCTGAGCACAACAAGGCCGATTCCGTGACAAAAGCTCTACCATCCGAGTTGGTTAGCCACCATCGAGATCTACTCAAGGTTGTGAATATCAACACGAGGGGGCGTTTCAGGATGTGACATGTCAGATAATTTTGCATTAAGGTTTGACAGGTAATACTTTCCCTAATACTTAATCATCAAAGTGAGTCAGATAATTTACTGATTAACTGCCCCATAATCAAGAGAGCTTATTTAATTTGGAGAGTACAATTAGAATTATGAAGGGGAGAGAGTACACTCTGCATTTACTACAGTATTTAACTACCAGAATCACCAGATCAAAGTAAACACAACAGACTACTGCATTACAACAAAACCATACCGCCTGTAAATTTGAATCAGAGTTTAACACACTAACAGAGGCAGTCTGAAATACAACCAAGAAATGTTCAATCGACGACCTGCGACGCGCCGACTTCTTCATCTTGGGGCGACTCTGTGTATCCTATCTGCACTCGAGATGTATATTCAACACCAACCCCTTAACTCGCCTAAAAGCCATCTTCCGAATCCCTGACCTCACAAGTCTGCTGCAACAAAAAGCTTCAGATTTCCTCTCGAAGCTCCAGGCCACCACCCGGGCAGGGGAAGGTAACTAGAGGACCACGGCAGCCCGCAAATTACACTTAATCACAATGTACGGATCAAAATTGGTACTCCACAACACTCTTGCCACCCCATACTCGGCGAACTCATCGCAACTTCACTTTTCTGTCTGTAACATTCTTAATAGCCCCTCATTTCTCCTCCAACGCCACCTCACACCCAATCCTGCATCTGACATGACACAAATTGGATCTTTTCTGTCTTCATCACTTCCATCGTCCTCAGGGGTCACCCGCATTGCCTTGCACTTCTCTGGTTTTTTGCATTGGTTTCCACATCACCCAGTGCCTACAAGTACGCCCCATTTAGCTCCTATCCGGACCATTCAACATCTCCGGAACAACTCCCTGACCGATAGACAGCACTTACAGTTACGTGATGCCATCACGGCACTATATTCTCATCGCCAGAGGCCACTACCTTGGACCTCCCCACTACCTTCATCTTGATGGGCTTCTAAAATAAGTAAGAAAAGGCCGAAAAAAGCAAAGGGTAATGAGTTGCGTTTGAGCGGAAGTTAGAGAGATGGAAGAAAGTTTTTAGCAAATAGTAAATGCTAGAGAAGACTTCTTACAGGAAAAAGGAGAGATAAAAACTTCAGAGGCCGTGGAAGTACTCGAAGTTTAGGTTGGGTCAATTCTAATTGAAAAACATCAGAGAAGGTCAGTTCTGGATCTATAGATTTCAGTGCGGACTCAGCAAGTGCAGGAAAAAAGAATAGACATAGTAGTGAAAATGGGAAAGTGTTTTGGAAATTGTAGAATAAATAAAAAACTCAGCGACTTAATTCTGGATCCGTGCAATATCTGTTTCTTGGCGTGTGACTCCACAGTGCTGACCACCTTATCGTTCATATGGCCTCGAAAAGGTCTTTGTTATGAAAGAACAAGTAACTCAGACAGTTCATACCGCTAAATGCACATATGTGAAATGGGATGTCCATCAAAGATATCCTACGCTTCTGAGAACGAGTACGCTTATGATTGTGGTGCAACTAAAGTTGAACAGTGTTTTATTACGAAAGAGGCACTTTTAGCCTGCATGTGTTGGCGAAGTGGCGTACTGTTGGCAAAAATCGAAATTGCCATGCAAGTTTAGCAGTGGCTGTCTTAGGGATGGTGTAGCCAGAGACTCTACTGCGAGGCATGATTATTGGTTGAGAGGATTGGCACTGCGTAATTGTTGCTAGTGATACTCATAAAGGGGCTCATAAACTTCTTGTCTAGAAATACGTATAATCCTTTTCTCTAGTTATTCTCACTGCTATAACCAGTCGCTGTAGTCACAGGGTCGCGGAGGCGCAGACCCGCTTCTGTTTTCCCCTTTAATTCTATCAAAACTCCGTTTAGATTCCCCCTGTTGGGGGGCTGAAAGGGACTCGCAGTCGAGGCTCTCAAGAGTAGCAGCTTCAGCAGGGTTCAGGACTGGTGTAGTCGCGGCGCGAGGTAGGAAAGCAGAAGTAAAGCGAGAGTGACGCGTCGGTTGGCAAGTTTACGTTCTTGGGATGTTTGTTTCGAATCTCGCCCGGCGGCCAGCTGCTGGAGGGCGATAAGCGTTTACTAGTGTCTGTACGACCATTGTCCTTATATGAGAAACTTGGCACTTCAGATCATACTCTATGAGGAAAAGGCTTTGGGATATTTTTTAAGGCAAAATATTTTTTGTCTTTTTTGGTAGCCTATACTTTAAACAGCAGGGATGCTCGACCAAAACAAGCTTTTCGGTTTTTTAGCGCTAGTCAAGGTACGAAACACATTATTTCACTTGATAACCTTCGATTCCTGTATCATTTTGCCATATTTTGTCCTGCAGGTGAGTAATTTAGCCAAAGTGGTGTAAAGTTGAAGCAGTTGATCACTTTTCTACCGTAATCATACGTTCAGAGTATATTTTTAGTAAATATCTACGCACCCAAATACTTTTATTCACTGTACCTTTTTGTATGATATTGTCCGCATATGAGGGCATAGTGTGCCTCTTATGAGGACCGCGCTATGACGGGTAGAAATTAGTACAGTAAAAATTAATTTCAAATCATACAAATGTATCTAAAATACTAATTATTCCAACTGAAAACCCACTCTCCAGTACATTGCGAAATTATATCTCGCGGATACAACCAGCGGTACAGCCCCTCTAAAAGTTTCAGACGACAAGATAAACTACCGCATCAACCCCCCCTCGTTTGAGCAATATTTTAACAACCTTACCTCTCTCTTCTGCATTGTGTAAGGATGAATTTCTCCTCGTAAGTGAACAGGCGAGAAGGCTCCAATCTATATTAGTCTCACAGCACTCTACCACCCGCTCTTCTGTTCAATGAATCGATTCTTCCATCCTAGAATATTAATTGTACAGTATAAATAATAGAAAGGTGATTAGTTAAGGTATTTTTTGCAAATGGTGAAACCAATCGGTTCTTCATGTTGCAATAATGCCAATAACGCACAGAAACAGTTTGAATTGAGGATTTTAAAATGACTCGGGCACTCCATACTTCTTATCCAGTTACATGCCTGTAACTTATTTCCAAAAAAAAGTTTCATTATTAATTTAGAAATTTCAGCGAGGGTGACAAATGCATTCATACACGCGGCTAACTTTTAATTTTAAAACAAACGCATTGCGGTCCATGTTAAAGTTACAGGGATACAAAAAATTCATTTAAGAATTATTTACAGTCCTGCTTTGTAGCTATTTTGCCCATACTACTATTTCTATCCTACGTCGTTTATATTTTATCTAGCATATTGTACTTTTAGCGATGCCTGCTAGGGCCGATGTATTATAAGTGTCACTAGGACCAGCCGCAGGACTATTCCCCAGGGATTTTTGTTTTTTTTTGTAGATATGGCAGAAATAGTCAACGGAATCTACTGCCTATAAAATACCTAGCCGCATTGGACACTGAAGTAAAAAAATCAACATTTTTATTTCAGCCTACTCAATTTTTCTACCCTATGCAAAACGTATATATCTTTTTAATCCTGTCGCTAACGCCGCCTGTCTGCTTTTTATCCCTTGAATTTTAAACGCAATCCATATTTGCCGTTTTGGGGGATTTTGAGAAGTAAGTCTATTCGCAATTCGATAGTGATCATATACCTATTTATCACATTTCCGAATTGTCTCAAGCCACGTGTATACTGACAAATTCCTTTATTTTCTAATTCTTTTTGAACACTATCCGGTGACCAATAAGGGCAACGATTCCACCGTGATGCCACGTAGCCCACTTAGCCCGACAGAATACAGAACAAGATCGGTATCCCGATCTACTTTGTGTAAGATTTATTCATCTGTCAGCATCACCCCAAATCCGACTACAAATACCCCAAATACGAGCGGCACTCCAATTTCGCTTCATGGAACAATAAAGTAACGAAAAGTGTACCTTTAATTTCGGGTTCAGTTTCAAATACTACACGTGTTAATTTAGGTTCAGGCAGAGGTCAAATTTCAGATATTCCGCGTATGCACACATCGTCAACTTTCAGTAATTTATTTTGCAGATTCTCCTACGGGTGACACTGTTTGCAGACCTACTTCTAAGGCTCCGCTACGCTCACGCTGCAAATCTGTCCGTCGATTGGCTGATCGCGCTGGGGTTGCTAAGACTTCTTCTACAGGTGTGGATGTAAGGAAGATGTCCAGTTGGCTCTACAAGGCAACTTGCAATTTGTCCGAATCTATTTTGGCCATTTACAGAGTTCCAAATACAAGAACTGCTCTAAAAACAAAAAAACTGCTGTACTGTCAGGAGTGCAAACACAGCTTCGAGAGCCATTCACAATTCCAAGGCTGGAAAAAATCATTTAAGTTTAATTTAATTTAAAATAAAATATAGTTAAATACAGTCTGGATATTCGATCTTGTTCTGTGTAAACTGAACGATCAAATTAGTTGTGATTCTTGCTTGAAAATTGAACAAAATTGAATTAAAAAAGAAATCGTAACAAATCGAAAAAGAGTTTACACAGGGATCGAAAAAATTATAGCAAAAATATTAGAGGCCACCCACAAAAAGATAAACGTGCACTAGTACGAATAAAACCACAAAAATTTGCGTTATTTCAAAGCAGTAAACCATCTTTAATTTGCACTTGCAAAAGGTTGTATTAATATAGTTTTTGGTCAAGATAGTAGACAGACCACAGAATTGCAACAGTCTCTAGTAGATTGCGGCAAAAGTTATATTGAAAATAGTTAAATCTCTGTTAATGAATTTAGGGTTCGATTGATTGAGGAATTTCCTAGATATATTCTTTTTGGGGCAGACTCTGATCAGTCCCTCGATTATTCGCAAGTTGATTGTATTTCTCGCAGAACGCAATATGCCAACTGTCAGCCATAAATCTGCTGTCCTTTCAAAGACGTTTGCGTCAACTACTCTCCGCAATTGTGACCTCAGCAAAGCGTTAAACCAAATGGATGTATATTTCAACTCTCTTGCGTCACCAATTGGATCGTCGATTAGACCCCCCGCAAACCCCATACGTTCCGCTCCAGTGTCCAACCAACCTCCGGCGCCATCAGAAGACAAGGTCTCACACTACATGTCCATGCGATTCAGGGGAGAAAGTAGGAAATTTCCTGGTAGCCTAGCTGAATGTTGGAATGAGTTATTAGCTGAATACAAGTATGCCTGCCGGGATTATATGCTCAATGACGAACAAAAGGTCAAGCATATCCATCATCTCCTTACATTAAATGCCAAAAGGTTCTACATAACGAATGTGGAAGGCGTGTATGAGCAGTATTTTCAAGCTCTAAAGGCACTGCAAAGTAACTGTAACTCAGTCTCGAGGCAAAACATAATTGCCACGTATCTTTGAAACATTAGTGTCAGTCAATATATTTCTCCCATTTGTACTGTAAATGATGCTATCAAGAAAGTTCACGTGGAAATATCCAAGTTAACTCCCCGAGCACCACCTCTATTGCTGTTCAGAAAGGCATAAGACTGAGTATCTTCAGTCCGCCGTTATTGGATTCTCTCGGGCTCGTGATCCTTAA
Source organism: Kappaphycus alvarezii (assembly GCA_002205965.3). Lineage (NCBI taxonomy): Eukaryota > Rhodophyta > Florideophyceae > Gigartinales > Solieriaceae > Kappaphycus > Kappaphycus alvarezii. The sequence goes on along the minus strand of NADL03000492.1, from coordinate 470,197 downwards.
AACAAAGCAATCTCTGATGACTTAAGTTTTCAATTATTTTATAGCTGGCTCATTTCTGTCTCTCAATTCGAGCAAGAGGAGAAAGTTAGAAGAATGAGGGATCAGAGGAACCCAAGTATGATATCAATCTCAGATGCAGACACTACACTATGTAGCCGCCTTGCTGACACAATGTGTACTGTACAACCTCAATACGGCCGTGACCCGCTTTCTACAAAATTCAATAGTGACGAGGTAACTCTAGAAGCGAAGATGCTTACAGCATGAGGAAAAACAAACCTCATGATGATAGAGCTTGTTGGGGTTATGGAAAAAAGGGCCGCATTCTTTCTCAATGTAGTCAGTCAATGTATGAAAATGTTGCTAGGAAGGTCCAGTACCATCAGATAACATCATTTAGAGATCTGGTTAAGGCCAAGAACCGTGTACATTTTGAGCTCTGTCAGGAACTGGATCATGATGATCAATCAGTAGATTAAGAAATACTGCCTGGTTATGATTTCTTCGGAGACGTCAACAGTGGCGATGACATAGAGGAATCTGAAAATAAAAGAATAGAAGACGATGATCTAATGTATGTCCCTAAACAGTTATTCTCTCAAAATACAGTTAAGGAACAATATTTTTTGGATGAAGAGGATCTATAACTAGGGGTACTCAAACAAGCCGAAGTACTCCTAGCCAAAGGCAAAATGTAAGGGAACCCGACAAGCTTCCCGTTTATAACGTAAAACTCGTCTTTTTTCCACTGAAGGAAAGAAAAATGGAGAATGAAAGCGTAGATATACATGAAATTTTAACTGTCAAAAGAAGAAAATTGATAAAACAATCCAATTCAGAGAAATTCGAGAAAGTGCGTATCGGCACTGGTGCTAAAAAAACAGTGATTGGAAAATCACAAGCAAAGGCATATTTTGACCTAGCTAGGATTAAGATAAAACTTAAGCACGTGATAATCGCTTACAAGTTTGCTGTTGTAATCTTTCCAAATATTTCACTGATTCCATTTCGTGTTCCATCACCTGATGGTGCTTTTATCCCGCTATACGTCGATGCAGTTGATTCCATTATTCCTTTTTTGAATCTGCCAGAAGTTTTAGATAAATTTAGATTTGTTGCCGACAACATTGAAAACCTACTTATGTCCAAAACACATGGATGGACTATACCAAACACACTCAAATACAATCATCTTGACGTCGTGTGGGATTTTCCTGAAATTTTTCACAAATTCTAAGTAAAGGCCCCTCAATTTGAACTTTTCCATCCATTTGCCTCAAAGCAATAAAATATGATTAGCAGAGCTAGATGAGAGGAAGCAACTCCCGAGACGAGAGATTTGATTTCGGCGAATATCCAAAAAATGCCGCACATATCATTACTTGGAACCGAAACCCAGATAATTCCAGGTTATTACACAAAATAAAATCATATTCAATCAAAAGCTAGCTTAATCAAGTTTTAGGTCTTGATAATATGGTTCTTGACAAAAATCCTGTAATTCATATCTTGGATACGTAAACCCATTTCGGTAATGCTTTTTTCTTTAGCAGCCAAAGTACGGTATCAATTTGGAACCCATTTCGTAAGTGCTTGGCTACAATTTACACCAGATTTTCTGATAGAATGAAAGTGGAACAGTGTAATCAATTCGTTTTCAACATGTGTGAAGATTTGATTAAATCAAATGGAATCAAATTCAGCCTATTTGCAGTTGAAAGCCATAAATTTATTGGATCCGGTGAACTTTACCATGATCCGCTACGCCGTATTTATAACTATATTTGCCGTTTGGAGCCTGCTGTTGAAATAGAAGTCGCTCTACGTCTCGCTGTTAAGGCTATGAACGATACTATGAACCTAGAAAGACTGGTTACATCACTACTCGTCTTTGGGTTTTTGACGAGGTTTCTGGCCATGAATAGCGAACTTTTGAATCAAGTGACCCGAATGAGATCGCTCCAGGGGGCAAGAGCTGAGAAGTAAAATATCACTTTAGAAGGCAGACTCAGAACCGCTCTGAATTATCAGCTTACAAATACAGCTCACCATGAAATTAACATTGGAATAAATGCTCCATTCTATCGTCAAAATTCCAAATCTAATTGCCCAAAACCCTACAAAATCACGAAAATTATTAATGGACAAGTATTTTTTGACATAAATGGCGAATAAGTGCAACACTAAGGTCCTCAAATAAAGCCATATTTCCATGATCAAGTTTAAACACCATTCGAAGCTTTTCATTCATTAATTAAAAGGGTATACTCTAAAAATCTTCAATTACTTGACGTCAATCTCAATGAGTTTTTACACCCATGAGATCCCAGATCCAATTCAGCTGAATTTCTAAATGCTGAACAGAAACAAAGAGAAGGACTCCATGAGACGAATACCTGTAAAATAGTTGTTAGAGAAGACATATCAAAGAATTCTAATATCCTGTCTGGAAGATTCGTTCCGTAAATAAAAAAAATATGAACCATGGCAAACAGATTTACAAAACACAGTTTGTAGTACAAGGTAATAGGGACAAAGAGCAGAACTTTCCCGTAAATGAAACCAAGACTATACGCCCACATTCCACACGCTTGTTGGTTCTATTTCTGTAATACACGATTTCAGGGTTTAGTCTCAAGATGTTAAGCAGGCGTATTTACAGTCAGCTCAAATTCTGACGTGCAAAGCTTACCTTAAACCAAAAAAAGCTTTATATTGCTTGAGAACCACTTACTAGAGATAATGAAACCTTTTTGCGGATTATCCGATCCTGGAGACTATTGGAATCGCACTATGAACTCACACATGAAGGAAGATATTGGTATTACACCAAACGATGGAGATCTGGCACTCCTCTCAAAGCAAACAGATGAATTACTTCAGAGATTAGTTAAAAATGTGTGTAAGATTCTCTACTTTGTGGCAGTATTGAATTCTTTAAGTTTTCCCAAAAAATTCTTGATAAATTTGAATCGAGGGAGAGGAAGTTAGATGAAACTGTATTTGCAGATACCGTAATAAATAGAACTGATCGTGGATTTGAGTTGAGTCAGGAAAAATATATTAGGAAGCTACGAATTCTGCTGATAGACTCCTCTTTTTCCCAATTAAGATCTTTTAGGCATAGATTGGCTTGCTTAGCACATAAATAGCCTGAAATATGCTGTGACGTGAATATGGCCACGCAAATGAATGAAACCAAATTCTCAGTGGAAATTATAAAGCAGTTGAATCAAGGTATATAGCATGTGCAGAATAGCCCTATTTCTTCGCTTAATTTTTACAAAATGGACAAAATATATCTACTAGGCTGAAAATGTATTCTGACTCCTCATTTTCAAACGAAGACTATAATACTCCCCAACTTGCATAGGTTGTTCTTTCACAGACAAAAGCTGGAGTTGCAATGTGCTGAGTTGCTCCAGTCAAAAATGTCGCAGAGTAACTAGATATGTAGTAGGCTCCGAAGTTTCCGCTTTCGCTGGTGCTTTCGATATTGGCTAAATTATTTAGCACGACCTTGAATCCTTGCCTGGAATCAAAAATTTCCTTTTCAATGCTCATAGAGTCCAAAAGTTTATTCGATGTTATCACCAGGTGTTCCTATACTTTGAAAAGAATGCCTCATGATTGATATTAGTTCTGTAAGAAATGTATGCGCAAATGGGGAAATACCAAAACTTGGATTTGCACAGACTGCGGACAACCCCGCGGAAGCCTCCACGAAGATCGCAAATTGTGATGCACTGAAATAAATATTCAAAACAAGTAAACGCGAATTACCTGTTCAGGTAAGTATAATTCGTTACTAAAGATGGAGAAAAAATAGTTCAGGGTAAATAAAAGGAGTTTTAAGGTTAAAGATATACACAAAACTTACCCATGTATTACTCAAAGTCCTGTAGAGTAGCTATGTTGCCCTTACTACTATTTTCATCCTACGTCGTCAATATTCTATCTATCCCATTATTCTTTAGCGATGCCTGTTAGAACCGTTGCACGGTAATTTTCATTAGAATCGGCCGCAGGACTATCCGAAAGGGATTTTAGCTAGTCGTTAGTTGGTAGAGATATTCAACGGCATCTGCTGCCTATTGTTGAAAGAACATAAATTAGTCGTCTGAAAGTCGCCTGAGCCATATTACCTCTCGAATTGCGAACGATATAGCAACATATACCGCTTCTAGAGTTGATTGAGCAACTGCAGTCTGTTTCATACTGTGCCACGATATGGCATCGCCAGCGTAAGTAGACACAAATCCGCTTGCACCCTGTCTATCTTCGCGATCTATCGCAAAATCATTATTAGAAGTTCCTTCAAGAAACACAGCATCATCGAAGTGATAAATTATACATGTATTCCTTGTACTGTGTAGGTATTTGAGATTTTTCGTTGCAAACAGCCAGTGTCGACTACCATAGTGTTGCATGAGGGATACTGTACTAAAAGTACGCGAAAAAAAATGTGCGCAGGGTATTATTATACTTTCTATGTAGGGCCCTGTAGCATTGTGTTCTGAAGAGGAGTAGAAACACGGCCGGCTTGTTTAAATCCAAACTGTTTTGAAAGGCGGAGAGTCATAGGTTCATTATGAACTTGAAGAGTTCTGCCGTCAGCGCTGCGCTCGATATCAATGCCCAAGAATTTATTCGCTAATTCTATAAAATTGACCTAGAAAGGCGCTGGACGACGTAGTACATACTCAGTCACCCTAACGACGACGTATTCAACATCTCAGATGACCGTGGAGAGAATAGCACCAGGTGAGAACCTTTGGGTTGCTGTAATATTTCTTGTTGACCTTATAGGCTCTGGGGTATAGTGGGTTACAAGCTATAGATCGTCTGCGTATTCAGATAAGTATCCAAAATGTCTTCATCATCTTCACCAGGATTGATACCGACTTCAACATCTTCATTCTTCACTGTTCCTGTATTAAGATCCATTTCCAAATCTTCTTTCTTCTGTGCTTCTTTCTTCTGTGCTTCTTCGACATCTTAAGCATTGGAAATCTCCGATAAGTCCACCTGTCCTGCATCTTGTGATGTGATTGGTGGTTCCCATCCAGTCACAGATTCGTTTAATGTCACGTACTTTGAATCAATCATCTTCTTTTGATGGGGAACGAAGTTCTTGTAAAACTTGCCTCGGTCGTATCCACGAAAAATTCCTTTCGCAGTGCGATTTTTGTACTTTGCGCTCTGCTTGCGGTGCTCTGTAGTAATATAGACGTAACATTTTCATCCAAATGCACATAGATGTGATATTTACCGATTCATGCCCGTATACACTTCAAAAAGAGTCACTTCTGGTTCGCTATCTCTTCGAAAAAAAGCTCTATTCCCGATTTAGTTCGCAGTGTTTACTGCCTCTGCCCATAACTGCCTGCTGTATGAGGTGCCTTGGATTGTCCTGAACAATGTACGTACTTTCTCGTTAAGAGTCCTGTCTAGTCTCTCAGAGTTTCCACTCGACTCCGGACTGTAGCTAAGAGTGAGATTGATACAAATAATTCTCTGTTTGAGCCATTCTGTGTACTCTTCACGAATGTATTCTACTATGTTATCAAATCCAGTCCTATTTAGCTTGCATGCGGTCTGGTTTGCGAAGAGAGCGAGCATCTCTTCCAAGCTCTCTCCCACTTGAGTCCTGTCTCTGAAAAACCTGATGGCCAAAATTCATCCCTTTTCACCATAGAGTGATACAAAATTTCTTGACCGAGACATACCTTCCAGATTCATTGGTCCAAAGACATCAGAATGGACCAGCTCTATAATTTTAGTTATGTTTGACTTTGTGATTGGTAATAGAGGTTCCCGTGTTTCTTTTCCTTCTGCACATGGCTCACAGTGGCCGATGATTGTCAAATAAATCTTTGGAACTTCATGAACGATTCGCTTCAGTGTCTTCCGTTGGTAATCAAGGCTAGTATGATCAAGTCTTCGGTGCCAGAGTCTGATCAGCTCCTCATTACCGCGAGCCATCAGCATTGCCTGAATATTGTGAGCAGTACGGTAGACTTCCGCTTCATAGAGTCCTTCAGAGAGTTCTTGGCCAACTTTGGGTATTTGCATAGAGTCCTGTGTCAAAATAAGAGGTATTACATCTCGATCGTCGACTGACATGAATAATGCCATGATTCCCCTCTTTTGAACTGCACTGACTGATATGAGGTTGCACATAATGCATAGAACCCATAGTAAATTATGCATGTGCATTTGTACGCCTTTCGTCTTCACCACGTACCCAGAATTGCACTCAGCCCTCACCTGTGACAGAGATCTTCATATCGGCACCTACGGATATAATACTCGTCATAGACGAAATAATTGCACCAATAAAGTACTCTTTTTCATTGTTCATGTGCTTAAATGCACCTGAATTTAAATACCAATTGTTCTCTTGACCTGTGTTAAGCGCGTGCGGATCGGAACGGATTTTTTTGTCGCCATCATCTACCGACTTTTAATTTACTGTACTACCTCTCCTTGTCCGAAATTCTTTTAGTTCTGGTCCTTCCTCGCCCTCCCTGACCTTTGCTTATTCTTACCGCGGTCCTCCCCAAAATCACTGCCATTTTATCTAGATATTTTTATGCTGTATCTACCTCTCTATATCGATCCCGAATCAATTTTTTTTCCTTTTCGCTTACCTCCTCCTCCAAATTCATTTTTTGAGAAAAGGGCGCAAATTCACTACTACAAACTCCCTTGTAGATTTATTTTACCTATTCCAAATCTATAGAATGCGCCCTCGGGAGCCTATTTAAACCTCTTTATTCCAAGTTTTAAACGTCCCCGATCATTGTAGTCACCACTACTCTCCCCCTACCCACTGAAAACACAATCAATTGCCTACCACTCCCCAAAGCAGACCAAAATGGACAACCTTTGCCCCTCCGAGGTCATTTCCACAAATCGCAACCCCCGCCCTGCAAACCCCATTCCCCTACTCCCTTCCGGACCTACTGACCGTAATGACTACCAACGCCGACAAACCAAAAAGAAGGTGATCTAATTCGTGCGCCGCTTTTTCGTCGAGGATGAGGCGGAGGAGGTAGGTGAGGGGCAGGAGTGGGAAGTCGAGGAGGGAGCCGGGGAGACTTTCGAGGAGTGGGTAGCCCCGGAATTGGTCTACGAGGTTGACGAGGAGGATGATGAAGAGGAGGACGACGAGGTTGACGAGGAGGAGGATGAAGAGGAGGACGACGAGGTTGACAAGGAGGATGATGAAGAGGAGGACGATGAGGTTGACGAGGATGATGATTAAGAGGAGGACGAAGAAGATGACGAGGAGGATGAGGGGGAGGGAGACATGGGAAGTGTTGGATTGGTGGGGCCGGGGCTGAACGGTATGGACCAAGTGGTCCCGACGCTGGATCCAGATGATGGCTTCTTTAGTGTTTAGATATCTCCCAGGAGGAAATAGAGAGTTATGACCCGTTCGCAGATATTTGTGGGGACTGCTTGGGCACCATGGATATTTTGGAGGAGTTGTTTGGGTCTGATCTAGAGAATGGGAAATAAGAGGACCAGATCGATTGTTGGTTTCTTAAGTATCTTTTGTTTAAAATACATCATCCACAAAAAGTGTTTTTATGCATTTCCTGGTATCTTCTGTAGTTTTTCTCGGACTTTAGGGGTAGCTAAAAGTCTATATAAGCTGAGTAAAATGCTTCCTCATGGAGAGGTGAAGAAAGTTGGCAGACAATTCCAAGTCAAGTATGGAGTAGTAGGAAGTTTAGAGTCAACTTCAGACCCAAGAAAAATTTTTCCTACGCTGGTCGCAGAGCATCAGTTGTAGACCCTGCTCCTTTTATACTTGCTTGTAGCCCTCTCAACTTTCTTCCTAATCCGCTCCTTTTTGCTCGTTCAACTATACCACGGTAGCACTTTTTGTCGCTTGAAACACATCCTACATGGGGTAATTGGTTCTGAGTATCCCTTCTCCCGATGATTTACCCCTATCAACCTGTTCGAAAGTTTTGGTTAGCAAAAAATGCAACTTCGTGAAGGTTCTCGTGCGCACAGCTTTGTACTCTAGCATACGTGAGTTCAATCACATCAATTGTTGAATGACTATCTTCGCCAATGTGTAGCATATGAAGGCCTGCTACGCCATGAGATTCCTCTCTGTGATCGTGCACCTTCTTTTTCTCACGATTCCTCTTCATGCCCTTTTACTTTCTGCTTTGAGGATTGTCCCAACATTTTTTTTCATATGACCTTTCCTGTTCCGAGAAAACATTTCGGGCACGAATGGTTAATTTTTTTGCACCTAAAGAACTGTAGTATTTCCCCCTACGAAGGTAGGGTTTCTTTCTTCATTTGCTAACTACCCCTCTCTATAAACTCACAGCCGTCATTTCAAATTCCTTTGTGGGACCTCTACGTATCACCCTCACGTTGTCTGCATCGGACACAGGGTGCCCAATAACACCAAGTTTCATGTCGAGAACTGCTAATCTGTTAAGTGATCTAGAGCACTCTCAGTTGCGTCCATCCTAATTTCCTAATAACGTTCCAAGAGAGCGTCTATTATGCCTTCTGACGCCATTTCGAAATTTTCTTTTAGCTTGCTCTATCCTTCCTATAAATCTCTCGTCTTCATCACTCTAGCCGCACAAGATTTGTGGACGGAAAGCAAGACACAGGTTATTGCTGTGTCACATCGGAGGGCGTATGTTCTGCTTTCCACTTCATTATCTGGCCTCAACACTTCTCCACTCACGATAACCCAGACGCCTTTTGAGCGAGGGATGAGTTCCATTTTGTGGGACCACATAAAATAATTGTCTGCGTTAAGCAGTGGAATGCGAAGAAGAGCACCTAAGAATAGATTGTTCAACATCGCAATCTCCAATGGTGGAGATATAAACGAAATAGGAACGTAAAAGCGTCATATTTCGTGGCGCCGAAGCGTATAGAGGCCCTATAGCCTGCTGAAATTACGTAAAGCTGGATGTACCTCGGGTTTCTGCCCTCCTGGTTGTTTTAACTTCGTCCGCAGGTATCAATTAATACCTCTGTTCTCAGACAAAATTTTGCTTTTCTGTCTAAGATGTTTGTATATCTTCGACGTGCAGTACGACTAGAACGCAAAGACGTGGAACAAATTGCTTATAGTACTTTCAATCTATAGCTGCATCAATGCACGTCGTGAATCACGGTTTTCTCGATGATGCTTTGCGCTCCACTCCGGACGATAATTACTTTCTACACCTGTAAAAGAACAAGCCGTCTTGAGCACTGAAGTGAAACCAACATCAACAATTTTATTTGAAGCTACTCAACTTGTCTACCCTAAGCAAAAACGTTGGCGGTTTTTTTCTGGCTCGCAGCTAACGCCGCCTGTCTGATTTTTACCCCTTGAGTTTTCGCGACAGTCCAGTCTGCCGGGTAACTGATATTCGACTTCTTTCTGATGGTATTAATGTTTTCGGCACCCTGGGAGCCGAGGTTGCCACTTTTCCCTGCCGTTTTTTACGTTCGCTGCCTCCCGTCGCGACGCCACTCTCATTAGGAGCTACAACTCCTCAGTTCGCGCTTTAGTTTCTGCTTGCACAGGTTGCAAGAGCGTCAGGTTCTTACCAGACTTTTTTCTGATTAGTTTCTCTGTTACTCCCCTCTGCATATTTTCCTATATTCTTTCTCCAAATCCCGTATTGATTACAAACATATCTACTCGTTTTGCCTATTCTGTAATACCGTACTGTGCAGCACTGTGTGGGCGTAAAATCTTTTCGAGTTCTAAGGCATAGAAGTATGCGGAGAGTATAAATAGATCAACTGCGCAGGTAGGCGGCAGGTGGCAAACATTCGCGCCTACATCACTTGGAGGCGAAACGCAAACCTAGTAACAAAGTCGCCAAGTTCTGGCTGAGGATAGGAACTACGGGAAGTAGCGAAGGAAGCGAGGCATCAGAAAAACCTCTGGCCCTCGTCACCCAAGGCGCTATAGATACTAACTCGATGGGGGAAAGAAGTATATCGTGCTAGTGGCAGTAATCGCCGTAATGACTATGTCTCTCGCGCTCGGCGAGTGTCGTGGCAGCGCCTGCGATATCTGTGCTTGTCGAGATGTGGCGGCGAGCAGAAGGATAGGCAATGATACTGTAATATGTAAGCACTGTGCAATGTTGTGCTGTACGCAGGGGACATTCAGTGTGTGTGTCTGGAATCTTTACAGGATGTGGAAAAAGCATGTCGGAGAACATGCTGAGGGGGATGACAGAGAAACTAACATGAGAAGGGGGATGAAAAGAGACATTCAGTACGAGGGAAAGTCTGGATCAAAACGATTTTTTTGCCCGTCTGGTTACTTTACTTTATGGTTACTGTTACTGTTACTGCAAATTCAGTGCCCCCAACGAGAATTTCAATTAGAGTATAGTACAGTAAGGGCTACTGTACTGTACCATATTGTATCACTGGCGCCTGTACGCATATTGTACCACTAGCGTCTGTACGCAGTAAGGTACTCCACACACAAATCCTCACGAGATGCAGTTGAAAGTTTCCACGCCTCAGTCTCGTACGGCGATCGCTAGCCGTCAAGGCAAGTTCACTCGGATACACGTCAAGAACAATCCAGCTCCATATCATCGACGCCGGCGTCGAATCATTGCCAACACTTCCATTTTAGATCGTTCCTCCCCCTCCTCCACCGTGCACTCATTACTGACCTTCCATATCGATCTAATCCTTCACTCCAACACAACACCCCCTCCAGTCACCAGTCACCTCTCCAAACGATCCACCATGTTGACTGAATTCAATCTAACCCTCTCTGCACATCCCACAAATCCCAACAAACTAACCAGCTACAACGTCCCCTATCTTCATACGGGATTCACAGAACAAGTTTCGGATACCGTTTTCACCCCTCCCCATGACGCCAACTTAGATCATCAATTCCACAACATTGTTGATAGGGGTAAATCGTCGGGAGAAGAGATATTCAGAACAAACTACCCCAAGAAGGAGGTGTTGCAAGCGACAAAAGTGCTGCCGTGGTATGGTTAAACGAATAAAAAGGAGTGTATACGGAAGAGAGTTGAGAGTTCTACAAGCAAGTATGGAAGGGGCAGGGTCTACCACTGATGCTCTGTGAGCAGCATAGGAAAAAGGTTTCTTGGGTCTGAAGTTGACTCTCAACTCCCTACTACTCAGGACTTGGCTTGAAGTTGTCTGCCAACTTGCTTGAACTCCACAAGAGGAAGCAGTTTACTCAGCCTATATAGACTTTTTGGGTATCCCTAAAGTCTCAAAGAAACATACTAAGAACCATAAAATGCATCAAATGGAATCGTGTGAACGAGAATGACTAACTGCAGAAACTAACAGGATAAATATCTAGATTTTTTCCTTAATATCTTAGTCCTCTATATCAGAGCCGAACAGTTCCCCCAAAATATCCATTCCGCCCAGTTAGTCCACATAAATATCCGCGAACGGCTTAGAATTCTCCATTGCCTCCTGCGAAATATTTAAACCACTGAGGACGCCCCCAGCCAGTTCCAGAATCGGGAACACCTGGTCCATATTTTCCGGTCCCTTATATAAAGTTTTCAACCCTCACAATCCGTAGCACCAATACAGTACCTATATGCCCTATTGGCACCGCTACAGTACGGCGCAAAGCCCCCCTCTAAAAATAATTGAGAACAAAACTGTAACTACAGTGACAGCGCAGCCAGCGCAGCATACCAGCGCAGCCGGCGCAGAGTGCCAGCGCAGCCAGCACAGAATGCCAAATAATATCTACAACTTTCATTATATCAATTTTCATCACCAGCCTCAATTACCCTACTCAATCTTTTCTCCGTGCCGTTTGTCAAATTCTTCACTCCCGATACAACTGCCTACAGCATGCTCCGGCCTCGTCGTATCCTCTCGCCCAGATTCGCCTCCGTCTTCAAACTTTGCTTGATCAACATCGCAAAGTGATCCTCACCTCCTGTTCCACCAATCATATCTCACTCGATGACGAAGGTTTCGCCGCTTTTCACATTGTGTATAATTGGTTCGGAAAACGTATACCGGCCCTACCCCTCTTCTGCAATCCGATCCCACACTCACCAGATTCCTCATGTGTGTACTTTTTCAACGCCACCATACCAGGTTGTGAAAGTTCCAATGGGAACGCTCCGGTATCATTGACCTTAAGGGTTCCAGATGATGTAATGAATGCGGCCCCACTCGTTTTCCAAAGGATTCTGTGGGCTGGTAAGGAGGCGGAGCCAAGGAATAACACCCGGTTCAGCTTGGAGGATGATTTGAGGTTAATCGCCGTTGTATCAGAGGGAATGGAAAGTTACCAGCAGTTTCTTTGCTTACACTTCGAGGCCATCGCCACATCCATGATAAATGCTGTTAACAAAGCACGGGCAGACAAGTTCCGCGTCGATGAGGTTCATCGCCGTCTGTATCAACTGCTCTGTTGTTATGAGCAAGTCTTGACAGATGGGCTGGACAACTCGATGACGGTTCAAGCCGAACATGACAAGTTTATGATGTTTGGCACGGTGTGGAGGGTTTTGAAGGGACGAAGGTTACTCTTTAGGGATAGTGGACTGGAGATGGCCTTCGCAGAGAGGAAGATGAAGAAAAAGGTTTTGGCATGGGAGCGGGATAACTTGCGCTGTATACGTAGCGTGCGTTCTAAAAGAACTCGACGTGAACTAACCGCAGGCCAAGCCGGGGAGGGGCAAGGATCTGTTCGAGTAACTAGGTCGAGGGCGGCCAAGCTTGTCTCCACTTGTGGTAAGCCTGTAGAGGACAGTGAAGTGCATGCCCGGTTGACGAGGTCAAGGTCGGCCTCGGCAGCTTCCTGTAGCGGGCATCAAGGGGAGAGGAATAAGTCCCTACCGATCGCGAAATCAAGGGCGGCCAATAGCTCTCGGAATCATTATCCTTGTACAAGGTAATTGTAGTACAGTACCGTAAGCACGGGGTTGGAAGATACTATCGATTATCCGTCAAGTGGTTTCTTGGAACACATGTACGAGGGGTAAGTGTCTCTACATTTAATTTATGAATACCCTCCGCACGCTTCTGTGCGACATTGTACAACCCATAAAGATTTAACACCAATACATTTAACGAGCTCAGGGGCAGTGCTGTTATAAGTCGGAAGTTACAACTCGTGACTTCCGGTGTGGAAAGTTGGGGGACATCAATTCAGCCTTGAGAGAGATCGGAAACCGCAGAAGGTAACGTCCGTACCTGGTTAGCGGAAATACCATTTAATTATTTCTTGATTAAATGAATGGCAGGGAAAACCAATGAATTCCAGTCATGATCAAATTAACCTTACAAGTTTTCCCCCTTACAAACGTGGTGGTAAATCTTTATTAGGTTATGGGCCTCAGTTCAACGCCGTCTCTTTTTCTGAATCCCGTAAGCCGCCGTGTATTGCTGCATTGTTTTTTGTCTGTCTCATTCTCTTGACTATGTCTACTCGTTCCGGTAAGCTATTTGAATAATTCCATTTCTTTGCACATCGAAGTGATTCTCTTTGCACCTTTTGGTTAGTCTAAAGACTCATAATCCTAAAAGCTGTTACTGACGATCACTTCCACTTTTGTGCCTGCTTTTGCGGGGTTGTGCTAGACTCGGAATTGGCCCTGGTGCCCCGAGTGCCCAGGGCTGCGACAGTTAGGACTTTGCCATCTGTGGGGAGGACAGTTGTGGAATCGATCGAAGTACTCGAGCCAGAAGGACCGCCGCCGAAGACGCTCGCGCTTCCCTCGTCTAGGGAAAGGTATAGGATCCCTCGTAAGTCAGTACCTCTGGATAAGCCAATAAAGAAAGTTCAACGCCTCTCGGCAAAGAAAGCTAAAGCCCTCGCCGATCGAGTTGCCAAGAAGGAACTAAAGGCTAAACGAAGAGTTCCGCCGAGGAACAAGAGGTACTGCAAGCTCTGTGATATTAGCTGCAATAGCGCACAGACATTCTACGATCACATCAATTCTAAGGGTCATAGGACTAGAGGAAAAACAAGAAAAAGACCCCTAGGTGTACTGCTTGTGATAGAGTGTTCGATTCCCACGAGGTTCTCAAGCGTCACGAGAACGGGAAGGAACACTTGAAAGTAGTTTTGTCCCAGAGAATTTAAAGAGATCCATTTGTTTGTTTGAAGCGACGTCTTTGGCCTTTGCTTTAGTCTAGAGTTTCGTGTGCTGTGTTCTTATAGAGGTGGGCTTGCCACTACAAGGGAATATCGGCCCGGCGGGATCGACAGAACATTAGATTAGCATAGAATAGAAAGTAAGAAGATCAAGGAGGAGGATCGATGAAGATCGAAAAGCTCACGGATACCAATTTCTACGTGTGGAAACAGAAGATTCAGCTCCTGTTGGCCCTTCGCGATGTGGAACAGTATATTACTGATGGCACCGTTCCTGAAGATGAACAATCTTCCACTTACAAGGCATGGAAGCAAGGGGATCGAAAGGCCCGGGCCATCATCGGCCTGTCGCTGTCCGATGATCACCTGGATCATGTGAGAGATGCTGTCACAGCCAAAGAAATGTGGGACGCCATCTTGGAAGTTTTTGAGCGCCACACATTACTAAATAAGCTGGCGGCCCGGAGAGACTTCTACACGGTCACCATGCTAGACAATGAGAAAGTTTTGCCATACATAGGACGTGTGCGACACCTAGCAGCTCGCTTAAAGTCAATGGGAGTCATCATTGATGACAAGGAAATGGCTATGGCAGTTCTCAATGGTCTTCCGCAGAGGTTTCAAAATCTCATTGTAGCGCTTGACGCTCTTGGATCCGAAGATAACACGTTCGGAGTAGAATATGTAAAAAGTCGCCTGCTCCAAGAGGAGCAACGTGCATCGATGAAGCTTACTAGAAGGCAGAATCCGCCAAGTTCTGCTCTTATTGGGCACATCCCTGAGGCAAGGCGTGTTTCGACTTTGACATGCACCAACTGTGGTCACAATGGACACTCCGCTGCCCGCTGCTGGGGAAAGGACATCAACGGAAGGCGACCACCGCCACCTGACCGGTTCCTACGTAGACAGTCACAGAAGCCTACTGCGATGATTGCTCAAGAGCAAGAAGATCTGGAAATTAATGAAGTCGAGTACATATGTCTGATGAACAAGGTAGATAACTCTGGTATCAACATAACCTCAAACACTTGGCTTATCGACTCTGGATGCTCCGCACACATGACATTTGACAAGAGACTGTTCTCCGACTACAGGGAGGTCTCAAACAGCCGCGTAGAAATGGGAACAAAAGCGTGTGCAGTAGTAGCTGGAGTCGGGACCGTCCCCATTACGCTTTTAGTGACGGAGTTCAAAAGTCATGCAAGCTCACCAATGTGCTGCACGTTCCAAGCTTTGCTTTTTCCCTAATCTGTACGTAAGATGGTCGATAATGGATTTGACGTTGAGTTCGTTCGTGACAAGTGCACTGTGAAGAGGAGTGACTGCATCGTGGCTACTGCCACAAGTCGAGGAGAGCTGTATGTGCTTGACACATGTAACGAGGTTCATTCGGCGCACAAAGCCTCTTTGAAGACATGGCATGAAAGATTGGCCCACGTTCACACTCAAGGAATATTGTCCATGGCTCGTAAGAACGTGGTAAGTGGACTTCATATCTCCTCTTCAGATATAACAAGAGACGCTAGCTCATCTTCTGACTGTGAATCTGTGACATGTGATGCGTGTGTGTTAGGAAAAGCAACTCGTGCTGTGATTCCTAAACAGCGCTCTGGAGGCAGGGCCAAACATTTGCTAGACTTGGTCCATTCGGACGTCTGCGGCCCACTCCAAGTACAGTCAGTAGGTGGTGCTAGATACTTTGTCACTTTTATCGATGACCACTCAAACTGGAGTGTTGTCTATCCGATGAAGAGTAAAGATGAAACGTTCCATTTTTATCAGAAGTTTGCCCAATATGCCTTCACACACACTGGTCAACGCGTGAAAGTGCTTCGATCTGATCGTGGAGGAGAGTATCTTTCTTCAGAGTTCCAATCCTTTCTATCGTCACAAGGAACTGTTCATCAAACGACCGCTGCATACACACCTGAACAGAATGGTGTGGCAGAACGGCTCAATCGTACCCTGATTGATCTCGTCAGGTCTATGCTGTCCCATATGAAGGTTCCGAAAGCTTTCTGGGCTGAAGCTCTGATAACGCAGTTTACGTTCGCAATCGTGTCACGACAAGAGCTTTGGGTGGTCTCGTTACTCCATTTCACCTATGGATGAAGAAAAAGCCCGATGTATCTCACCTACGTGTGTTTGGATGTCAATGCTGGTACAAGGTGCCTGGTAATGAGGTGCGTAAACTTGACGACCGCGCAACAACGGGAATGTTTGTTGGGTATCCGCCGGGAACTAAGGCCTACAAAATTTGGGATGACAATTTACATCGCATTGTTATTTCCAGGGATGTGCAGTTCGATGAGTCGAGACCAGGGGCTTGCTCTTACGATGAACATTTTTCCGATGATAATGACGTGGACGTTGACCCAGTGGAGGCGACCGATACTGACGAAATTGAGTCTGAAACATCTAATGGTGATAATGAACATGGCATTGAAACAGGGTCACCGGCGGAGGTTGAGAACTTTCAAAGTCAAGGTATTGAGCCCGACTCAACTAATGAGACTTTGCAACCAGAAGAAGTGAGTGGTGAGCAAGATGCTGGTCCCGGCGATGTGGAACCTCGCCGCTCCACTCGTTCACGACGCCCACCCCGACAGTGGTGGACAGGCCTGGTGGGAACCAGCTTACTCACACCTTCCTGTGGCGACATCAACATACCGAACTCCTTTAAAGAGGCGATGGGTGGACCACAACCACAGTTCTGGCAGAAAGCGATTGATAAGGAGCTAGAGTCCCAACGCAAAAACAAAACCTGGGCACTAGTTCCACGATCGGAAGGTGCCAATATTCTAACTTCTCGCTGGGTATTTACTGTAAAGGACATGCCGGACGATAACGGCACGTTGACTCAAAAGGGAAAAGGTCGCCTGGTTGTGCGGGGCTTTCAACAAATTGAGGGGATTGATTACTCAGAGACTTTTGCGCCGGTGATCAAATTTACAACGATTCGATTGTTGTTGGCGATTGTAGCCCACTTCGATTTAGAGCTTCATCAAATGGACGTGGTCACGGCCTTTCTGAACGGTGACTTAGAAGAGGATATTTATATGGAGCAGCCTGAAGGTATCGTTGACTCTTCCAGGCCCAATCATGTTTGCAAACTTCTCAAGGCTATCTATGGTCTTAAGCAAGCGAGTCGACAATGGCACAAAAAGATTGACGATTTCCTTATTCACACGCTTGGCTTCAAGACTACGAGAAGTGACGCCTGTCTATATACAAACATATCAGAAAAAGGCGTTATGCTGATTGCCCTATATGTGGATGACTTGCTTCTTGCGGGAAGTGACCTGAAAGCCGTGACCTGGATGAAAGGTGAACTGAACAAGAGATTTGAGATGAAAGATTTAGGCGAGGCCAAAAAGTGCATTGGGCTTGAAATAAGTAGAAAAAGGGTCCCTAGACGGATCTATATCTCGCAGACAGAGTATGCCAAGTCCATTTTGAAACGTTTTGGTATGGCCAGTTGCAATCCCGTGAGGACTCCGATGGAACAAGGATTACACCCTGAGATGTCAACTAGCCCGTATTGCGATGTACCATATCGACAGATCATTGGCTGCTTAATGTTTCTTATGGTAGGGTCACGTCCAGATCTTGCATATGTGGTGGGAAAACTGTCCCAACACTGTGAGAACCCTCGCGAGGACCACTGGCAAGCAGCCAAACGAGTTCTGAGATATATCAAAGGAACGCTCTCACTAGGTGTATTCTAGATGGAAATCTCCCAGTGCAAACTCTAGAGGGCTTCAGCGATGCAGACTGGGGTGGTTGCTTGGACTCGAGAAAGTCCACCAGTGGATATGTGTTCAAACTGTGTGGGGGAGCTATTAGTTGGTCATCTAGGAGACAAACGGTCGTTGCGAAATCCACATGCGAAGCGGAGTATATTGCACTGTGTGAGGCTTGCAAAGAGGCAGCTTGGCTCAGGTGCCTTCTTGCAGACGCATTGGGAAAGTCGAAAGACAGCACAGTTACAATCGGGTGTGATAATGCTGGTACAATAGCGTTTGCGGGTAACGAAGGAGTGAACAGGCGAAATAAGCACATTGACATATCATATCATTTTGTCCGAGATGCTGTGACTCGAAAGATTGTTTCACTGTTTCACGTACCTTCTACAGATATGCCAGCAGATATACTCACCAAGCCTCTTGGTCGCATTCAATTCATACAATGCATAAAATCTCTAGGCCTCGGAGAGCTGCACGATGCTTAGGTCATGTAATCGAGGGGGGTGTTGTTGATTTGGCAAGACGATCACATGACCCCACATCGGTGCCAAACCTCATAAGAGGCATGAGGCATGTTCCACGTGTACACATGCACACGTGTCGAATGAAGGGTGGCGCTAAGGCATTCCGGAAGAAATCCAAAGTTCCCAGGGACGAAAGTACGATTTTGAGAGATCAGCGATTTAGAGGGCAAAATGTTGTTTATGGGGTGATTTTACGTAGGGTAGGGTACTATAAGTGGATGATGAGTATACTGTATGAGAGATATGCTGAGGAAAGCTATGTACACGTGTACGTGGTGGCAGTTGTGTATGTGATGTACACGTGGTACAGCTAAGAGAAGAAACCTTTTTGTGCAGTGTTGTACACGTACTGTACTAGTGCCAAATGAGGAACTGTACTTCGCACTGTACATCGTAATATACCAAGTACTGTACTCTACTTATTGAGTTTGTACAGTAGGAATCAATTATGGCAATACTGTCATGACTGCTAGAAAGAGGTATTTGATTTTATATTATGTATGAGGATTCTAGTTATGATTAGGGTTTTATCCAGCTGCATCCAAAAATCAGTTATGTGATTCATCATACGTATGAGGTTTCTAGTTATGATTACGGTTTCCAGCTGCATCCAAAAATCAGTTATGTGATTCCATCATACGTATGTGGTTTCTAGTTATGATTGGTTTGTACAACTGCATCCAAAAATCAGTTATGTGATTCCATCATATGTATGAGGTTCGTAATTATGATGAAGATTGGACCGACTGCATCCAAAATCAGTTATGTGATTCTATTATACGTATGACGGATTGAGTCCGTTATTTTGGCACGAGGGAATTCGGTTCCGTCAAGTCTGTAAAATAATGTACTGTATTGATGCGTGCATTGGGCCAACCTATTTACACAAATTTGTCAACTTTTGAAGCAGTTCCAAAATTGCCCCTAATGACTGTTATCACCGGGCCAATATCTTGAAATCCGCTTAAATGGCTCAGTTTGTTGGATTCTGTTAATGTACGCAGTGAGTTAGAAAGTAGTTGTAGGTTGTACTTAAGGTCAGGATTTTAGAGTTCCGAGTAAATTCTGGGTAGCCAAGCCCGCAACTTCATCCGTCCAGCAAAGTACTTCACCCTGCCCGATTCCCATTAGGACTGTAGAAACCTGTCGCGCCTGCATTATTTGGAGACTAAATGCTTACAAACAGGGAAGAGATCACCTTTTATTCAAATGCAGTATGAGACCATACGGCCCCTGCTGGACCTAGTGGGACTCAACAGCGCTGAGTTTGCGCTGGTTGATCATAACGGCAGTACTGTGGTACAAATCTTTACGAGTGGTGCAGTATATCACGAAGAGTGCGGAGGGTATTCATAAATTGCTATGAATGCAGGCGGCGGGAGGAACCCTGTCGCGCCTGCATCACTTGGAGACTAAAAGCAAAGCGGGTAACGAAGTCGCGAAGCTCCTGTTGAGGGGGGGGAACAGCGACGGGAAGCACTGAAGGAAGCAAGGCGGCGAAAAAACCCTGGCCGTCTTCCCCCAAGGCGCCATAGATATCAATCCCGACAAGGGGGAGGAGGATATCGTTTTAGTCGCAGTAATCTCCGTAATGATGACGTTTGTCGCGCTCAGCGAGTGTCGCGGCAGCGCCTGCGGTAACCGTACTTGGCGAGATGTAGTGACCGGCAGTATAACGTTGCACGGAAGCTGACGGCTTTGTTTGGAGCGCGCAAAACTCCTTGACGACAGATTTTCCCCGCATCGCGACGGTCTAATTTGCGGTATCCTGGAGGAGCTGCAGATCGGATATGTCAATCTGCCCACTAACGTCAATTTCCAGAGGGTTCAGTTCAATGCCTTCAGACGGCATTTGGTGCCGTAGTAGATGAGCTTCTTCAGGGTGGCACATTCGAGCGCGGATATCCCGCCATCGGCAAGGTCTCGGTAGGGATGAGAGTAAAGGCGAACGATATTAACGTTAATTCCTTGCGAGGAGGGAGCGAAGAGGGGTGATAGCGGTAAATCCTCAGAAGAAGAGACACTAAGAACCAATTACTCCAAGAAGGAGGTGTTGCGAGCGACAAAAGTGCTACCTTGGTATAGTTCAGCGAACAAAAAGAGGTGGGTAAGGACGACAGTTGGGAGGGTTACAAGCAAGTATAGAAGGGGAAGGTTCTATCACTGATGCTCTGTGACCAGCGAAAGAAGAATGGTTTTTGGGTCTGAAGTTGACTCTCAGCTTCCTACTACTCGGGACTTGGCTTGAAGTTGTCTGCCAACTCTCTTTACCTATCCAATAGGAAGCAGTTTAATCAGGCTATATAGACTTTCTGGCAACTCTAAAGTCCCAAACAAACAAACCAAGTACCACAAAATGCATTAAAGCGAATCGGATGCACGAGAGAGACTAACAGAAGATATTTCCTCGAAGTAAGTATCTAGGTGCCATACCCATGCCCGCCACCCATCGGCCAGGGGTGGGAATTTATGTGGTCATTATATGGACCTTTCATAGTCACTCCTAGTATCACCCAGAAACTAAACGTACACTAACATCTATTAATGACAGCGTGTCTTTAAATTTAAAAATCGACCAATGAATTTACCACAGTCCCCTAAGTTAAAAATTATCTTGCAAATTCCGCTACTGTATTCGAATTTTGTCTTATTCTAGATTTTTTTGCGTGCAAGCGTAGTGCACATCAAGCGGGTCATCGATGGCGAGGTCCAGTTTTGTTCGTTGTTATGCTGGGGTTTGGTGGAGATCAGCCGCCAGGGATCGTTCTCGTGAGACAGACAGGCCAATAGCATCGTTGATAAGGTGGCGGAATAGAGTGTCTCGTACCCGATTGTGCCGCCTCACGGACCCTACCGCGCTATTACACACGGAGGCGTGGTGACCGGGTGCGGCAAGTATGGGGAGGTGCTGCGCGGGGCTTGTCCGTCAGAGATGAGAGCCGTCGAGTATATTGTTACCGAGCCTGACAACAATAGTGCGCCAGACTTCGGCCCCGATGTAATGGACCTTGCTGAAAAGCGGAAAGGTATAGAATGGAGCGGATGCGGCGGTCGAAGCAGCGGCAGTCAGGCGGTCACGGTGATGGGAAGATGATGCGGGTGTTTGGTGTTGCAGGCGATATAAGCTGTCAGTGTGAAGGTGTGCGGTTATTTCTTCCAGTCGGGACGTCCTAGAGACCAAGTTCTCCAGTTGGATGTCAGGAAGGAGGTTGATGAAGAGTACGAGAGGGTCATAAGATGGAGTGAGGAGGCGGACATTGCGGGGTGGGGTAGGGCCAAGATCCTGTTTTAACAGAGCTGGGCTCGTGAGGAGAGATAGCGTGTAGGTGCTGGTGTGAACTCGTTGGGTTTACATTAGCCGAAGCCACCCGAGCGGAATAGAAGTGTGACTTGGGTCCTCCCTGTGTCTATTTGGCGGTGATATATATTCTTTCGAATTCTCTTCGAGTCCCCTCGTCAAAGTACTTGCCAAGGGAAGCGGTGAAATGCGGCGGGGTACTGCAAAAAAGCTACATAAGCCGACTAGAGGATGACCAACAGCGAGGAATCTGAAAACTGTGGATGTCTAAGCTATAAGCAATCGCCTAATTATGTGGCAAATAAGTTTGCATGGCAACTTTTTTACATGGCAATCATTCGCTCCCCGCATTTGGTAATCTATCCTTCATCAATTGCGTATTAGCTAACTCTATAACAGATGACCATTGCCTATTGCCTGTCATGTGGAGACAAGCATTCTGCTGTTGAAAGAATTACTAATATTTATTTACTCTCCTGCTCCCTCCTTAATTTCTATCTCGTACTGTGCTACCTTATTTTATAGCTTTGCGGTACTATTTAAGCTCTTACAGCAGCCTCTGAAAGTAAATGAACCAACAAAATTGCAAAAAACCAACAAGGCCACTTGCTCACAACAGCTATCGCCTCACAGCAGCCATTCAGGCCGCGAAGTCTCTTCTCCCGCTCGAACTAGCCCTTTCTCTCAGCCTCCGCCCGCAGCTTTTTTAGTTGGTCGTTACACATGATAAAAGATACCCTGAACGATCTGATGGTGTTGAGGTTATCGTCAAGGAGGTGGAGGCATCCTGCGCGACCGTCAAACGGGATATCGAGCGTAGTAATGGCCTTCGCAGTCTTGAAGTCGCACGGGATTGCAGCGGGGAAGTGGGTCCTGGTACGGGGCGTTTGGCCACCATGCGGGAGTCTTGTGACGGGAAAGTTGATGTTGAACCCGGAGGCCGGTCCACTGTCGGAGAAAAACCAGAGTATACAGCGAGCGTATTCCAGTGGCACGATGAGTTTTCCATCATCTGCTTACCAGCCGATAAGGGGCAGGTGGGGAAAGGTATTGCGGAGTTCGAAGAGCAGCTGTTGCAGCGCGAGGACGAACAGGAGCATACCTAAGGGGTCCCCTCGTTAGGTTCCAGTGCGGTTGTGCATGATTTGGCGGCCAAACGTGAGTCACAAGTCAGCTCCGTAAAGAACTTGCACGCAGCGGAAGTCCTTGGGCAGCCATTTGATTATTCTGGCGAGAGTGATGCGAGGTTCGATGGAGTTGAAGGAATTCTTGTTAGAGTTGATAGGGATAAATCATTGGGAGAAGAGATACTCAGAACCAATTACTCCAAGAAAGAGGTGTTGCAAGCGAAAAAAGTGCTATCGTGGAATAGTTGAGCAACCAGAAAGAGGTGGGTAAGGACGACAGTTGGGAGGGTTACAAGCAAGTATAGAAGGGGAAGGTTCTACCACTGATGCTCTGTGACCAGCGAAAGAAGAATGATTTTTGGGTCTGAAGTTGACTCTCAACTTCCTACTACTCGGGACTTGGCTTGAGGTTTTCTGCCAAATTTCTTGACCTATCCAAGAGGAAGCAGTTTAATCAGGTTATATAGACTTTTTATTGCCCCTAAATTCCGAACAAAACGATTAAAAATACCAGAAAATGCATAAAAACAATTTATGTGGATGATATACTCTACGCAAATGATACTTGAGAAACGAAAAATCGATCCAGACTTCTCATTTCCCATCCCCTAGATCAAAACCAAACAACTCCCCCAAAATACCTATGCTACCCAAGCAGTAACCACAAATATCTGCGAACGGCTTACAATTCTCTATTTCCTCCTTGGAGACATCTAAAGCACGGGGGATGCCCCCATGCGGTTCCAGCGTCGGGACTACCTCGTCCATACTTTACAGCCCCCGTCCCACCATTCCAATACTTTCCATTTCTCCCTCCCCCTCATGCTTCCCGTCCTCCTCTTCATCCTCCCTATCCTCCTCCTTATCCTTTCCGTCCTCCTCCTCATTCTCGTAAAACAATTCCGGCCGCTCATTCCTCAAAAGTCTCCCCGGCTCCACCCTCGCCCTTCTTTTCCTGCCTGTCACTTACCTCTGCCGCCTCATCCTCGATGAACAAGCGATGAGTTAAATTGATCACCTTCTTCTTCGTTTGCCAGCGGAGAGATTCATCGTGGTCAATGGAGCCGAAAGAGAATAGGGGGTGGCGCTTAGGGGGGGAGGGTGGCGAGTTTTGGAAATGACGCTGGAGGGGCCTAGGTTGTTCATTTTGGTGTAATTGAAGGATTGGCAGGTAATCGGGGGTGTTTCGAATGAGTAAGGGTAGAGGGCTAGTCTGTAAGATGATCTAGAATGATCGTAGAATGATCGAGGAAGTTCGAAACTTGGAATAAAGGGTAAAAAAGGCTCCAGAGGGCACATTATATAGATTTGAAATAGATAAAATAAATCTAAAAGGGAGTTTGTAGTAGTACATATGCGCCTTTTTCCCAAAAAATGAATTTTGAGAAGGAGGTGGGCTGAAGGGAAAAAGAACTTGATTGGGCATGGATTCAGAGGGGTGGGTATAGTATTAGAATATATAGATGAAATTGGAGTGAATTTTGGAGAGGACCACAGAAAGGATAAAGAAGGATAGGGAAGGAGGCGTATTCTCCCAGGAAGTTGCTTAACTGAGGGAGGGCGAGGAAGTACCAGAACTAAAAGAAATTTTCGACAAGAGAAGGTACTGCAGTAAATCAGAAGTCGGTAGATGAGGACAACAAACAAAACTTTCAATTTCGATTCGCGCGAGCCTGACGAGAGGGGGGAGGAATTAGGGTGTTTTACTGATTAGGGATGCAGGACAGCTATTTTCCGAAGGCTACTGTAGAGGGTTCAGGTCTATGTATTTGAGATTCTGGAAATGAGGCCAAGTCATGAGGTGCTACCTCACAGGGCTAGTGTGGGGCCAGCTGTAAGGGATGCTGCGTTGGACGAAACAGCCACCGCAGCGTGTCTTTGTATAGGACAGATCGTACCCGCCCGAAGGTCTCTATGGCTCGTATGGTTACGTGCCAAGCCACGTCTGTGAGCACCGCGAATGCGTCCGGATGCCACCAGCTGAGAGTGGATATCATCACTGGGATGAGTCGGGATCTAACAGACGTGGTGGTGAAGTCTTGATACCTTCTAAACTTTGACGATTTCGCGGCCTTCAGAGATGTAAAGGGGTTGAAGCAACGGGCCCTTGTATTGGAGGGAGCAAGTGGATTGACAAATGTAACGTCGGAAAAGTATGTACCTCAGGTGCTCCCTATATCCTTGATCTCTGGCCGTGTGCTGCAGGGGGGGCGGCTAATTGCAGCTCACCTAGGGAAGCGAGGATGGCGATGACATAGCGAAAGCGGGGTTTGTTGCGAAAGGAATGGATGAGGGCTTGAGCCGCACAGGAGTCGTCAAGTTGCGAGAGGAAGCGTTGGGCTGATCTGCTGTCGCAGACGTCGACGCTGCCATCCAGAAGGGAGGAGAACTTGACCAAAAAGTCGAAGGGGGCGTGCATGAGGGAGACCAGAGCAGAATAGCTGGAAGCAGCTGCTTTGGCGGACGGCATGGTTGGGGGGATCAGGGAGTTGCGGTAGGCGCGTACGTGAGGGTGGGAGTGCGGAGGTGTGGCGGCGGAAGGCCCTGATTGGATCGAGCTGGTACGGTAATCGAGATCAATAGAGGATAATTGGCCACCGGCGTGGGCTGGAAGGGAAAAAAATCAACCGTGAAGAAAAAAATCAACAGCGGAAAAATTAACAGCAAAGGAAAATGGGGAAAACTGAGAGTGGGGGGAGGGAAATGAGGGTGGAGGTCTGCCGGGCAGGCGAGAGCTGCGAGAATGCGGCAAGGCTGCTCCTCGACGGGGGGCGAGCGCGGGCCGGAGCGGGATGGGGAAGGAGGAAGGCGAAGATGGAGATCAAGATGTGGGCTGCGGACGGTAAAGAAACAAACAAAAGAGGTTGCACGTGAAAATAAAAGTATTTTGTTTCTCATGATGTATTCATTGGACATTACGCTAAGTTGCCTATCCGAGGATACTCTGATATACAAGTCAGCTGTCTGTGATGATATGCTTGCATTCAGAGAAACATGAATGCAATAGTAAATTACGCTGTAGGTATACACTTTTTGAGTCGATTGCGGTTGTCTGGAAAACCACGGGATAGGTCGGAAATATCTTCCAACGGTAAAACACCCAAACGTTTTTCCATAGTAATTTGTACGTGGCTGAATGACCAACAGTGACATATAGTTTATGGTGCCAACACTGTCGGCTTACCCACGAACATGTTAGGTTTGTCAATGCCGACGGTATAAAAACATATAATTAGGCTTCCAAAAGGCGATAACAGTACTATAGAAGAATAATCGACAATTCAGGAAAGAGGTCGACAAACTCCGATGGGCGTCTGCAGCTGCTTCGTATATTCTCATCTCCTTAATAGGAGTAGGGAGCAAGGTCTTTGAAAACTTGCTAGATGATAAGCTAGAAGCTAAGAATGCCGCAGCCGCGATGTCCTTCACGGAGGTGAGTCCGATCCCAAGAGATGGATATTTCTTGTCCTTGGGTTTGACCGGCAGCTGGAGTTCTCTGAGTACTTCCGACTCCAGTACTCCCCCTGCCATTTTTCGAACACAGTCCTCCATCATCCTTTTGAACTCTTCCGCTCCTTCTCCGGTGCAAGGCGGGTGGCACTACGCGCAACAATAGCTTACTTTGCAAACGCCAAAACAGTTACGCAGTAGCTGGAACGCTACTTGCCTATTCTCAAGGTCAGCAATGGTCTCGAGGAATGGTCTGAGAGAGAATACATGGTTCGTAAAGGACCTTGTGGTGCATATCTTAGTACCGACGGGGGCGTTCAGGACGGAAGTACCCTCGCTGTACTCTTGCTTAATCCTGTCTGGGTAGAGACTCTGTACTGACCCTGGAGGGGGCTGTAGGCCATCAGACGGTGTACTTCGGCAGCGACAAGTGCATTACTCGGCTTTCAGCATCCACAGAGCGAAGTAATCCGATGGCTTTGACGAGTTGGTCGTGGCGCCCGATAATGTACCTGCCATCGTGGTACCACTGTGAAAATGGACCAAATATTTTAATCTCTATCCCGGTGTCCTACAGTGATGCTGAATTGTGGAGCAATATTTTTATTGAGGCCCAGAATTTATATTTATTATGAATCATCAAGGAATAATTTTCTCTATTTTACACTGGCACTATTTTATG
This sequence comes from Kappaphycus alvarezii, assembly GCA_002205965.3. Classification (NCBI taxonomy): domain Eukaryota; phylum Rhodophyta; class Florideophyceae; order Gigartinales; family Solieriaceae; genus Kappaphycus; species Kappaphycus alvarezii. Next base: position 443,239 of record NADL03000492.1, on the reverse strand, counting down.
CTGAATTCAGTGTGAAATAATTTTTATGTCCTACAGTTTGGTTTTTTATACAGGCTATAATTACTACATTTATGCTACCAACAAATTATTATCTGGATGATTGCTTACCTGGAAAATACTGCAATAATTATTGCTGAGCCTAAATTATGTCTACCAAAATTATTGAACGGCTCACCTGATTTTTGTAGCAGGTTCACCCTGGTGTAGAGTATAAGTAGTCTAGGTTGTTAGAAATATTTTTACATCCTCGGGCTATCGAAATATTCCCCTCGATCAGATATATTAAATTTGGTTTTCTATTCATTATTCATTCTAAGTCCGATTGTGGCATTTATTTATTTATTCAAGTTGGAACTATTTATATTATTTGGATCTACCTATCCCAATTATTTTGCAGTTATGGGCCCAGATCGCCCCGAAATTCCTTCAAGGCCGAAATTTTCATGGGATCTTCGCACGGCTCCTTGGACGGATGGTAAAGGACCTCAAGAAAAATATTTTGATGCTGTTCAAAATGGAAATCTGTTCATGATTTATTACCAGCATCAAATTCTAATAAGGTTCCTAAGGCAGTACAAGGTCTTGTCTTACAATCACAATTATTTGGACGAGCTCTTGATATTTGTAAGAAAATTCCAGACACAGAAATTCAGTCTGAAAATGGTGCATTAGCGATTGCTAACGCTATTCATAAGGTGGATCCTCTATCATCTATATCAGATACATTTCAAAAATTCTTAGATCTATTGCACACTACTCGTGGTGATAGTGAGTCTTTCAAAAATTTTGAATCACGGTTTGATGCTCAAATTGCCCGATTTCATTCATCTACTGGTACTTCGAAATTACCTGAAGCACTGGTATCATTTTTGCTCCTGGCTAATTCCAAAATTGATTCAAACCAGCGAGTATCTATTTTGGCTGCTGCTTCTCCGAAGCATGAAGAAGCCGATTTGGAAAAAGGAAAAATCCTAGAATTAATCAAATATTCAGAAATATCATCTATTATTCGTGCATGTGATAAACCAAAAAATACAAATCAAATATATGGAAATGCTCAAAAATATATCTCTTCAAGTCAATCAAATATTTCATACGGAGAAAAGAAAAATTTCAAGAAAAATAATAAGCAAAGATTATCTCCTGAAGACTTTGCTGCGCTCAAGGCAAAATCAACTTGTGACCGATGTGGAGAAATTGGCCATTGGGCCTATGAAAAAGATAAATGCAAGAGTGCTAAAAATTATCATAAAGGTTCATCATCTAGAATGGGAAATGCAGAAAATATCAAAGACAAAAATGATTCTGGTTCTGTAACATTTCATATGGTAAAAACGGTGCTTGATTCTCCGTCAAATACGTTATACCCAGGTCCGTTACTTGATGATGGAGCACCGTATAGTGGAATGGGTATTGTTGAATTACGAGCACTTTCGAAATTTATTTTACCGAAATGGAATGGAATTCTTGATGAACTTCCTGAATGTATCAAGGACACGCCCTTCTGGCAATACGGAAATGGCGACCACTCAAGCGAAAAAAGAAAAATGATCGGTTCAATATTTTTATCAGCTATTTCAGACAATGGAAATCAGGTTAAAATAAGGCATCTAATAATCAGTGGATCATCTCAATGGGTTATTGGAAGAAATATCACAAGAAAATCAAATATTATTCATATGACGGACAATCGCATCGAGTTCGAGTCCGCAAATAATTCAATCGATTCTATAACATTGGTGGATCATGGTCATCATTGTTATGTACCCGGAAATATATTTATACAATCATCCGAACCTATTGAAAACTCATTTCTATCAGCAATTTGTTCCAACAATATCAATACATCAAAAATATATCTTGGGCTGAAAAGAAGAAATAATTAATAAGGTTCACAAACATGTATGTGGTCACTCAAATTATGATATAAAACTATTGTTACAAAGAAATTTTATATGGGACGATGAATGCAAAAAATATTTATCAAGCATAATTGACTCCTGCAAATTTTGTGATGTCACAAAAAAACCATCTCATCCTCGTGCAGTATCTTTAAGCTCTATATCTCGCGGATTTAATGAATTGGTTTGTGTGGATCATTTTTTTGTGGAAAACTTGGATATTTTTCACATTATGGACTCGGTTACCAGGTATTCAACTGGTTCAATAGTGCCCTCTTTAAGGATGGAAAATTGCATTGATTGTATTGAGACTCTCTGGTTAACACCATTTTGGGACCCTAACATTTAATGGGAGATCAGGCGTTTGACAATGATAATTTTAGAAGCTATCTTGAGGAAAGAGGAATTTCGTTTTGTCCTATTGGTTCCCGCCGCCATAACAAAAATTATATTGAGTCAAAACATAAAATATTGAGAGACATTTATATCCGTTTAAAAATATCCGATTCTTCTGCAAGTAATACGGTTCGTATTGCTCGAATGTTTCAAATATCGAATGATTTATATGGAAATGATGTTGTTTCTTCATACGAGCTTGCCACTGGTCACACTCGACCCATCGATAATTCTGGTCCTCGAAGTCTACCAAATGATTTAAGAGAAGCTCATAATGAGCTAATAGCCAAGAGGAAATTAAATCTTATTCTAAAATCAAAGTCTGTGACCGATATTCCAATTAATGTTGGCGATATTGTGGAAATTTTTATTCATCTACCAAATCAGAAAAAGGATCTTGGTCATCGCCCAAACCAGTATTGAAATTCGACAAAAAATCTCTTATCGTCACAGTACCTGGATCCAATGGAAAATTTATACATGCTGCAATTGAAGATGTCCGACATTCCGTTTCATCTAATGAACTAGCATACCAAATTCAAAAGGCAAATGATTTATTGAATCAGTCTATTGAATATTCTGTGGAAGATATTTCTGATGAAACAAATATTACCGAAGTGAAGAATGTGGGCGAAAACAATTTTGACGATCATTCTGATGATGGTAATTTTAACAAATATGAATACTGATGTCGAAAAATATAATGAATCAGAAATGATGGAAATTTATCAGAATCTAAAAACATATTATCTCTCGAACATGTTCCGATTGAATCTGAACTTAGTTCCCTGCACCCTGAAAATTTAATTCATATCCCTATTGATGAAAACGATGGAATTGATGCGCATGAAATTGAGTTGTTACCTGGAACGGAATTGAAATCATCTGAACAAAAAGATCTGAGTTTTTATCATAAAAGGTTTGGATCTAAAGAATTTTTACTTCATCAAGCATCTGGACTTCCATCTCATATTATTTCAAATGCGTACAATACGGAAGAAAATAATTTTCTCACTACCTGTTCAAAAATTCATGTTTCAAAAATTCCTCCCGACTCGAATGTAATATCCAGTCACGTTTTATACAAAATAAAAATTTTGGATGATGGAAAATATTATTGCAAGGCTCGAATTGCTCCGCATGGAAATGAGGACAAGGAGAAAAATAATTTGAGAACTGATTCGGAATCTTGTTCTCCGATGGCAATTAGAATTCTCTTATCAATTGCTACAATTTTTAAATGGAATTTATCAAAGGTTGATGTGAAGTCTGCATTTTTACAATCTGGATCAGCATTACGAGATGTTTATGTGAGACCTCCTCGGGAATGCTCCGAAAAATCCTTCTATTGGTTATTACTGTCTGCTTCATATGGGTTAGTCAACGCGAATGCAAAATGGCAAATACACTCTGATAATACTTTCTTTGACCTCGGATTGAAATCAGTCGTTTATATACCCCAATTATTTTTCATGAGTTTAAAAGGATCATTAATTCTGCTTGTTGTTAAATTGGTCGATGATATACTTATTACTGGACAAAAAAAATTAAGAAGCAATTTATCCAAGATCTTGGGAAAGTATATAAGCTTGGTACAATCGTACATAGTCCTGGATCTTTTTATTTCAATGGAGTTAAAATCATGCAGTTTGATGACTATAAAATTAATGTCTCAGCTGATGAAAGCTAAATGGACTGGAACCCCATTCAATATCAAGAAATCGTCGAAAACAACCTGATGAAGAAATGAACTCATTTGAAAACTTTGCTTTTAATTCGTTAAACGGATCAATTGTCTATTTGGGTATGGTTGCATCTCCAGTGTCTGCCTTTACAGCAAGTTATTTACAACAGAAAAGGTCAAATCCATTGGTTCGTGATTTATCTATCCAATCTTCTATGCTTCGGAATTTAAAATCTTTTGGTTCTACAAGCACGTATCGGCGCCCGGAAGTTTCTGGAAATTTCAATTTATCAGTTGTTGTTTTTTCTGATGCAGGAAAACCAGCCGGATCGACAAATGCGCAACTTGGATGTATTGGTGGGTTGCTAATTGGCTCCTTAAATTGTAATTCAATATTTCATACAATTTATTGGCATTCACATCTATCTCGGCGTCCTGTTAAATCTATTGCATCTGGTGAAATATTGGCTGCTGGTGAAGCTATCGAGGAAGGAAAAATTATTGCAGCAGCATACAGTACACTTCTAAATATCAATATTCCTCTTCATGTTGCTGTTGATTCAAAAGATCTATTCAGCTCTCTATCTACTTGTCGTGTGCCTGGAGATAAATCTATTAGAGCGGATGTTCAATTAATTCGATATAATTTCGAAACGAACAAAATCAAGAAAATGCTATGGATACCTGGTTCAATTAATCCTCCGACCCGGCTCACAAAAAAGGACAGTCCTGTATCTGACATGCTCAATCTCCTTTTATTTGATGGATCTATACATATGGATATGAGTAATATTTTATCTCGAGATTCATCTCAGTCAACAGGATAAATTTAGTTCAATATTTCAAAGGGGCAGTAGTGTGAAAATTGACCAAATATTAATCTCTATCCCGGTGTCCTACAGTGATGCTGAATTGTGGAGCAATATTTTTATTGAGGCCCAGAATTTATATTTATTATGAATCAGCAAGGAATAATTTTCTCTATTTTACACTGGCACTATTTTATGCTGAATTCAGTGTGAAATAATTTTTATGTCCTACAGTTGGGTTTTTATTATACAGGCTATAATTACTACATTTATGCTACCAACAAATTATTATCTGGATGATTGCTTACCTGGAAAATACTGCAATAATTATTGCTGAGCCTAAATTATGTCTACCAAAATTATTGAACGGCTCACCTGATTTTTGTAGCAGGTTCACCCTGGTGTAGAGTATAAGTAGTCTAGGTTGTTAGAAATATTTTTTACATCCTCGGGCTATCGAAATATTCCCCTCGATCAGATATTATTAAATTTGGTTTTCTATTCATTATTCATTCTAAGTCCGATTGTGGCATTTATTTATTTATTTATTCAAGTTGGAACTATTTATTATTATTTTGATCTACCTATCCCAATTACTTTGCAACCACAGTTGAAGTAACATCTTTGCCAAATCTCTGTTCTCCCCTTCCTCTGAACCGAAGAGTTGTTGTATTTGAGGATAAAAGGGTGCAGCACCAGGTCGAAGAGGAGGCATCCAAGTTTGTCTCCCTGTTGGGTCCCGCAGACGCTTCTTATGGTGTGACTACCTATCAACAGGAATGCGGGCTCGTTTGCATAGCAATATGAGACCCAAGGCTCTAACTCTGGGAATAGCTGTCCCATCTCGGTCAGAAAAGCGGATCTGCTGCTCATATTAAAAGCGTTCTTGAGATCGACCGTCAATAGCCCATATGCTGGGTCACAGCTGAACTCATGAACGACTCTTCGGATTCCATGCAACACTGTGTCGGTACCCGACTTTGTGCGGATACCCACTTGGAGATGTTGGATGTAGTCTGCCGCCTTCTGGAACATTCGCTTCATCAAGCAGCTACCGACCATTCTGCGCAGCACCTCCCCAACGGCGATTGGCCTAGGCGACATGCCCTTCTTCGCCAACGGGGTTAGTGGAGCACCAGCGATCCAAGGAGCGAGAATGGCTGGTGCTTTCCCAGTTGCTAAAACATGAACAAGTCTTGTAAGAGCTGCCAAAAAGCCGGAATTCCCCGATGAGGATGGATATCTTAGCAATTCTACCAGGTGGCAAGGCTTTAGACCTGAGCCTCCGGGAGAAGATCCTGGTGTAAATGCCCCGATAGCGCCAAGTACTTCGTCTTCAGTAATCTATCGGAAACTGTAGTTGGTATAAAATGTTCCACTGCCTAGAGTTGTTTCATCAGGAGCCTGCTAGGGATGTTTATCGATGAGGGCATCGATTACATCACTGGTAGCTATAGCACGCCCAGCGAGCGCAAAGCTTGTGCAGCCTTTCCGTACGCACCATCTTTGTCCAGCTTTGTAGCCCTTTTTATATTGACCTGTTGCTGGCCCGAAGTGGAACGAGCTGGTGCCGTGCGGTTTTTGGTCTGGTCGAGTGCGTACGCTAATAGTGTTCTGAAGTTCCCCGCGTTCCATAAATCTATTCTTTCCCTCATTTTGTCCGTAATAGAGTGTCATCGGTATTCACTGGAGCAGGAATCTGATGAGTGTGATAGGGGTAAATCGTAGGAATAAGAAATACTTAGATCCGAGTACCCCGAGAAGGAGGTGTTCCAAGCGACAGAAGTGCTACCGTAGTATAGTTGAGCGAACAAAATGGAGTGGATATAGAAGACAGTTGAGGGGGCTTCAAGCAAGTATGGGTGGGGAAGGGTCTACCACTGATGCTCTGTGACCAGCGTAAGGAAAATGTTTCTTGGGTCTGAAGTTGACTCTCAACTTCCTACTTGTCACGACTTGACTTTAAGTTGTCTGCCAACTTGCTTGACCTCCACAAGAGGAAGCAGTTTACTCGGCTTACATAGACTTTTTGCTACGCCTAAATTCTCAAACACACATACTGATAACCATAAAATGCATCAAATGGAATCTTGTGAACGAGAAAGACTAACAGCAGATACTATCAGGATAAATATCTAGATTATTTCCTTAGTATTCTAGTCCTCCAGATCAGAGCCAAAAAAGCTTCCGAAATATCCATGCGACCCAAGCAGCCCCCGGAAATATCCGCGAACAGCTTACAATTTTTTCTTTCCTCCTGGGAAATATCTAAACCACTGAAGATGCCCTCATCCGGTTCCAGAATCGGAACCACCTGGTCCATATTTCCCAGCCCCCTACCCCGCATTCCAACACTTTCCATGTCTCCTTCCCGTCATCCTCCTCTTCATCCTCCTCTTCATCCTTGTCAAAAGAGTCAAAGATAACGATTACTCTCTGTGATTCCACTTCGTTCTCCACCGCAGCTCCCCCAACGTTGTACACTAGTGGATCCCACGGGTCCACCCAGTCCTTCTCTTCATCCTACTCTTGCTATACCTCTTCTACCCAACCTTTCTCTGCCTCTTCTGTCTCTTCCGTCTCTTCCGCCTCTTCGAAGCAATGCCGGCGGACCCACTCCCGAACGCGTTCCTGGTCTGTTCTCCTACAGTAGTCGCCATAATCCGTTGGTCCACTGGCCATCAGGGCCAGCGCGTTGAGAAGACGGCAGCCTCGGGATGACTTGGTGATGGTGAGGAACGGCAGAAAGTTGGTCATGTTGCGGGCAAAAAGGGGTCACCCGATGGAGTAGTTGATGGCAGGGGGTTTTCTTCAAGGACGTCGATTTCGAAATTTAAATAGGGAGATATCTTCGAAACAGTATATATATACTGTACTGTGTCGACGTTGCTCGGAAAGGAGGGATAAGGATAGGTTACGCTTGGCCTAGGTAGGCAGGAAGGAATAATGGAACTTTCAAGCATTTCATGGTACCGCATCAAAGGTTCGACGACGCTACGACAGACTCCAACGCCCCTCACCTCTCCTTTGATGGATTCCCCTCCTCCGATATTTCCCGTTTCCTTTTTGCTTTCGAGAACGTCGTTATGCGCGTAAAGACGGACAACGAGAAGGCCCTCCAGATTATGTGCCATCTGGAGGGGGCAGATTTCGAATTTACTATGAGTCGTTTGCGCAGGATGGGTCCCTCACTGAAGAATACGAGAAGTATGATATCGTCAAGAAGAAGCTCCTTACCGAGTTTGCCAAGAAGGATAAGCCGGAAGAGAAAGTCCACGAAGCAATTGAAGCACGACTGGACACTAGAGACATAGGAGGGTCTTTGACGCGAATGGATGGCCTCTACAAGAGAAAAGGCATCAACGAGACGGCTTCCTTCGGTTTACTTCGGAAGGCAGTGGCGGAACACCCGGAGTTGGCTCAATTTGTCATGTATCAAGCGCTGTTGGACTACAAGGAACTTCAGAATAAAAGACTTTCAGTTAGGAGACAAAGCGTTTTTTGCCAACAAGAAGACGGCTCAAGCGCCTTTGGTCGCTCCGAGGAGGATTCTTCAGAGGCCTAACGATCACGCTGTCAAGCCAAAACAGCTGGAGGAAAAGGTAGACCAGCTAGCGGGACAGTTTTCGGAATTTTACCTCTTCGTGAAGAATCAGTGTGAGAAGGGAGGACCTGTCGCCATAGTCAATGATGACTTTAAGTGCAGTTTCTGTGGGCAAAGGGGCCATAGAGCCACGCAATGCCAGCGGAACTCTCACAGCCACACTTGGTGTTCTTTCTGTGGAAAGAGAGGTCACTCAGAGGCAACGTGCTGGTCCAAGGGACAGCAAGATGGAGACCGTCGTGTATTAATTGCCAAAGCAAGGTCGGAGTCGAGAGAAGAACTTAAACTGGGGGAAAAGAATGACGTGAGCCCGTTTTCGTCGTCCAGGAGGCTCACAAGGGCGATGTGTTGGCCGCGGCAAAGAGGAAAGCCGACGGCCAAGCCCTTTCGAAGCAACGTAGGGACAATTTTATTGACATAGACGCGCTGATGAATAACGCCCCTCTCGTTCGCCCACAGATGGTCGTGTTGGAGCCAAGGATGAAGAAAACTAAGAAAAGGAAGACCAAGAAAGCATCTGGAGCCCTCCACGGCCAGGTAAGGAAGTATAATGTGGTCGTGGAAATGGCTTCGGTCTCGTCGGGAATGAATTTCGGGCAGCTTCTCCGGGGAAACGCGGATGAAGCAAGGAAGAAGTTGAAGCGTCTGGTTTCCAAGATTGTCACAGTGACTCAGGCGTCCATGACAAGTCACCCCGAAGTCTCTCGTCGGTTGAATGTCGTGGCCGTGACGGCTCATGGAATGGAGACGCACGCCCTGCCGGACACGGTAAAGTTCCAAACCTGATGTCCTGGGACTTTTCCGAGAAGCAGGCACTTGCTCCGATGGCAAAGGATCTTCAGATCACCGTCGCTGATGTAACGGTTGCTGAAGTTATTAGGTGTGTACAGAATGTTCCATTCTCCTTTGGAACCCTGGAAGTGCCTCTGGGCTTGTTGGTGGTACGAAACGCGCCATTTGACACTATTATTGCAAGTCCGGCATTGGAATCCATGCAGGAAAATCTGGACAACGGGCGGCAGCAGGTCACCCTTGCGGTTGAAAGGAAGAAGGCACTTTTACCGCTACTTGGTGACCCCCCAGTGACTGACGGGATGCGGACTGACAGTGAGTATTTCACATCCCTTGGAGAGTCTGATTGAGAGCAATTTCCGGCTTCGTCCTCATCAGAGTCAGGCGGCAGAGATGGTGAGTCGCACACGGAGCATGAATTGGTGCTGGAAACCTTAAAAAAGGAACCATATGAGCCCGATCTAGATGGTCTGATGTTGGAGGAGGGGTCCACCGAGGAGGACGAGGAATCGGATCACGCCGTGTTTCTCTTCTCTAAGGTGAAGCATCTCAAGAAGGAGAACCAGAAGAAGTTGGTGAATGCGCTTAAAGAGACGGAAGTGATAGCGTGGGACATACATGATCTGGAGCCGGCTCGGGTGCCGGTGATAAATTCTTTCGAGTTAACGAATCAGACTCCGATACATTCGAAAGCAGGCCGAATGGCACCGAAGCATAACCAAGTAGTAATTAAAGAAGTTAATGAATTATTGGGAGCAGGAATTATCATGCCGTCGGTCCGCCTGGTCCTTTCCGGTAGTGATCGCCACAAAGAAAGGCGGAAGGCCCCGGTTCTGGGTTGATTACCGTCAGTTGAACCGGGTGATGAAGTCAGGCCGCTGGACGCTACCAAAAATAGAAGAAATCTTCGACAAACTCTCTGGCGCAGAGTTCTTCACGACATTGGATCTTTACACAGGATACTGGTAGGTTAGAATGTCCGAACCGTGCAAGGAAAAGACGAATTTTGTATCTAGATATGGAACGAACAAGATCGAGATGATGCCGTTTTGACTCATGAATGCTCCAGCAACGTTTCAAAGGATGATGGACGAGGTTCTTCGCGGGTTACCGTTTGCCATGGTTTACATGGACGATGTGTTAGTATTCTCGAAGACATTGGAGGAACACATACCCCACTGCAAGTGTTCAGGAGGATCCAAGAAGCGAAATTGAAGCTGAAGGTAACCAAATGCAGCTTTTCTCAGTCTGAAGTGAAGCTGTTCGGTCACATTGTTAATTCTAGTGGTGTGAAGGTTGATCCGAACAATATTAAGGATATCGTGGAGGACCATGTGCCGGAAAATGTGACTGAACTGAAACTTTTTCTCGGGCTGGGCGGGATCCTATCAACGCTTTATACGGAATTTCGCGGATAGCTCAGCAATGCTGGACGCTGCAACCTCCGTTAAGAAGATATTTGAGTGGGCCACAGGAATGCAGGAGGCTTTCGAGTACTTGAAAGAGAAGCTGACGACGCCTCCAGTACTCTCGTTCCCGGATTTAGACTCCCCTTTCGTGGTGGAGACGAATGCTTCGTCGACCGCCTCAGGAGTGGTTCCCTCTCAGAAGAAAAGAAGATAGAAAAGTACATCCGGTGCAGTTCGCATCTCGGACAATGACAGAGCAAGAACTTTTTTACACTACGATCGAACGGGAAGCTCTTGCTGTAGTGTTCGCTCTCAAGAAATTTCGTGTGTATCTGTTCTCTGACAGGTCGTTCGTGGTATGTACGGACCATCAGGCCCTTCAGATGGCTTTCAAGAAGAAATATGTGCGTGGGAGGTTGGCGAGGTGGATGAATTTGATTGCAGAGCACGACTTTGAAATTAAGTACAGGCCTAGAAGGCCAATGGAGCGGCTCATTTTCTCTCTCGGAGAGTCGGGTAATTTGAGGCTCCAAGGGAAGAAAAGACACGAATGGACTTGTAGCGACGATCCAGTGGGATAACCCGAAATTATCTGGATTAGAGCCGGACCTCCTGGACATAACGAGGTTTCTGGTCCTGGAGAGGGCTCAGGAGACGGATCCAAAGAAGAAGACCACCATCCGCAGGAAAGCGAAGAGATTCATGATTTGGAACGAAACCCTGTTACGACGGAATAAAAATGGATTGCGCGTTGTTCCACCGATCGGGCAGGGTGTCGAAATACTGACAACGTTCCACGATTATATCAGTTATTGAGATGCTGTTTCTACAAAAAAGTTCGTGAGGGACCGTTTCTGGTGGTCCGGGGTGTACCAGGACGTGACGGAACACGTCAAGGAATGCGCGGGCTGTCAACACGCTCAAATGCTACTGAATTATCATACGAGCCTTAAGGCACCCGTTACTGGGTTGTTTGAAAAGTTTTTAGTGGACTTTGCGAGCCCTTTCAATCCATCTCGGAAGGAAAAGAGGTTTTCTTTGATTGCAGTGGAGCACATGACGGGCTGGGCGAAAGCTCGGGCAACGGAGAGCTCCACCTTCGATGTTGTTATCGAGTTCGTCGAGAAGGAAATCACCGAGCCGTTCGGGCCCCCGTGGAGGATAGTTTCTGACAATGCCACCGCTTTCATGGCTGCCTCTGTCCAGGAGTTTATGAAGAAGCACGGGATCGATTGGAAGGCCGACCTCCCGTACGCCCCTATGGCAAATGGAAGGGCCGAGAAGATAGTGTGGATTGTAAAGCACGCAATTAAGAGTTCAGTTGTGCAAAGCGGCGGCGAACGGCGCGATCGCTGGGATGTCAACTCGCCATTCTGATTAATGTATGGGATCGAGCCGAGGATGATTGCAAGAGACGCGGTAGCCCTTCCCGGCAAATCTACCCCAAGTCACCGCCTCTTCGAGATTTTGGGAGGCTAGCGTGAGGGCTACTGTAGTGGAAAGGTTGCGCGCTTCGCGAAAGGCTAAGGGGGAGATTAAACAGCTCGAGCCTGGAGACGAAGTGCTAGTGGAGCATGGAGCAGCGTTCGGTAGAGCTCGGAAGTGGCCGTTGTTTGAGTCATTTTACTACGGAATGTGGCGAGAAATCAGGGCTGACCATCCACGCTACGAGTTGGCCTCGTCAACTGGTCGAGTGACCAGAAAGGCCATCCGCTCGCGCCGGCTGGTGGAGTATACTAGGTCAGGAATGAGACTCTTTTAAAAGGGGAAACACAGGAAATTGGGTCACTGCCAAGGAGCTACGGTTGAAGCACAAGTAGTAAAGTTATTAGTAAAAAAAGGAAATCGGACGTTATGGGAGGAAAAGCTAAGGCGAAATTGGTGAGGGATGGAAGCCGAGATATGGGAAGAGTCCAGTCCAGCCGTATGTTCGGCAGGGGGTTTCGAGCCCGTCAGCAAGTATGAAGGAGTGATTCAGGAAGCCGATGCGGGGGCGGGGTGAATAAGGGAACGAGAGGAACAAGAGGATCGAAAAAGGAGTTAAATAAGGATTAGTGAATTGATCGTAGGCAATTAGATCGAGAGCCGATCAAAGGTGGGCTGCTCGGGCCTGGACAGCAAGGAGGACGAGTCAGCTGGCGCCACAAGAATTCTATTGGCTATCGTTCTATTCCCTCCTCTCTCTCTTCTTATTGATACGGGGTTTTCCCCTTTATGTGGCGAAAAGAGGGCCATATGGAGGAACAAGTACACGTAAGGAGGTACTTCTGAGTGGCGGATTTAGTGGAGTATGTGACAGAGCATCGAAGTGCGCCCGGGATATAAAATCAACTGTGGGACAGGATGATTATCCGGGGAACCAATGAGGAATCCAACGAAGGTCAAGACATCATCTGTGGCCAAGAAGTAGGGTAAATGTTTGGAAGCAGGGGTATTTGCCCATTCGAGGTATACGGGGGAGTGATTCGGTATGAGCTGTGCTTGGAAAGACTGTAGACGTTTTAGATGTAGAGTGACATGCGCATTCGGTTGGAGAGTGAAGGTGGTCGAAGTGAGTATTTGGAATGCAAGAGGAAGATGTTAGGAAGCGAGAAGTGTGAAACAGAAGATCAGGTGGAGAAGGCCACAGCGCGTGTCGTTGCAACGACAAGCCAAGGGGATTGATAGATCGGATATATCTTCCAAGAGTAAAACACCCAAACCTTTTCCCAGTACAAGCTCTATACAGTTTCTTCACTGGTTCCCACATCACCCAGTGCCTACAACGACGCCCCATACAACCGCCACCAGGACCACGGAACTTCTCCGGAACATTTTTAACGCCGTCACCGACAGCCAGCTCTCACAATTACGCAACGCCATCATTGTAATATGTTCTCATCGCTAGCGGCCACTGCAATACGTCGGCGCAGGGACATACGGAGGCGTGGTGTCCGTAGGAATCCAGGGTGGGGACAGTGCGGAAGTGGGCGGCGGTGCAATAGGTGCAGGGTTGTGTGCCAGAGAAGATGGGGACACCAAGACGGAGGCAAACCATGGTTCGCCAGACTTCAGGAGCGGCCCGGGGTACTGTTGAATAGAATGAATTGATTTACCGCTTCGGTACCCGAGTCGGGTACAAGTTGACCTACTGAGTCAAACTAAATACTAACCGATCGGTAACGACTTGAACAAAAGTCTAAGGGAGCCACTACAATGATTCTAATTTTACCCGTACGGATTAATTACTGCTGACGCAGTGAGAGCGACACTAGACCGTTCGGATAAGTGAGACGACAACAAAATACGAATAGACTGGCCCTTACCGGTGTTTTGTTGCCCCATTGTAATTCCGACAAGGTGAAATAAAACAGAGAATACATGCACATATGCATATACCATTGAGGTTCCGGCTTCCCGTTCTCGGTAATTAGATTTTGGATGACTCAGACCTGAGTCATTCCGACACGCCCCCTCGAGGGCCGGGCAAGGCGGATTCCGATATGCAACCAAGCCGTTCTCGGTGTTGAAGCAGTGCATCTCCAATGATGATCTTGGTCAGAATGTCTGCTCTGTTTTCTGTCGACGGAGTGTAGTGTACTGTAACCGTTCGGTGAGATACAGCATCCTTGACGTAGTGATACCGGATACCAATGTGCTTGACCTTACGGAGTCCCTGTACATCTTCCGTCCATCGGATAGCACCCAGGTTGTCCTGGAAAAGCACAGTAGCTCTCCGTTGCGGACAATTCATTTCCTTAAGAACCGACCGGACCCAGACTACTTCACGCACACAGGTGCTGAGGGCGTAAAACTCCGCTTCGGAAGTAGACAGTGTAGTTGCAGACTGCAACCTAGAACTCCACACAACAGGACCACCGTTGACGGTCAACAAATAACCAGATCGGGAGCGACGATGAGAGTGATCGCGGGCCCAGTCCGCGTCACTCCAAGCCTTCAGCTTGACCTGTCCATCACCGTTCGGTAGAAAGATACCAATGTCCTGCGTACCGATAAGGTAGCGGACTACATGCTTGGCCATCTTCCAGTGCTTGACTTCCGGTGCGGACTGAAACTTACCCAACATTGATACAGCTGTAGCAATGTCCGGTCGGGTTCGGGTAGCCAGAAAAAGTAGCAAACCTACGATTCTCCGATACGGTACGTTCTCCATTGCCCTTGTCTCCGTAGCGGTCAATATCTTCCTCTCTTCGTATAGAGGGTGCGATAGCGGTAGCGGGGAAGGTGATGGATTTGCATCCTTCATTCCGGCGGCCTCGATGATCTTGCTGATGTACGGTTGCTGTGACAAGAAAGTACCGTCCGGAGTTTGTTGAACTTGCACACCAAGGAACTGCGTACACTCTCCGAGTTCGGAAGTCACGAATTGCTTCGACAGCTCCTTCTTCACATCAGATACTGTACTTTCCGACCCGGTAATCAGAATGTCGTCCACATACACCAACAAGAACACCGTTTCGGAACCTCGAACGCCAATAAAAAGACAGTCGTTAGACTTTGACATTCTGAATCCGAGTCGGTGTAGTACCTTAGCAAGGGTCTTATACCACAGCTTAGGAGCTTGGCGTAGACCGTAAAGGGACTTCAGAAGTCTGACAATTTTCCGAACGGAGTTGAACGATGTCCCAGGGATGTGGGGAAGCCTGACCCAGACTTCTTCCGATTCGGACAGGGGTGCGTACAGGAACGCCCCTTAACATCAAGGTGCTGTGTCTTCCAGCCCTTGGCTCCGGCTACTGCCAACAATATCCGAACGGACTCGATGCAGGCGACAGGAGCATACAGCTCGAACTCCAGAAAGTCTGCCTCATCTTGGAAGTTTCCCCTGGCCACTAATCGGCCTTTAAACCGTTTCGGATACCCTTTCTCATCTCTCTTCAACTTGAGGATGACTCCGGACGGAAGAATCTTAACTCCTGGTGGGGGACGGACTTCTCGTCCCATGTCCGGCATCACGGAGGGTGCTGTACTCCTCGTTGATTGCCTCAATCCACTGCTTCCGCTCGGATGACTTGAGTGCCTCGGACAATTTGGGGTCGTCCGAGGTTGAGACGAACTTCGGCATGGCCTTATGACTGTACCTCACCGATCGGACAGGACGCAAACCGGGACGATTCGAACTTCTTGTTTCCGGTTCGGGTTCCTCTTCTCCCTCATCAGGGATGTGGGTGAGCATGTCTTCCGTGATCGGATGGCCAGGTCCCTCACTAGAGGAGGAGGATGACGATGAGGAACAATCTTCGTCCCCGTCGTTTTTGCCACCATCGCCCCCTGACCCACTTGGGTCAGTTACTGTAGTTTCCGATCCGGACAGCGGGATGTCGACATAATCTGAGTCAGAGTGGTCTTCTCCTTCGTCAGACGACAGTTGGACTTCCCCGCTACGGAGCAACTGTAAGCCAGGGAACTCATCCTCATACGCACAGACATGTTTTGTCCTGACAATTCCTGATGCGGTCAACACGAGGTAGACACCTCCACCGTCATGTCCCACACACAGGCCTTCCTCTAACCTTTGACTGAAGGTCGGTAGCCTTTCCGCGACGGGGTGATAGAGCATACGACAACCGAACGGCTTGATGTACTGTAGCTCGGTTGACTGATACCCGTACACGGAGTCAAAGGGAACTTTCCCTGTCTTGGAGTGCAGAACCATGTTCTTGCACGCGGTCACATGCCTGAGGGCATAATGCCAATACCCGCTCGGTAGATTTGCTTGCAACAGTGCAGCACGGGTCATTGACATGACAATTCCATGATACCGTTCGGACAGCCCATTTGATGCTGGGGTATAGCTTGTAGTCGTACTGACTTCAACCCCATCCGCCCGAAGAACGGCCTGTGCCCTTTGAAACTCCTTTCCGCCATCGGTGTGCAAGGACCGGACAACTGTGCCCGATTGCTTCTCGAATTTCTTGACGAACGAGAGCACGGCATCTGACGCTTCACCTTTCTTCCGGACGGGCACAGTGTGGACGTACCTGGAGTACTCGTCCACGATGGTGACAAAGTACTTATGTCCTCCCTCAGACGCCGTTCGGATTTTCCCCTTAGTGTCAGCGTGTAAATGACCAAGCGCTCTTGCGTTGGTCAGACTTCCTTGATACCGTTTACGGAACTTCGACTTGGTGCATACCACACAGCCTTTCGGTGTGGGGACCAACTTGGGAAGAATTCCGTCTCTGATGTGCCGCCTGATCTGCGGCAGAGTGAGGGCGTGGCCTAAACGGAGGTGCCACGCGTTTGCCGAATTGGTCTTTGTCGTATCCTTTTCCCCGGACGGTCCTGTACTCGACTGCTGGACGGGGATTACAGGTTCTTCTTGAACGACTTCCCGATCGGTCTCATCAGGGGATTCAAATTCCCCTTCACTTTCCGTGTCGGTGCACTCACTTTCGTCATCCGACAAAAGTTCGGGAGTACTGTCCCCTTCTTCGGACGGTTCTTTCTCCGAAACTTCTACTTCCGCACGGTTTGATTGGGCACTGTACTCCCTGGCAATAGCCATTGACGCGCGGACTTGATCCTGATCCAGTGCTGTAAGGTCAACCGGAACGGATTCCTGACGGTCAGAGATGTAGAACAACCCATCTCGACCTTGCTTTGCATACCCGATAACGGAGTTACCGTCCTCGGTGTCAATCAACAACGCCATCCCTGGCATGAACAACACGTTGATTCCCTTCTTAACGAGGGCCGGGACGGATAGCAGACTCATTGCAGTGTCCGTAGCGACCAACGTATCCGACAGTGACACCCGAACGGGACCTTCTTCACTGTACCAAGTTACCGGTCGGACTCCTTTCTCATCTGCAATTACAGTCGAATCATCTGCCAGTGCGATGGAGACGTCGCAATCCGTTCGGTTTTCCACACGGTCCGCAAACGGTGTCATGTGCGACGTCGTTCCGGAGTCCAACATCATCTGGTCAGTCCTCCGTTTCGGTTTGGCCATAGCAGAGCGCTGCTTGGACTTCTTCTTGGTCCTACTGCTCCGTTTCGGTTTCTTGTCCTCGACGGATTCATCCTCCGAGGCGGAGCTTTCGTCTTCTTTAGACGGCTTCTTGCCACCTTTGCGGCGGCCGAGTCGGTTGTTTGGGTTGTGTGGGTTGTCCCAACAATCCGCTCTCTTGTGTCCCGGACGGTTGCAAAAGGTGCACTTCAACTTGGCTACCTTTGCCGTTTGGCCTTTCTCCGAATCGGACTTGAGAGCTTTCCACTCCTCGATGAGCCTTCCCGCAACGGACTCCCACGTTATGTCCTTCTCGGCTAACGTCTTGATAGCGGCCGTGACGGGTGCAAGCTCAGGGACCCCTACAGAGGCCACGAGAATACCGACGGTGAGAGTGTCGTCGAGCTTGGCATCCATGTTGCGGAGCTCCTCGACGATGCCAGCCATCTTGTCGATGTGCTTGGCCATGTCTGACTTCAGACTCTTGTACCGAACGGAAACCAACTCGGAGATCTTGGTAATCTTGGAGGCAGTTGACGTAGACCGATAACGGGCATCAAGCTTCTCCAGCATCTCCTTAGGTTTCCCTATCACGGTACGGACGACACGCAGGGCGTGATCACTGAGGGCGCCAACAACAATGTTGCTGGCCTGACGCTGACGCTCAGCGAACTTTGCTTGAGCGTCTGTATTTCCCGATACGGTAGAGGTAGACAGTACCTCATCGAGATCCTTGGCCGAGCACGCGGCCTCCACACGGATTCTCCACAAACCGTAATCGGACTTGTCGTCAAGAGGACGAATACGGAGCTTCTCTTGATCTGACATACTGTACGACGACCGAAACGGACAACTAAGCGGTGTTAAGATACGAAATGCAGGGCTAGACAGTAGAACCTGGGCCCATAACCTGTTGAATAGAATGAATTGATTTACCGCTTCGGTACCCGAGTCGGGTACAAGTTGACCTACTGAGTCAAACTAAATACTAACCGATCGGTAACGACTTGAACAAAAGTCTAAGGGAGCCACTACAATGATTCTAACTTACCCGTACGGATTAATTACTGCTGACGCAGTGAGAGCGACACTAGACCGTTCGGATAAGTGAGACGACAACAAAATACGAATAGACTGGCCCTTACCGGTGTTTTGTTGCCCCATTGTAATTCCGACAAGGTGAAATAAAACAGAGAATACATGCACATATGCATACACCATTGAGGTTCCGGCTTCCCGTTCTCGGTAATTAGATTTTGGATGACTCAGACCTGAGTCATTCCGACAGGTACCGAGATGGCTCTGCGGGAGGTTGTGAAAGGGGCGGGAGGCGTGGGAAGAAGCGGCGGAGGCTAGGCGGCGGAGTAGCCGGGAGCCTTCGGGGGTGGAGAGGTCGACGGAAGAGAGAAATTTGGCGCGAAGCGCCTTTGAGATCTCAGCAGTAGCGGCTGTCTGGAAGTCAGACAGGCCGGGGGAAGAAGAGGCGCGGAGGCCAGCAAGGACGGCGGGGGGGGAGAAACTGTCGAGGAGGCTGTATTGGGCCCGGATAGAGGTGAGAGACGTTGAAATCAAGGGCGAGACGTCGAAGCAATCACCGAGGAGGAGGCGAAGAAGTGGGTAGGAGGAGAGAACAGAGCCAGCGTAGCATGCCTCTGCCATGGTTTCGGTTAGGGGCAGTCCGAGCCCTCCCATACGTACTGGAAGCTGGGCGGTGAGCCAGGCACTGCCTGGGAGACGACGGTGCAAGTCTTCGAACACCCTTCGCATTCCAGAGTCAAAGCTTTGGGCTCCGGAAAGAGAATAAATAAATGTTCACCACACCAACGCTGCGAGTTCTAAGGTACAGAAGTGTGCGAGGAATATTCAGAGCTGCGGTCAACTACGCAGCCACGGAGTGGGTGGCAACCTGTCGCCCCTGCATCACTCGGAGGCTGCGGTTGCAACAGTGATGACTGCATCACAAACAAGAACTCTTAACGAGAAGCATTTGGCGTCGCTTTACAGCAGTTTTCGAGGCCAGGCATGCCGCCGTGCGAGCCATGGAGACCTTGGGGCAGGTGCGATCCGTCCTTATACAAACACACGCCGTGGCCACTTTTTCGTCCAAAGCAGCATGTCTTACGGCGGTCTTACACCAGCAATATAAGATTGTCCAGCCTGACTCTGTCTCCTTTTCAACGACCCAACACACACACCTCCCCCGTCTCGCAAATGGGCGTGTTACACTTCTAATCAGTAAAGCAACCGAAAATGCCCCCTCTCGTTCGGAAAACGACGCCATACTTGCAGACCACCATGGTGTGAGCTGTGGCGGTGCTGTCGACATCGGTATCAACGAGAGCTATTCAGCGAGAGCGCGGCGGTTGCAGTATGTCGGTCTGCATCGGAAACGGGCTAGGCAGGCGGAAGTTGCCACGCGTGCATCCGACGACATGTCGCGGGAGGCGGGCGCCTTGTGTGGCGAAACGTGGGTGAAGCATCGCGGTGGTTGAGTTGACTTCGGAATTTAGGGCGTTGGTTAAAATGGAGACGGATTAGGGGATTGTAAAGTCAATATGATCATGTATGGTGGTAGAACTTTACGAGTTGTACGGCATGGCACAGAAGCGTGCGGAGGGTATTCAGAAATTAACTACGAACGCGGGCGGCGGGTGGAAACCTGTCGCGCCTGCATCACTTGGAGACTAAGTGCAAAACGGGTAACGAAGTCGAGAAGCTCCTGTTGAGCGGAGGAACCGCGACTGGAAGCAGCGAAGGTAGCAAGGCGGCGGAAGAAACCCTGGCCGTCATCGCCCAAGGCGCCATAGATACCAATGCCAACACGGGAGTGGAGGATATCGTTTTGGTCGCAGTAATCGCCTTAATGAAGATGTTTGTCGCGCTCTGCGAGTGTCGCGGTAGCGCCTGCTGTAGCCGTAATTGGCGAGATGTGGCGGCGAGCGGAATGTCCAGTATGCATGGAACTCCGTTTCCGTAATTAAGACAAATTAGGAGGTATTCTCGGGCATATTAAAACAGGCACAGACATTATCTTCTGCAATTCCGATCTCTCTCGAGACTGGATTGATATCCCTCGGGCTTTCCACATCGAAAGTCACGAGTCTTAAGTTCCTGTCGGGAATGACTCAGGTCTGAGTCATCCAAAATCTAATTACCGAGAACGGGAAGCCGGAACCTCAATGGTGTATGCATATGTGCATGTATTCTCTGTTTTATTTCACCTTGTCGGAATTACAATGGGGCAACAAAACACCGGTAAGGGCCAGTCTATTCGTATTTTGTTGTCGTCTCACTTATCCGAACGGTCTAGTGTCGCTCTCACTGCGTCAGCAGTAATTAATCCGTACGGGTAAGTTAGAATCATTGTAGTGGCTCCCTTAGACTTTTGTTCAAGTCGTTACCGATCGGTTAGTATTTAGTTTGACTCAGTAGGTCAACTTGTACCCGACTCGGGTACCGAAGCGGTAAATCAATTCATTCTATTCAACAGGTTATGGGCCCAGGTTCTACTGTCTAGCCCTGCATTTCGTATCTTAACACCGCTTAGTTGTCCGTTTCGGTCGTCGTACAGTATGTCAGATCAAGAGAAGCTCCGTATTCGTCCTCTTGACGACAAGTCCGATTACGGTTTGTGGAGAATCCGTGTGGAGGCCGCGTGCTCGGCCAAGGATCTCGATGAGGTACTGTCTACCTCTACCGTATCGGGAAATACAGACGCTCAAGCAAAGTTCGCTGAGCGTCAGCGTCAGGCCAGCAACATTGTTGTTGGCGCCCTCAGTGATCACGCCCTGCGTGTCGTCCGTACCGTGATAGGGAAACCTAAGGAGATGCTGGAGAAGCTTGATGCCCGTTATCGGTCTACGTCAACTGCCTCCAAGATTACCAAGATCTCCGAGTTGGTTTCCGTTCGGTACAAGAGTCTGAAGTCAGACATGGCCAAGCACATCGACAAGATGGCTGGCATCGTCGAGGAGCTCCGCAACATGGATGCCAAGCTCGACGACACTCTCACCGTCGGTATTCTCGTGGCCTCTGTAGGGGTCCCTGAGCTTGCACCCGTCACGGCCGCTATCAAGACGTTAGCCGAGAAGGACATAACGTGGGAGTCCGTTGCGGGAAGGCTCATCGAGGAGTGGAAAGCTCTCAAGTCCGATTCGGAGAAAGGCCAAACGGCAAAGGTAGCCAAGTTGAAGTGCACCTTTTGCAACCGTCCGGGACACAAGAGAGCGGATTGTTGGGACAACCCACACAACCCAAACAACCGACTCGGCCGCCGCAAAGGTGGCAAGAAGCCGTCTAAAGAAGACGAAAGCTCCGCCTCGGAGGATGAATCCGTCGAGGACAAGAAACCGAAACGGAGCAGTAGGACCAAGAAGAAGTCCAAGCAGCGCTCTGCTATGGCCAAACCGAAACGGAGGACTGACCAGATGATGTTGGACTCCGGAACGACGTCGCACATGACACCGTTTGCGGACCGTGTGGAAAACCGAACGGATTGCGACGTCTCCATCGCACTGGCAGATGATTCGACTGTAATTGCAGATGAGAAAGGAGTCCGACCGGTAACTTGGTACAGTGAAGAAGGTCCCGTTCGGGTGTCACTGTCGGATACGTTGGTCGCTACGGACACTGCAATGAGTCTGCTATCCGTCCCGGCCCTCGTTAAGAAGGGAATCAACGTGTTGTTCATGCCAGGGATGGCGTTGTTGATTGACACCGAGGACGGTAACTCCGTTATCGGGTATGCAAAGCAAGGTCGAGATGGGTTGTTCTACATCTCTGACCGTCAGGAATCCGTTCCGTTGTTGACCTTACAGCACTGGATCAGGATCAAGTCCGCGCGTCAATGGCTATTGCCAGGGAGTACAGTGCCCAATCAAACCGTGCGGAAGTAGAAGTTTCGGAGAAAGAACCGTCCGAAGAAGGGGACAGTACTCCCGAACTTTTGTCGGATGACGAAAGTGAGTGCACCGACACGGAAAGTGAAGGGGAATTTGAATCCCCTGATGAGACCGATCGGGAAGTCGTTCAAGAAGAACCTGTAATCCCCGTCCAGCAGTCGAGTACAGGACCGTCCGGGAAAAGGAATACGACAAAGACCAATTCGGCAAACGCGTGGCACCTCCGTTTAGGCCACGCCCTCACTCTGCCGCAGATCAGGCGGCACATCAGAGACGGAATTCTTCCCAAGTTGGTCCCCACACCGAAAGGCTGTGTGGTATGCACCAAGTCGAAGTTCCGTAAACGGTATCAAGGAAGTCTGACCAACGCAAGAGCGCTTGGTCATTTACACGCTGACACTAAGGGGAAAATCCGAACGGCGTCTGAGGGAGGACATAAGTACTTTGTCACCATCGTGGACGAGTACTCCAGGTACGTCCACACTGTGCCCGTCCGGAAGAAAGGTGAAGCGTCAGATGCCGTGCTCTCGTTCGTCAAGAAATTCGAGAAGCAATCGGGCACAGTTGTCCGGTCCTTGCACACCGATGGCGGAAAGGAGTTTCAAAGGGCACAGGCCGTTCTTCGGGCGGATGGGGTTGAAGTCAGTACGACTACAAGCTATACCCCAGCATCAAATGGGCTGTCCGAACGGTATCATGGAATTGTCATGTCAATGACCCGTGCTGCACTGTTGCAAGCAAATCTACCGAGCGGGTATTGGCATTATGCCCTCAGGCATGTGACCGCGTGCAAGAACATGGTTCTGCACTCCAAGACAGGGAAAGTTCCCTTTGACTCCGTGTACGGGTATCAGTCAACCGAGCTACAGTACATCAAGCCGTTCGGTTGTCGTATGCTCTATCACCCCGTCGCGGAAAGGCTACCGACCTTCAGTCAAAGGTTAGAGGAAGGCCTGTGTGTGGGACATGGTGGAGGTGTCTACCTCGTGTTGACCGCATCAGGAATTGTCAGGACAAAACATGTCTGTGCGTATGAGGATGAGTTCCCTGGCTTACAGTTGCTCCGTAGCGGGGAAGTCCAACTGTCGTCTGACGAAGGAGAAGACCACTCTGACTCAGATTATGTCGACATCCCGCTGTCCGGATCGGAAACTACAGTAACTGACCCAAGTGGGTCAGGGGGCGATGGTGGCAAAAACGACGGGGACGAAGATTGTTCCTCATCGTCATCCTCCTCCTCTAGTGAGGGACCTGGCCATCCGATCACGGAAGACATGCTCACCCACATCCCTGATGAGGGAGAAGAGGAACCCGAACCGGAAACAAGAAGTTCGAATCGTCCCGGTTTGCGTCCTGTCCGATCGGTGAGGTACAGTCATAAGGCCATGCCGAAGTTCGTCTCAACCTCGGACGACCCCAAATTGTCCGAGGCACTCAAGTCATCCGAGCGGAAGCAGTGGATTGAGGCAATCAACGAGGAGTACAGCACCCTCCGTGATGCCGGACATGGGACGAGAAGTCCGTCCCCCACCAGGAGTTAAGATTCTTCCGTCCGGAGTCATCCTCAAGTTGAAGAGAGATGAGAAAGGGTATCCGAAACGGTTTAAAGGCCGATTAGTGGCCAGGGGAAACTTCCAAGATGAGGCAGACTTTCTGGAGTTCGAGCTGTATGCTCCTGTCGCCTGCATCGAGTCCGTTCGGATATTGTTGGCAGTAGCCGGAGCCAAGGGCTGGAAGACACAGCACCTTGATGTTAAGGGGGCGTTCCTGTACGCACCCCTGTCCGAATCGGAAGAAGTCTGGGTCAGGCTTCCCCACATCCCTGGGACATCGTTCAACTCCGTTCGGAAAATTGTCAGACTTCTGAAGTCCCTTTACGGTCTACGCCAAGCTCCTAAGCTGTGGTATAAGACCCTTGCTAAGGTACTACACCGACTCGGATTCAGAATGTCAAAGTCTAACGACTGTCTTTTTATTGGCGTTCGAGGTAAACGGTGTTCTTGTTGGTGTATGTGGACGACATTCTGATTACCGGGTCGGAAAGTACAGTATCTGATGTGAAGAAGGAGCTGTCGAAGCAATTCGTGACTTCCGAACTCGGAGAGTGTACGCAGTTCCTTGGTGTGCAAGTTCAACAAACTCCGGACGGTACTTTCTTGTCACAGCAACCGTACATCAGCAAGATCATCGAGGCCGCCGGAATGAAGGATGCAAATCCATCACCTTCCCCGCTACCGCTATCGCACCCTCTATACGAAGAGAGGAAGATATTGACCGCTACGGAGACAAGGGCAATGGAGAACGTACCGTATCGGAGAATCGTAGGTTTGCTACTTTTTCTGGCTACCCGAACCCGACCGGACATTGCTACAGCTGTATCAATGTTGGGTAAGTTTCAGTCCGCACCGGAAGTCAAGCACTGGAAGATGGCCAAGCATGTAGTCCGCTACCTTATCGGTACGCAGGACATTGGTATCTTTCTACCGAACGGTGATGGACAGGTCAAGCTGAAGGCTTGGAGTGACGCGGACTGGGCCCGCGATCACTCTCATCGTCGCTCCCGATCTGGTTATTTGTTGACCGTCAACGGTGGTCCTGTTGTGTGGAGTTCTAGGTTGCAGTCTGCAACTACACTGTCTACTTCCGAAGCGGAGTTTTACGCCCTCAGCACCTGTGTGCGTGAAGTAGTCTGGGTCCGGTCGGTTCTTAAGGAAATGAATTGTCCGCAACGGAGAGCTACTGTGCTTTTCCAGGACAACCTGGGTGCTATCCGATGGACGGAAGATGTACAGGGACTCCGTAAGGTCAAGCACATTGGTATCCGGTATCACTACGTCAAGGATGCTGTATCTCACCGAACGGTTACAGTACACTACACTCCGTCGACAGAAAACAGAGCAGACATTCTGACCAAGATCATCATTGGAGATGCACTGCTTCAACACCGAGAACGGCTTGGTTGCATATCGGAATCCGCCTTGCCCGGCCCTCGAGGGGGTGTGTCGGAATGACTCAGGTCTGAGTCATCCAAAATCTAATTACCGAGAACGGGAAGCCGGAACCTCAAAGGTATATGCATATGTGCATGTATTCTCTGTTTTATTTCACCTTGTCGGAATTACAATGGGGCAACAAAACACCGGTAAGGGCCAGTCTATTCGTATTTTGTTGTCGTCTCACTTATCCGAACGGTCTAGTGTCGCTCTCACTGCGTCAGCAGTAATTAATCCGTACGGGTAAGTAAGAATCATTGTAGTGGCTCCCTTAGACTTTTGTTCAAGTCGTTACCGATCGGTTAGTATTTAGTTTGACTCAGTAGGTCAACTTGTACCCGACTCGGGTACCGAAGCGGTAAATCAATTCATTCTATTCAACAGTTCCGACTCATGCCTGCTCGCCTGCCTCGATCCGTCGATGTAGTCACAGGGTCGCAGAGGCGCAGACCCGTTTCTGTTTTCTCCTTTCCTTCTCTCCAAACTCCGTTTGGATTCCCCCTGCTAGAAGTGTCACACGACGAAGTAAACTACCCCATCATTCCCCCACTTATGAATGGAAGCACAGAAAACGCAACGCTACGCCGCCCTGTGCTCTTCTGTCAACCCCAAGTTTCACCCTTTCGGCCTCAACACATATGGTGCCGTCGGGAAATCTGCCCAAGCACTGCTCGCCTTCCTAGGCTCCCACTTCGCTCGTCGCCGTGGTACGAGTTCGGCTACTGAACACCTCCGCCTCATCACTACGATCTTGTCCCTCACTCTACAGCTCACGGCACACGCCGTAACTCGTAGATCCCTTTCCCTGGCCACTACCACGTGACCTCTTACCTCCTTCAATAAAATTCCCCTCTCTCCCTTATGAAAGCACTGCGCCTGAGCTCGTCAAATCTAGGGATACTTACACCTCATACATGTGTTCCAAGAAGCTACTTTGCTGATGATACTGCGACCAAAACAATATCCTCCTCGCCCGTGTTGGGATTGACATCTATGGCGCCTTGAGCGACGACGGCCAGGGTTTCTTCCGCCGCCTTACTTCCTTCGCTGCTTCAAGTCGCGGTTCCTCCCTCAACAGGAGCTCCGCGACTTCGTAACCGTTTTGCGTTTAGTATCAAAGTGATGCAGGAGCGACACGTTTCCCACCGCCGCCCGCATTCGTAGTTAGTTTCCGAATACCCCCCGCACGCTTCTGTGCCATACTGTATAACTCGTAAAGATTTACCATCACCACCACTGATGATCGAACCGGAGAATAGTGCCAGGGCCTTTGTATACCAGTTAGCATATACTGCTATTGCGGACAGCCGACTCAAGAACCATACCTTGGAATAAACATGCGACACTCCAAATTAGATGTCAACTCAAATGTGCATCGCGTGAAGGCAGCCCGTCGGAAGATAAATATGCCCAGGACTATCAGCCTCAACCCGAAGACAGTCCCAGGTGCACAACTGTCAAATTTGCCGAACTCTTGGTACTCAGTTGTCCATTTACGCTTACCGTACACCTCATGCCACAGATCGAATATATCTTCCGAGAGTAAAACATCCAAACCTTTTCCTCTCTTACAGCTGACCCAAGCAATGTTCGCTTTGAATGCTCCGGATGAAGACACACTCACTAGCCACGACGGTAACTATGTAATACCTCGGACACCAAGTCGTCTCTAAATAAAACTATCTTAGTCGACAGGTTCTTCCAACCCCGTACTTATGATAGTGTGCTACGAAGTACCTAGTACAGGGTTAGTGCTTCCGGGAGCTTTTCGCCGTTCTTGATTTCGCGATCGGTAGGGGCTTCTTCCTACCCCCTTGACGCCCGCTACAGGAAGTTGCCGAGACCGACCTTGACCTCGTCAACGGGCATACACTTCCCTGTTCTGTACAGGCTTACCACAAGTGGAGACAAGCTTGCCGCCCTCGACCTAGTTACTCGAACAGATCCTTGCCCCTCCCCGGCTTGGCCTGCGTTAGTTCACGTCGAGTTCTTTTAGAACGCACGCTACGTATACAGCGCAAGTTATCCCGCTCCCATGCCAAAACCTTTTTCTTCATCTTCCTCTCTGCGAAGGCCATCTCCAGTCCACTATCCTAAAGAGTAACCTTCGTCCCTTCAAAACCCTCCACACCGTGCCAAACATCATAAACTTGCCATGTTCGGCTTGAACCGTCATCGAGTTGTCCAGCCCATCTGTCAAGACTTGCTCATAACAACAGAGCAGTTGATACAGACGGCGATGAACCTCATCGACGCGGAACTTGTCTGCCTTGCTTTGTTAACAGCATTTATCATGGATGTGGCGATGGCCTCGAAGTGTAAGCAAGGAGCTGCTGGTAACGTTCCATTCCCTCTGATACAACGGCGATTAACCTCAATCATCCTCCAAGCTGAACCGGGTGTTATTCCTTCGCTCCGCCTCCTTACCAGCCCACCGAATCCTTTGGAAAACGAGTGGGGCCGCATTCATTACATCATCTGGAACCCTTAAGGTCAATGATACCGGAGCGTTCCCATTGGAACTTTCACAACCTGGTATGGTGGCGTTGAAAAAGTACACACATGGGAATCTGTGAGTGTGGGATCGGATTGCAGAAGAGTGTAGGGCCGGTATACGTTTTCCGAACCATTATACACAATGTGAAAAGCGGCGAAAACCTTCGTCATCGAGTGAGATATGATTGGTGGAACAGGAGGTGAGGATCACTTTGCGATGTTGATCAAGCAAAGTTTTGAAGACGGAGGCGAATCTGGGCGAGAGGATACGACGAGGCCGGAGCATGTTGTAGGCAGTTGTATCGGGAGTGAAGAATTTGACAAACGGCGCGGAGAAAAGATTGAGTAGGGTAATTGAGGCTGGTGATGACAATGTTGTGGAATTGATGAACTAAGGTGGCGTCATCGGGAGGGGTGAATACGATATCCGAAACTTGTTCCGTGAATCCCGTATGAAGATAGGGGACGTTGTAGCTGGTTGGATTGTCGGGATTTGTGGGATGTGCAGAGAGGTTAGATTGAATTCAGTCGACATGGTGGATCGTTTGGGGAGGTGACTGGAGGGGATGTGGTGTTCAAGTGAAGGATTAGATCGATAGGGAAGGTCAGTGATGAGTGCACGGTGGAGGATGGGAGGAACGATCTAAAATGGAAGTGTTGGCAATGATTCGACGTCGGCGTCGATGATATGGATCTGGATTGTTCTTGACGTGTATCCGAGTGAGCTTGCCTTGACGGCTTGCGATCGCCGTACGAGACTGAGGCGTGGACACTTTTAACTGCATCTTGTGAGGATTGTGTGGGAGTACCGTACTGCGTACAGACGCCAGTGGTATTTGCGTACAGGCGCCAGTGGTACAATATGCGTACAGGTGCCAGTAGTACAATATGCGTGCAGGCGCCAGTAGTACAATATGCGTGCAGGCGCCAGCAGTACAATATGGTTACAGTAACCCCTACTGTACTCTAATTGAAATACTCGTGAGGGGCGCTGAATTTGCCCAGTAACCAGAGGGGCAAAACAAATCGTTTTGATCCATACATGTAAGTAGTCACAGGGTCACGGAGGCGCAGACCCGTTTCTGTTTTCCGCTTTCCTTCTCTCCAAACTCCGTTTAGATTCCCTTCGCTAGAAGTGTCAGACGACGAAGTAAACTACCCTATCTTTCCCCCTTTTTTGATCCAAGCTTTCCCTCGTACTGAATGTCCCGTACGCACAGCACAAAGGTGTACAGTTCTGCACAGTGCGGTAGTACAGCATTGACAAAACGAAAAGATAGCCGCGTGAAAGAATGCATCTGTCACCCTCGCTGAAACATCTAAATTAATAATGAAAGTTCCAATTTGGAAATGCGGTACAGGCATGTACTTGGTGAAGCGTAGCGTATGAAGTGAACAGTCATTGTAACACTTTTAGTTCAAATTTCGTGCGGTATTAGCAGCGTTGCAACGTGGAGGGCCAATTGGTTCCATTTCCAAATTTCCAATAAGTAACGAAACTATTCATCTTTCTAGCTAGTGCAGTGCCCCTGGTACTGTACTGTTCTACCAATGTCCTAGGATGCAAGACTCAATTCGTTGAACGGAGCGGGTGGTACAGTGCTGGGAGACCAATAGAGATTAAATCCCATGTCGTTGACGGCAGTCATTGCGGCCTCTCATGCCTGCATGCTCGCCACATTCCACATGTCGACCATTCGAGACCCCAATGACGGTGTATTTTATCTGGCCCAGTAGATGTCACAGTGACACAACCGACCACAATGCCCTTCCACTCTCCACGTTGGGGGGCTGGCACCCTTCCGCTCGGGACTTCGCCAACCGGGTTGCGAATGGCATTGCCGCACGGGCAGCCGTTCCGATTGCTGATGCGCAGCGAACATTGTTCGCTCGTCACGCGGCGAGACTCGTCCAGAATAACGCCAGTTGTTTGTTGGAAGGAGTCTTGAGCGACACTTAGGCTACAACTTGAAATTGTGTATACAGTGTATTCCAGAGAACCATTTTTCCCCCTTTATTCTGGAGAGCAAATACAGAGGACTCCCAACCGTTCCATAACTCGCAGTAAACCGACCACATCTTCCATACATGAAAATAACCCAACAATTCTGCATGTGACGAACCGCACCACATCTGCTGCATTGCCCGTCGGCCTACTGTAGTACAGGTCGAGATTCTTGTTTGACGGTCACCCCTCCAAGAAGTAAATGCGTATTAGATTTCTGCCACTCCATAATACAAGCGGCCTGCCTGATGGCTGGCCTGAAGGTAGCTTTTTAGGGTGGTGGTAAATCCTTATGGGTTGTACAGTGTTGCACAGAAGCGTGCGGAGGGTATTCATAAATCAACTATGGATGGGGCGGCGCGGTAGAAACCTGTCGCGCCTGCATTACTTGGAGAATAAACGCAAAACGGGTAACGAAGTCGCGGAGCTCCTGTTGGGGGGAACCGCGACGGGAAGTAGCGAAGGAAGCAAGGCGGCGGAAAAAACCCTTGCCGTCGTCGCCCAAGGCGCCATAGATATCAATCCCGACGGGGGAGAGGAGGATATCGTTTTGGTTGCAGTAAGTGCCGTAATGAAGATGTTTCTGCGCTCTGCGAGTGTTGCGGCAGCGCCTGCGGTAACCATCCTTGGCGAAATGTGGCGGCGTGCGGAGGGTGGGCAACAGTAACGATAGTAGCTTTTCAGGGAGCGTAGTTCCTTCCCCATTACTGTGTCGGTATACTCTTTTTGAGAGGGAAAGGTTTGGGTATTTTACTCCTGGAAGATATATCCGGTCTATCTCTCTTTTTGAGTCGATTGTGGTTGTCTGAAAACCATGGGATAGATCGGATATATCTTCCAAGATTAAAACACCCAAACCTTTTCCCAGTACAAGCTCTATACAGTTTCTGCACTGGTTCCCACATCACCAGTGCCTACGACAACGCCCCATACAACCGCCACCAGACCGGAACGGAACTTCTCCGGAACATTTTAACGCCGTCACCGACAGCCAGCTCTCACAATTACGCAACGCCATCATTGTAATATGTTCTCATCGCTAGCGGCCACTGCAATGCATCTTCCTACCATCTCTATCCCGAAAGGGCCCTCATGACGCACACCCAATTCCGACCAAACAAGATTCACCACGTTTCTGCATTACGGTATTCACTTGCAGGATTACCCAGACAACATAGCCCTCTAGTTGGCTTTTCGTCGCGGAGAATAAGAGAAGAAGAAGACTTTATCAATCAGGAAAGGGTGCCTGACGGCCCTCAAAGGGGGAAAAATCTATCCGAGCCAGGAGCGGTTGAGTTGTCGTCGGTTGATCGCGACAGAAGTTCGTTGTTGTATGAGCGAGCTGATAATCGTGAACAGGCGATCGCGCTCGAAGGCAGGGCTACTGCCTTTCCATAGAGCGATGTACTCAGCAATTCTGGACAGACCTTGGTCGGCACCGGGACGGCAGACCCGTATATATCGAAAGCCATCGGGTGGAAGATACGTAGTTCGGCGCAGATAGCGGAGAGATTTCGCGCGCTCAGATGCGGTAAGGGCAGCGAGGGCGTGTGGATCCGCTGTTGGGCGTATGGAGCGGAGTGGGGCTGATGACAGTGACGTCGTAGCCCTGCGGCACGGGGGAGAACTGGTCATCATCGATGTACATGTCGAGGCGGCGGCGGGAGTTGGAGGGTCGGGGCAAGTCTTGCGGAAGGTCCTTTCCCGGACTGGGCGAATCCCAATTGATAAGCGTGGTACCTTGGAAATGACGCGGTCGCGAACACAATTGTGGCGCCGAATGGAGCCGTCGGCGCAGGGACAGACGGAGGCGTGGTGTCCGTAGGAATCCAGGGTGGGGACTGATAGGGCATCAGCGACGACTTATTCCACATAACGCATTAGCCGCGTGGATATAACCGACCACATCTTCCATGCATTAAAATAACCCAAAAATTCCCCCCTTATATACTGTAGGGCCCGGGCTGGGAAAATATTTTTCAGGACTATTCATGAGAAACTCTTCTGCAAGGGCTGGGTAATCCTTCCCTGCTCCCGCAGTAAAATCAGCCCCTATTCCCCTCATCCTGCAATGGGTTATTCGGTAAACTTTTTTGCGGAGTTTTTACGGAACCGATGACTACCATGTGTGATATGTTGCGCAAAACGATTTTGCAGTTCTTCGAGAACTCTTCATCTGACCATTGCATGCATGAATTTGTAGATTTTGAGTTTAAGCGGTGCACGGAAATAGACGTTAATCCCGATGAACGGGCGTGCTTGAGTGTTCGGCTTTGAGAAAACAGGTGGTTTAATATAACAAACAAGCATTGAAGCCGTTGTGATTTTAGTATGAGTTAGGCATAGGCGTGAATTTGCGCGGTAAGCCTCCTGAATGTTTGCTGTTCCTGACACTATTGTAGCCCAGTTCCTGCATGGTGCAGGAACGCATGTGAACGCGCCAAAAAAGGCCCCCCCCCCCGTTCCGGACTTTCCTACAAAATCTTTACATTTTCTCTTGCATAGTTGGTTGACGTTCTATATACTATATATCTAACCCACTGTATACTGTACTGTGCAGTTTACATGTATGACACTTACCATAGATAAATGAGAGCAATCAAGGTACAGCATTTAAAATGCACTGACAGATTGCGTTGATTTCTTTGTCCTTTAATTTCGTGCATACCGAAGGAGGCTCTAGGACTATTCCGATGACTGACTGCCTTTCCTTTCGCAGGTATTATGTGAGAGACTGCTATCGGACAGCGGGGGGGGGGGGAAATAGGGGTTTCATTTACTGCTATGGAGATACTGGCTAAAACTTAGGGAACAGCTGACCATATTTTTCATGCATTAAAAACACCCCAAATTTCCCCCTGGGTAAAACCGCGAAGGGGCTGTCCAGGCAAGGCGATGTAAAAGTCATTGCTGTTCAAAGCCATGTGGTGAGGGCGATGTCTGAGCCGTTCTCTCTCAAAGGCACGCTGCAACTGCTGTAATGTCCAACGCAGCATGCTTGATGGCTGGTCTTGAGCCGCTACTTTAGAGAAGGTTACAGTGTAGATATCAGTACGAATACATGTAAGCTATCTGACGGAATACTGGGACACAGCCGCCCACATCATTCAAATATTAAAGAACTAAACCTTTTTCCCCCATAAAGAAAAGCCAACACGATGACTTC
Organism: Kappaphycus alvarezii; assembly: GCA_002205965.3. NCBI lineage: Eukaryota > Rhodophyta > Florideophyceae > Gigartinales > Solieriaceae > Kappaphycus > Kappaphycus alvarezii. The sequence goes on along the minus strand of NADL03000492.1, from coordinate 410,131 downwards.
AGGCGATGACAGCAGTGCCGTAGCTCAAACCGTCCAAGTAGATTTTTTCACCGTGAACAAGGAGATACAGAACAAATTTAGCTACAATATACCGTATCTACGCTCCGGTACAAATTTACTGGGTACCAACCCACATATCTACCACTGTAAATTAACCCCCCATTTTAAAAAAAAATTTAGCTAGTTATCATCAATTATTACGATGTTATATGGTCAGCTGGGCTGGGGTGTGTCGCCCACGAGTCTTCGCGGCAGTGTATCCTTGCCTGTGCCTGTTCCAAACTATTTTGGTAGGTTTGGAGGTTGGATGGTTTGGCAGCGAGCAGGCCTGGGTCAAAAGGGCCAAAGTAGACGGAGTAAGGACGCCTAAGGATACATAGTACGAAGTTTCGGGGTCGTGGCAAGGCTTGATGGACCAGAAACGCCCTATCGCCCCGGAATCGATGACCAAAAAGGGCGGCGGAACGCAATGTGGTGTAAGTTTCCGATCACTTGTGAGCCAGAGCCGCATCCATGAATCTAGCGGCAACCGTGTTGTATAGGAACAAGGTAATGATGGTAAATGTCCGACCTCCCAGGTGGATGGGTACCGTGGCTTGGTTCCATGCGGTATCTGACAGGGCGATCCCGTGGAGCTCCGTGTAATACGACTTTTGTAGTGCCCCGAAGGCGTGTGCTGCAAGGTCCCGTGTTGTGGGTCGTTGAGCCGAAACGCGTGGGTTACGATTCATGCCGACGCGCAGAGCTTGTGCAAGTGAAATCGGATGCGGGGATCATGGACGTGGGTCAGCTGTCTGAGGGTCCAGAGGCATCCATCGAACTTGCCCTGGAGGAATGAGTCGGTGAAGAGCCTGTTACTGTTTGGCGCTCCCAGTAGCAAGAATCCATGGCGAGAGCACTCGGATAGAGGAAATTTGCGGAAAATGTCAGCGCGGTCCGCCAAGAGGGTGTTCGGTCAGTAAATACGCGTCCTCGTCGCATTGATGTAGAGGCCAAAAGCCGGACCCTCTACCTGAAGGAGGCGGAGAGCTCGGTGCAGAGCTCGGGGTGTCCCTAAGAGGGTCCCGTCGTCTGCGTACCATTGATTCTGTAGAATCTTGCTGTCTGTCAGGAATGCGCCATTCGGAACGGATTTTTTCTGTCGTCATCTACCGACTTCTTTTTACTGCAGTACCTTCTCTTGTCCAAAATTGCTTGTATTTCTGATCCTTTCTCGCCCTCTCTCCCACTCTAGGCACCGTCTCGAGTAGAATATCTCTCTTTTCTTATCCTTACTTATCCTTTCTGTGGTTCTCTTAAAATTCACTGCCATGTTATCTGGATATTTTAATACTGTATCCACCCCTCTAAATCGATCCTAAATCAAGGTCTTCTTCCTTTTTTGCATAAATCCCCAAACTTTACTTTCTTGAGAAAAAGGGCTCAAAATAAACTACCGAAAATTCCTCTAAGACTTATTTTGTCTATTTCAAATCTGTAGAATACGCCGTCGGGAGCCTATTTAAACTCCCTTATTCCAAGTTCCAAACCTCTCTGATCATTTTTACTCACTAACACTGTACTCTTACCCATTAAAAACACACGAAATTGCCTGTCGCTACCTAAATTTCACCAAAAAGAGAAACTTATGCCCCTCCAGTGTCATTTCCAAAACTGGACACTCTCTTCCGCTAAACACCATTCCCCTACTCCATTTCAGCTCTACTAACAGCGATGAATATCTCTGCCGGCAAGCAAAGAAGGAGGTGATCGAGTTCATTCGTCACTTTTTCATCGATGATGAGGCGGTGGAGGTAGGTGAGGGGCAGAACGTGGATGTAGAGGATGGAGCTGGGTAAATTGCTGAGGAGTAGGCGGCCCCTGAATTGATTTATGAGAATGAGGATGAGGAGGAGCAGAGGTAAATGAGGAGGAGGACGAGGGAGATGAGGGAGAGGAGGGGGGGGATGAAGAGGAGGACGAGGAGGATGAAGAGGAGGACGGGGACGATGATGGGGAGGGAGACATGGAAATTGTTAGAATGTTGGGGTGGCGGCTGGACAGTATGGACCGGGTGTTCCCGACGCTGGAACCGTATGGGGGAATCTCTAGTGGTGAAGATATCTCCCAGGGGGAAATAGAAAATTGAAAACCGTTCGCGGATATTGGTGGGGACTACTTGGGTAGCATGGATATTTTGGAGGAGTTGTTTCGCTCTGATCTAGGGGATGGGAAATTGGAGTACAAGGTCGATTGTTCTTTTCTTCAGTATCTTTTGTTTAAAGTATATCATCCACATAAAGTGTCTGTATACATTTCCTGGTATCTTTTATAGTGTTGCTCGTACTTTACGAGGAGCCAAAAGTCTATATATGCTGAGTAAACTGCTTCCTCTTGGAGAGGTTAAGCAGGTTGACAGAAAACTTCAAGTCAATTCCCAAGTAGTTGGGAAGTTGAGAGTCAGCTTCAGACACATTCGGTACTCTTGTTACTTTTTGTTAGCGACGTTAGGTGGTAGAGCCTCCTATTTCTGAATACACTTGTAGACCTTTGGTCTCTCATCCATATTAGTACTCTCTGATCCTGCAACTTTACTACAGTAGCACTTTTATCGCTTTAAACACCTTCGATTTGAGATAGTGAGCGTCGGAAATCTCTTTACCGTAGTTTTACTGCTATCGCTGCCCTCGGCAAATTTCCGGATAGATGGTTGGATTGTGAGGGATAACAGCGAAAAACTGTCCAGGTCGTCCTGCTGGATGCCCTGAGCACTCATGATGACCATGTTCTGGTGCTTTTCATATTTATTTTGTGTTGAATACCCTGTAGCTGTGACCGGCTATGCCAATTAGCAAAATAAATATAAAATAATAAAACTTTACTGCATTAGTATCGGGATTACAGTGCAGGAAAAGATTGTGTTGCTAGCTTAGTGCTAATCGGGTGGTCCACGTCGGCCACAAGCACAGATTTACGGGACACTATATCGTTCGCCAGAGACGACCAGATCGTATCAGCTATATTTGAGTGCCTTTGTACAGCTTTTAGCTAAGTCATCTCCAAACCTGGAAACTGTGGATTATAAGAAGTTGAGGAAAATATCGGAGATATATAGGGAGACCTCGGACCATGGATTGAAGTTTAATAAGATCGATATGAACACTTAACGGTTAGAAATTTTCACATACGCATCATTTGCAAACAAGGATAATCACAGGTCACAACTCGGATTCGTAGTAATAATGGTGAACGACAAAAACGATGCGAACATACTACACTACGGAAGTTCAAAGTGCAGACGAGTAAAATGCTCAGTTATGGCAGCAGAAATATACGCAATACTGTACGGTTTTGACAACGCATATGTGACTAAACATATGATGGAGGAAATAGGCAGACAAATTGAAATTGATGGATACGTGGACTCAAGAAAAGTTTTAAATATAATTGCAAACAACAGTTCTACCCTGGAAAAGCGACTAAAAATCAGCATTCACGCCATGAGAGAAAGCCACGTAAAAGGAGACTTACGTTATTTAGCTTGAATTCCTGGATTGCAAAACTACGATGACGGAATGACCAAAGGCCCGGTCTCGAACTAGCATCTACTGTGGAAACTGATGAACACCCAGAAACTAGAGACCAAACCAACAGGATGGGCTGAGGATACAAAAAAGGCCATTAAAATATCAACACGAACATGGACGTGCTGGGCTTTCTGTAGAAAAGAAGAAGATAGCTGAAGTGTAAATGTGATGAAAACGGATGATAGTGAAGAAGAGTCGTACATTAATTACTCAAAAATGCAATACATTATTTGCATTTGATATGGGCAAGAGCAACTGTTAAATGTTATCATATATTCATCCACATACAGCTTAAGTCTGCATTTGCTGACACTATACTTAGTGACTGAATATGAACAATAGAAGAGAAAACCACATTTAGGAGAGGACATTGCCAGAGCCCTATGCAAGGTGACGTCCGGTTTTCAACAGCCAACTCGATCCAATCATCTTCATCATCGGAAGTAGACTCCTTACCTCTCATCCATCCCGGACAACTCAGCCTCGATGGGGCCGCTGTCTGTCACCCGTTGTGTCAGCTCCGAATGAGATGAAAACTCTTGATCACAACCTTTCTTCCGTCAATAATGACAAACACTTCTGCTCAATCGTGTCTGTACTAACAGGTTTCTCAGCAATAATTACATAAAGAAAATTGAAATCATGCAATCTTTAGGTCTTTTACTAGTTTTTTCCATTTTAAAGGTACACAAAGAGTTCGGAAATTATAATCAAGTGAAAGTTTGTGCAAATTTATTCCGCTCGCCCCTATCATGAGCCACGCTACCTACACCGACGCTTTGGACGCCCACCGGAATTTTTCACTTTCCTTTCCGCAGTCAAGGATTCTAGAATTTAGTGCATTTTGCTCACGTAACACACCAAAAGCAAAAGAAACTAACAGAAGCAGTCCATGCAGTAGTGCAGGAAAGAATTCCCTCCAATAATCATAGAAGTCAGGTATTTCGCGCCTCTATAGCCCTCCCGGGCGCCAAGAAATGAGTGTACTGCACCCCATCCCCCGGCCTCAATACCGGTATTGACCCCCGTAAATTCGCGATGTGTGGATTTTGCGGGACGGGATAGTCAAGGCCATCCAAGATCCTCCTGGTTGACGCCCGTAGTTGGAGCTCTGGGTCCCTTGGATGCCTCGCGGCTTCAAAGAGAAAATGCGATTGATTAAATCATTGTTCTGTTCAAGACTTATCCCTGCCCTAGCAACCGTTCTCAACAATTAGTTTTAGTCGGATACCTTAGAAAAGAAACCAAAGAAGATTATCAGTGGGAGTAAAGGAAGATTGGTAGCTTTGTACATACTGTCGCCTACTTTAAGAGTAAAAATACTTGCACTCATCTATGTAAAAATAGAAGATAAAAATACTCTGTCGCTTAATTGCTGAACTGAATACATTCCAGAAGTAATTGGATAAATTTGTCTATAAAACTTGCGTTTTAAAGTTTCTTATTACACATTATATTCTTCGGGATCTATATTTCTAATAATTTTATTGTTTAAACTCTTAATAAATCGACAAATAACCTACTTTTCGACGGCAATTTACCAAGGATATTATCAAATATATATACATGCCAATTTAGTAGATTTTCTTATCAAAAAAAGTAGTAAATTGAATATATTCTGAGCTATGAGGCAGCTTAAGGCCTTCACTCTGTCTATATAGCATAGAAATGTCATTTTAGCCTTTAAAAGTCCTTCAAATGTATTTCTAGCACAATAATTTGTATGGTTTTCTCCTTGGGGACCTGCTCAGTACTTTAGTTTTCACAGGAAATCTACAGATTTCAATGGGCATTCGTAATTTTTATGTGTACGTTTTTACCTTATTACATTTCCGGATCCATCAAAAAATTCAAAGTTCTTTTACCTCAGTAACATATTTTGAATAACTCTAGGCATTACGCAACTAGGGAAAGTTCTTATTTTTTTGTTCACTCTGATGCGTTGAGAAGAAATATTTCAATTCTATTCCAAATCTTCTCCTATCTCCCAAGCTTGAAGAAATGATACTTTGTTCTAATAAATTCTATCGAGAAATTGTTTTCATCGAAAGAATATTTTTAGCTCTCGATTTTTTGATCTCTATAAGGGTACAAATCAGTTCACACTCTATGAAGCCATAGAAAAAATCAAAATATCCATAATTTTGAACTCCAATGTTTACATATTGGTGATCTTTAAACAGTATTGTTTCAATTATTTTTAAATATATTAAAGACATTGATTACAGCACCATAGTTAATTATTCAGTAATGCAGAGTGGAGGACAGATCAGAGAATTCATGGAATTAATTGCGATGTGACTAACAAAACTATAGTCATTTACAGCAATTAGGACCTCTGAATTTCTCCCAAAAATTAATTTAACGTGCAATGTCTGTTATGAGATTATTTATGATACCAAAAACTTTACCTTTCTGCAAAAGGCTGAAATTTAACAACTTCTTCTTAAAAGACACTATTATTTAGGGATAAATTGCTATTATGTATTTTAAAAGCAAACTAGTTTGAAATTTGGAGTGGATCTCATAATTTTTTCGTTGAAACGTTGATTTTGTTTTAGAAGCATAGCTGGATTTAGGTTTGATTACAATGAGGCGACGGAGTGTGGTTTTTGGCTTCGAAGTATCCTGGCTCGGCCTAACTTTGCCACTAGTGGGAACGCGCGGTGGTACTTTGTGTCCCTCAACGTGAGATGGCTCTTAATTCCGTGACGCGTTGCTCTGTGTTGGGTATAAAAAGTAAAAAGTGGATATGAACGTATAAAGTGACATAAAAAATAAATCAATAGAAGATTTGTTGATCTGAAATTAAAATTTCACCCATTCTTTGAAAAATACGGGGGAAGAATGGAGAAGCACATAGCAGTACTTTTTTGCACTGCTTTTAGAGTGTAGTATCATAATCAACTGGATGTTTCCATAATTATGGAATACAGCCTTGATATCCAGCTTACTGGCACATATTTTCGCTATCTTGAATGAGAAGAGAAGAATTTAAAAGCAATAGGAGTGTGGAAAGATTGGTATGCACGGAGAAAATCAAGTTCACTTCCATTGTTTCAATGAACTGAGATCTTTAGTTTTCTCAGTTCCTTGTTTTCACGTGGATTATTGATTCCTCATAAAAAGTTACATGGACCGAAAATATAGTAAGTAAAGATTTCAGTAGCATAAATATTTTGACGTGTACCAGAAGAATGTTATTTTATTATTCTTTCATGTATGGTTTGAGATAAGTGAGGACAATACACCAGCTTGATAGTTATATTTCTTTGTTCTCAAAATGGTTCATTATTATATTAAACGCGCATAAAGCGAATGGAAATGAAAAAAGTTCTAGTGCAGTGGCCCGCGGTGTAATTTTATGTATTCTAGGAGTGTAAATACAAGAACAGGTCTCCTTTCAATGATTATGTTTTATCTTGAATTAGTATGACTGCTTCTGCCAATATTGTGTGTGAATTCCATCAGTTTGTCGAATCTTTTATTTAAATTCTCTATTATATCTGTTGCGACACTAAAATAGAAAAGATCTTTGCTGTCACCTCACATCATTGAATGATTGGATACAATAAGATGTCCGAAGCCTTGTTTTTTAATTACAAGTAAAATATGTTTTAATAATTCAACGAGTATTCTGATAATTATAGTTTTTTACTTGATCTCAGGAATATGAACAATAACTTTCTCACAGATTTTCTAGTTTGAAAACAATGTAAAATATCATGTAATGTGCTGTTCTTAATTTTCAAAAATCGCTCCTTTTACTTCGATGAACTCAGCCTCGAGCTACTACAATTTCATGCTTACATGGATAAAACTAGGTCAGAATACTTTCGGGATACAGAGTCCTCAATTTTTTTTACTTATTTACGCTGGTACTAATTTTTTTCAAGTACATTCACCTTCCTTGTCTGATTCTGTAACTTTATCCTGCATTTTTAATAGCATCCTAGTGAACTTACCTGTACTTTTAGATATTTAGGTCAGGTAAACTTTTCAATGATGTAAATCACATTTAATTCATTAAACTAAATTACCTGTACTCTTATTTTTAATATCTCAGTGTGAGATTCAGCATTTTTTAATACTGCGTCATTTTTATTAAATGTTCAGGGAGTCTTGGTACAGTTCATGCTTACAGAGTATTTTAGCGATTCTTCTGTCCATTACTAATGAAATACAGATATTTTTATATTTCTCTAATCTGTATACGGGAAAAACTGAAATGAAAAGTTGACATTATAATCTAGAAGTAGATTAAAATTTACTGATAAGCTATTTAAACTGAACAATGAGGAAAGGAGGTATGTTTTAACTGTTTTAGTGTTTGAGCTATATGATCAGCTCTATTCATCGCTACATGGAGAAGTCGTCTGACAAAAGAGATATAAGATGGCATAGGTCACACCGTATGCGTAATATCTATGGATTGAGTAGATAATTAAAAATGCTTAGACAAAGATCTTCAGAAAGATAATATATTGTCAAGCGGTTCTTCCTCTCCCTAAATTATTGTATTTTCCTCTTTATTGTAAGTTTTATATTGGGCTCATCAGCAATGTGAATGCTTTTCTCAGAGAGCAACCTGTGTAATTTGCATACATTGAATGTAATCGTTTTCACGTGGCATATTCACACACCCAGCAACTGTTCTCAATACTTGTTTTATTGATGAAACAGGTCCCAATAGATTCATGTACGGTACCTTTCGAAGCCTTTCCTTCCGAATCCATTTATTTTTAAAGAAAAGACGGCCAGGAATATTTTTTCAAATCTTTGGAGTGAGTTGTCAGATAAAATGGGTCTGAAATTTTTGTACAAGTACGGAATTGCTCGAAAAATACCGTGTAGTTTAAATAAAACTTTTTGTATTTTTTCTAAGTATGCCCAGATGCAACTGCGAACGGGTCAAATTTGGTACCTATAATTAAAACGTTTGTGTCTTAATCACCCCTTTGATCCATTTTTTGAGCCCTAATATGGGCTTTCAGACTAATTGAATGGTATAAACCAGTTTTAATATGAAAACAATTCTGAATTACTTATGCTTTTTGCATTGCAATTGAAATAGCAATTTAATTAAATTAAAATAGCATGTGGATGTAGCTTTGATTCACTCCTTCTTCTGATTCCCCGTTTTAAGTAGAGATATTCTAATTCCGGACATGGCTTAGAAAATAAATTATTTACCCAATTATGTCAAAAAACCAACCGCATGTTCGAGCAATAACTTCAAGATAGTAATCTCTAGAATCATGGTATTAGGAACAAGGAAACATTATTTATTTAAATATTACTGCAAGGAAACCCAACGGCCAACACTTCAACGTCAAAGACCAGAAGATCCGGAAAAAGGCTCTTGTCAAAATATTTTTGGATAATAATTTTCATGTACCAAGCTTATTATTTAGAACAGATGTATCTTGCACACAAAAGTAACAATTTTGTGGTATTCTATGACAAAATATTCATTAATCATTAACAGTAGTTTGTGCATATGTTATTATGTACTAGTTTGTACAGCTTATAAATGACTTGACTTTGATTTTCCGGATACTTGCTATAACGGTGAATCAGATTAAATTTTCGACCCCTCGGTGATATTTTGCATCGAAAGCCGTAGAAGAGATGTTTTAGATTTAATTTTAGTTGTATGGCCAAAAAATGCGTTGGATTATATTGTCATTAATGCTCGTATAGGTGCATGTCTCCTACTCCTTAAATAATTGTAGCCCGGTCGAATTCTGATGAATCGCGTAATACGTGCAGTTTAAACCCTCGTATTTTGGAAGTTACGCGATGTTCGATAATATCAACAGAGCAAAATGCAGCAGTGCGATGAAAATAAAAAGAGAATCGAATCTATATTTACATTTTAGCCAATAGCTTCTTTCGCAGCATGCTCTTTAGGTCCCTTAACGTGGATTCAGAGATTACAAGTAGCTTTTCTCGTACGATATACTCAGTAACCTGCAACCGGGGTTCAGTTATTGTGAGTCACGTAGATTTTATGTTATGTAATTTCGCAGATTTTCCGGTGGATCTGTTCCTCTTTTTCAATCTCATTTTATCCTTTTCGTGAATGGGATAGTTTTCAGCCTTCATTTTCATGCCTATTAAAATTCTTTCACGCGTTCAAATCTATTACGTGAGAGATATGATTTAGCGGCATCAGTGATTTAGGCGAACTAAAGTGGGACAATCCATTTCAAAAATACGTTCCTGTTGAAGATCAAAAGGCTCTTTCAAAATACATACGGGACCGCCGCATATGAATTTAACGTCATTTTCTTCTTCATTATATCAATCACGAGAATATAATGCTTAGATTTGCACTTTTGATGACAGATTACTCCAAAAAATAGCCCCTTAATCGTAACAAATCATCAAAAATTGATCCTATCAACATTTCTCCTGATCTGATTTAGTAACTAAATGTATCTGAGCCACTTCAATATTTTTGGTAAAAATGTCCTATATTTACACATTTTTCTTGAAATACTTTTCGTTCTACTGCACTGCAAAAACATTTTGGTAGATTGAAGACCCTTCGAACCATATTCTATGTCCTTAGATTATCTGGCTAGAGTAAAAAGGAAAATTTAGTAAAAGTGGTACTAAAGCAAAGAGCTCCAAAATCTGCTAGTGCTGGTTCCGCGAGCCGGATTGCAGCAAAGAAATATCTCTTTTGTATTATTCTTTTGACATTTCAAAGCTTTGAACACCTAATCTGCTTTTTGTTGAAATTTATATGTAAATCGAACTGATAGCCGCGAGAAATTTAGAAAATAGAGAATAATAATTCTGTAATTAATTCCATTCAGTTATTTTGTTGATAACTAATTTGAAAATACTATATTTTTCTATAAAGATCAAGTAAATCGTCATTTGTATCCCTTTCTTTTCATTATCATTTCTTAAACACCCTTTCTTTTCTGCACTTCCTATGCCACTGATTCAGGTCCGAATAAATTCAACTAAGCTTCAAAAGCGCATTTTGGCACAACGAAATTTCCACTTGAGGCATGGTTTGAATTTTGGAAAGTCAATAGTAGACGATGAACGTTCGAGCAAATACAGGATTACAGCTTCAGAGCTGGAAAAAGTGTTGGGTAAAAAATTTCCTGGGAAAGAAATTTAGGTGATCTAAACGTAAAATTCCCTAACTACGCCGACTTAGACGAGCCAGAACATAAAGATAGTACTGAAATGTGCAAAAAGACAATGGAACCAAAATTTATCCCCCTGTCTCCCATTGATGTTCCAAATTTGGAGAATGATTGAGAATATTCGGAGATTGGTAGTAATTTAAAATACGAAAGAACTGCTCGGGCCGACGTTACTCACACTTAAGAAAAGCAGTGCAATGTGAGCTCCAGCATAACAGATTCAAGAGGTCTCAATTAAGTGACAATGGAAGGTTCCCTCGGTAATGATTTACAGAAGTTCAAATTTGTTCTGTTTTAATATTTTAAATATTTCGAAATTTTTCTTAGAATTGGAAAGTGGGTTGGAAACAACAGTGACGGCTCTGAGAATTGGCTAGATCGAGGTATAGAAAACAAAAATTGGTCTTCGACGCGCTCCAATGTCTGAAAATATATCTCTTGGCGCATCCTTGCCCAGATCTAAATCTAAATCTCTTAGGTTTAATTATATATTTGAAAAAAGGAGGCTGTGTGGAGTTTTTATTTTTGTGCTGCTGACACATTCAGGAAAGCATATTCGGCAAGTCCTAGGAGCCAAAAAATTCTTGTGTAAAGATTTTTCTCCATTTGGTATTTACTTACTACTTGGAGGTAAGAGAATTTAACGCAAGAAAAAAGTTGAGTCTCCAGTATAGTATGGTCATAGCTTAGTCGCAAATGGTGCTGTTTTTATCTTACAGTTGAGTCCATCTGACAAGTTTGCAGCTGACGAGACAATTTCAGATGCAGATAGATTTCACCGTGATGATTCGAATACTAATAGACCAGGCGAAAAAACGCGAGCTGAGATTCCTAAAATGGAAGTGAACAATGTATGCATATACTGAAATTAGTATGCGGCTCATTATTTTCCGTGGTTATTTTCAGACTGAAGTTACAATTACTTATGAAACGCAGATTAAACACATTAATCTCATTAATATGGGTATAGAACGGAAAATGAAACTTCAACTAAGAAGAAAACTTGCAATATAATGCCACTCAATGTCTGTTAAAATTTAATTATTCTCATTACTCGCTTAGAGGTGGCTCCCACTCTGATTTGTTCCAATATTGGTTAGTCATAGTTTGACGAGAATGTAAAATATGCCTCTCTTCCCACACTCCGTTAGTATTCAGAGCAATTTCTGTGTTTTTGTCGCTTTACTTGTGGTAGAAATGTTATTCTCATCACTCCGGGAATTCCAGTCCCTGAGAAAAACAAACGGCCAACTTCAGAAACAAGAAACTCTGGGATTCTGCAACTTGCCTACCTGAAGCTGATTCCCTTCTCTTATAGGATCAAATTTTTACTCCCCATAACGACTCGACCACACGATTTCTTAATTTTTTGTATAGTATACAAATTACATACATGATGCAAGTCGGTAGCATGCTCAATAAGAAAATTTAGCTCAGTATTGATATTAGTGACGCAGATAGTAGATATGGAGCCATGTTTTGCCCACAGCGACTACAGAAATATAAAGCTCTCTTTTTTGCATTGTGTAAGCTTCTAATATAACATCTTTTTTGCCCATTTAGAAGTTGTTTGATGTTTTTACAGCATTTGGGGCCATTTAAATGCCAGGAAACTCGGTGTTTTCTCAGACATACCGGGAATTGGGAAGCTGCTTTCAGAATCTTGGAATTTCAGAAGCGGACGTTCCATACGAGCAATTCTTCCACCAGATAATCTTACCAGCATTTTAGTCCGTACGATTTCTTCCAGAGATTACATCACAATATTTCATTTCACTCTCTCCACTTGGTCCCAGAGTCCTGCCGTTATCTAAATTGATGATGAAATTAGTCTTATCGGCATTTCTTATACATTCTTCGGTAGTCGAGAGGCTGTCAAAATCACTCTTCAGAATTAATAAATAGAATGCATCATTTTTTCAATTTTCTGCTGCTCTGATGCTCAACTGTTACCGTCCGACTCTCTACTTTATAGTTATCTGTAAATTTCTAAATCCACCTTGGTGTTATAATATAAATGACTAGTTTAATTGACGTCCGATCGTAGTGAGGATGAACACATGCCGAGTTTGGCGCATCCTTAGCCAGTGAACTGCTGAGCACCGCAATGTTTTGAGTGCAAACTTAATGCCAAGTCATCGCAAGTGCTTGACACTAACTGCCAGATGTATATCGAGGTCTAATACCGAGGGAGCCCGTTTTCCCTTTCCATCCTGGCCTTGACATATACTGGCTTGTATCCTGCCTTATTGACCCTGATCGCAGATGTAGTCGCGCACTTTCGTGCGAATACATTGCAGTCATCAAAAAGGTTGTGTTTATAATACTATAAATCGTTGATTTAATATGATTCGCGTTAGTACCAGAGGGAATGTGTTGAGAAACTTTTATTACCATTTTTAATGTAACTTTAAGGATTACTTCCTATTTCAAGGTCTTCTCAATAATCTTTGCAACTTTTTTCGTTCAATAGGGAGTTTAAGTACGTTTCTTTATTCTTTTTTGACATGGTGAGAGTTTATGCACAGTGGTCATTAGATGTAAAAAAGGTATACTATGTTATTCATTTCTTTCAGTGCCATGTTAGCACCCTGAAGTGCTTGGAACTCATATCGGAAGCGATCTTGAAATTGATAAAGGATTTTTTTAAAATTAAAGGGCCTAGAAGATGGTACTTTATTGTTCCAGAATAGTTTTTATGGAATTAATTTGAGCTTGGCTCTAATTACTATAGTGGAAATACATCACAGGTTCTACTATCAACATATTCACTTCATTAGTATGTAGGGGGCTAGCAATAGAAGTTTTTAGCCATAGAGTAAGAGCTTCTGATTTTGATCGCCAGAAATATTTCGAATGAAGCATAAAAGTTCTTCCGAAGCTTCAGATTTCACCGAAAATGTGTTTATTTAAAACATAAAGGGCTTATTAATCACCAGATAAATCTACGAAGAGCTACCTGTGTCCTCAAATTTGCGTAGTTTTTTTACCAAAGATAGTTTCATTTTAGCTTCAAATGAGTTGCAATTGTAAAGAATACATCACCTGCTGCCATTTTTTGCACTTTATGAGATTTAAAACAGCAAATAGTATGTAATGCAAGTAACATGATCCTCTATCAACAGATGCGTCTCCAGAATCGATTTTAAATCCAAGTTAAGACAAGAAATCCCACTAATTATCTAAATAAACTATCCATTGATGCAAATATTAATCCCTAAAATTTTTCGCTTCACACAGTTTTATAGAAAGGGGAATAAAAAACGTTACTAATTAGCTTCCTGAAATTCGTGTCCAATTCTTACCCCCCTCCACTACACCTATGACCATTATCTCCCCCTTTTCACCATAAATCTCTGAAAAACTCCATTCAGTACACCTCCTTACAACTTTAACAGAGCTATTACTTCCTTTTTCCTATTCAAAAACGCCACACCGTCTAAATCTCATCAAGCATTGTCTCTACCGCATTCCATTCAGCATAACACGACGCCGGCCCGTAGCCAAAGTGAGTTTTAGATCTTTAAAAAACTCCTCATAACTCGTCGCCAGTACTTATCTATTTCCAGCCTCTCACAATGTTCAAACAGGTCATTGCAACCTATACCAAAAAAATACAGTACCGAAATCAATCTAAACATAAAAAATCCCTCGAAAAACTCCATACCTCCCTCTCTCCGCAGACAAACTGCATTACTCATCCTAAATACAGTTTAATACCTGTTCATACCCCACCGTCAAGGCGCGTAAAGAGCGACCCCGAGCCAATTTCAAAAAGCATCAAAATAGAAACAGTTCCTGTACAATCGAGTGCACACAATCATCTGGATGATACGAAGGTTGAACGTATGGAATACGAGGGATAGTTCCATTGGAATAGGTGTCTTTGAAAATTTTGAGAAGAATGATGCATATCTGCTTTCCCATAAAAGGACGAAGACTGACGGGGGACGTTAAAGTGAAGTTCCAGTTCCTTCGGACCAGATGAAGCTGTGAGCGTGGCATCGGGCGTGGCGTCAAATGGACGTAGAGTGGATAGATCATGTCGTTGGTGCTGAGAGGAGAAATATTTTCGAGAAACGTGGTGGCTTGTTTGCTAGTGAGCCTTTGGCGAGGGAAGGAATAAATTGGAGAATAACAGGAGCAAGATGTGGCCCTTTATAAGAATTTATTAGGAGGTCGCTGATGACACTGACAACAAAAGATTGGCCATATATTGAGCTGAGCTGCTCTCATTTTCAATGTGCATTTATTTCTGAAATGGAACGCATTTCTGAGAGCATGGCATGATTCAGTTTTGAAGATCAAGCTGAAAGAGTTTGGACACATAGTTTATACAATAAAGAAGGGCAAAATACATTATAAGTTTAGTGGAGGTGGTCGGACAAGCGCCTGAAGATACTTTTACGGACATAAGACTGAGATTAAGTATGTTTGTTTTGCCGGTGCGAAAAGAAGGATTTTGAGCTTTAAAATAGCTAAAATATATATATGTATGGTTCGGATGTTGCATTTTTTCATTCTTTAGAGTTTACCTATCAGATCGAAGTTTTTTGATCCTGACCATATGTGTAACTTTCTAATGGTCTTGTTATCCAATTTGATACTTGGAAGATTTTCATGCCAAAAGTATTGCTCTGTACCGACGAGATTGTGGGGTGAAACAAATTAGTTATGATTTTTAATAACTCAGTTCTGCAGAGAAAAGAGGATTCAGTGGCTCGAAATGTTGTTGCGGGTGTAAAATAACTAATGGGATGACTGTATAAGAGAATAAACGAAAGCCAGATTCTGTTCATAACGGCTAAATAAGTAAGTATAGATTTCATGGTGGTGTATCACTAAAATGTTAGAAATTCGAATGAAATTTTGAAGGAGCGTGTTTCGTCGAGGTCAAGAGGTATGTTGAAGAATTGAAATAAGCCACATTCAGTCCACAAGGTGATGCCCTATTGTTATCAATTTCAGAATTTGTCAAATAGTTTACCTCTAGAACCAGCCTGAGATTTTGATTTTGTTCCCTTGAAAATTTTCTCTCTCAGCAAGTTTTACAGTTGCATTTTGGCTGATATGGTAGATATCTTGCATTTTAATTTTGCTGGTTGATTCAAAATAAATATACAAAAGCATGAATGGGTCTGATTTAGATGGCAAAAATATGAAGATTTTCATCAATATATATGGATTGATCGCAAACTCTTCAGCAATACCACATGTGCTTTATAAATTAGAACATACTGGTGGAACTATTTTTCCTCCATGATTTTTCAAAAAATAGACTCAAGTTAACAAAAAGGGATATAGATTAAAAAAATAATATGCATTCCAGATAAAGTACAGATATGAGCATTTCAAGGCACTAAAAGGCACTACTAAAGATCGAAGATGGAGAGTAAGGTGAAAATAGTGATAAATTTACTCAGGTCTCCCTGCATCCAGTAGACAATATCAATATATCAACTTTTATCGTGGTTTTTTTGCTTCACCACGTTGCAGATATTAAAATACCTTTAGCACGAAAATAAAAAGATAATTTGGGAGATTTTTTTATCCGTATTCAGTTTTTTTGTCTTTCGTTCAAATTTGTACTTTCAATTCTTCGGACTGTTCATTCATCGTTTTCCGGTGAATTTAGTAACCAAGATGACCTTAATTTATGTTCAAATTTAAGGGGGAAATGTCTATTAAATAGGATATTATCAATATTAAGATAATACGCTTCGCAGCAAGAATCAATCAGCAAATTAATGTTTTTTGGTGTAAATGTTTTGCTATTTGTGCGTCCGTCAAGTATTTTCAGCTCAGGATAAGCGATATGGTTGGAGATAACTTAAGCATGAAGAAAAATATTGATATTTTGTTCAATTCAAATTTTTTATGGCCTTTAATGTACATTATTGAATGCAAATTATGGAAATGATCCGAAATTGATCGAAAATAGTATTAAAGAAGTTGAGATGTCGAAAAAAGAGAACATTCGAGCATTTGTTAGTTTAAGTATGGAATTTCATGAAATCTTTGTAGCTGAGTCTAAACATGCATCGAGACTGAACAAAATCACCATTCACAGAATTGAAAAACTGTTTCAGCACAGTCTAGACTACTCTAGAAAATGTATACAATTCGTGGAACTGATTTTTGAGGCGGTCTATTATTCTGTAGAGATGTGTTTTGTCGGAATAAATCATTGTTATGGTAAGTTTACCGCTACTGAGCACGTTTCTATAAATGACTGACAAGGTCGGGCTGCCATTCTCGAAAGAATTATGGAACGTAAATATGAATCTTGGTTGGAGACTGCTGGGCATGCATCGCCCAGAAAACCTTTCGGTGTGGAGATGAAAAAAATTTATCAATAAAACAGATTAAATGTAGCATTTAGCAAGAAACTCAGTATAATTTGAAAGAATTATTCATATCTTCTTTTAGAGGTGAGTTGAAGAGCGATAGAAATTCATACCCCAGTCTGCTTAAAGGGAAACGGTGTGAAGGGCAGCGGGTAGGGTCAAAATAATAAGAGATATAACATTCAGTGGAAGAAAACGTAGTCGTATAATAATAAATTTTGTAAAACGTGCTCAAGTTATTCTCAATAGAAACTGTCCAGTTTATAATGATGAAATAAATATACCCGTTAATGAGTTTAGCTTTTTTGTCATTCTTCTCTTTTTATTTTTATAAGGATCTTATTTTAAATTTCTAAGTCTTTTATGGTGACTATTTAAGTAATCTAATACATCAAAATGTGCCATACAGATTTTCTCAGGGAATCATGTTTATTGAAGGTATAATTCATGTCCTTAACCTTAACTATGAAAAGTCATGTTTATGAGGCTTTTCTACTTAGCTTTTGTTGAAATTATATGAACGGATCAAGGAGAGAGATGAGCAATTGTCTTCACGAGTGGAGGTCACGAGAGAAGGTCAAAAAATAAAGATAATGATGAGCACAGAACTTTGGTTGGAGAAGTTTCCGCTGTTTTATGCTGAAAAATGCAGCTCGGAGAATTGCTATTACATCACGATTTCTTACGTCGTTGTGACATGAATTTACTGCAAAAATTATATTAACTGAAATAGGCATACTAAATAGAGGGGAAAAAATTGAGCAGGGCGGAAAGAGGTGATGCTCTCCGGAGATAACAAAAGTACATAATTCAACTGATTTTATTTTTATTGGCGTTCTTCAAATAGAATTTTGCTGATTAAGGATACTTATAAAATGCTTTTTTCCTTGGAAAATTATAGGGTGAGTAAATCAGATGTAATAAAACTCGGCATTACTAAAAACTATTTGATAATTGGGAACTAAAATATTCACACGATGAGAAATTTGCGCGTAGTCATTTTTTCTGTTAAAGTAAATGCCCGTGGAGTTACTAAATATACGCAATGAGTGTAATGGAAGGCGAAATTAATATGGGAAGATGGTTGGCTTATCCAATATAGAGCGAATAAATTATAATATAAGAACGCATATGGACATGAATACGAAACTGAAAAGAGTTTTGAACTATTAGAAAATTCGGTTGTTGATCATCAAGAGCAATAAACCATCTCACTCTTGCCTTGTATTACTCGGTTACTATATCGTTTATCATAGATTATGTTTTGTTAAGAATAATCTGGGAATCTCCTTTATGTCTGAGTCGTTACAAATTTTGTCGCAATCCACATTGAGTATTTCCAACGAGACAATGGTTTAGGAGTTTTGATAATATGAACTTTCATATTAAAGCTTTTCAATAGACCAGATATCTTTTCAATCTGAAAGCATTCCTGGTCCGATACATTTTGATCTACCGGACGTACATATTCGAAATATTGAAGCCTTTTTTCCATATTGATGAGCAGAAAGTTATGTTTGATTAAGTGTTATTATTACTATTGTATGTTTTACGGGAGATTTCAAAACATTATTTAGTCCTTAGGCAAGGTTCTTTTTGAAAATATTAATTTATCTGAATTTTTTGCAATGAACATTGGTGCTTGATTATCATTTCAGAATACTGTTGACACTGTAGTGAAGAAAGACGTCGCTTTCTGTGAAAAAGGCGGCTATTGTTGAGGAAAGCAAGTTAGGCTGAGCACAGCTTAGACTGATTGAGAAGGACTAGATTCGCTTGACTCATTTTCAATATCGATCCAACATGCCGTGGAGGGCGAGGTATGGAAATCTAACCAAAGCGGCAAAAACTAAAATCAAACAACGAGAACTCCGTAACAAAGATGGCAAATCCGTAACAACAGCTAGCCGTACGTGCCTCGGTACCTGAACTATTCATGGCCGGGCGCCGTCCGTTTTATTCTTACTATGGCTAATATAGTTTCAACATTCTCTCTTTTCGACGGTACATTTTATTCCAACTTTTTCAGTATATTTTATAACTTGATTAGTTATGAAGGCCAAACATTCATCCGCCGCATATTTAGAAATTATCCAATCACCTAGGTATTTCAAATTTGATAAATATCGAAAGACGCCAACTGCCTAGATTGAGAGGTATTGTCTATGGTGTAGACTTTTTTGTCCTTTTCATGTAATCTCCGGAGTCTAAAATTAGTTTTAATGGCTTAATGATTTAGGTGACTTATTTGAGAGATAGTTTGAGATCCCTGGAATTTTTTGAATAAGCTATTATGGACAGAATTAATTTTAAAGTTCAGGTACTTTCCTTCACGTCCCGTGACCAGGTTTCTAATTCAATTAAAGCATCTACTATTTTACAGTTCCTTGCTGAAATCTTATTAATAGTGCTAGAATCATACTATAAGCAAAGTTACACATATGCAGGAAAATCATGACTTAACATATTATATTTGAATTTTTACGCTCTCTTTGAAGAGACGTCAATAATGTTGAGATTGCTCTTACTTTTCATTAGAATTCTTTCTTCCATGTTACTTTTACATCCAAATCGGTTATTTCGATACATGCAGTCTGTCGAAAGTGGGAGAGCAAATATTTTAATAGTCTTTCATAGGAACAGAGTTTTTCAGAGATTTACTATTGGTGGTGGGCAACCTTGATACGTCATCAAAAACAACAGGGGTTGTCAAGTTCCTTCAGGGACCACTTAATCATTTAATGCTTCTGTATAATGACTCAGGGCGAATTGAGGCTCTAATTTGTCTCTCTTTATGTGCCCTCTCAAAATTAAAGGGTTGAAGAAAAAATAGAACACTACCCTTGTATAATGAAAATTTCACAATCGAAACTCCACAGAGATTTTTTATTCTGCTTCGTTTTGTGAGCTCTTTACAAACCTATGGTTTATTTTGTCCTCCATGGTGAACTGCATTTCATATCGGCTATCTGTAAATAAGGTCGTCTTTAAATCGATTTAGGAAAGATGCGAAACCGACTCTATCGCCAAACAGAGTATAAAATGTACAGTTCTAATTTTCCTTTTTGGGTTCCAAAAACATAAAATAATAATATGTTGTCGATATGAATTATATTCGAAAAAAATTACTTCCCATAATGTATGCTGCTTAGGGTGTTAAACTTTAATTGCCTTTATTTCGGCCCAAGGTGTAAACCCCTATCCCATGACTCTCTATTTTGTTCGACAAATTTGCGAGAACACAGTGTTGCTCTGGTTGAAATAAACTGATCGCCAAAGTCATCAAATAATATTATTAAAAGTTCGTGTATTGTTTTTAACCCACGATTATTGTTCAAATTTCTTTCAATTTTTCGTGTTCCAGGAGAATGTCGAATTATTCAAGTACTCCTTTCTGAAATCTCAATATTTCATACCAAACCGAGAAGTTCTTACATCCTGAGCGGAAAACGTGACAAAACCCATTCTCTCCTGGGACACTATTTAGTAGGAAAACTTAATTGAGTGCTTTGCTCATTTACAATGTTGCAATGAACATCAACAGCCATTACATCGCAGAATAAGTCTTCATTCGAATGGTACCCATTATTGCTTTAGCGTTCTGCATCAATTTTACCCTCTCTAACTCACATCGAGGCTGAAAAAGGCGCTCTTGGAAGACTGCGCAGGATCCCCGGAGAAATAAGTTTGCAAAATTATAGCTCAAGAACAGTATTTTATGATACAGACTCAAAGTAGTGATATGTTTATTTTCCAGTGCCATAAAAACACAGAACACACATATCTGTTATCTACCTATTTCCTTGTCAATATTGCGTTCTTTGTCTCCTATTTTTGCACTCCATTACTGTCATATTACGGTTACCTCATCTACCTCTCCTATTGAAATCGTTAAAGTTTCGAAAAAATGTTTTCGTTGCGAATAGTAGAGCTATTGATTATTTTCAATGAAGTACCGATCTACTCCACGAAATAGCTGAAGTTCAAGGAAATTTTTGATTCCGAAAGGGACAGAGTGTCTCTAATCGTTCAAACCGCAAAATGAGAACAATCTGCTTGTAATAATTATGATCTGGGAGATCAATTGAGCTTTAGAGTCTATATTAATGACAAGCTGAAGATATCCTACCTTTTTACTTCCATATTTGGCGTGTTCCGAGGCCTGATATATAAGCTTTGATATCTTTCCATTTAATTTTTTAAGTAGTTTCACATACTGTCCAGTCCGGTGTAAGAAATTGGCTAGCACTTGGCTCTGAGATATATAATATCATTAATTTCTGTGAAATGAGGTGCAAAACTGTGCCCCTCGTATCACAATTTGATAGCCTACCGAAATTATTGGAAGCCTAACTCGAAGTTTTGGTATTAAACCAGTTTATAGATCCAAATAAAGAGACGGGGAAGATTTTTGAGGCTATGCGCGCGCTTCAAAACATTTATTAATGGCAGATATATATATTTATTCGAAGAGACTACTACTTTAGTATTTATCTAGGTCTCCACGTAGCTTCCTGTTCTCATCCTTGAATCTTTGATATAATCAATGGGCAGTCCTATTCCCATATACACTTCCTTAGCCCATGTGGCTAGTATTTCAAGTAAAAAATATTGCAAAGTATTAATTTTACTTTTACTTACATGCAATACTACCTAGCTTTCGTTTAGTATCATCTAGACTATTTCGTAAAATTCTAACAATTGCTGGTTTGAGAATTTTAAAAGAAATCTGATACTAAAGCTACGGTAATTTGCAGAAAAGTTTTAACTGGTGATAATTTTTGCTCTTCAAAAACTTCAGGTGCACGTTTATATGCAAAGTATAATTATAACATATAATGTAATAAGTCGATACTATTTTTTCTTTTTGTAATAATTAAATAAATGGGATCGGTTACAAATATAATTTTTTGGACAATGGCAACGTTTCTTGAATAGCAAAAAAATTCGGGAAAATGAGCATAATTAAAATAATACAATTGTGAATATCGTGACTTATAAAATATAGCTCTACTGTATTCATTTAAAGTCAAATAATAGGGGCACGAATTTTTTCAGCCCAGTCCTAATTTGACGTTTATTGTTATATACTGCTTGAATTACAAATTCTCCCATTAATTGTCACATTTCTCTACTCATTCTAGTATAATTCCGTCATTGACAGTTTTTACCAAGTATGGAGGCTCTAAAGTCCAGGAAGGGAATATATTGTGATAAAATTGCTATTTTCAGTGTACTTAAATACATTTGCGAAGGGCACATTTTCGTGAGAGGAGAGCCTACCTTGTGAAAATTTAGGCACACACGGGCAGATCCAGAAAAACTTTTGCTGCTGCAAGACTATGTTGACCGATTTCTCAAGAAAAGGGTCTAAGAAGAACTATAGATGGCTAATTATGAATCGTGAACTATATCTAAAATAGCACATGTGAATATTTTAAACAAAAATACCGCCCATGTTTCATATAGCTCTTTTGAGAATTTTATCTAGCACAGGTGACACTTCCTTGCAACATATAGGACGTGAATTGATCCATTCTGTATAAGTGAACAATGCCGCCTTTGACTGGCAAATAATTTGCAGAATATACACTAGTTATTACTTTCACTACACCTTGTTGTCTCAATTGTACCAAAATTGTCGAATATGGTAAAAGTAAACTGTAGAGTTAATTAAAACTGCAGCAGAGCTCCGAGCTCTTAGTAGCACTTTTGAAGAGGTCATTGATACATTTATACTTAGATTCCAGTATCTAAAAGATATAATGTTTTTGAAAATATCTATGAATATGTTTTTAACCATTTTATTCCAAATTTCTCACAAAAAAGCTCTTAGTAATTCCAGCTAGTAATTATAGGAGCGATTTCCTCGCTTTTTGCAGTTTTTGGAGATTGGTCGGCTCACTGTCCAATCTCTCAATTTAGGACCCTTTCGTAAGCGTCATATTTGTTTACCGGAGACTAAATATGAGGACTTCAAAACCTCTACCAGTCAATCTTCCCAACCTCCTGCCCTCAAGGTATCTATTCCCCACTTTCAATAATGAGTCCATTTTTGTCCAAATTCCGTACAATGCTCCGTTCTTACCCTTTTCATCCCGTAAGAGCCCAGAACAGCACAACCGGGGGCTAAAGTGTACTTTATCCGACAAACCCATCAGTGATGCTTGGAGTATTTTCTTCTAGTTATCTAGATCCCCAAGCATTTTAACTTGCACTATTAGAGAAAACTATACTAATCCCTAAGCACTTTTGTAACAGGAAATTGATAAGTAGCATTGTTTATTTACGCAGTTTGGAACTTCTCAAAAAGTGAAACTATACTTTATCTATTACCAATCAAGCTTATTTGTCCAAAATAATGCTTTCGGATTACAATTAAAACTAATAAATCTGCATAAACGCAGTTTGCAGTTATGACGAGTACTAATTTTCTCACACCTTATGGTACAAAGATTCCCAATGGCTTTTCTCGTTCCCCTGAACAATGGTCCCATTCATGTGTACATCTTATGTTTTCAAAAGTGTAATTAACTACTCTTTCTCTTATGTTTAAGAATTTTAAGTATCTATAGCTCTTTATTCAAAATGTACCCTTGGGGAACTTCGACATTATCCCTCTCTTCATTATTCCCTTCGCATCCACTGGGTATCCCCACTACAAGTCTGATGATTTCTTACATATTAAAACATACCATGGGCTAAAACTATTACAAATTATTTAGTCCGTAGAAACATGTAAAATAGTTTTCTATAGCCACTTATTTGAAATACTCAACATGTTTATGTTCCTCATGAGTTTTATAGAATGCTTCAGCAAGAAAGGCTTTATCAACTAGTTTGTTGAAGGTTGATGGAAAGCTTTGCAGCATACATCGGTAATTTAATTCCAGATTATCACCTCTTTCAGTATTTAGATAAAAGGGTCACCCAACACACAGAAAAAAATTGAACACTTTTTTCGTAAAAAACTGACTTAGCTAGTCGAAATACTGGTCATGTTTGCCACTGACCCCTTACTCTTTCCAAAGTCCAATTCACCCTCTTTTATCATTCATCCAAACCAAAGGCTTCCTTAAGTAGAGAGCTATCGAAGAAAATTTCAAAGTCCAGGTAATTGTTTAAGTGTAATAAAGTAAAGAAGTATCACCATACTGCCACAGAATTGGAGGTAACAGACAAGTGGTAATATCCAAACATAGAAAAATTCCTATCGAAACAATATTCCGATCCAGCCCTTCTTCATTTTCAAGGAAAAATTATCGGATATAAATTCACCGCAGAAACTCTAAAACTGGAAGATAGACGTGACATAAATATGTCCAAATTAGTGACCAGTAATAATCTCCAGATATGGGAGCATTTCTCTAATAGTTTTTGACACGAGAGGACCACAAACGAACAGTTATTAATTATTTGCCAATTTTCAGACGTTGCAAATACTACAGCCGAAGCTTTTGCATTTGCTACGTCAAACCTTAAAATTCAAAAACTGTGTCCACAAGTTCACCACACGTTACAATGCGAATTAATTAAGGAAATAGAGCTCAGATGATATAAAATAAGCGTCTCTATAAAATATGAGCGTAAAAAGCCAGGGATAAAATGAGGAAAAGTTTAATTAATCAACTTCCTAAAGAAAGTGTCGTTAAATTACAGAATAGTAAACTGATGCAGTAGCTGATCTTTTTGCCCTCAATTGGGGTAACCCTTAAATTTATTATACTTAATAACGCAGCAAAGTAAACTAATTCGAGTTACAAAAAGTACTGATCTAATGAATTAAAATCCCTTCAGTCTTACAACTACATTGGATACTGATAATATTGGACTTTGAGCTTTAGCTCGAAGTCCCTTCATCAACGATATAATCTGAAAAAATTATCGAGATAGATTTAATCCATCCTATGAACATATTTGAGACTTCTGTGTCTTCTTTGAGACCATTATAACGTCTCAAATGTCCTGTAAATAGCCATTATCTTTCATAGTTTTCGTCACTGGCGTTTAACTCACATTTAACTGCACCATTTCTTCCGTTTATTTCTTCGAGCAGATTAAACACCGGCAGTATTAATCAATCCATTGAGGGATATCCATATGATTAGTCACATATTTTTTCCGCGAGTCCAATACACGTATTATTGTTTTCCGAAATCGTAATATATCTTGTCCAAAGTTTTTGAGATTCATCCTGAAATATATAAGTACAAACCTATAGGAACATATTTGAACTAATAATTAAGCTCATGTAAACAAACTCAATTTTAATCTGTTCCAAGTCCTGAAGAGAATTTCAATTTTTTTATGTCCAGTTTGCGATGGAAGAGTAAAGTAATCAAATCATTTTCCAGTTTTGGAGCTAGTATTTATTTTTTCAAATTTTCACAGTATTTTGTCAAGAATAATGTGCATAAATCGAGGAAATTTTGCAATATGTTTCCGTTGCTCTTTCATGATTCGCCCTGGAAATTGTGCTACTGTATTCCATCCCTCATGCCGTCCCGCCGCACTCGTGAACTTACTCGCAAGGAAAGAAGCCTCATCAAGAGATGGATCTGCAAAAATAACGTACTCCTTTCTTCTACTCAAAGCCTTACCAAGCTTCATGAATGGACAAATATCAGAGGTTTGATCCAGCTTATTAGGTATTTCCCTCCTCTTCCTTCCAGAAGATTTTATTACTGTCGATGAATTAGACCTACCTCATCCTTTCCCCGTTTGACTCAAAGATGCTTTCCTCCGCCATTTTCTTCTCTGAATGTGCTTATACGCTTGATGAAGCTGTATTGGACGGGGCTACGTTGTCATCATTTGGGGATTTAGTGGATAAAACGAACTACTGCAGGCCACTGAGAGTTGTTTCTGTGCATTGAAGACCGCATTTTTGTCATTCTTCGAAAAATATCTGAAAACAGGGCCGGAAATGGCTGAAAGCAGGCTTAATTTGTTAGGGAAATGCTTCTTTCTCCGCCCGTCTATACGAAAGTTTGTTCCTCACTTTGCAGAATGTTTGGATGAGTTGAGGGAGGTAGAAGGGCAAATGAAGAATTATATAGAACTTTGTTAGCGTGAATCCGTACTGGTTCCACATAACCTGTTACACAGAGTGGAAGGGGAGAAATGGGAAGCTTTTACACGGCGAGAATTGGGAGAGCTGAAGGTAGTGAGATTTTTAATAGTTAATATAGTTAGAGTGAAAAGTGTCTTTTCGGTGATCCTCAACATATTATAACTATTTGACTATCATATGGCTCGAAAGATGCTTAAAGTTCCGGTAAAAACAATTACGAGCGAGAAATTGATCAATTTCTCTAGTTTATAGTCCATTACACTTCAACGAAACTTCACTTCGGTGTTCACTTCAAACGACTCATGCTTCATGAATATTCCAGCTTATAACTTTTATTAAGTGAAAACTTACTGTATTTTAAATTGTGAATCCTGAAAATTGCTTTTAATGTAAGTTCATGAGACTCCCAGTCTTCTCCAGTCGTATTTAACCAACCATTCTTACCAATTCTTCTCAACGCATAAAATTTCTTTACTCCGCAGAAGCGTTTCTCATCCATTCGTGTGTGGTTCTTGTGTCATTTTGAAAATTTCATTGTGAAGAACCTTGCAATAGTATAGGTTGGATAAATGATGGAACAAA
Source organism: Kappaphycus alvarezii (assembly GCA_002205965.3). Taxonomy (NCBI): domain Eukaryota; phylum Rhodophyta; class Florideophyceae; order Gigartinales; family Solieriaceae; genus Kappaphycus; species Kappaphycus alvarezii. Next base: position 383,391 of record NADL03000492.1, on the reverse strand, counting down.
AAGGATGTAAGACGAATTCAACCACCAATTTTCAATTTCAAAACTGACTCTACACTGCTACTGTATTATTTTAATACCTCTGGTCTCAATAGCGCTCTTTTAAAACGCTTTGGCATATCAGTATGGTAAAAATATCGGCCATTTTGTTATGTTTGCGAACAGAATTTTTATACCGATGCCCGAGGTTGTTCTATACGAAAATCTTTCTCTTGCAGCGGCTATTTATAAACTTATATACTTTTCATAAATGTGTGAACTATTAGATATAAAACCGAATTAACAATAAGTTTTCTGTGAATTTTTTATATTTGAAGAATTCTCCGAGTAATTTTCCAAATTTGCACGAAAATTAAATTGATTTATCAGGACTTCCGCGGAATTTTCTGATCTTTCGAAACTCGTTGAATTGAAATTTTGATTATTGTGGAATCAACCTTTTTAAATAATTTTTCGCAACAAATAAAACAAATCGTATACAAATAAAACAACTCGTAATTGTGATTATAGTTTGGCATTACTTGCGAAGACAGGGTTCCGAGTACCAGAAAATTTCAGTGGTTTCGCGAAGTCGTAGCCGTACTGTACTTCTGGTTTGATTCTATGATCAGTAGCATGCTAAATATTTCTTATTGACCCTATGGGTAAGCGTTCTCTTTTGCCTGAAATTCTCTACTTGGCCTGTACTAATTATGTAAATTATAACACGCGAACAAGCTGAAAAATAGAAAACCATGCAAGCTACGTATTTCATACAATCGATCTTAACATTCTAAAATTTGCGTCATAAAATAAGAACATCAGATTTTAAAAGAATTAGGTCTGATCGGTGGTAAAAAAGGAGTTCTAAATCTGGTAGAAGAACCCAGTAAACTCATGAGGGAGCGGAATTTGTCTTCAATTCAGAATTTTTTTCGATATCTCCCTGTATTTCTCGTTTCCTTCGACAAGAAGGTTGTACAGTGCTCAGATCATTCAGAAGTATTTACGTTAATATCTTTAATATGTTTCTTGTATATTATATAGTACTATACTTCAAAGGCAGTATCAAGTTAGTAGAGAACACGGAGTAGCTGGGAGCATTGCCAGTTTTTGAACATAAACTCTAGGATCTTGCCCATATGTAACCACAAAATTTGATAGAAATTCATCAAACTTTGAGTAAACATGTGTGACATCCGCTGTCCAAATACCACACAAAATATCCTGTGCCAGTTCAAATAATAAATCCACCATATTTGGACTAAAAGGGAGAAAAATAGTGACGCATGACGTCATCTATCTTATCTGTATCTATTTCCAAAAAAAGTATCAAGCCTTGCAGTTGATCTTTACATTGACCTTCGATTTGATTGAAAGAAAAGCGACAATAGCGAATGGTTAACTATGTAAATATATATTGTTTGAGTAATATTTTAAAAGAATCGTATTCCAGTATTGCGCTTATTTCCTTTCTTTTTATTTGATTTTCTGTACTGATTGTTCGCTTTTGTTAATCTCCAAATATTTCTGTGTCCATGATAGCGACAGCGTGCAATGTTGCCAAATCCACCAAAAAGAATATGATAGCCGCTCAGGTGTTAAATATCGGTCTACTTCTGCCAAATTGAATGGTTTGGTAGGGCGATGACGTTGGTCTCCAATTAGTACCTAATTATGTCTAAATTTCACGTCTTCGGTTTATTAAGGCGATGAAAACTATCTGATTATATTTACAACTTTCTCTAAAGTCATAAAAGCTCCTAGTAACCAGTTTCAAAGGTTCAGATACGTTAACAACGTTTTTTTTTAGCTAGGAGCACGTCGAAAGCTCGAACAAGTATTTGTATCGGCACTTATTTTTGGGCACTTTTGGGTGTTTTTGCTCGTTGTTTGTAAGTGAAAAGACTATTTATCTAAGTGTCATTATATTCTCCGAATAGGAGCGTAGATGGTACAAGCCCATCTTTGCCAAGGTTATCGTTCATTGTATCGAATATGCGGGGGGAATATCTTTTCAAAAATTCTTCCTTGTAGTCTTCCTCTTTTGGGGCGTAAGGCGGAGGAGTTCGTGGTACCATTACCCAAGCTCTAAGCTTAAATTGGTTTCCAAGCCGGTCTGAATGACACTAAAACTTGGAATAGGATTTGAATTAATAATTCACTCTCCATGTTAAGAACTTTGGTCTGCTAGTATCTTATTTGATTGCCCTGCATACTAATCCACTTGTCCTGATTTCAATATTTTTTCCTACGTTCTATGCAGTGATTATATGAATGAAGCTTAAGGCGCTGGGCCTCAATCTTACTGCGTGTTACACAAGTCAAACCTTTTGGGCTGTGATACTACAATTAATTCTACATTTTTTGCTGATACAAATACTCCCTTATTCAAATTGTACATCTTAAGTGATGCCTTGAGCGTAAATTCATACTGTAGGACTCCCAAATGCTCCATAACTCTCAAAGAGGCTTGTTTTGCCAAAAACCTGGATTCTGAACTTAATTCAACTCCTTCAAAACTCTACCATAGTTTTATTGCTCTCGCAACCAGCCCCGATCGACTTATAGTCAGGTGAGAGCGTGGTAAATTACTCCTTTTCCACACGTTTCATCGGCAAATATACATATTTTACACGCTGAACTCTCTCTATACCTTTCTCGTTGATACCGTGGTAGGCATTATCCAAGCCCCTTTCCCAAGAATAGAATGAAGAGGCTGATTTTCATAGAACGGCACTCTAACCTAACGCTGCATGGTTCCCATCAAGTTTGTTCGTCCATGGTTCATTTCCTCGCGTCAATTCTTTCTGAAAGGTTCGTGCATACATAATAAGCAGCGTTTTCATCTAAAATAGATCATTCCCTGCTCTCCGGGATATCCGATAGGGTAAAAATGGCGTTAACGGAAAAGGAGATCCACCAAATATATGAGGTGACAGTTGTTGCGAGCGACTAAAGTGCATCAGTAGAAATAAAGAACGAGGCGTGGAATTCAAGATGAGTGAATGTTCTAGTAACCAACTCTAGAGTCCCTTTATCTACCACCTCGCTGAGAGGCTAGGGAACTAATTGAAAAATTCTGTTTGTAGTGGACTCCCGACTTGTCTTCCTTCTCATGAAGAAAGCAATTTAATCAGCTTGTGCAGTCCTTTTTCCAAAGTAAAGTCTCGATAAAACTACAGCAATCACCAGAAACAGTAGGTAGAGGCTTCATGCCGACGCAGAGAGTTTTGTAAAAGATACTTGGAAGAAATTAAATGAATCTATTGTGGTTCCACTGTCCCAAAGGACTAAGAAAACAACCCAAAGGGGCGAAACAGCAGAAGAACGAAAACCGGGGATCGGGGATAAGAACTACACCACGAGGTTTCCGACTCCTCCTTCCCCTTTAAAGAGCTTGCGGCTCTCGTAGCTCAGCACGGCACCGTGCAGAAAATTGGTAGAGGCTTGTTTAACCAAAATGGGGCTGCGTTGACGCACAAAAGTGAGGTGGTGAGGCCGGATTGTAAGGCCGATGGCACAAAATGGTCCACCTGAACTTGTCGGTAACGACTTGACAAGCTTTGGAAGGCTACTCCTGCGTAGTCTTCTTCGAAAAAGGTCCTTCTGTAGACAATACCTCTGTCGTTGGGAGGTAGAAACTCCTCACTGGCCTAAACAGGCGCTCCGTCTATACTCGTATTAGTTTGATGAGAACACTTTACAGTGTGAAACAGCGTGCCACTCGAAGGAAACCTTCCTTACAGGAGTTGCGACCCACGTGTGGAGGTATGGAAAAGAACACCTAACGGTTTTGATGTGCAACTGCGCGAGTGCACCTTCCCCGTAGGGAATCGCAATTCCTCTACAGAGGTAGAAAAGAACAGTAAAAATGTGAAAACGAAAGGTCAAAACCTTGTAAAGGGTCACGGGCGAGCCCGTATAGGAATTTAAGGATAAAAGGGGACCGATCCGATAACGGTTGCAGGAAAGATGGGCAGTGGAAAATACTGACGTAAAACGCTTCACCTGAAATGTGCAAACTGCAGGCCGAACTCGGTTACTTCACAAATTCCAGTGGGTGAGCTCGGGTGAGCTCGCATATATACAAGTTCCACCAAGGTTAAATATGGTCACAAGACCATAGCTATCTTGGCTAAATTAAAATGTGTGGCTATGAGCTAATTCATAGCCACAAAAGAGTTTCTACACTGTCTTACACTACAAATTGTGCAAATTACAGTAACAATTACACAGACCAGTCGGATTGCTGAATGTCAACTTGGACTTAGCGAAAAATCGCGTTCCAGCTCAGCGCAAGGAAAAGTAAACGAAAGTGCGTTGCGCTACATCTACTTCTCAAAATCTTTATTTCATAAACCAGAAACTATAAATTCCCTTAAGACATCATAAGTGCCCATATATTCTCCACACATACCTGTGAATGGGCTATGATTGCATATCACTTACTGCAACGAATACAATTCACCTAAAGCCTCTCTAAACGGGTCCATAGCCAAAATTACCGGCTACAAGGAATTCATTCCTTCCCCCCAAAATGACCCGGTTTGACATCACCATCTTCTTTCGCGGACTCCTCATCCTACTCTGCTTCCTTTCCGGGCTCTTCCTAGGACTGATCTTCTTCTACCTTGGATTCGCCCTCGGTTTTCCCCTGTTCCATCCCATAAGCCATCTATGGGGCAACCTAATCCCTCGAAGCACTCCCTTTCCTTACCATCTTCTTCTTCCGAGTTGTCATCGACTGCTTCCTCTGCTTCGACCTCCACCCGGTGAGGAGCAACGAGCACCGTCCGATGTTTCCTAGTTTGACGACGGAGTTAGTCCTATACATCGGTTGAGCCCGAAGGGAATAAAGGGAAGAGTTTGATGGACGAGGGGTAAGGCCTTTGTACACTGGGCGAGAAGGGTGTAGTCCGCGTATAATGGCTACCAATGGTAGGGACTGAATTTTCTAGTTTTTGTTGCTGCATGGACGTGGATGAATTCTAGGCGGCGCCTGATGTGTTTAAAATCAGCAAAAACTTCCGGTTATCAGGCCCGCTGAATAAAAAAAATTTGGCAGAAATTGTTTTTGTAGTGATAATTAGTGAAACTGACTTTAAAGGGGCGATTAAGTGCGAAATCAGATGTAGAAATACTGATTATGAGAAAAGTTATTTAGGGGCGAAGAGGATCAAATAAACGGAGAAGACTAAAAAAATTCTGCCCAAAGAAATGGTTATTTCAAATATAAAGAGATGTGAGAAAAAATAAAAAAGATTATAAAGAAATGTATATTGCGTCGCGTAAAGAAAAAGAAAGTGGGGGGAGAAACAGCGGAAAAGGAAGTGAACAGAGAAGTGCAGCGGAGGAATTTTTTGCACGTAAAGATAATAATAATACTGTTTCTCGCTTAACAGTATCTCCACTGGAATTTTTATGGCTCTGTTCCTCCTCATTTCACTTATCCTTCATCCAGTCATCAAGCCTTTCTTCTACTTTCTTTATGTACCAAACACTCCGCGCCTGTCACTATTGAATCGGGACACATAACTCTTGTAAGCAAACCATAACTTTGAAGCCGTATATATTTACCAAAAACACGAGGAAGTCAATGGGCAGACACCTTGGCGTGAAAATGGGTCTGTTGCATTCACGGAAAGGAAAATATTCTTCCATGCTGGTAACTTATGGTAATTTGCTGTGGTGGGTGCCTGCTTTTAGAATAGACTAGTCTTGTTTCCGTACTGTGCAAGGCAATGACGTCGGAGAAGTTCTCACAGGATTAATGAAGTTGTAAATGGATAAGGTGGAGGCATTATAGCACTAACTGTTGAGCATTTATTTAGAAATGTCTCTGTTACACCACTATGTAATAGAGACTTGTTCGCTGTCGCCATTCCAATTCTCTATTACACATTAGTGTAACAGAGAGATTGCATCACTCTTGGAAGAATCTAGAAGCTATGTGTAACCGGGTAGCGGTTTTATTGCTGAGCATTTATTTTCTCTACAGTATTTTTATTTGACGTGGAGCCCCACGTCATCGACTTGTTTATGATTTAGATAGTACTATTATTTACTTACAGCTCTACTTTCTACTTACAGCTCTACATTCTAGTGCTTTTTACTGAGCTGGCACAACTCTGAGAGTTGTTTAGAAGAGCTGCCGTACTGTCTGTAAAAGGGGGGGCTCATTTGGATTCTTGTGGGAATCCAGGTACACTCCATACACCCTTTGACCCCAGCTTTCTGAAACCCACTACCATCTACTCTACTGTTCCTTTAGCAGCTACCCGGCTGCCTCTCTCTCTGTTTCAATTTATTAAGATAAAGGCGGCAGAAATATCAAACTGAAAGTGAAAAAAAATTGGAGATTCAAGTTGAGTTCTTATAGAGGTTGGTCCTCGTTGCAAAGATCCACAACTTCATCCCAACCCAGTGGCTTTCCACTTTAGCTTTACTGTATATAATCAGATAAATGATATCTTATTCTTGACATAGGCTGTTTGTTTAGCTGGAAGACCGGCTGAAAGGCTAGTACCGGGGCTTGATGGGCTGTTGGCTATCCTCATTTGATGTGTAAATGTCCGTACCCGGGAATTTTTCTTGCATGGCCTATGTAATGATGATCTAGTGTACTTATCGGTATCCTGGATGATCTAAGGAATTAATCACTCCGAAGGAAGTCCGATTTGGAATATCTATGTTGCTACAGCATAGCTGCCTCTGTTTCGTCGCAGTTAATGTACGTGATACTATCCCGGACTTTCTTTGGATCTCACCATGATAATACCTTCAAAGCATTACAAATTCCAATTTAAACCACTTACCCCTTTATAGACTATCCCTATATCCACCCGCGGGGGCTGGCACCCAGATGCCTACGCAGTGCTAACCGATGTGGTGCGGAACGTGGCTGTTAGGGCAATGGAGACATACGGGACGGTTCGAGCGGTTTTAACCCAGAGGCATTCGACAGCAGCAGTGATGTCCAATGCATCACGCCTGCTGACAGGCTTTTAGCCAGCCATTTAGGCACACGAGTGCGTTACCCATTATCCTGAACACTTATGGCATACACCGGGGGATAGCCCAACAGCACTTTTCAAATATTACAGAACCAAATCGATTTGCTTCTTTACTGAGGGGCGATGTCAACAAGAAAATTTAATTGGTTTGCTGGTCGTCTATTGGGTAATGCTATGATTAAATTAATATCACGGTATTGTAAAGAGATGTAATGAAAAGTCCACTTAACTGTAATGCAACGATATTCACTGGTTCAGGCATTGATATTCAAAAAAAACCCTGACGTTTACCTGGAGGGGAAATTTCAGCTCTTTCCCACCTGGAGAAGAGATTTAGGGTCTCTCTTATCTAAATGTTTTACAAGACGCCGCCCTGCGCCTAGCTCTGTTCTCAAGTGCTTTTCACTCTCATATTTATGGCAGCGCAATCTGCTTCAGTCTCGTGTCCGCACCATCGCATCTGCAACTGCCGGCGCCGATAGAGACTGCAGACAGCTCAAGGCTGTACAGTATAGTACAGTAGTGGATATTTTTAATTCACATTAATTTGTTACAATTTATTGCAAACATTCTCGAGGTATGGCGCGCAAGCGGCTAAATTCGAACTTAATACATTAATTCCTCAACTTTGCCATCCACTGTCCCACCATTTTTGCAGGCTCGTCTACGTATGACAGAAAATATACTCAACACTTCTAACAGTACAAACGGCACAATCCAGAGATCAGAAAACCAAAACTTTTGTCGCCCCTGTTCGATCCCATGCTAACCATCGCAGACAGGAACAACAGTCAGTGTCAACGAGGCAAACTGGAATTTGAGAAAAAATGCCAGCAGGAAGAAGCAGAAGAGCAACTGCCACTTACCTACATGTTTTTCAAAAAACAAAACGTACCAGAGCTTAGAGCAATATCCGAGCAGTGGAGCCTGGCATTAAAAAGGGTCTCAAAAGTTATGCATGTTGCGGCATTTAGCATTCACGTCTACAACAGGGTCAAGGAGGGAAAGACGCATTATAAAATATTGGCAACTAACCCTGCATGTTGGAAGTTTCAAAACTTTGAGGCACCATTAGGGAGAGCTGCTGTTCTTCAAAACATTACATTCGAAGAACTTGACTCAACATTTCATGGACGATCAACTCGCAACACGCCTAAAAAACAAATATATCAATCGGACAAGCTGAGACCAGATCAATCCTTAGCGATACCGTTTTCAATTGATTTAACTAGTAGGGATTCAATTTTTCTCTTTCTGAGCACGATAGACTGCTTATTATGCTTAAGTGAAATAAGAAATGCCGGAATGCATAGCGTGGATCTAACATGGAGCTCACAAGAGCAGAAATTGATATAAAGGCTTACAGAGATTCGTTCTTGACGTCAATACTTGCACCAGTATTCAACAACCCTGAGTATAAGCCCACCAGAGACTTTAGTGGAATTTTGGACTGCATTGATATTATCTGCCATCCTCTAGTTGATAGAAGTGGCCCTTTTCTCAAAGAAAAGATTAGGGAGACGGGAAGCAAATTTACCGAGGTTTTGGATAAGTGGAATCGTTCTGGGCAGAATGATCATGAGCGATCCGTTAATTTTCTTCCTCGCATCGCTTTTGGGCAGATTAATTCGTTATCGAAGCGGTTGTTACTGTTTTTGACGGTTTAAGGTTGTGGCTCTGCATTTGTCGATGCAGAATTTGTAGAACTGACTACGAATATGGTTGGAAATGTTGACGTTTTTGGTTTCGAGGAAGGATTTCCCGGTTTAGATGAGGTTATGGATGATATACTGACTATCTCCTCAGGTGGTGGTATCTCATCTGCAAAGCGGAAACAACCGATGACCGCTTATTGACGACAAAGCAGTTCGAAGGCTTTGTTACTCTTTCGGGTTTGGGCAGCATTATAACCAAACAAAATAATGATGTGGAAAGCGAGAGAGAATTTAAGCGCCAAAGGGAGAGGACCCAGATAGTTCGGGACATCAACGACACTGTCCGAGAGATCCAACATTTGGAACGAAATGAAATCACCAGCACAGAGGAAAGGGAGATTATACAAATATATAGGGCAAATTTGCGAGGTCTCCGCCATGAATTCAAAAAATGCGGACAAGCAGCAGAGAAAGAATAGTCCCTACTGCAGATATCCGACTACTTCTAATGAATAGAGTTTTCTGCCGAGCTTAAAAGTTTTCTGCCGAGCTTAAAAGTTTTCTTCCGAGCTTAAAATGCTCGGTAGAAAACTCTATTCATCAAAACTAGTCGTATATGCAAGTGCAATACTGTTGCTCGGTTTAGGCGTAGGTCTCAGCACTCGTGAAGAACCCTCCTCCCACTCATTCTCTTGCAAGCATGATAAATGCCGATGTCGTGACCGAAAGGAATTTCGTGCGGCAAAATTACTCTGTCAGCAATGTAGCTTTACCAGTGTGGCTTCGGCGTGGAGGCCGAATTGTTTGGTATTTTAAATCGGAGTCGGGACGGGGCTGAAATGAAGCAAGCGAGGGTATTTGAGCCTGTGCGGGAAGCGGCGGCGGGAGATTGTGCACCTAGTAGACGTAGGTGCAGCACAGCGGTTGTGCACCAACGTTGTGCATTCGCAGCCAAGCAAGGTATTGGCGCGTTCGGCCGTGTAAGTTTGGCGGTGTCGCTGCGGCGTGGCAGTATTGCGTTTCGATTTTTTGAAGCGGAGCGGTGAAGGCATCATGGAAAGGCAGAAGAGGGTGCCTGATTCTGCATGGGAAGTGGAGGCGGGTCTAGGTCGCTGAGCGAAGATGCTTATGCCTCGGCGGTATGTTCGAACGGGTCTCGGCCGGTACGAGCGGGGCAGGCATCAGTGGAGCGGGTGAATCACGAGGGACGGGGGCAGAGGTTAATGGCCCGTGTAGACTGCAGCGGTGACCTAGCTGTTACTGCAGAAGTGCTAAGTGCATTGGCAGAAATAGGTACGCGAGTGTTTGTGACAGCTAAAGATAGTCCGGAGTGTTTACTAGCTGAAGACAAATTAGCGCATATAAGCTCTCACCACAGGGGGTCTTTGCGTTCCACTTCTTCTGACAATATCAATCAACTGTGCCCTCTTTGAGTCGTCCTGTGCGAGCATCTCAACCGCAGATATCGTGCCATTCGATATCAACAAACACGCAATGGGCGGCTATATACCACACTACGCTCTCGCGATACAGTGCCCGCATATCGTCTTCATCTCGCTCATAAACATTTTTTAGACGCATAATCGATGCAAAAGTTGTGAAGCTTCATAATTAATGCGATCACTCGTGTTGACTTGGCCAAATCAAAAGGCAAAGGCTTTGGAGGATACTCCATCTTGCGACCATTATTCCGAACGCCTGCTCTACGTGCATGCGCAAATGACGACAACAAAAAGTTAAAAGCATCTTCATGCTCAAGAGCCTCGCCGGCCGGCTCAGGTGTGATTAGAAAATTACTGCATACGTACGCCTCGTCTCCCGCAATCCAAAACTAGTTGGAGAGTCTGACCTGTCCGAGAAAATGTGCAAGGCTTGAAACGCTATGTGCCAAGGCATCATGGGTGGAACCTAGGCACCACGCAGGGTAGCAGAGAAAGCGGTATTTGGAATCCACCACGGCCTGAACGGGCAGCGCATAAAAACCTTTGCTGTTGTAAAAGTTACTTACTTGGGCTTGCTTCTGCGGTTTTTTGACCTTATGACCACCAGAAACAAGATATTATAGCACATATGCACAAAGCAACCCTACGCACTCTCATTCTGCCTGAAAATACTTCATCCACCTCCCCTAGCCGTCTTTCTTGTGTCAGAACGCCATCTGCCACCGCCCCCTTCGCTGCTCTCCCAAGTACATTTAGGGGAGACTATGCCGCCCCAGCCATATGGTGCACCAAGGTCGGCATACGCTTGGGAAAAACGCTTTTCTCCGCCTCCTAACGCTGCCCGGTATGTGCACGAGGTGTCTACAGGCCCATACCGAATCTCGACGCACAGGGACACTACGCCTCCGTATTTACCGGCGAAGTGGGTGCCGTCAGGCGCCACAATGGCCTCGGGGACCTCCTTTACAATCTGCTCAGAGATTCTAAGCTCTCGGTGAACGTCTACCGCGAGAAGACGTTCGGAGCCGATCTCCACAAGGAACTCTCCGAGCGCCGCGCTCTCGACATGGTCATCGTCGACACCGCCCTCTCCCCTAAGCCTCAAGGAATCGAAGTCATCATTGTAAGCCCTCACTCCTCCAAGTACCGCCACCGGGCACAGACTGCGGCAGCCGTGCTCTGCACCGCAGAGAAGCGGAAGCACCGAACTTACGACGACCTATGCGCCGCCGAGGGTATCGATATGCGCGCCGCCGCTATCGATGTCTAAGGTCAACTGGGACACGAAGCGCAAGCCGTCCTCTAGAACGTATCTAACTACATCACGTTAAGGCGCGGCGCCAGCCCTACACGTGAATACGAGAATCTGATGGCGACGGTCTCCGCATACATCCAGAGGTACATAGCGATGATGATTAACTAACGTCGCTTTTCCCAACCAACCAATAGCACGTAGATCGGCGGGCCCGAAAGGTCCCCTCGCTTCATTTATTTATTAGAGGTCCCCATTTCTCTCTAATCATCGTTAGGGTACATGTGTATCTCAGTTTAAAATCAGGGAGTGAAGGCAGTGTTTAGGTTCTTTATAGCTTCAAACCCTGGGACTTAAATTCGGGGACACAATGCGTGGCATAATACAGCAATTATATATTTGTAATTCACTGTAATTGCGTTATTTTAGGATTTTTAATAAATATGGTGGAATTTTGCAAAAGCTCTCTAGTTGCCCTCGCCCCTGAGAGAAAGTACCGTAATGGGAGCAAGTACCGTATAACATTATGCCTGTGTATGCTTAGTAGACCTACTTTATTTCCCCATTGCTATGTCTGTGTACCTTTTTGAGTCGATTGTGGTTGTCTGGAAAACTATTGGATAGATCGGATATATCTTCCAAAGTAAAACACCCAACCTTTCCCCTTTCTCATGGGGGGTTTTAGATCCCCACACTAGTGAATTTATCTTTGCAACTATTTGTACATTACAGATTTAAAAATCACTCGTGTTTTGGTGGCATGATTGGAAAATTATGGGTGAATATGATAAGGGGGGCTTCGACGTGGCTATGATCCACAACTGGAAGCAATTAACGCTGTCACGTCTGCATCTCGGTTGAATTTGCGTCCTCTGTGCTGTAAGAAACTCGAGATAGGCAGCTTACCGTTGCTCAAGGACTTGATCTGCGATCAGAACCCGTCTAGCAGCTCTATATAACCGACAACTTGGAAACCTTAGCCACAACTTCTAGACCCTCAAGTCGTCGCTTGTTCTCCCGCCTCCCGCCCTCCATTTATCCTTCATGGCACAATCACAAGCCGTAATTTGTTCTTGATTTATGATGATTTCATGTTATGATTCTTTATTTATTATGGATATTTTTGATTCAAGTCTCATGCAAACGCAGCAACCGGTGGAAATATTGATTTGGTTCTGGTCAGAGGATCAACGCGCATATTGGTCACGGGCGTATGATCGCGCTACTCTCCTTACAACTCTTGCTACGCGAACACACCAAATCTAAAGAGTTTACCCAAGCCTACGCATGATGTAACAAATGGAACCGGACAAGTATTTCAGCGTCTAGGGAGACACGCCGATTACATCATCCAATTCCACCATTCCACTAGTCCCGGTCCATTATCCTCAGTCCTGGAAACTCATCCGCCTTTTCGCTTGAACATCCTCTCCTCTTCGTGTGCCTCCCCAGGCCGGCCATTGCTGGCAGCGTACGTTCACTCAAGACTAGTAAGGTTGGCACCAGACGGAAGCTCTCACACTACACCCCTATGGGGTACCATCCCCGGAAGAAGCGCTCCGCGCCCACAGCCGCTGTACAGCGGCATCCGAGGATTCGAGCGACCAAGCATTTTTAACCCTGCCATTACCAGTTCTGTATGGAGCAAACGTCCAACACAAAGGTTCAAATCAGTCCCAACTACTGGAGCAAGTCAGCTGCATGAGTTAGCCCTGATTGCTGTAATGCGTACTTATTTAGTTATCCCTGTTGATGTAAGCTATTTGCTTTGATAAATTGTTTGCGTTTCTCTATTGCTTAATTCACCGTAGCAAACATCTCCATTACAGGAAATGAGCCTCCCCTCTTTCCCCATTCCAACGTATCTCGGTACAATCGACAACTCTCGTGCCTTCCTCGCGCCATTCCAAATGGCAAATGGGATCAGGGCCGGGATGGACGCAATTATCCACGACACGCGCATGCTGCGTCGACGTTTCTCTCGCCGCATCGACACCGCCACAGTCCTCATTGACGCGCAAAATGTGTTCAACCGCGTCGATCGGCAGTCCATGCTAGCTCGGCTGCCGTCACTTGCCCCAAGTCTGGGCCGGTTCGCGAACATGGTGTACGCGCAGACATAACCTCAGTTGATCGTACCAAATCGTGACCATACAACCTCGTCAGTGCTCAAGGCACTCAGCAAGGAGACCCGGCCAGCATGCTCTTGTTCTCCCCCACGATCTAGCCACTCATCCGGCGGATCACCGAGGAAACAGGTATCGCCCTGAACCAGTGGTATGCTGACGAGGGCACCCTCATGGGATCCCTGTCCGACCCACGGCGTGCCCTTCAGATCCTTTGGGAAGAGGGACCTGTCTACGGGCTGCACGTTAACACAGGCAATACTCGCATCTTCTGGCCGACTGTGCGACGACCACTGCGCGAAGTCTTTCTCCGTGAGTTCCGCCTCCAGAAGTGCTCCTCGGACGGGTTCGAACTTCTGGGGGCGCCGCTCGGCAACCGGGACTTCACAGACTCGTTCCTCCGCGCAAAAATTGAAAGTTGCCTCCGCACTCTCCGGCTGCTCCACAAGGTCGCCGACCCTCGCGCACGCTATCACATGCATCGCGTCTGCGCGTCGGCATGTCTAGTACACCATGTTTTCAAACTTGCTGATCCGACACACGCCCGTACCGCTGCCGAAGCTTTTGACGACCCGAAGCTTTTGACGACCTTCAACGGACGTCCTTACGGAGCTTCATGGTATCACGCTGTCGGACGAAGCATGGTCGCAGGCCACACTGCCCTTCCGACTTGGCGGTCTCGGCTTCTCACTCATCGAACCATTCCTCCACGGTGCCGCTGCTGCAAGTCTCATCGATGCAGCACCTGCCCGTGTCAGGTCCGGGGCACACATCGGACCACGCTCCAACGCCCTCATTGGCTCTCGATGCCGCCAAGACGAGCTGTTCTTTCTCAGCCAAGCTGCCGTTCCCATGCGCGAGTTTGTCCTCCGCATGCCCGGCAGTCCCTACTCCGTCTACCTGGGTTCCCTCGACCTGCTTTCCCTCTCTCCAGAGCACGCACACATGCAAACATTACTAAAGGGTGTGCAGCAGGAGGCGCTGGCCAAGGCACACTGGAACGACGACGTCTGGGTTCGTTGCCCTAATCCAAACAATCACACCGTCGCCGCAGTGAGGAACCAGATACGGGGCCTTGCATTCCGCAAAGGCCCTGGAGCCGCATTCCTCCTCGCCCATCCCACCACCGACACGGAAGTGTCGGCAGTACACTGGAAAACCATGGTACGTCGTTACCTTGGACTGTCTGTCTACGATGACTCGCTCCTTCCGACCTGTGAGCATTGTGATAGGGGTAAATCGTCGGGAGAAGAGATACTTAGAACCAACTACCCCAAGACGGAGGTGTTGCGAGCGACAAAAGTGCTACCGTGGTATAGTTGAACAAATAAAAAGGAGTTTATATGGGAGAGAGTTGAGAGGGCTACAAGCAAGCATAAAAGGGGCAGCGTCTACCACTGATGCTCTGCGACCAGCTTAGGAAAAAGTTTTCTTGGGCCTGAAGTTGACTCTCAACTTCCTACTACTCGGAGCTTGACCTGAAGTTGTCTGCCACCTTGCTTGACCTCTCAAGGAGGAAGCACTTTACTCAGCTTATATAGACTTTTCGGCTAATCCTAAAGTCTCAATCAAACATACTAAATACCATAAAACGCATTCACGGGAATCGTGTGAACCAGAGAGACCATTAGAAGATATTTCCTCAAGGTAAATATCTAGGTGTCATACCCATCCAGCCACCCATCGGCCAGGGGTGGGAATTGATATGGCCATTATATAGACCTTTCAGAGTCACTCGTAGTATCACCCACAACCTAGAACTGTACTGACATCCACTATGACAGCATGTCCTAAAATAAAAAATCAACCGATGAATTTGCCACACTCACCCAAATTAAAAATATCTTGCAAATTCAAAAACTGTAAAAATATCTTCCCAGTTCCAATACTGTATACAATTATGGTCCTCATCTAAATTTTTTCGTGTGCGAATTTGCGCACATCACGCCCTCCCGCTCAAGACGAACGTCCCGGCTCTTCACTGCTCTTCTTCTGTTTCCGTTAGTGTTCGCTGTCTTATTGATAAAATATATGATTTCTCAAACGGGTATGGATGCAACTGATTACCAATATGATGCTCTAAAAAGTAGGTTCGCATTACTGGTACCTCATTTTGTAGCATAGCCTCATATACTGGTTTGATAACATCGAGATGGGGTTGAATACATTCTTCCTCCGTGACTCTTCCGAATCTTCTAAGAGTGAAAAAATATATATGATATGCAAACTCTTCTGGAAGATGCCGGAGGAATGGATGCCGATAAGAAAAGAAGACGCGCATCATCAAGAACGAATCTTCGTAAGATAAGTGCGGTCCATGTAGCGCCCTAAAACATAAACAGATGCTTATCATGAAATAAGAAATGACCTGCGCATCGTTCGCGTCCTCGGAGATATTGCGCAGCCAAAAAGATAATCTTCTTCTTCCGACTGTATGTTGTGCATGGTTGTGAAGGAGAGCTAGAGATGAAGTTGTGGTGGACGGTCCCGATAAATGGCCGCGACCAGCTCCTGACGTACTGGGACCTGCACGAGGTCCTCTCGGGGGACGACCGGAACCTCTTCTGGGCGGGTTGTTGTCTCCCGAAGGTCCTCCTCTGGTCATCATCACTGCTTCAGGAGGATCCTCGCCGCCTCCAACGTTCCCAATTTGTGGCGGAGAAACGTAAGGTTCCCATAGAGGATACGGGACCATTCTGTACTCCATATCCGGGGGTAAGGCGTAACCTCTCAGTGGCACGTCTTGGTTGTCCTTGAGAAATACGTAAATTGGACGGATAATATTCAGATACGTTTGCGACAAGTCTCCAGCAGCTACCATTCCATATCGTCCTATAGAGTAATGATATATTACCTCCACAAACTCTGGACCTGCTTCCGTGAACCTTCCGTTTTGGAATGAAAATAGAACTCTTATTAATAGTCGGAAATCTTCTTCAGGTAGCAATGGTCCGTTCAACGTACGAAAACATAGGCATATATTAATGTAGAAATGGATGATTACGTGGAGTTCGTATTAGTCCCGCGTAATCGAGATGATCCATTCCCAGGCCCTTTTTCCTCCCATAGGAATCATTCTATAGTTAAAGATGAGTATGCCCCGTGGTTGCGCATAGTCCTGTGTGAGAAGGAATTCTTCAGGCCTCTGATGATAAGGGACCAGACGACGTGCATGGATAGCCCTCCTTGATCTCTTCCCTGAGCTTGAACAGAGCTGATAGTGCGGGTGTCTTTCCTCCGTGACGATGCAAGGGTTCGAGTACTTGGTTTGGAAGGCCGGCCACTTCACAGCCTGATGCATTGCTTTTCCATGTACTACAAGTACTTTAGAGCCAACTGAAAAGGTTCTGACTGCAGTTTCTGCATCCTTATTTCTTGTCTGTGTTAGCGCGCGGTGTGATCTCCAGCCTTCGGTGGCCAGTAGTTCAACTTCCCTACTCTCTTCATCGATAATATTTGTTTCCATGTCTCTCTGTAACATTCTAGGAGCCCTTCCGTACATTAGCTCGAATGGTGAGCGTCCATTTCTTCCTCTTCTTCGACGATAGCCGTATAGTACTTTTGGAAAGGCATCTTCCCACCGGATTTCATTCTCCGACATAGTTTTCGATATTGCTCGTTTAATGGTTCCAACCATCCTCTCAGCTTTCCCGTTGGACATAGGAGCGTATGCGAGAACGGTCTTCAGCTGAGCCCTTTCTCGTCCAAAAACGAAGCAGTGAAGTTGCAGTAAAACAAAGGGCGTTATCCGAGATTATCCTTTTTGGAAGACCAAACGGTTCAATTATTTCTTTTTCGATGAATCTCAGTACCACCTCAGCATTTGCCTCCTCAACTGCAACTGCTATTGGCCATCCAGTAAGATGTTCCACCCCTATAAGGAGATATTTTTTCCGGAAGAGGTTTCCTTGAACGGGCCCGCAAAGTCAATTGAGAAGGTTTCAAAGAGACCGGAAACTGGAAAACTTAGAGTTGTCTTATACTTCCGTATTGGAGTGAATTTTTGGCAGTTGTCGCAGCTTTTCACGAAATTATAGACGTCCTTATGGATACCGGGCCACCAGAATCTCTCAGTTACGAATTTTTTGGTTGTTTCGAGATCCCAATGCCCTAGCTCATCATGGAAAGTCCTCAAGATCTTCATTCTTTCTTTCAAAGGGGCCACTAGTCGGGGACCGGCTTTAGTGTGCCGGAAGAGTTTCCCATTCCACAATGTAAAAGCCTTTTGATTCCTGCGTACCCAATTTCTGTGTTCAAGATCAACCTTTCTCATTTCTAGTCCATCGAGGAATTTGATCAGTCCGTGAATATTAGCTTCGTACTCGTTATCGTTCGGCAACTGCAACTCGGCGACTCCGACGATGTCCTCCGAAGCTTTTTCATTTGGAATCAGTCAGTCAAGCGGGATAGGTAATCGGCAGGCTGATTATTGCGTCCGGGTCCATACACAATTTCAAACCGATATTCTGCGAAAATGTCGAGCCATCGGGCCAAGCGGTGATGTACATCCTTCTTTTGGAATGCTGTCTTAAGTGCCTGGTGATCAGTTATCAAGACAAATTTCTCGAGTGATAAAAGGTATACGCGAAACTTTTTCAGCGCGAAGACGACAGCTAGCGCTTCTTTCTCGCAGACTGAGTATCTCTTTTCCGCATCATTCAGAGTTCGGCTTGCGAATTGAACAGGGTGTAGTCTTCCGTTTTCATCTTTTTGGGACAAAACGGCACCCAAAGACCGTTCTGAGGCATCTGTCTCCACAACGAATGGTCTCTTGAAATCTGGGTACATGAGAACTGGGGGACACATAGCTTATCTTTAAGCTCCTGAAATGCAGTTTCCATTTCCTTGTTCCAGTAAAATTTTCCGTTCTTCGTAGTGCTGGCATGTAACGGTGCTGCAGTCTTGGCGAAATCTTTGATAAATCTTCTGTAATATGAGGCCAGTCCTAAGAAGCTTCGGACCTCCGTCTTTGAAGCGGGCCTTGGTGCCAACTTTATTTTTTTCGTTTTCTCTGGATCCACTCTAATTCCCTCTTGGTCGACGATATGACGAGTAATTGGATAGAAGTTTTCGCAAAGAAGCATTTGCTCAACTTAATTTTCAAGCTATATCCGATATCCTCTCCACAACTGTCTTGACGTGCGAGATGTGCTGATCCAATGTTTCTGAGAATATGACGACATCATCGATATAGACTCTTGCGAATGGAAGTCCTTTCAAAACCTCGTTCATCATTCTTTGGAATGTAGCTGGTGCATTCATGAGACCAAAAGGCATCACTTCGAACCTGAACGTACCACTTTGCTGGTAAAGGTTGTTTTTTCCTTACATTTTTCATCCAATGGAATCTGCCAATAGCCAGTGTAAAGGTCAATTGAGGTGAAATATCTCCCATCCTTCAGGTCCTCGAGGATCTCCTCCATGTTCGGAATCGGAAATCGATCGGGTATCATTCTCTGGTTCAGTTGTCGGTAATCGACGCAAAAACGCAGCTTTCCATCCTTCTTTGGTGCGACCACAACTGGAAACGACCATGGGGATGAAACTGGTCGAATAATATCATTTTTCAGCATACTTGTAACATTTTCTGAGATAAATTGGTCATATTTTGGCGGTTGACGTCTGGGCTTGTGGTAAATCGGTTGAGTGTCGGTAAGTTCGAACGAGTGAGTAACCGGTACACTTGCTTGTCTTAAATCTGATACACTCCATGCAATTACTTCGGAAGATGTTAACATGTCGGATATTTTCAGTGAGGCGGCGGCGGGAAGGTGCTGCACTTTTCCTTGGATTTCTGCCATTTGGCGCCCTTTTTCTTCTTGATTCTCAACCTCAATATTTTGAAGGACCTCTTCCGTCGTGCTCACATCTTCATATATGGAATTCGACGTATTCTTATTTTCTTTGCAAAGGTAATCTTCTTTCATGCTCCGAATTCTGTCCTTTGATTCGATGTCATCGCAAAAAGAAACATATTCGGGTTTCAAACTTATCCTAGAATTCCAGTCGTCATCTGTTTCAAACCCAGAATCATAATCGTCCCATGCCATGTTCATTACCCCCAAGGGTGCCCTTTTCCACTTCCGAAAGTGTTCGTTGGTTCCGAATCTTCGCTGTCATAGCTAGAAGTGAAATCTTCACTGTCCGTTTCTTTTAAATCTTCAGGATGCGTGCTTTTGTCGAAATCCAGGGGCATCTTCACGGTTCTGCCGTCAATATTAACTGAAACCATTTGATTGCCCAAGTCAATGCATGTCCCTAGTCTTTCCATGGTAGGGCAGCCAATGATTGCATCGAAAGGGAGATCAGGCATGACAAGAAAGTCTACATCAACTTTAGAGTCCCCAAAGAACACGGAAACATTGTCAACAGTGCCCATGCATTTTGAGACGGTTCCATCCGCTACAGTTATTTTTCGAGTCGTTGGAGTAATGTCGAGACCTAGATCTGTCACCAAAGTTTCTGAAATGAGGTTTGGAACAGCACCCGAATCGAAGAGAGCCTGGGTTTTCATACCCAATACTTTGACTGGTACCAGCTTAAGACGTCTTGGTGCTGTCGAGGCCGATTGAAGAAACAATTTCTTACCCTTAGCGGACTTATTAGACCTGATAATTTTTTTGAGTTCTTTTCTCGCATCCTCTGCGTCGCCCCTCAAAAGTTGACCAAACGTTATTCCAGTTGGGGCCGATGCAAGCTCAGCCACCAAATTGTACTTCTTCACATATTATAGTACGTCCTTCGGGATACTCTTAAATTTCTTACTCTTTTTCGTCTTTTTGGCCAGAGTGTTTTCCACTCCTGGAACAACTTGATCAGACCTCTTGGTTCGAGGAGGTACAGGTGCTGGGATATGCTCCAGCATTCCATAATCTAGCCTAGGTTTCTTCGATAAAATGTTCCCTTCCCCATCCCTTTTTGTCACATTGACTTGACTAATCTCTTCAGCGATGGATACGTTACCGGCATCCGTCAACCTTTGATCCCTTCTATTTTGTAAGATTTTCACCTCTGGTCCTGACTCACTCCTTGCTTCCGATAAATTTGCTCTTCTGTTGTCTTTAGACCAGCAGTTACTTTCATGATGCCCGTAACGTCCGCACTTTCCACAACGAGTGTTTCTGTGTGGATTATCAGGACACCTATTTGCAAAGTGTCCAGGCTTGTGACAGTAAGAACAGACTTCTGCGGCCTTAGGGGCCCAGACTGGTTCTTCTTAATGGTAAGAGTAAGGCTTTCCAACTGCGAGGTTATCATGTCAAGTCGATTATCGAATCGGGTTTCCAACCTTTCTTCCAAGTTTTTGACATCGCTCCTGACAGATTCTAATGCCGCTGCACTAGTAGCCGGCCTTTGATAATTCTTTTCAGGATGTACGATAGACATCGATGTGCGGTTTCCCTCGGTACCTCACTCAGTGACTGAAACGTCTCCGAATTTTTGACAAATTCTACTATGGTACCCTTCAGTTCATCAAAAGTGTGAGGGCCCTTGATGAGGAGGAAATCGAGAGCCGCTTATCCCCCATAGCCGCCTTACGCAGCATTCCGTACTTGGCTTGGGCGTTGAACCCAGCCTTTTCATAAAGATCACACAAGTACACCAATGAGCTTAACAAATCGTCGAAGTTGAGCCGGGCCTCTATGGCGGTACGAATCATCTCATCTGGTTCTACCTCCTTAGCATACTCTTTCACAAGCCACTCACATACGTCACCGAAGTTACGCCCATTCCCGTTAAGAGACCACCCGTCGATAAACTTGGACTTATATTTGTGCTTTGCGTCACCATGAAGATAGGCAAAGATACTTGCGGCCTTCTCTTCATCGCCCTTCTCACGCATCACTACGTTGACATATGTGTAAAGAAACTCCTCAACGTCTTCAGTCTTGCCCCCTGTGAACGTTATACGAGCAGCGTTGAGATCCATAATTACAGAAAAGAAATCCCCTCGAATGGTTCCCTAAGACTGCTCAACTCGAATACCTCGGGTGCAACCCCCTCCACAAGAGTACCAAATGATAGGGGTAAATCGTCGGGAGAAGAGATACTTAGAACCAACTACCCCAAGACGGAGGTGTTGCGAGCGACAAAAGTGCTACCGTGGTATAGTTGAACAAATAAAAAGGAGTGTATATGGGAGAGAGTTGAGAGGGCTACAAGCAAGCATAAAAGGGGCAGCGTCTACCACTGATGCTCTGCGACCAGCTTAGGAAAACTTTTTCTTTGGCCTGAAGTTGACTCTCAACTTCCTACTACTCGGAGCTTGACCTGAAGTTGTCTGCCACCTTGCTTGACCTCTCAAGGAGGAAGCACTTTACTCAGCTTATATAGACTTTTCGGCTAATCCTAAAGTCTCAATCAAACATACTAAATACCATAAAACGCATTCACGGGAATCGTGTGAACCAGAGAGACCATTAGAAGATATTTCCTCAAGGTAAATATCTAGGTGCCATACCCATCCAGCCACCCATCGGCCAGGGGTGGGAATTGATATGGCCATTATATAGACCTTTCAGAGTCACTCGTAGTATCACCCACAACCTAGAACTGTACTGACATCCACTATGACAGCGTGTCCTAAAATAAAAAATCAACCGATGAATTTGCCACACTCACCCAAATTAAAAATATCTTGCAAATTCAAAAACTGTAAAAATATCTTCCCAGTTCCAATACTGTATACAATTATGGTCCTCATCTAAATTTTTTCGTGTGCGAATTTGCGCACATCACATTGCTAACGACCCATGGACAGGCTAGGAGACCACGCAGTGGACCTGTGTCCTTCGTGTTTCGGCCGCAAAGACCGGAATGACTCGCTACGCAACGTCATTGCCGGTCGTATCGCCCGTGCAGCCGGTCTGGACTGCCAGTTTGAGGTCCCGCTCCTGGTACCCGGCACCGAGCTAAGACCCGCTGCCATCCTCGTCCAGCTACCGCCAGCTCCCGATGGCACTTCGAAGTGCCCCATCGCCTGCGACGTCACCGTCGTATCACCGTTCGAGGCCGACGTACGATCAAGAGCTACCAGTGAAGTGGGAGGTGCTGCGTCAATTGCACATCGCAGCAAGGTCACTGACGTGGGACGCAAACTGTCGCGTCGACTCCCCCCGACCCCACACAAGCCCCCAATTTCGATTTCCAACCGCTGGCTTTCGATTCCCTGAGTTCGCCTTCCCCCCGCTACTATCCGCTTCATAGATGCCCTCCTCCAGCGCATCGCGGAAAAATTGCACACATCTGTTGGAGCCATTAGAATGAGAATTTACGGAGGCATAAGTTACACGATCTGGTCGTCTCTGGCGAACGCTATCGTGTCCCGCACACCTGTGCACGTGGCCGACGTGGACCACCAGGTTGGCACTTAGCTAGCAACATAGTCGGTTCCTGCACTGGACCCACTATATTAATGCAGTGAAGAATTATTATTATACAGGAGTTACAAAAGCAATATGTCAAGTAAAGATGCCTTGTTATGTAGATGGCTATAAAGGAAGAAGAAAGAAGTTTAATGCATTCAGTATCTACTGGTGCTGACGAGCAGGGACAAATGGGACTTTTTGGGGGGGGGAGAAGCTTTGATGCTTTATTAATCTAGAGGCAGTGGCGGTTATTAACCGAAAGGGGTGCATCTAAGCATTTGGGGGGTATTTTGAAGAAAAGGCCCAGTTCGCTCTGTCGACTGGTGATTGTAATTCAGTCGCAAATGAAGCGATGATGCTGCTGCCAGTGTGGCGCTTTCGAAGATCCACATCAAATGACGTGATCTCACAGCGGATGACGTCAATGAAGCTCATTGCCGAGTAGCAAGGCAGTAGAGGTGTCTGTATATATCACATTCCTTGACATTCTTAAATTGTACTTTACAATTCACTCGCAGAGTACAATATCCGTATACAATTGCGCTTTTATTTTGGTATAAATGTAGTACAGTACAGTCCAGCACGGTACAGTACGATTACTCTTTTATTCTAGTCGAATCGGGCTGGGACTCTCAGGCATCAAGGAATGTGAGAGACTGGGCCCGGCGGGCGACGGCGTTGGCCGAGAGTTGCAGAACAAGGGACGACAGAGTCGTAACGTGTTTGTGATACTCCTCGGTAGCGGTTGTGCCAAGTCGGCTGGCGAAGAACGAGGCGATTTTTCCGAGTGCTCGGGCTGGCTTTCCTATTCCTCCGTGGGTATCAAAGCCTACAGGGAAGAATTTGGCGCGTATTGTGGCGCAGAGGTCAGCGAAGTGTGCCCTCTTCTGGGCCTCGATGGCCAGGGTGACATCCGCTGGGGCATTGCGTGATCATGGGATGGCGACGGCGCTGTGTGGGACGTTCAACGAATACACCGATTGCGCATGAGTGGGGAGAGAACTCGAGATTGTCAATCATGGTGTCCATTCTGCAGCGAGTACAGTACAGTATAGTGTACATTTTTGTTGAGCGCTGGTACAGTACACAATACAGGTCCGTATCGCATAACTGGGAAAAATTCAAATATCTGTATTTCAAAAGGCCATAGACAAACGTAAGACAACGTGTCGCTTGCCACACAACCCTCCCTCAATGATACCACGTAAGCTTCTCCTCTGCCGCAAGTATAAATTACATCCCTCACTGTTTATCACGGCATCTTTGAGCCAAAGGCATATGTGGCTCAGTCTGCCCTATGACTAAATTAGGAGGCAGCAATTCAAATGACAAATGTGCAACAAGCAATGCCATTGCTCCTCCGTAATTTGGTCTTCAGTGAAAATATGCACATGTCGTCATCGCCTGTCGCTACACGTACTGTATTAGCCGTATTTATGGATTCCGGCCTCGCGACTGCAAAACGACGTAAGGTTGTTTACAGTACTGGTTCATCAATCACAGACGCAATGAATTAGTCTTGAAGAGCAGTCGCGGAATTTACAGTAGTTGCCAAACGTCTCTCATCTGAAAGATGTCTTTGAATGTAGCATACAGTGCCGCATTCAGCCAACTAGAAGAAGCTAGTGTAAACTGTGGAGATCCATTGCATTTTTTAAACAGCTCAATGGATCAAATGAATAAGACGGCTATATTGGTACAGTATTTCACATTGCACGACTGACAAATCGCTGAGCAGACGATAAGCATGACGGTTTCAAAAGCCGGCCATTTTTTTCAAAAAATTGGTGGCGAGGAGGTTCGTTCTCTGTAATGGTGATGCTGGCTGAAGCCCATAGCGCGAGGTTTAAAGCAAGTCATTGCTGCGACAGTCTACCACAGAGTCGATGAGAGGCCAGCAAAAAATAAACCAGCAAACGTTTCTCCACATGACAGTATATATTTGCACTTAACATTCAGTTCATGTGAATAATACCTGGTTGCTTTTCGCCTTCTCAACGTATTCGTCGCTGCGCGTAAATGTCGCCGTGGTGAATTAAATTTTAATTCATTTTGCAAGACCATCCCTGAAGGGGTCAATAGAGAAACTGCCTATAAACATTCCACTCGTCTTCAGATCTAATGAAAAGGGGAAATGTTTGGGTGTTTTACTCTTGGAAGATATATTCGACTTTGATGATTTTATCAAAAGAAGCATGAAGAGTTGACCTATGATTTTTGAAGGCATATCTCTTCGTGGACCACCAATCACCGTACATAAATTTGATACCATTCCTGACAAGCGAAATATGGGATTGGGGCTCGGTAAGCGGTACCGAGAGCTTTTACTACCGTCGACCTACTGTAGCTGCTCCTCTGGGAAAATCAAAGGCGGGCCCTT
This sequence comes from Kappaphycus alvarezii, assembly GCA_002205965.3. Classification (NCBI taxonomy): domain Eukaryota; phylum Rhodophyta; class Florideophyceae; order Gigartinales; family Solieriaceae; genus Kappaphycus; species Kappaphycus alvarezii. Next base: position 358,176 of record NADL03000492.1, on the reverse strand, counting down.
GAGCAAAAGCACCCAAGCACCTAATTTCGGCTGCAGCGTGTCGTCGAAATTATACCGGGCACCGTATGATCCAATGAACAAATTTGGGCAGCGGGGATTTTCCAATCCTCATTCACACTGGTAGCAATGAATTACCTTGCTAGCTCCACAGGCCGGCATCCGTACAGCGAAATGGATTTTGGAGGGGACATTCATGTATACATCGCCTCCTCAGAACTAGTGATCGGCATGCTCAGCAGCAAAAGAGAAGAGGAAAGTCTGAACCCGTTTTGGAGTCTCGAAGACTATGTCACTGTTGGTGTTAAAACTCGTACACGGCAATTTCATGTCCAGACTACTTTTTTCCTATAAGCGTTGCCCTCTTTCCTTACTTTTCGAGGTTTGGAGTCTCCTCCAGGCATAGACGGAGGAACAAGCAATTGGTGCTCAGGAAAGTATCTGAACGAAGGATTATTAAATTTCACCTCCGATATGTCGTCGTAGAACTAGAGTAGCTGGTTGAAAGAAAGGACGAGGCATAGTTTCCTCAGTCATGTTCCATGTGCTGCATGAAACATTGCCCTGCCTGTCCTTCGGATCTCAGCCTTAAGATATCTTTCAATGCTGAACCCCCGAATTCGCGAGTTCTGGCAGAAGTAGGCTCGTCCCTGTACTAATTTCCACCTTAAGGGGCTAGCACCCCGATGCTTATGAGGTGATTTCGGAGATCGCGAGGGGCGTCGCCGTGAGGGCAACGGAAAGTTATGGTAAGGTGCGGATGATATTGAGGATGATGTGGCCGCTGTCACGTCTAACGCAGCTTGCCTCTTGGCTTGGCTCGAGCCAGCCCTTCAAGGAATACTGTGCGTACCACCGTACTTATCGTCGGCCAACCCGCGACTGCTTCATGTAGCATTGGAACCAGCTGACTGTGAGGCGCGCGCGAATCGGAACGGATTTTTTGTCGTCGTCATCTACCGATTTTTAATAGTTTTGGTCCTTCCTCGCCCTTCCTCACCCTAAACACCTTTCCAGGGAGGATATCTCCCCTTCCTGATCCCTGCTTATCCTTTCCGCGGTCGTCTCCAAATTCATTGTCATTTTATCTAGATATTTTTGTACTGTATTAACCCCTCTAAATCGATCCCGAATCAAGTTCTTTTTTCCGTTTCGGTTATCCCCTTCCCCAAATTCATTTTTTGAGAAAAAGGGCGCAAATGCACAACTACAAATTCCCCTTTAGATTTATTTTACCTATTTAAAACCTTTATAATGCGCCCTCGGGAGCCTATTTAAACCCCTTTATTTCAAGTTTCAATCCCCTTCAATCATTCTACTCACTACCCCTCTCCCCCTACCCATTCAAAACACCTTCAATTGCCTGCTACTCCCTGAAATCCACCAAAATGGACAACCTATGTTCCTCCAGAGTCTTTTCTAAAAATCACCACCCTCGCCCCCCAAACGCCATTCTTTTATTCCCTTACGGCCCTACCGACCGCAATGAGTATCTCCGCCGACAAACGAAGAAGAAGGTGATCGAGTTTGTTCATCGCATGTTTATCGAGGTTGAGGTGGAGGAGGCGGGTGAGAAGGAGGAGGGGGAGGTCGAAGAGGGAGCTGGAGAGACTTTCCTGGAGTGGACAGTCCTGGAATTTGTCTACGAGAATGAGGATGAAGAGAAAAACGAAGAGGAGGATGAAGAGGAGGATGAAGAGGATGAGGGGGAAGGAGACATGGAAAGTCTTGGAATGGCGGGTCCGGGGCTGGAAAGTATGGACCAAGTGGTCCAGACGTTGGAACCGGATGGGGACATCTTTAGTGATTTTGATATCTCCCGGGAGGAAATAGAGAATTATGAGCCGTTCGCGGATATTTGTAGGGACTGGTTGGGTAGTATGGATATTTTGGCGGAGTTTTTTGAGTCTGATCTAGAGGATGGGAAATGAGGGGACCAGATCGATTGTTGGTTTCTTAAGTATCTTTCGTTTAGATTATATCATCCACACAAAGTGTTTTTGTGCATTTATTGGTACCTTTTGTAGCTTTTTCGAACTCTAGGGGTAGGCAAAAGTCTATATAAGTTGAACAAATGGCTTTTTCTTGGATATTTCAAGCAAGTTGACAGACAACTTCAAACAAAGCCCCGATTAGTCGGAAGTTGAAAGTCGACTTCAGACCCGAGAACCATTTTTCTTAGGCTGGTCACAGAACATAAGTAATAGACCCTGCCCCTTCTATACTTGCTTGTAGCCGTCTCAACTTTGTTCCTTACCCACCCCTTTTTTTTCACTCAACTACACCATGGTAGCACTTTTGTCGCTTGCAAAACCTCCTCCTTGGGGTATTTGGTTCTTAATTTACCTTCTCTCGACGATTTACCCCTATCACTGACCATGTATCTCAAACATCATCTCACCTAAAATATTCCCTCTCCGAATTTTTCTCAGAATACCGTATTAAGAGGTGGGGAATGATGGGGTATCTTATTTCGTCGTCTGAAACTCCTAGCGTATGGAATCTAAACGGAGTCATATTAAAAGTCATTTCTCCCCACCCTTGGCTTGGGCTTCAAATCAGAAAAAATCACCGCCGAGGCCCCTTCTTTGCCTCCAGCGCGGCTACCAACTGGCTGTCCGTTAGGATCTTGCCGGAACCTATCACAGATCTTGAAAAGTACGATGATTTCTTAGTCGTCCACCGAATCTGATTGATCTCCTGTCTGCCTTCACGAATCTTACCCTTTAGTGCATTCTGTTCAAAGAAAACCCTTTTCAAAAGACACTGCTAAAAGCATTCCATGCTGCAGTGGAAGAATAGATTCTTCTCGGAGACCAAAGACGGCAAGCCTCCCGGCTATCTGTCTGCCTTCCCTGCGGAAAGGAATGGGTCTATTGTACCCCATAACTAGCCCTCAAGACCAGTATTGACTCTTTTAGTTTCTCAGTGTTGTAGTACTACCAATGTGTACTAAAACGTAGTCACGGAAAAAACAATCAGGATGGAGGACCAATGATGAACACAATATCTTAGTTTGCAAGAATGTTCTTACTTGGTTGAGTGTGACAATTTCTTTATTTCCTTATTGCTTCATGGCATACTGACAGTAATTGATGTCAGAGGACGACATAGTTCTGGAGGATACCAAGTGCGATTTTGGCCTAGTAATTTCCACTCTTAGCTGATGGCCTGAGGCGATGATTATGAAACCAATATATTTACGTCGAATAAATATCTTCATTACAGCCTGTAAATTTCCCTGTATTTATTTTATGGTATTTATTGTATATTCTTGAGGACCTGCGGTTAGCTGAAAAGTCTATATACGCGTAATAAACTGCTTTCTCAAGGGAACGGGAAATAATTTGACATAAGACTTCAAGAGCAGACCCAAATAGTTGAGAAGTTTAAATTCAGCTTCTGACCTAAGAAGCATTTCTTTGACTATAGTCACTGAGCCCAGGTGGTAGACCTTCTCCCTTCTATACTCACTCGTAGCCCCTTGACCCCCTTGCTAATCCCAATCTTTCCGTTATAACAACTCTACTTCGGTAGGACTTTGGCGCTTGCCATATCATTATTACATCAAATACGTTTATTGCAGAATCTACCATGTGATACTTACAAGGAGGAAACAAAAAAATGACACAAAATCAAAGCGATAAAAATCAACCAAAGTGAGAAAAAAATCAGCTCGACGCCAAACCCCACTTACTACTCACTGATCAAATCATCCTCCTTTACATATCCTAATAACTCTATAGTAGTGTCTTCCAAGGCAATATGCTTTATTTTGAACCATTTTGCCAAGAACTGATATCAAGACATACTTATTTAATCATCTGTAAGGATATAGGCTCCCAAATCAATCCTAATGTTTATTGATCGAAAAAACTTTAGAATTTTAGAGTGAAATTCAAAAAAATAAATTTTATGAAGTATTTTTTCTAGCTATAATCTGGTATTAAGCCCATCATAATTGTCTTTGTCAATATCATGGCCTGATTCAACGGTCATTTTCCACCAAGGATATTAGAAAGAGAGTCTTGGAAATATACCATTCATTGATGTTTCACAGGTATTCTTTGGCAAACTACAGTATTATGCAACCCATCGTGGCAGTCAAGTAGAATAGCTAAACGCGCTGCAGACGAAGCTCTAGAGATTTGATCGTAGAAGATTCGACATTTTCGAAATCCCTCTGATTTGTCTCATGGTTCCCAATAATGTGACCTATATATGATTCGCAGTGCATAAGTAACCTTCATTTTTATTTCTTCATTTATCAGCACCTGGGGTATCTTTTGGTAGCCGCTCCAACAAGTAGTGTAATAGCGCCTATGAAGCAGGAAGTGATATCAATCAGGTCAGGAAGTAATATCAATCAGGGGAGCTCGAACAGTGCCACTCCTTGATAGCATGAATTTTCGAGATCAATTTGTCCTCCTAGAATATGCAAGTACATATTGTGCGACTATGAATACCAGTATTCCAGAGAGGAAATTTTGTCGCAATATTTTAAATCTGGGTGCGTATGGAGTAAGTCGAAGTATCTGTATCTCATGGATTGTACCTACATCCTGGGATAGAAGTTATGACTTGCACAGTCTCTGCCCTAATGCACACAGAGCCGACACAGAGCCGACGGGGTGCAGTGAGGAAAGTATAGCGGCGCTTGGCGGTCAATGTATCCTTGATATATGGTAGTGTCAGGGTATTGAAATACTTTTTCTTGGACTTCTGACAATAACAAATAACAAAAAATGAATTGATTAAAATTTTTTATTATATAATCTGCCCAATTGTCACCCTTAGGTACCATCTTACAATTAATATGATATGTTACTCCTTAAAATCTATGAGTACTGAATAAATCAATAGTTACTAACTTTGGAATAGTGGAGTGTAAGGAAAGTGAGTTGATTAGAAGAAATTGAATGTGTATGAGAAGATTGAAGCGGCTATGTTGGACAGCAGGAATGAAAACACGAGTAGGAGTGTGCAATTTTCAAGGTCTACTCTTCGAAGGTGACGAAAATATTATTGTTCAATATTACTTACGTCTACCTTTTCGCAAAATAAAAGCATTTAGTTGTTAATTTTTGGCTTTTGCGGCTTTCCTAGATTTTCTATCATGTATGATCGGCCAGTATGAATGTTTCAGGATATGCCCTTAGAGTTAACATAATCCCCTATAAGTACCCCGAAAAGCTTCGCCTAGAGGAAAAGTTACTGAAAATTTAATCTTGACCTCTAGTATATTTCATTCACTACGTTTTTCTTTCTCCATAGACATCCCTAAGTGCAGTTAGAAGATTAAGAGACGACTGAGCACCTGAATAACTACGGGAAACTGACAATATTTTCTATGGAGAAATAGTTGAGTGAAGTAAAACGAGTGTTATAAAGCGGAAAAAGATCAGATTATACCCATCAAGAATTTTCAAATTTCACGAGAGCATTAAAATAAAAGGAATTTCTCAATTTTAATTTCTACTAGATTAAAATTTTAAAAAATTATGAAAAAGAAATTTCAGAGAGTAAGGCTTCAAAATTTGAAATGTAAACTGCAATTTCATAATGAATATAGGTAATTCAAAAGAATCAGGAAATTTATTATTTCATGCGAAAAAGATAAAGATGAAAATGCGACGTAAAACATATAACTTTTCCAAATAGCAGGGAAATGCAGCGATAAAGATCTGACTCATTGAACCAATCCAAATTGCTCTGCATAGATACGTAAAACTAGTTTCAATTGAATGATATTATATCAAATACTTTGCCTATGGTAGCTCAGGGATTACCAAAGTTACTTAAACCCTTCGTTGTACGTTTCAAACACTCTGTACGGATTTGACACAGAAAAACAGGAAACCGTTTCTGCCAAAGTCCTATTCAGGAAGTTACAATATTTTTGATATTTTGTTAATCATTCAATACACCTCCATCTTAGGATGGAATACCAAAACATATTTTGAGGATGAAATATTTAAAAAAAGTATGAATATCAATTATCTTCTTATTTTGGAGGAATGAAGGAAAAAGTTTTACTAAAATATTTGTATCTGTTGTAAGATGTCATTAATATACATTTTACATATATTAAAAAGTTTCGAAATATGAAAATAGACAAAAGGTACTCTCAGCTACCTCCCTTAAGATTTTAGGGTTTGGCGACTATATTTACTAAAGAAAACTACTTCAAAAAGATATCGAGAATTCTCGGTGTAATGATTATCTTGAACCTCATAAATTCTAAGTGCTACTCTTTTACCCTCGCACGGCATGCCCAGGTAAACATTTCGTGGAAAAACCCGATTTGTACGGCAAACAACTCTTGCACTGCCTGCATGGAGCTAATAGAACCAACGAAACTAATCACCTATGGTGACGCCATACAAGGATTTAAATTCATGCAATAAGAGGAAGCGGAGGGCTCCAACTTTTTTGAGGTCACTGAAAGATATAAATTGCCAGAGGTTGATATTTCCAGAACAAATTACCCCAATACAGAGGTTTTGCAAGGAAAAGAAGCTACAGACATCCGCCTTATTATCCCCTGCCTCTTCTTTTTCTTCTAATTCCACTGCCTACCTCATACATTGGCGGCGAAACCACTTCCAAATTCGTTTCCGTTACAACTTTCTGCAGTATTCCTCGTAGTCAGCCAATCTATGGGCCATCAAGTCCAGGCAGTTGAGAGAACGGCGGGCTACAACCGCTTTGAGATAGAGAGGCAGGCGAAGGGTTTTCATGGTGAGGCCAAAGCAGGTGAGCCAATTGAGTGGTTGATGGCATTTGTGTTGCGCCAAAGACGTTGCTATCGAACTTTAAATATGTTAATACCTTCGAAAACGTTGACGGTCTTTAGAAAAAATACGATGCAGTATTGCGGCTTTGAATTTGAATCCATTCAGGGTATCAATAAAAATCTGCCTGTTAAAATATCGGGACTGAATTTACATCAAATGGTTTCTACGGTGTAACATAGAATAGACAAGGTAGTCGGACAGTGAAGTTTGATTCATGAATGAAAAGGACCGTATTATTTCTTTCTTTACAAAGAAGATATGAGACGATTAATTTGAAGGAAGAGAGGTCAAGGATTGATCTCGGGATGGGGGGAACATGAATCTGCGGAAAGGACCGATTTGTCTTAACAATCATCTTCGTGATTTCCCTCCCTCCAACACGACCTTTAACATAGGTAAGTTCGTTTCCGTGCCAATCTTTACTCTTTAAGGTTGGCTCTCGGATGCATGCACAGTGCTAAATGACGTGGCAAGGAACGTGGCCGTGAGGGCAATGGAGACCTACGGAAAGTTTCGGTGGGGGGAGGCTTGATGCAAAGGCACGTAGCGGCAACCGTCATGCCCAACGGAAGGAAAATTTAGGTGCTTTACTGATTAGGGATGCACGACGGCAGGACGGCTTTGTCCATGTCCAATGCGGTCTGGCGGCCTGCTTGATGGCTGGCGTGAAGGGTGGTCTTTTAGGAAGCGTAGTTCTTTCCCCATTCTGTGCCAGAATGCCGTTGTGAGTAGATTGTGGTTCCCAGTACTGTACAGTATAACATGCAAACCTTTCCTCCTTTAATTGGAGTGTTGCACCGATTGACTGGCTAGTCAGTCATGGTCACGTGGGCCATGGGCAGAGGGGCAATTCTTGCCATGGAGATTTCGGAGAACTTGGCCTTTTTCAGGTATTTCAGTAAGTTTTCCTCTGGCTCCGCACCCCTGCGTGTCCTGTTGAGATACCCCGGGGCCACAAGCGTCCATATCTTTCAAACATCGAGGTACCCCACATTATCCCCCCCTTGTTGCTATAATGGTACAAAAAAGCTGGAGTATTGAGCAAAAAAATAAACATCTTTAAGAGGGGGTTACATTTATGCCAGACGATTTGAAAATTTTTTCGTTGGGTCACATTAAATACGATACCCTTTAATTAGCAAGTACAGTACAGTACTGTACAGTACTGTGTTATTCATGTGCCCTACTCTTATCAGTAAGGCCTGTCGCTAGCCCGGTTACGGGCATCTCAGACGGTGTCCCATACATAAATGTCGACCCCAAACGGTTTTTAATTAAAAGTTTAGGTAAGTTAATATTTGGAAAGTAATGTCATTTTCTGAAGTGAGCTTACAGAATTTTGTAATACTCAGTGTGCTTTGCCCAAAAATCCGTCCAGTATCCTATTGTTATGTTATTTATTTGAGTATGTAATGTACACTGTACAGTACTGTACTGTACAGTACTGTACCGCACTGTACGTATTGAACACGGTATACAGTATACAGTAAACTTTAGATAGTGATCTACTGTATGGTGTATACAGTGCAGCCAAGAAAAGTGCCCATCATTCTTTTTGCCTACATTAAATGGGTTGGTTGTAAGGGAGTACTGCACTGTACAATATATTACGTGGTCATTCATGGATCCTGTCACATACTGTACAATTGTCCACGTGGACTTTGGGTAAGCAACAGTAACGAAACAGCGGCGTGATCCTTGACATCCGACCAATTCTAATTTAGTATGGCAGCGTTCCTAGTCAAATCGGCCCATTCGGCCCATCTCATTGCCTTTCTAACGACAAAAACGGTAGCCTACACATCATCCAACCAAACCACCGTCCCGTTGCAAAATCTACATTCACTCTATCTCCAACTCTACTAATCCCGCGCCACACAGATCCCATCCACACAGGTCAGCCCTCTGCGACAGACCCACCACGGATCCACCTCACATTGCTCCCCCTCATCCATTGGCATAACACACTTTCTCCCGCCCGGCCTGCCCGCACATTGCAGACCCAACCCACATCCACCCCAACCTCCATTCTCCCTCTCACACCGCTCCCCTTTCCCGAGCCCCTTTTTCACACAATATCCGTCCCGACATTCTAGCCAACTCTCACACACCCACCACGGATCCTTGCCACACTTGTCCCCCATCTTCATCGGCTTGACACACTTTCTCCCTCCAGGACGTCCTGCACAAACCAGCCCCTTTGCACACTCAAACCCATGCTGCACAGCACACCGGTCATTCATTCCCCCCATAGGCCGCTTACACACGCCATCGCGACACTCCAACCACGGTTGACACACCCACCACGGATCCTTTCCACACTTTTCGCCCATCTCCATAGGCTTGACACACTTTTTCCCTCCAGATCGTCCGGCACAAACCAGCCCCCTCTCACACTCAAACCCATGCTCCACTGAGCACCGATCATTCATTCCCCCCATAGGCCGTTTACACTCCCCATCGCGACACTCCAACCAAGGTTGACACACCCACCACGGATCCTTTCCACATTTCTCGCCCATCTTCATCGGCTTGACACACTTTTTTCCTCCAGTTCGTCCAGCACAAACCAACCCCCTTTGACACTCAAACCCATGCTCCACAGAGCATCGATCATTCATCCCCCCCATCGGTCGTTTACAAACCCCATCCCTACAATCCAACCACGGTTGGCACACCCACCACGGATCCTTTCCACACTTCTCGCCCATCTCCATGGGCTTGACACATTTCTTCCCCCCAGCCCGTCCCGCACAAACCAACCCCCTCTCACACTCGAATCCATGCTCCACCGAACACCGGTCATTCATTCCCCCCATAGGCCGTTTACACACGCCATCTCGACACTCCAACCACGGTTGACAAACCCACCACGGATCCTTTCCACACTTTTGGCCCATCTCCATAGGCTTGACACACTTGCGTCCGGTGGGACGGCCCGCACAAAGCAGACCAGGCTGACAGTAAAATCCGTTGCGCAGTGCACAGGGTTGATGGCGGGAGGCCAGGGGGCGTTGACAACGGCCGTGACGACATTCGAGCCAGGAGTGGCAGAGGGCTTTGGAATGGTGGCCGCAGGGGTGGTTGACGGGGAGGGGGTGGACGCAGGTTTTGTTGTTGGGTGGGCCGGCGCAGAGGAGGGGGGGACGGCAGGGGTTTGTGGGGGTGCAGGGGGTTTGGGGGGTGGGGGTTGCGAGGGTTAGGGGGAGGAGGAGGAGGAGGAGGAGGAGGAGGGGGAGGGGGAGGGGGAAGTGGAGGTGGTGGGTTGGCATTTTTTTGGGGGGGGGGGGGTGTTGGGGAGGGAGTGTGGAGGGGGGTTGAGGAGGGGTGTGGGGGGAGGAGGGTCGGGGTCGGTTAAATGGAGATCGGGGGGGAGGAGGGCTGGGTTGGGGAGTACGTAGTGTGATTTGGAGGCATGGTTTGCTGTACTGTACAGTACAGTACGGTACGGTACGGTTTGGTGGATTTTTGGGAGGAGGGGGTGCGGATGCAGATGGTGGATGCGGTTGAATCGGTTGACTCGGTTGAATGGGTATTGGGGGACTGGATCGATGCGGGGCTATTTCGGTGTTGTAAAAAAGGGGAAGAAAAAAGATCAAGGTGTGTGGATGCCGTCAATATTTATTGTTACTGTACATACTATACTGTAAACTGTGTGTATAATTTTTTGATACAAGCGCAGTCCAACAGCAGGGAACAGTGCCCGCCCTTCATCGCGGGGATGCCACTTGTCTCGAGATGCCGCCATTCCGTCGTTTTTCCTCTTTTTGTTTTGTGTGTGGCATGGTGTGGGAATATTTGTCCTTTTTTGTCATCCATCCATACACCGAAATAAAAATAATTTATGGCAACTTGTAAAACACCAGACATTTGCAAAAAATCTAAGCCTGTCCATTCATCACCCTCACCCGTCACGTCCTCGCCTTGAGCACCTTACCACCCTCCAGTGCCGCCCTGTCCCCTCCCCCCTCTCCCCAAACCAGGTACATCGCCTCGATCAACTATCCATACACACACTGTACCACCCGGACAAACTGCCCCGCCGGCCGTGCACCCATCCCAACTGACCGCCTCCATCATAAACACTACACTACACAACACAATACCAAACTCTCAACGTCTCCAAAACTCCCACATTCCATATTGCGCCCAAACCCACCGCTTACCCACACACCATACCCCCACCAGCACACAACTCGCACTCCAACCGCCCGCCCCCAACTACAAGCTTCACCCCCCCCCCCAAACCAAACCCTCGTCCTACAATGCACGATGCACCACAACAATAACAAAAACAACACCACTCCTCTCCTGTACTGTACAGTACCGCCCCATCCCCAGCTTACACAACCGCCAACCCCCCTCCATCAAACCCACCGCCAATCACGCATACACCACACCCATCTTCACCCGATTGACACTCCCCACCCCTGTGCTGTGCGCCGCACACCGCAAACCACGCTCCAACACGTCGCTCCAGTGCACACCACCCTCTCCTAAACCCACCACGTACCCGCCCCTCAAACCACCACCCCCCTTCCCCCATACCCACATCACACTACTGTACGCTACGCTACCGCACTGCACTGCTCTGCACTGTACAGTACTGTACAGTACACCAAACCCCCAACCCCCTGCCTCGCATTCACCCCCGCCTCTCTCATCCCACAAACCCCCCCACCCACCGCTTACCCCGAAACCGCACCACACACCCTCTCCCCCCCCCCCCCCATCTACACCACCTCAAACATCCGCGCCCTGCGTTTGACGTGCCTCAACCTGCCTACCACTCTTTGCTTTCACAACAACCCCGTCCCTTCCACCCGCCTCGTACTCTTTTCACCTCCTTCCATGCACCCCGTTTGCGTGGTAGCGTGCCCCATGCATTGCCCTTGACGCCACCGACCGTACCATCCGGTGATTCACCGTGCCTCATTCACCCCCTACAAACCCACTCCCGTCCTCATCCGCTCACCCGTGCATACCATCGCCTACTCTCCCGCCTCGTCCGTGCTTGGACTGTATGAACCGCTTTCAATGTCCTCATTACACTGTAATGCCACACGACACTTTGCCCCTTGAATGCAACTGTACCACCGTCTCGGCTAGACTCGCCTGCGTTACCCCAATCATGTGTTGTTCATGTGTACCCGGTGTGCGCAGAGTGACGCAGACTTGCGCCACGCGTACCGCTGCGATTGTCGCACTCTTCTCGTTTGTTATCGCGCGTTGTAAACATGTTGCGACCAAACGGGTCACCGTGCGCCCCGGCGTCGCACTGTCGTGGTTTGCTACTGTACGCTGTCGTCACTGTTGGGATGTGCTCAGATTACCGCTATGACTTTACTGCACTGTACTGTACCGTACACTTTACATCCCTAATCAGTGAAGCACCCCAATTCCTCCCCCCCCCTTTACGTACCATACTGCAGGTAAATACTGTGAGGAAACCATACGCATCGCGCAAATGTCAGCAGAAAAGACGGTCGGCTGTCGTTTGCTTTTCGACTGTGCAAGTCAAAGCCAGACCTTGGCAGGGGTCATCGGGAAAAAAGCCAATATCAACAGAATGTCAAGGCGTAGACTGACTGAAACAGTCAGTCTATGATTATGTAAGGACCCGCAATTACAAAAAGTAGAAAATAGGGGTGTGCTGCAGTTGACTAGGTTCAGTTGCTGTTAGCGTCAACAGTTGCATTTCTGAACAAACCAAACGAGGAGCCATGTGTTATTTTAAGTGTTTTTTAGTCAGTTTCTTTAGTTTATTCCTTGCTTGTCAGCACCGTCAGTCTAGTATCATGTCAAAGGTGTCTTTGAAGCTTACATGTTTCAAAAACAGTCGAAAAGAACGTTCAAAAAGACCACACTGGTCACAGACGACACCTCTTTAACCCTAAGGGAATCTGTATAACACTAGTCCGGAACTCTGACGCATTGTGGCAGTGCTCATGGACAGAGTAGGGACAAATACCAAGTCTACAGAGACAAATTCATTTATCTAAACGTTGAATAAAGGTGATCCCGTGCCAAGAGTTACCTGAATTATATTCGCGACAGCATGAAAGCAAATACCATGCAAACTTCTATTGTGGCGAAAAGTATTCTGCAAATTAAAGAACTGCTTAAACCTCCGATTAACCGTTTCATGCCTCGCCCTGATCTTTCTAAAAAACGCCGTATCAGTGGTGCATTCAGTAACACACTTGCTGCCAACGTAAACTTTGTCGGCAATCACCGACTCATCGGCACCCAGCAAATTTTTCAACCGAAAATCAAAATTTTTTCTGTCAGGCCAGACAACAGCAGCATACCATGAGCCCAAAAATGTTACTCGCGAAAATAGACAACCCTATTTCATAGCGCAGACCAGGTCCCCGAAATTTATGGTTATAGCACTTACGATTAAAGGGCTTGGGTTCGTGAATTCCGCAATCTGTGCCATCCACAGAAATAAAACAAACCAAAATACTTAATATGCTCATTTGAGATGAAAAATTAATCTAAAATAACGTTAGTATTAAAAAAACCTTTTCATAAAACAATAAATAACTTAACTTACCACCTCAATGTTAGCTAAAAATCAATAAAATTCCAAGACAATTTTCGGTATGTCTTCTCATCTTCTCCCGCTAGTGTTGTGCAAACAATGTCAGTGCCGTAGGTTTTCAGCTAGAGCAACGCCCAGAGCAGGTGCTCTGGGCCTTGCATAAAATTAAAGATCTTCTGGTCCAGCATACTCCATAAGCGTTCACACACTAATGGAACAACGCCATACAGGGCAAAAAAACCTCACAGTAAATACCGTTGTACTAAGCCCAGGAGCTCGTTTCATCATTTCAGCACCCAGATCGCCGAAACGAGCTTCAGAAACAACAACCATAATCTAATACCTGACTTCAATACCCATGGAGACATCTGTCTGTTATGGGTATTGCACTTGATATAGCAGTATGAGTTTTTGCTTTGCGTCTCTCGGCGATATTCATCGGTTACCAACCGAAACCAAATTTTTTGTAAAATATTTTCAATTTTTTATTTCATAAACGAATTATACCTGTAGTGATGCGAAAAAGTTACCGTCTTGCTCAAGAAACGGTAACTTTTTGCAGACTAGATTGAGAAAACAGGGTAACTTTACCGATACTTTTATGCCGTGACGCAATATAGCGGTACTTATTGTAAACTGCTTTACCAATGCAGGCTGCCACGGAAACTGAAAATTGCGCTTAAATCATATAAAGTTACCGGATTTAAAGACGTTGTCAATTCTGTCAACTTTCCCTCCAGCTCCAGGCTGTAACGGCTTGATGATACCGACCACTGCGAAAACCAAGACCCTCCCACACACCCTGCGATCGATACTTGCCAGTAGATACCAAGCACGCAACCACCTGCGAAGCATTGCAGGTTATGCTCCACCATAGCCTCTTCCGACCAACCCACCCAGCGGTTCCGTCATCGTAACAACCCTTCCGTTTCGGACTCGACTTTGGCGAGTCGCGTTCATACCGCGCTCAACAACTTGCACGACAAAAACGCTGCATCGTATACTAGCTCTCCTCCAACCTTTCTGGAAATTCGATGAATCCTCACCGTCTCGAACCAACCTGTCGATGCTTCTTTGGAAACAATGATTGCATCTTGTAGTACTGTAGCTACCCCTGGCTAAGAAAGAGGGAGACAGCGCACCACTCTACTCTATCAGTGACGACTTATCCCGCATAACGCTTTAGCGGCCTGGACATATCCGACCACATTTTCCGTGCATTTAAATAACCCAAAAATTCCCCCTCTACTCTAGCTAGAAAGGTCACCTCGGGGAGGTCGAAAGTGTGCAGTACAGTACAAAGCCGCCGAGTACTATGTACTGTACAGTGCGTTTCAAAAAGATAGCCCACCCCCATGAATCGCTCTGTGTGTCCGAAAATTCTATATATTCTTAACGTGTTCTTTTCCACAGAGGAGAACAGGGCGTTACGAACAGGGCGTTGCGAACAGGGTGAGAGAAAACCAAAAGAAAGGAATAAAAAAGGGCGTTCCAGATATGTTCCAAAAATATAGCACCGTGCCAAAAGGATAGCACCTGAGCTATTACAAACAATTTTTACTGCAGTGAAGGCCCTCCTTCCCGATGGGCCGCACTCAATACTTCACCGCGCTACCCCGAGCTCTGATGACGCTCTTAATACGCCGGCATCGAGTCAGAGAGGCGTCGAAGCACCTCCTCTATCTCCGATCAAGCTGCGCAAATGGCAGCTTTGAGCTCTGGTACAGTGTCAAACTGACGAGCATTTGGGTAGACACGATGCGCGAGAATGGACCACAGGTCCGCAATCAGATTTAGCTCAGAACTAAGACTGGGCCACTCCAGAACGCAAATACCGTTGCTCTCAAAGTAACGCCGAGTGTATATCGCGTTATGAGTAGGCGCGTTTTCTCGTTGAAAGATCCAGTCCACCCCGTGCGTTACTGCAGGAAAAGGTAGTAAAACTTGCTCCAAAACATTAGTATACTTCTTCGCATCAATGCGGCTGTCCAAAAATACAATTTTGGACTTGAAGTTGTACGAAAAACAAGCCTATGCCACGAAAAAAACCCCACCCATTTGGAGGGGGGAGAAAATAGGCTGGTCTTTTACTCTCATGTCCGCCCAGTGGCATGTCCATCCGTCCAGTCCATCAAGGTTGAACTTCTTCTCGTCCGACCATATCACACACTGGCACTCCTCCAACTTGTAGTTGACATGCTCCATCGACCATTCCAGCAGCTTCTTGAGGTTGTTGGCCGTCATGGATGGAGCTTGCTTAATGCGGCGGTGTTGCATGTAGCCATTAGACAGGAGGATTATCCTCACAGTGGACTTAGAGACGGGTCTCGTGCCCGAATGGCCCAAGTCGTTGAGACTCTTTTCTCCCTCCAGTGAGTCCCGGACCATCTTGCGTTCGTCCTTGTCCGAGAGGGCTCGAGGACGGCCGCCTTTTTGATACGTACCGTAAATTTATTGGTTTTTCAAAAAGTTGGCGACGACTTTGCGGCTTTTTTCGATACAACGCGCGATTTTTGAGAGAGAGTATCCGGCCTCCTTGAAGGCTGAGATTTGCGTCTGTTGTTCTACTGTGAGCATCATCCCACGACCCCCCATTTTTGTGGTGAAAGTATCTCTCGGCCGCGGCATCGTGCTCCCTTTTCCTTTTGCTGGAGGTAAAAATCTTAACAGTATGGTTTTTTTGCGCAACTGTTACGCTATTCCCACGTTTTTGTTTTATATGACGTTTCTGTGCTATCTTTTTGGCACGGTGCTATATTTTTGAAATACGTCTGGAGCGCCCATTTTTTATCCGTTTCTCTTGGTTTTCTCTCACCCTGTTCGCAACGCTCTGTTCTGCTCTGTGGAAAAGAAAACGTTAAAAATAAACAAAAATTTCGGACACACAGAGCGATTCATGGGGGTGGGCTATCTTTTTGAACCGCACTGTATAGTACTGTACCGTACATTAGGGGTAAAAAAGGTTGGGTTCTTCAAGATTTGAAAGATGTGGGCGGCTGTGCCCCAGTATATTCCGGAAAATTGCATACATCTGTTGGAGTCGTTAGACTGAGAATTTACCGACGCATTAGTTACACGATCTGGTCGTCTCTGGCGAACGCTATCGTGTCCAGAACACCTGTGCACGTGGCCAACGTGGACCACCCGGTTGGCACTAAGCGACCAACATAGTCGGTTCCTGCACCCCCCGAAACTAATGCAGTAAAGTATTACCCACAGTATATTCCGTCAGATAGCTCATATTCGTACTGATATCTACACTGTAACCTTCTCTAAAGTAGCGGCTCAAGACCAGCCATCAAGCATGCTGCGTTGGACATTACAGCAGTTGCAGCGTGCCTCTGGGAGAGCACTGCTCGGACCTTTCCGCAGGTCTCCATCGCCCTCACAGCGACAACCCGGGCGATATCGGTAAGCTCTGAGTAGGCATCCGGGTGCTAACCTCCTACGGTAGAAATTGGGATAGTCACAAGCCGACTCTGGTCGTTGTGGCAATGAAGGACTGATATCTTCTCCTCTGCGGATATTGCAGCGCTGAGCGAGGGGAACAGGCTAAACGTGCGCACTCTCCTGTTGCAGGGCGCTAAATAATTAAGGAATGTAACGTCGAAGAAATCTGTGCCTCCATTGCTTACCATCGCGCGAATATCCGGTCTTGCGCGGTGGAGTCCATTCCGGGCGAAAGTGCACAATGACACCGTTAGGATTGGGGCCAGCAAAGGGGGGCCGGGTAGACCGTTGGAGAGGACCAGTGGGGACGAAGGATATAGGAGGACCAGAGTACCGTACCGTACTTGGAACGCTAGCGCTTCTCCTAAATTTTTAGGTCTGTTACTGTATTATTCTGTAAGGACATTGCCACACATTGGATCAAATCTACAATCGATCAAATCTTGTACTGTACTGTATTTAGTGGATCGCGACCCTCGCTTTCCTTACTGAATCCATCGTAGTTCCCACATGGTAGCACCTGTCTGAGTATACCCAGGACTCGAAATTTGCGTTTAAAGGCTACCTAGCCCGTCTCTTTCGACAAACAAAAGGCTATCTAACACGTCCCTGTTGCTGGCTTTGTTTCCGACTATCCCATCCCCATCTCTCGATCAACTTCCTCACATTTTCTCTTTCCTTTCTCAACCAAAAAAATCCGAGGAGGCCAGCCCTGGCCCTTCACTGGCCTCATAGCTGCTCGATCCGACCTAATTCTGCCGAAAGCTGCGAATGCCGTGCCAATACCTATCTCAACTGCTGCTTTTCTTGAATACGATTTTCGCGGATACACTATGGAAGACCGTATTGGACATTCCGCAATGTGCATTGATTCCGATACCCTTGATGATATCAATCGCTTCTGGGAATTAGTGCTGTACAACTTCTTCCGCAGATGTCTTGACTTCAAAGCTCCCAATTGTAACGTGACGCGCAAAGACTGCATTAATGATTGTCTAGAAGGAAGAAATCTCGATCTTAACAACGACGATGACGACGCCGATCCAGACGAAGATAAGAAAAGAATAATGAGAAGACCAATGAGCCAGATCTAAACAATAGTATCCGGATCATTAAATCAATATTACAGAACGGTAATCGTTTGTCAGGTGATGAACGTGAGCCATTCGTTCACAAGCTCCAGCCGATATTGGATCAAATGGAATTATCAGAGTCGCTACTGAACCACTGTGCTCTACTCATGTCTGACTGACAACGCACTTGAGTCCACCGTGTAGATTAAGACTTCAAGCATGACTTTGATGATTTCGTTGAACACCTCAAGAAGGTCGTCCTATACGAGCCAAAAGTTCTCGAAAGGAAGATTAATCATTGGATGGGCATTACATATGACAAGTTTCGAGCTTCATTATCAACGTAGTATGATGCTACTCGAAACTGTATTGACCATATTAGTCATAACAACAAGCAACTCTCTTGTGACTTGAAGAAAGACTCCGTCATCACTCGCCGGATCACCTATTTGTTCAAATACGTTCCATGTTGCAAAAAGATGTATGAGAAGTCTATTTTTTCGCAATCCCCGTCTACGTTTGCTCAGTCTCTCTTGATTGCCGCCTCCAACGCTGACAAGCGATCAAAGCAGAATCCGAAACCGTCCCCAGCCTATCATGTCGACCCTCCTCGTAACGATAACCTTGCCAAATTGTTCTGTGCTTTCTTTGCAATGAATCCGCCTCCATCTCGTTACGAACGTCCTGACAGGTATCACAACGCTTCATTATGACATAATGGGTTAAGAAGAAACAAATGTAGGCGTGGTTTCTCTCTACCTTTTCCAGACACCCTAAAGAATAAGTTGCCGATGGTGAAGAAAAGATGCTATGTATGTGGCTAATACAGAGACTTCATTCGAAATTGCCTCGAAAAGTCCAAACATGTTGAACGTTTCACGAGACTACAGAACATGGGTAACGCAGCTACTCATGTCCCCACAGTCGTCGATGCCGACGACTTCGACGACTTCGGTGACGATGTAGTGGAGCTAGCAACGTACATCGAAGAAGAAGAATACGATGAAAAAGAGAACAACGAATTGGACAACTGGATTTGTGAACTCTTCGCGATTCTTGACAACCAATCCAGAAACACCGAGCCGGCATTCACCGTATCTTCAGATTATTTGCGTTTACTGGATACCAGTGGAAACTCTTTTCAGATCAAGGAATCCATTAAGGAACTTGCTGAAGCTGCTAATAACCTTGAAGTTTATTCCACCTTTCCTGTAAAGAAGTTTTTCCTCGTCGATACAGGAGCCCCTAAGTGTATTTGCACCGAAATATGGTTATCTACTGCTGGATGGGTACCAGTCAAAAGAATGGCGATACCCTCGACAGTATGCCTATTTCGTTTTGGTTTTGGCTCAAATGTTTTTCAAGCCATGGTGATAGTGTGCTTGCTAGCCAAACTCCAAGATATCCGTGGACAAAGCCATCAAGTTCGACTCGTCGCTTTCGTTCTGCCGCCAACACCGGTCCCGTTCCTTTTCGGGCTTGACACGCAGCGCCAATTGGCGGTTGATCTATGCCTTCACGAGAACGATGGTAGTCATGCTCTAGTTCACGCCTGGATATCCGTGCATCAACTATATATTACCACATACGTTTGTATGCAATTCATTCCCGCTAACTGCAAGATAAATTCAACATTCATCTGGGATCCACTCACAGCCAAGTCAAAAAATTTCCAAACCGCACCACATTCTATGCTGTTGTCTTTAGTAACACCTCCCTGGGAACATGATGGCTGGAAGTCAAAGCTACCCATATCTGCTAACAGCATTAAGGACCTCCAAGATTCACTTCGACACCCTTCCAAAGGTGCCCTCCTGCAACTGTTTCGTCAGCAGAATCAGAATCGAAAACTTTCAGCTAATCTCAAGTCTAATGTTGAAAATATTCCGTTTCAAGCTTGTGACCAGAGTGCTACAGTACCACGTCGCCCCAAGCTAGCAGTCCCACCTCCTGGAACTCCAAACCTTGCTGTCACATCGGATTTTTTCCAACCAACCGTCCGCTCGAAACATTACAAGGTGCTAGTAATGTTGGATATTGGAGATTTATTACTCCGACTCAAGACTCTCCACGATGACTCCGCGCGAACAGCCTTTCATGCGTACTACTGAAGCTTGATATTGATTTTTTTATTCTCCAGTATATACCATTGTAGACCGTGGGCGAAACCTTGCAAATGAACTGATGAAAACAGAGCTCAGAAAATTGGACTCTCAACTATGTCCCATCCCAACTGAAGCTCCATGGTCACTGGGATGAAATGAACGATCGCATGGTTTCCTCCACAGAGCCATTGCCAAGTTATCTCATGATCCCAACTTTGACTGTGGAAATGACCTGGAACGCCTCTTATCCGATATAGAAATGGCTTGGGACTTTGTGCAGCATAAGCATAATGTAATATCTTATTAAATGCGATTTGGCATAATGCCAAGAGCCCTTGGTGAGCCTGATCATCCGCCAACCGTGTGTGAAAGGATTGCATTGATGGAAATGGCACGAATTCATACGGAGCAACTACAAGGCAATGCCGCTATCAACAGTGCACTGCATCCATGCCGCAGTCATGTGACATCATTCACGACATTCCAGATTAGAAAGAAGGTCTCGTTACATAGAAAGAATATCGGATGGTGAGAGGGAACCGTTTCCAGCATTGAATATCCGACCGTGACAGTTCCCCATAACAAAGAGTTATACCCGGCTCATGAATCTCGGGCTCGACCTTACTTCGGCGCCATATCTCTTCACCCGGAATTGCGAAATACTGTAACTGCAGTTAAGCTCCCGGAAAGTCAGGCTACCGACAATAATCAAGAAATCGATGAGGATACTCCAACAATTGACGCAACTGTTTCCCGTGCTCCTATCGCACGCCTTATGAATGGTATCTTTGTCACGTCCGAATCAACTTCAATGGTGAACAACCTTATACGCACCGAAGAAAATTGCATTGTGTTATTCTGGGATAATGTAGTGACTGCCAGAAACTACTTAGAGGTAATCTTCTTGACAAGGTTGGAAAACATGAAGTCCCTCAAGAAGCTATCGGAGGCGCAACAGAAGAAGTTCTATAAGAGCAAAATCGAATAGATAGCATTCATGCTCAAAGGAGCGGTCTCACCAATTCACAAAAGGCAAGTCCCATCTCATTGCGAGTTGCAAACACTGAAGTGGGTATTAGTAATCAAGCTATCACCAACTTCAAATCCACCAATTAGGTTTCGCGCAAGACTTGCGAGTGCTTCGAATCTTCAGAACATCGAAACTCAATGAATGGAAATGCACCCACTGTTGCTTTGAGTACAATCCGAATCTTATTTTCCATCATTACTACCTGGACGCAAGAAGCTGCTAAGAATGGGAAAGTTCTCGTGGTTTTTGTGAGAGATGTAACCAAAGCATATATTCAGAGTAACCCAACCAAGCGTCTCATCTTATACAAGCCACCGAAAGAGTAACTCCAGGAGAACCCCGAAAAGGCCGAAATTGTATGGAAGGCTCATGTTCAAATACATCGAGATATGGAAGCCGGAAAATACTGGAGTCGTACCCTTATCCCTTAGTACTGCGAGAATGTTCCTGACTATACCCAATCCATATACAATCCATCCCTTCTATATGGTACAACTTTGAATGCCGCAACCTTGATGTGTACCGAAGGTGAACTTTATGCAATGACTGAAGAATAAGCCGAACAGGAAGCGAAGATCACTAAAAGCTTCAAGACTAGTGACAGAGAGGTACCAATAACGGAGTTCGGAGGAGTCCACATCATTCAAGAAGGAGAAAACGTCACGCTATCCCAGAATACGTGCATGAAAATTGTTGCAATCTCACAAGAATTGGATGAGGCAGCGAAAGTCGAGCTCCACCGAGAAATGGCCAACGAGGAGTTCACGAAACTGAGATCCGAAGCAGGAAAAATTGCTTGATTTCTGTTGGCACTTCTCCGCAAACTGCATTTGCTGCCAGCACCGCATTGCAGAGGAACAAGAGCACTCTAAGGTCTGCCAACAAGGGAATGGAAATATTGAAAATTATCAAAGATGCTAGTATATCGCTTTCCACAGCCAAGACTAACGAGCAGGCCACCCTTCGATATGTCCCAGTGGACAATAATACCATTCATATCCGGGTATGAAGCGATGACGCACAGCAGAACTTTCCAAAAAAACATTTTCAAGTTGAATTTGTCTTCTACCTGGCTGATAAGGATAGTACTGTCAACATAATCCACTGGAATAGCTCAAGATGTCTTCGTCGCCTATATTACACAGAAGAAGCCGAGATGATTGGAACGGATATAGTTCTACGTAGCATTAAGAACATGCGCTATATTGTGTTTCAGTTGCTGAAACTTGAATTGCCGATATTTGCATACATCGTAAACCAGACACTATGGAATAACTTCATGAATGATACCGTGACCTCTCTTGCGGAATTTTCAAATCTATGCCGCGAACCAATTTATGATGGTACTACTACCTCTGTATGCTTGATTCCCGGGAAAAATAATCCGGCCGATGCTATGACTAAATCCAAACTTGAAATAAGCATCAAGAACAACAAATGTACTACTCCTCCTTCTCGAATCTTTATGCTTCAGACTAGTCCTTATCTTCATTTGAGTTGGATACCCTCGGCCGAAGTTCCGATGCCTGATGACCCTGTCGCTTTTTCGATTGACAACGAAGACCAAGAAGATAATACTTTCAGCAGTACAAGAACTCCTAAACCTACTGAGATGCCTGGAGAAAAGAAAATGGATGGAAAACATGATGTGAAGAATACGACGAAAGAAAACAAGAAAACACAGGAGGTTGAATATTAGCATAGATTCTCAAGAAGAAGACAATAACAAAAATTGAACCATGATATGAGATAGACTACATGCATAACTAAACGCAATGACAAAAAATGTCTTAAGCCCATTGCTACCGATCAGGATCAGTTCATGTTCCAGACAGCCACTCTTAATGTCCAGTTTACATGGACCTCCACCATTACGTATCCAGGCATTGCCAGCGATTACTCAGTTCGAACAAATAGACTACCCCCACATCATCAGTAGAGTCAACCCGGCGATCTTTTTTGATGGTTTCGGTGATTTAATCAAATGCGATATGACAAATCAACCTCATTTATCCAGAGTGAGCAATTTTCACAAAACAAGAGAAGAGTGAATGTAATTTCCTGTAAGGAAATTGGCCACATTGGATCAAATCTACAATGGATCAAATCTTGTACTGTACTGTATTTAGTGAATAGACCGTCGTGACATCCCACCCTCGCGACCCTCGCTTCCCTTACCCAAGCGTTCTTACTTTACTAAATTCGTCGCAGTTCCCACATTTACAGTATGGTATTCAGGACTTTGCATGATTCACCTCCATATCTTTGCGGTGAAGTGAAAGAAACGAGTCTCCTCGTGGTAGAAGAGATTGGGGGCGGTATATAGGTCACGTGTCCTTTTGGGAGATTCGCTATTGTAGCAGTAGGTTGGTTTATGAGGCCTTATAAAGTAAGCCGTAAGGGAAAAAATCCCGAATAGAAAAAGAGAAAGCAACGTTTGGTTCCCTCTCCCTTTGGTCTCTAAGACGCCGTCACCGCCAGCGAAAACCCTCCCGTTACTACGCTTAATCATTAGACCGACTGACTTTTGGCGCTCTTTCGGATCTTTTCTTTTAGATAACACTACTTTCCGGTAGGCGGTGCGAAACTAGATTCATGGATTTGTTATTCTACCAACGAAGACCCTATTTCGTCGCAGGACTAGGGATCAAATCCTCATTCAACTTGACCTCTCACACATCCTAATCGCTCATATACTCTGCTTATTGTAGAGTTACAAGGGTAAATATACTACAATGGCGTGTAAAGCATTAATAAAATGATAATCCGAACTCTTGACCACACCATTGCTCATTTCGTAGCGGATTATATTGTTCACACCCCACTCCACATCATTTTGCAACATACACATAAAGCCCTCAAGAATTACGAAATCCCCTATGAAATTGATGCGGTAACGGTAAAGATTTATACCACTAGGGACCGATAGCATTTTTTGACAAACTCCTTGAAATTTGATGTAGAATGTGATAGGGGTAAATCTTCGGGAGAAGAGATACTCAGAACCAATTACCCCAAGAAGGAGGTGTTGCAAGCGACAAAAAGCTACTGTGTAATAGTTGAGCGAACAAAAAGGGGCGGGTCAGGACGACAGTTTAGAGGGCTACAAGAAAGTATAGAACGGGCAGGGTCTACCCCTGATGCTCTGTGACCATCGCAAGAAAAATTTTTCTTGGGTCTGAAGTTGAATTTCAACTTCCTACTACTCGGGACTCGACTTGAAGTTGTCTGACAACTTGATTGACCTCTCCAAGAGAAAGAAGTTTACTCGGCTTGCATAGACTTTAGGCTAACCCTAAAGTCTCAAACAAACATACTAAGTCCCATATAAACCATTAAAACACACATTGTGAACGAGATAGACCAGTAGAAGACATTTTCTCAAGGCAAATATCTAGTTGCCATACCCATGCCCGCCACTCATCGACCAGAAGTGGGAATTATGGTGGCCATTATATGGACCTTTCAGAGTCACTCGTAGTATCACCCAGAACCTGGACATGTACTGACATATATTGATGGCAGCGCGTCTTAAAATAAAAAATCAACCCATGAAATTGCCACACTCATCTAAATTTAAAATATATTGTAATTTCTGATACCGTAAAGATTTCTTGCAAATTCCGCCACTGTATTCGAATTTCGTCCTCTTCTAGATTTTTTTTCACGTGCAAGTTTAGTGCACATTAGAACGCTTCCTTCAAATTATCTTAACATTCAAGTCCAACGCAATGCAGTCAAACCGATACTGCAAAATATTGCCGAAAACCCTTTTCCATCATCTAATACCCTAATAACTGTTCGCAGAATACAAAGCTCAGTTTTTAGACTTCGCATATATCCACCTACTGCAGGTAATTTGGAGGCAAAAAATCAATACCACCGTAATTTCTTCGCCGCTTTCAACGATTAGATCTTGACGTAAAGAAAGTTAAACCCTCGCACCCACCAATATCGAGTCCAAGGAGGCCTGTCCCGCTACATGAGCAGACATGAGTACCAATCCATTCATCACGGACCCCTCCCCTAGGCAGACATTGAAAAACTCATCAAAGAGCCAAGCAACTATAGAAACAAACAAAACATCGACAGATCTACTTATAACGCTTTTTAAATATCGAAATGACGTAAACTAAAAGTATGAGGCGTCCCAATCCAGTGAGCAATGATTTACATATCCCATTCGATGTTTTCAAACTTTTTGAATTTTAATCCCATCCAAATTACGTCAAGACTTTGAAAATTTGGCCTCGGACACGGAGCACAGAACGTATGCGACGCAACTTGCGGCAAAATGGTTCCATATCAACCAAATTGTTTCCCAAATTTTAAAAGCTTTGCAAACAATTCATCATAGAAACTGCCAACTTATTTTTCCCTCGCACTCTACACACGGTCGTCGCCGCTTTAATGTACTGGCCTAAAACCAAGGTCACATTTCCAAACCTTTAAAATAACACACTCAACACAAAATTTCTCTCTATTTGAACAAGAATTTCGCTTAATGGACCGTTAATTTTTCGGAGTTCAAAGCCATCTTCTTACCATCCAATCTTCGCACGCGTAATGTAGTACCCCATTAGGAGAGCGATCAGCATAAAGTTCGGCTCAGGAAACAGGTATGTGCCATGGTGTCCCCACCAGTGCCTGAACCCCTATTATATGAACCAAAAATGGCAAAAAATAAAACCATAGCCATGGCATTACCCAAGAAAATCAATACCAAGGCGTCAATCATACTCACTACAAAGACAACCAGGCAACATAATTTTTTGTCTTGCTGAAGTTATCATTCCCACTATCGTACTCTCCCATAGACTAAATTATTCTTAAGTTACGCACACCCTGACGCCATCCGTTCAATGGATCGAGATGGAAATCTCTACCTACTTTGTTCCCTGACCGCTTCGCCGCAGAAATATACTTGCAACGGCTGAATATGATAGGAATAATTCACCAAGGATGAAATCACCAGAACCAATAAGGCTAGAACAGAGATGCTACCAACGGAAATAGTGCTACCGAAGCTCAGTTGTGAGAAGGAAAAGAGGTGAGTAAGGACAGGTGGTCTAGGGGATGTAAGGAAGTATAGAAGAAGAAGGATGTACGATCTAGACTCAGGGATTAGGGGATTTAAAAGAAATTCTTCTCTCGACACAGTTCGACTTTCAACTTCGAAACCTTTTGGGTCCCAAGTCTCTGTCCCTCTACTAGAGGATGCAGTTAACATAGCTTATTTACGACTTTTGTCTAGCCATGAAGTCTCAAAAACATACTAAACACCTTAAAATGCGTTCAAGTGAATCCAGTGGACGAGAATGACTACAGGGAAGATAATATAGAAGTAAGTACCTAGGTGTCCCCTGGGAGCTCCAAGACGCAGAGCAAGAACTAAATTAACTATTATATAATATCTCACAATTGAGCTTGGTATCTTCGTACACCCTAGCATCTACTGTCTTAAATTATTGCCAGCTCGTCCCAAAATAAAAAAACCATACCACGAATTTTCCACTCTGACATAATTAAAGTATCATGCAAATTCAAACACAGCATATAAATTAGGTGCCCTTTTTGATATTTTTCCGCGTGCACATTTTTTGAGCATATCAGTGCCCATGTCAAAAGCCGCACTCATGGTCACCTCCTTATCTCACACCAGGAACTTGCCGGCGAAACCCCTTGTTCGGCCGTCCGAGGTCCTTTGCACCTCCCTCTCAACGAATGGCAACTGATACGCCATTCTTTACATTGACCTTTCATCTCACCGTCTTTATGCCTTTTCCCTGTTATCAAGCTCTGATGTTGTGAGCACTATCATGAGCATGTTAAATTAGCGATTAATATGCTCCGTAGCCCACCTCGCGCGTCTTCAAAACTGACAATGCCAAAACATATTCTTCAAATGCAGCCCAACACATTTATAGAAGAATGGGTTTAGTCTAGAAGTCAAATCTACGGCATACCCTCCCCGACGAAACTCAATCCAAGAGTGCGTCATAAGCATCATTATAGCAGCTAATCTTGTTTCCTTATGTTACACCGGCCTACCGGAAAGCGTCTGGGAAGAATTCATGAGAGAAGTAGTATACAATTACAACCTGATGCGTTACTCTGAAACCTCGTAATTGACGCACACACTTTAGCATAACAAACCCTCGCCAGTATCTCTATTATTTCCTTCGAACAGTTTGGAAACGCTTAATTCTGATGAGAAACTGCCCACATCAACAAAATTGACTCACGCGCCTTCACAGCCAACTGACCCTTTGACCATTCACTCAAAGAAACAAATTTCATCAAGTTTAACACTGGCTGCCGCTAACGCATAAGTGCAGTTGAAGTTCTACTTAATTTACGGCAGGGCGACCCTGTACGTCACGCCACAACAGCGGGCCATGCTCCGATGTCAATGTCCAGAGGATATATCAAAACACACACCCTCCACCTATTTCTAGACACAAATCATGAAAAAACGACAGCTCCAACCTCAAATGGCTAGTGTCTATTGGACCGTCGTCCTCATATGAGAACTAATTTTAGCACTTTTTTTTCAATACAAATTTTTTTACCTCAGCGCATTTCTTGTCCCTCCGCATTAGTTCATGAGTGTAGATGGCCGATCGAAACAAACTTTTCAAGATTGTTGACCTCGGTGAAGGCTAGAGCAGTATTCCCTCACCAGCTTCCGCTCTTCGCAAGAAGTTGTGAAAACGGCGTCATTTTGAAAGGAAATCTAGTTCGTATTATCGTGGGGGGTTTCAGAAACGAGGGCGCATGTACAGTAAGAATTCCTGTACTGTAACTCAAAAAAAAACTTTTTTGCAGTGAAAATTTCGGGCTTCCAAAACATTTACCTTTCCAAAATGTAACGGAAACTGTCCTCATATGAGGACAAAGGGTGCATCATATGAGGACACTGCTTGGTCGGATAGACACTAGGTCAAAAGTTACTAAGATTCTTAAGACTGGGTAAATGCCCAAAACTCCGAGCTATACAAACTTTATCTTCAGTCTACCGTCGAGTGGCTGCCCAACCAAATGCTACCCTACGACGCCATCGTCGTTCCCATGAAAATAAACTACTGCAAAAAAATGGTACTATTCTTGCGAAAATCACTGGATGAAAAGCAGGTTGCACAGTACACTCTAAAGCAACCACGTGCAACCAAAAACTCGCCTAAATCTTACCACAAAACCACTTCAATCGTCTGATAATTCTTGCTGTGCATCCTCTTTACACATGCAACTGTGCATAAATTCCATATGGTCTATAAGGATATGAAGACTGCCCATATCCAGGAACCCAAAAGATTCTACAGAACTATATATATCCAACATCACTTCCATTTCGACGGATATTTCAGACTATCCAGCTATCGCGTAAGCAGACTCCTATGGCGGTACTTCCGCGGATTTTGATGCCTCCAAATCTCATGGTCTAGCCTAAATACATTGCCTTCACCTCTTACCCCGGAGATCTTTGTCTTTTGCAACTTAGTCGATAACCCGACCTTTAAATTACGGTTCTCCTAATTATTGACAATTTCCTCATGGCATAGTCAAACTATTCGCTAATAAAACTATTTTAATAGTCCATGTCTACTCATTTCCAAAGAAAAGTAAAACAACTTAGGTTTTCCGACAACTACCACGGTTGGACGGTTAAACAATCTCCACTCAGCACCACCAAAATATCTAAAAATCCTACATTAGTTATAACCTCAACTACTTGCGCATTTCAGATTGAAATCCTCTTTAGAAGCTGCATCTTTACGTCACTAGATACCATGATCTCCCCGCACAGCAAATGAACACGAAACTGTATTCATTTGTTTCAATCTTGGCTTAAAAACCACGCTATTTCGACAACTACAAACGCCTAGACATCAGTTTCCATGTAAGATGACTCAATTTCGCAGCCACAGACCCCACCAGGTGATTCTCAAGAACCTCTTCCGCTACTGATAGGGATAAATCGTTGGGAGAAGAGATACTAAGAACCAAATACCCCAAGAAGGAGATTTCGCAAGCGACAAAAGTGCTACCGTGGTAAAGGTGGGCTATCAAAAATGGTTGGGTAAGGACAAAAGTTGAGAGGGCTACAAGCAAGTATAGAAGGGGCATAGTCTACCACTGATGTTCTGTGACCAGCGTAAGAACAATGGTTCTTGGGTCTGAAGTTGAATTTCAACTTCCTACTACTCGGGACTTGGTTTGAAACTGTAGGCCAACTTGCTTGGCCTCTCCAACAAGAAGCAGTTTACTCAGTTTATATGGACTTTCGGCTACCCCTAAAGTCCGAATAAAACTATAAAAGATACCAGGAAATGCATAAAAACACTTTGTGAGGATGATTTACTATAAAAAAAGATACTTAGGAAACGAAAAATCGATCTAGTCTTCTCTTTTACCATCCCTTAGATTAGACCCAAACAACTCCCTCCAAAACATCCACGCTACCCAATCAGTCCCGACAAATATCCGCGAACGGCTTACAATTCTGTGTTTTTTACTGAGGGATATTCAAACCACTAAAGATTCCCCGATCCGGTTCGAGCGTCGGATCCACTTGGTCCATACTTTCCAGTCCCCGCTCTACCATTCCAACATTTTCCATTTCTCCCCCCCCCCTCATTCCCCTCGTCCTCGTCCTCGTCCTCCTCTTCATCCTCCTCTTCACCCTTTTCATCCTCATTCTCGTAAACAAATTCCTCGGCCGCTCACTCCGCAAAAGTCTCCCCAGCCTCATCCT
Source organism: Kappaphycus alvarezii (assembly GCA_002205965.3). Taxonomy (NCBI): domain Eukaryota; phylum Rhodophyta; class Florideophyceae; order Gigartinales; family Solieriaceae; genus Kappaphycus; species Kappaphycus alvarezii. The sequence goes on along the minus strand of NADL03000492.1, from coordinate 328,422 downwards.
CAACCTCCCCCTGCTGCCCCTCACATACTTCCTCCGCCTCATCCTCGATGAACAAGCGACGAACGAATTCGATCACCTTCTTCTTAGTTTGCCAACATAGATGTTCATCGCGGTCAGTGGAGCTGAAAGGGAGTAGGGGAATGGCGTTTAGGGGGCGAGGGTGGTGATGTTTGGAAATGACGCTGGAGAGGTTCAGTTTGTCCATTTTGGTAGGCTTCAGGGAGTTGCAGGCAATTGAGGGTGTTCCGAATGGGTAAGGGTAGAATTGTGGTGAGTATAATGATCGGGGAGGCTCGAAACTTGGAATGAAGGGGTGTAAATAGGCTCCCGAGGGCGCATTCTATAGATTTGGAATAGGTAAAATAAATCTACAAGGGAATTTTTAGTGGTGCATTTGCGCCTTTTTTCTCAAAAAATGAATTTGAAGAAAGATGTAAGCGAAAAGGGAAAAAGAACTTGATGCTGGGTCGATTTAGAGGGATATAAACAGTATAAAGATATCTAGATAAAATGGAAGTGATTTTGGAGAGAACCGCGGTAAACATAAGCATGGTTCAGGAAGAAGATATACTCTCCCCGGGAAGGTGGTTAGAGTGAGGGGAAGCCAGGAAGGACCAGAACTACAAGTACTTTTGGACATGAGAAGGTACAACAGTAAATAAAAAGTCGGTAGATGACGACGACAAAAAACATCCGTTCCGATTCGCGCGCGCCTGACAGGTCCAATGCAAACACCATAGAATCTTACGGAGACTATTATCAAGATTCTATGTCCATCGTAAATCTTTTCAAACATCACAAGTTTAATGGAGATATCGCTCTAGAAATCACCGATATTTTGAAGCTCTACGAAACTGGCGCCGAGCATAATAATTTAACAGACAGGGAAAAGGCTAATAATCTATTGCATATATTTGGTGGCACCGATCTAAAATTTTATTCTTAACAACTGTATACGTCTAACATGGCCTCCAACTCAAAACCTAAGGACATGGCCGACGAGAAAGAAAATGATGATGGGAAAATACGCATCTAAGGATGTTTATAAACTGGTTTCCTTTATCCGTTTATTGATGCAAAAGGAATAAAATAAGTTTCTCAAGGACTTAAAATGAATTGTTGATGTTATTGATGAGCTCAATCTGTGTCAAATTCTGATGCGAAACCGTGAAAAAAGGGGATCTCGGCTTGCGACTACAGTAGAAATATTGAAACAATCTGAGTTTGGGAGGAGCCATGTGCGATAAGCCTGCAGTATTCGCTACTGATATCGACCAATTGCTAAGCGAAATACTCCCATCCGAATAAATGCCCCCGTACTGGGCAAAAAAAATCACAGCTGCCAAAGATGATATTAGTGCGGGAACCCCAAGAAGAAGCTTTCGCAAAAACAAGACAACAATAATATCGTTTAGTACGCACTTCAGGGTGTTAGGAATTATGAATCATGTGTTTACGTTTTGGTAGACTTTTAAAAGCTCGACAGGCCTCCCTTGCGAAAATTATTATGTTTTGATGGACTGAAAAGAAGACTTATCATCCTAGACTGACGAAAATACCGCCTTCAAATCACTTCTGGAAACAATTTTTTAATAATAGCTAATTTTATCCTTACCGATACTCAAGAAAATCATTTGAAGATACAATTCGGGAAGCGAACTTCATTGAGTAATTGTAGAGTGATATAACGCTCGGCCATATTATTACAGAGAAGCTCAGCGGCTGGGATGAATTTAATTCATGTCCGCGTCACCAGAAAAAACACCACAGGCGACCTTCGAACAATAAAGTAAAAATTAACATGTCGGACCGTCATGTTGCCAAGATAGGCACGGAGATGGAGACTGGTTTTCGACTTGGGTTTCTTTGCGGCGTAGGAGCGTTGGGGTCTTTTGCAGAATATAAAGAGCATAAACATACCCTCAACATATTTTGCTCTCTTTGTCGCAAAAAATTCTTTGGAAAGACTCATTTGTTCTGCAGACGCCGCGCTTGAGTCTCTTGGATGAATTCCGATTCTGTTACCAACAAAAATTAGATTATAACCCTTATATACATTAAAATGGACGCATTTAAAGCTTATTATCCGTTTTTTGAGCTACATGATATAGATCGCGAATCTATAGCTATTTAAAGCGTTTAGAACCGCCTGGAAAAGTGCATACCGCACAACATGTAAGAAAGGAAGACCTTCAAAGTCAATGAGCCGTACCTAAGATCCATTAATGGTATATTTTTGCTCAAATAAACGCTCCAGAGGAAAAAGTCTTTAGAAGAACTCAGATGAACATTTGCAACATGCACTGGTTTCATCCAAGCGCTTCTAAGCGTTTCAAATCAGCTCGCTAGACTACAGAAAGCCACACCGAGGAAACTTTCGATGTTGCAAAATAAATCAAGGATCTGCAACTTTTGACCGCAAATTCAGTACGTAAACAATATTTTTGCCTCATTCTTTGTGCTGAAAACATCCACTTTAGCGAGGTAATCACACTTGATATTTTGTACATCAAAGGTGATGTCAAATTGAACTTCTTTTATGAAACCACCCGTTTCGGCACAGCACGATTAGTTAACTCTGTATCAACCGAATTCAGTTGGACGAAAATCCTCTACTCCTATGCCTCAATGTATACAAGCCTACTTGGCCGAATTTCTGCTTATCGAGGATCCCAACATGATCTAGAATTCATTTATTTTTCTCGTATCTCCCTGAACAGCGGCGAAGAGGCACAAGCTAATCTAGCTTGAGAATCACACAAAGATATCATAGGCATCTACGCAATACGTAAAGGAAAATAATGGTCTTCAAATCTGATCTAGATGAAAATTTATACATTTACCTTTCCGTCACGAAAAGCTCTTCTGTAGCAAATAACGATATATTTCGATTCAAATTTCTTTTCACTAACATTTTTGATATTTTTTATGCGAAATTTTAATATCAAAGCAAAGTTTGGTGTATTTCTTATCGTTTTGAATCCTCCAGTGAATATGAATTTTTAAGAACTATAAGCTTACTTTGGGTCCTGAATTTGAGTGACAGAAATATGTTTTGTGGCGTTTCACGGCACCCGAAAGCGTTTATTTATTGTATATACATCATTTTTAGATAGTTAAAAACACTAAAAATTCAGAAATGTTTTGAAAATAGCGAAGAACGCGAGGGATGGATTTTAGAAGGTAATTTTTTGTAGTAGAACGAAGCACAATATGATCTGATGTGGCGATGATTAGTGCAAGGAAAATACACTTGCTTAATTTATTTTTCTGTTTGCAGCAGTATCGGAAATGGAATTCATAAAGTATTGCACGATTCTTTGCTGCGATAGATGACTGGTAGAATTATTCAGGCCCGGTGCTATTTGCTTAGGCAAAATATAATCAAATTACTAAAAAGGCTTTCATCGGCCATAAGCACAGGCATTTGAATTTGTTGAGGACAATGGTACTTTATTTGGTGTAAAAATCTGCAAACCCAGCTAGGTTTACGGATTAAAATCCTCTACATATTTTATCTAATTTGAGAGGCAAGTAATGGAAAGTATACTTATAACTGGAAGGTATGAGAGTTCTTTTTCAGATTCGACTGATAGCTTCTTAAGTCAAGAGGGGTTACTTTTTTGTTACGCAATTTAAAGTCATTATGACGTCCTTATCTTAGTAAAAAAATTGACTAAATCGCGTGATTATCGCCATCAAGGTTTTGCTGATGAACTTTTTCAAACAAAAAAACTGAAGGTATTCTCTTTACGAGCATAATTTCTTTCTCTTTATGCTTCTCTCTTCACTTTTTTCTTTGTTTATCCCTGCACTCTCTTTTTTTTATTTTGCGAGACGAAATTTGCATTTCTTTGAACTCTTTTTTTTTCTTGTTTCTCTATTTATGTGCATTTATCTTCTCCTTTGATAGTAACTTTTTTGTCTTCTCGGTATATTTGATTTTTTTTGACCCTAAATATATGCTTCCATAATCAATATTTGTATGCGTGATTTTCGCCATAAATCATCTTTTCAGAGGCGTTTTCTCTAGTCCCCACTTTACGACCAATTTTCGGGTACTTTTTTCGATTCCGCAGACCTGACAATCTAAACATTTTGACGCTAATTTAACTGGTTGGGTGCTGACAGAATTCTGTCCACGACCCCACAACAGCAAACAATTGACAAGTCACACACTCTTTGGCATCCATCAGGCATTGAATACCCCTTTCTCGCTCATCCTTGCCCCATCAACGTCTCCTCTTTATTCAGTTTGCACCCAAACGACGTAGAGTACTACCTCCGTCGCCAAACCAGGAAGCGCCTGACAGAGCTCACTGCTCGCCACCTGGTTGAGATCGAGGCACAGAAAGTGGCAGGGGGACTGCGAAAAGGAAGGAAATTGTGCAGGTGAGTGACTCGAGAGCGGGTGGCCCTGCAGCTCGTCTACAAATTAGAAGAAGAGGATGACAGCCGGTCCGAGTCCGAAAATGGAGAACGGGTGGGCTGAATGAGTAGCAGAGGAGGGTCGGAAACAGATCATGCGGACCAGATGGTACCAACCACGGGTCCTTTTGAATGGATATTAGATGAAATGGATTTCTCGCAGGGACAGATAAGAATCAATGAGCCGCTCAGGTATGTTTCCGGGGACTACATGGGTACTTATGATTTCTTGAGGGAAGTCCTCAGTTCTGATATAGAGGATGAGGGTTTTGAGGAGTAGATTTATTTAATTTCTTTCAAGTATCGTTTGTCAAATTCCCTGCGTCCCCAAGAAATCATTTTCTACTTTCTATCGAGATTTTACTTTGGAAAGAAAGCATATTTAAGCCGCATAGATTGCTTATTTCTGGAGAGTTAGCTCAACTTGGCAGTCAACTTCGAACCACAATCTTCATTAGCGCCCTAGCCTCCAAATAAGGTAGTATAACCTTATCACCTGTCATTTTGAGTTGGATACTAGGGAAATAACTCAAATTTAACTACTCCTACTCACTTTTGCTCATTAGCTTCTACTGTGGCACTTTTGTGGCTTCCAAAAACTCTAATTTCCGATGGCTGGCGCCGGTGCTTTTGCTGAAGCCATTTGTACCTTAAAACTTGTAAATATTTGTTCTCTAGGCTATTGAAGGACAAAACATGAAGTACGGAACATATTTACCACATAAACAGCGTAATATAATCATGGTAGAGATAATATTTAAATTAAATCATGTATTTTTTCTTTATATTAGAGTTTTAATTAGCATTGTTTTGGTTAAATGATATTTTCATCCACAAAAGTCTGGACGAATTACATGCGATCAGAGCAGATTCCTTTTGATATCATTTCAAGTTGCATTAATATCGATAAACTCTTGTTTTAGATATTTAAAGTGTACCAAGGCCCTATGATTCTGAATGAAGTTGTTAGAGAGATATCTTCTTATGTGCAATTGGATACCTCCATGCTAAATTTGGTACTAGAACCCATCGGTTTCGGAAGAAGAAATTAATCTCAAAGGTGCAGAGGAAAATTTAATACTGCATTTGTAGCAACAAAAGATTACGAAATGGCCTAAAATAGCATCGTACAGCTAGTTATAATCAAGAAGAGAATTCCAGTACAGCGACAGATCCGATCATTGACCAAACTTAGAGGTCCCCAAATGGTGCTTCGAATCTAAATTGGACAACATAACTGGAAATTTAATACATGAGTATGGCTTAGACTCTTTTTAGAAGAGCTTGGACTTTTCTCTAAAAAAATTTGCTTTAGAAGATTACCCAGGACAGAGTCGAGAAATTATCAACTGTGAAATGTTTAGCATGAGCTACAAAATTGAAAACTGTTGAGATAGTTAACTTAGTTAATCTTAGCAGGTAGGTCCATTTGTTTGTTTTATTTCCAAATATTCAGAAATTCGACAATTTATTGGGTACATCACAACAACTAGTTCTCTTCTTGACTTTGACGATTATTTATAACGAATTTTAAAATATTGGTGCTTTTTTAAGCTTCAAATGATAGATGTGTTTATTCTCATTTCATTATCTACCGTAAAATTATCAGATTTTCGGGAAAACGTCACATTGCTTGTTTTTTGTACTCAAATGACCCAAATATTACCTAAATGACAGTAAAGAATTCTGAATTGTTACCATAGAAAATTAGACCTGCTCATTAGACAGAATTTGAAAATCTTAAGTCGAGATGAAAAGTTTAGTGGTCGTACGGTGAGGTACAAATGTCGTCTTTTGTGATCCAGCCAAATCAGAAAGTCTAGATTATGCCTTATATCTAGCTTTAAAATACGAACTATTACATAAATATTATTTATACATATAGAAAAACTGGAAGAGAAAGCAAGCAAGCGTGATACTTTACTCAAATTCATACCAGGCTTGAGTATTTGGACAAAAAAATCCTCCTTTATCTTAGTTTGCGATTAACTTCCGCATTTTCAAGACAGCAGAACTCTTGATTTTGATTGCACTTCCACCCGAAGCCCTACAATAGGTATCAAGAGTAATATATATTCTTTGAATAAACAAGATGCATACTTAAATATATATTCATTCTAAAAAAGATAGGTAGTTTCGATTTTTGATGCAAAATGCATAGTTATTGTTGTCAGTATTGTGATAATATTTAAATACTAATGTATTAAGGTAAACATAGATGGAAATAAGAACCTGATTGTACTCAGCGAAACGAGAACTGTAGAAAATGAAACGGAGAAACACATCCAACTTTAAATTATCCGTGAAGCAGCTTTTGCAGCTATTTGAAATAATGACAGGTTTCATTTTTGGTTTAAATTTTTTACCACAGATGAGTTGTAAGCAGTTGTATTTGGTAAAATAGAAAAATAATTCGAGTGAAAAGTGCATTTCACTCGAAATTAGATTCCCTAAAGAAGCGATTAGCGTAGAATGTTTTCAAATACTTTGGTTTGCTCTCCGATTCTTTAAAGTTCCATCATACGAAGTTTTCTTCCAAGATATCTTGAAAAATATGGGATCGGTCACATAAAAGAGGTTTAAAGGGCTGTAGCGACTATCAAACGTTAGTTCAGTAATAAGTGGCCTCGCATCTATTTGAATTCGAAACTTTTCTAGATCTTTAGAAAAATTGTTCCGCTGTAAATTTAGGCGAAATGCATGCGGATATAAACAAAGGGGCTAACTTTAGATAAAAAGATAGGAAATATTTTCTTCAACACCATCACTTTTTCACAAAAATATTTTTTGATGAAACAAACTTATTAGATGAGTATTGTAGGACAGAAAATCTCTTTGAATTTTTGCGATCAAAAAAATTCACGAAGTTAAAGGGGCAGGCATTTTTTGGAATTTTTTACTTTTATTCATTCACTCTTCATGATTGCCAACAGTGTTAAAGAATTAGCAGTGCTAAAAATAGGGGAGGCTTAAACGTAATTATTGTATTTCTTTTTAACTGCAAGCATATACCAGCCACCTAGTCAGTCCTAAAAGAAAAACAATAATGGAGTCTGCAGAAATTTGAATACTGATATGTTCATTTCCGAAAGCGAAGGTACTGTTAACAGTATATTAATTGTGCGAATAAATGGGCGAGTTGGAGTATTAATATAATTTTAATCTAAGTTATTGATAAACTTGAAACTGTTCTTGACGCACTGACTGCTATCGCATGAGATCCAGTAACAGGGCGTAAATGCAGATCTCTAATTTGCTCTTTAGATTGAGTATAGCAACAATGAAGTCCAATTGAATGAATATCCAATCTTTACTGTGAAAGCAATGATATGCGATCGGAGTCATGTCATCCCACTGACGCCGCCATCGAAAATTGATTACACTGTAATGCCGAATGGGCTATTTTGTTGTTAGTAAACATGTATGTTTACTGAAATGATGCCGCACACTGATAATGTCACTGCGCAGCGATTCATGAAATCATTTTGAGTCTATTTTATTGCTTAACAGTATCTCATGGCATGCATGGGCGAAAGTCATGGTTTACTGCGGATCTTGTTGCATTCTTTAAGTGTTGCATTCTTTAATACTCCGGATGGGAGAGGATAACATTTAGGATTAGTACTTATTCACCAATCTAGTCTAGAACCATGCCTTTGAAAAGCAGAAGTAATAAGAATCAACAGTGTAGTAAACACAATTTTATCAATCGTGTTAAAGAGAGTTCCTCTGGGAACAACAGGAATCCCCTGGGACCTGCCTTTTCTCCGTTTGAAAAAACAATTATGTAGGCCGAGATATTGATCCTCTATTTTTAATGTGTTGAAAAAGTCCAGTTCTAACACTGTAGATTAGTACTAAGATTCTATCAGCGACCGTTTCATTGCCCCTTTCCTTTATATGAAGGGCGCAATCTAAAAATTATTCGCTCGATGGTAGTTCTACGGCCGTATGTAGATCATTGCAAAAATTTCAAACACGCTTCAGGGATTCTCAGCGATAATTGTTTGAAAATATCCCAAATAGCTGTTAGTTTATTACTCTCGACCACATAAGAACATCAAATGGTAGCTATTACCAGTATGGCTTTATTTCTACCTTTTCGCCAAACATCGAGGAACAGGATCTGTAATAATCCAAGCTGTATAAAAATATGAAAAAATTCAGCAAGAATAAAACCAAGTCTGGTGGGGACGTCCCAAAAAGTTTTCTATAAGCTACAAGGTTATATTCATAAAATTATTAACTGCACCACGTTCCTGGAAAGCTTAAAAAATTTTCAAGAAACTTGATGCTATTTGATGAGACCTTTAAATTAGAACTAAGGGTGTGTATGGAAATTGAGGACTGGTAGACAAATTTTCATAGATTTTCAAGATTAAAGTAGTACCGCACGCTGGAAAATATTTTATGGCGAGATGGGTTTGGTATTCATCTTCTAGATCTGCAGATACTCGATGTAACTGAGATGGTAATGGTCTCTGTTCGCTTTTTATCCTTAGATAATCACCTTTTATATACAAAAAATATGTGAGAATGACTGTTGGACCAAAATAAATATCTTGAAGAAATAGTTGAGAACCATTGGCTAAGCGGAAGTCGTAATTTATGATTATACAATCAAGTAAAAATGCATTTTCCGTGCTCCCACTTTATTTCATCAGAACTGCGGACGAGGGGCACATTGAAACATAAACAGGATTCGACTACTAAAAAGAGATTCCTTACACACTAAGTAACAAAAATCAAAAACCTTGAAATCACTAAAAGTACCCTATTCCGTATTTAAAATTCAATGGGAAAGACTCGAAAGTAGAAGAATCTTTGAAGACCAAGGTTATTTATGTAGAGATATCCCCACTTTGACCCCTAGACAGTTCTAATCGGAGAAAGATAACAATTGCTATAGTTGTGGAGACTCTTATCAAGTAGCTCGGCACTATTACAAACCCAAGGATAGCGAATGCACAATGCACAAAAATATAAAGCATTGTCTAAGGTAACAATGTATGACACTATTGTTAATGATATTTGAGCAATTTATATTAGAACAATACGAGTATATCAATTCCTCACCTGAAATTTGATAAAATGAAGTTCCTTGTATGGATTTGAAAGAGATTTTACAGAAAAATGAAACGTAATGATAAATTTAATAAAGAGTAATTTTTGTTACCAAGAAATACACGGGAAGTATGGGAAAGTTTCATCTTCAGACAGAAAACATGTGGTTTAAACTACCAAGATATTATTACAGCTGTAAAACACCTCAGAAACTGTAGCGATTATACCCATAAATCACTTCATAGAGCCTTTCAGTATCCTGCAAGTAGCCGTTACCAAGTATTTACATTATAATAAAACATAAGTGCAACTTGTGCACTATACGCAAAAACCAGTGTAAAACGCAAAATCATACCCTTTTGAGCCGAGCCAATGACATGAATTCATCGTGGATATCTCGCGTGGTTCTGGAGACATTTCGAACCTCACCAATCAGCGATTAATTTATCAAATCTTGCCAATTGGACCGATAGAACTGTACTATTATGTTTATTGTAATCTTTTCCACTGATGTTTGCTACATAGGCCTTCAGAACCTCGTTATTTGAGATCTCTAGGATAGATTTTCTGGAATACGTTTGAATTCGGTACAGTTTGCTTATAATTTATCTCTACTAGTGTTGATTAGTTTTTCTGTATAAGCCCTGGTCCGATGCTTCGGCCCGTTTACTGGAAGCGTCAAACAACAGTTCAACAATCGATTACCTTTTGTGCGTTCGACACCTCACAGATACTCAATTCTGAAAATTCTAAAGGAACCAGATAGAAACGGCGACCATAACCTTAAAAGCCCTACTATCATCTTGAAATAGGTTTACATTTATTTTCCAGTAATCTGACTAAAATTGACATCTCTTTTCCAAAGCGCATTTACTGGAAGATCAAATTAAATTTCAAGGCCCGGTTAGAGAAGAAACGAGATCTACTCTCCCCAATACGTCAATAGATTACTTCTTCGTATTGACAAAGAGTTATTTGAGACATTCAGTAGAAGCGTTATGGTTCATGTCTTCATATTGGTGCAAAATGACATCGTATAGGAAAAATGAACATAAAAAGTATGCAGGAATCAAATAAATCCCCGCCTATCTCTGTGAGAATGAACTTTTGCGCAGACTACGTTATATAAAAACGTTGGTGATTATCCAAACCTTTCTATCTACTCGTAATGACCCGTTCCCGAAACTCGCCGCGGGCATATTGAATGCAAATGTGACCCTGTTTGCAGGCTTTCATGTCCTTAATTGGATCAAATAGGTTCTTGAAAACGTTTTGGATTTCTCCACTAGTATGAAATACTGTAAAATTACAAAACATAACATATATGCTTAAGTGAGTAAATTCGTATATTTTTGGATGCTGCGGATTTCCTTCATAAAAGGACATACCTCAAAAAACCTTGCTACTATTTTCGCATCCGTTGCTTCAAATAACTATACCCTTCGGCATCAAGTTTCACCAACTTAAATTGGGAGTAAAAAATGGAGGGCGCAAAGGTGGTTGAAAGACGATTAATTAGCAAATGTATACCACGTTACCTCACTAAACCTCTTATGCTCCTCTGGGAAGCCCAATGTAAAATTATTGGACTCCCGTTACAACTTTAAAACAACAATATTCATAAAGATTAGGTCTATATCGACCATGAAGAATTCAAATTCGGTATGCTAGACTGCAACACATAATTTTAAATTGTAAAAGATGGGCATTTACCAATACATTTCTGTAAAAAGGAAGTAGTACTGTAATTATCGCACAGTATTGAGGAAATAATGTTAAAATATCAGGATCTAATTCTCAACATAATTTAAAATAGTTCAAATTCCTTAAAAAATTGTGCAAGACTCAATACAGGAATCACCTTTAAAATTTTGATTAAAGTTGTAAACGCAACAATGCGGCTCTACTTTCCTTGATTAATTGTTATCTTAACACTTTTTTTACCGGTGTAAGGAGTCCTGCAGACGTAAACAAAGTAATGATTTTTGGGCCCTGTAAAAAACGTACGAAACGGCTGAGTTGCGGATTCAAAGACCTCCGACACTATAAAAACGATTCACAGAACATTTTCATGTATACCCCTCATTACTATTTTTGTCATGAGCGCTACGACTAGTGAATTGGAACGTTCTAGTTGATTGGGAAATATATACGCAATAAATAAATTCGAAGAGCAAATATAGAAACTTATTTACCACTGCGAAACCTTCTCCCAGTTAGAAGTAACAGCAGAATTGTACTTTCCACTGTATCAATTGCTCATGAATTATTCCGCATAGGAAAAAATTCTGATCGGAATTAATTTGACGGAAAATTTATGGAAACTAAATATTCGACTGAATTATTTAAAGGTTGACGCAGTAAGATTAAAGGACACAGAAATAATTTTGGGCCAAAACAACTTTGAAGTTATCATCGCGAAGTTCCAAATAAAATGAGCTTAGTAAGTTTAATCTTTTTTTTAACCAACAAATAACAAGGATGAAAAAGATTACCACGATAAGTACAGTTATTTATTGCAGTTATTCGCTGATTAGTACTTGCCTTGTCTTGTACAGCCAGCTAAAAATTACCCATTAGCTTCATATCTTTATTATGGCAGCTGCATCAATACTTAAAGCTAGGCTTGAAGCCAGTATGTTAGTCATATATAATTGAGGTTCGCAGAAGAATTGACGCGAGATTTGTACGTGGAGTCACTGTTACAGTTAAATATGGTAACGAAAAAGTTTCTCAATGTGCTCAAACAATTCTATGGTTTGTAATATAGGGGATACGACTTCAACGAATAGACCACTTATTATATTCACCTTCTATGTTCCCAGTTACTACACCAATGGTGACATGAATACCTAATTTGGTGTATATGTTTATTCTATGCGGTAAGGATTTGTAGTGCAATACTGTACTTTATGTCTCACAAAAATATAAGCGAATGGCCGGTTTTTTGAGATTTAGGATTTCGAAGAGAGTATATATTTTTACGTTTTTGACAAGCAAGAAATCGAATGAATGTTGAGACGCAAGCTCTTCTTTCTAATGTTCATGGTCATTAGAAAAGTATTTGATGTGATGGTGAAAAATATAACGACCGCAGAGAAGGTCTTCATGATTTATTGGGAAATCAGAAATTTTGACATTATACTAGAAGTGAAACGGAAGAGTAGTTGGGGCAGAGGAAGGCAGGTAGAATAAACTCAGAACGTTGAATTCATCGAATAATAATCCCCCCTAGGTGCCCCTAAAATTTCACTCGTATTCCTCCTTATATACAGTACCGAACTACCGAAATTTTTAGCATCTGTGCAGTAGTTTTGCCAGCTTTGCACTGCTACAGTAAAATGCAAAGCATCTATCTAAAAATAATCGAAAATAAAACTTACATTTAAGTGCCATTGCAGCCAGCGCAGCATGCCAAAATAAAATCCAAAATAAGTTTGCCACGCTAAATTTGCCTTACTATCATGCGCCCTACAGCCCTCCAGAACCCTCCATAACAACCAATATGGTTCTAGATTGTTACAAGAAGTGAGCCTTATTAAGTAGATCAAAAGAACTGATGATCCTGCAGAAGCACTCGGTAACGTCAAAGATACCAATTTTTGTAAAATATATCCCAGAGTAACGACTGCTGAAGTACTAAAGGCATGAATTTCTGAAACAGAGATTCACAAAGTAAGGATATCGTCTCTTCTCCACATCGGGAGAGCCGCTTGCAGATTTTTTGGCATCTGGCGAAAGTCGTCTGGGTCCGATGCCCCCTTTTCGCTTTACTAAAGACGATCCATTAGTACTAGTCGTGTCGACGTCTACGTCATGTTTTGGTGACTTCATCGACCGTAAGCATAACGCATGCGACACTCTAAATAGGTGTGGCTAAATCTAATAAGGGGATGACTGTACAGTCTGCATGGCTGTACGCCAGAGGAGGAGGAACTGCTGGAACGACTTGGGCGTAAGCGCCAGCGCGCACTAGCGCACGCGTGCACTGGAAGAAATTGCACTGGCACCGCGCGACACATCTCAGCACACCCCCTCGACGGTTTTGCCGACCATCCCCCAGGTACTGTCGATGTGCGTCATGCATCTCCTTGCCGAGGATCTTTGTGAGCGAATCCGCCTTGTTTTCCCCGGAAGGTGTTTAGACCACCTTGACGTGACCGTCCTAGACTGCCCCGCGTACGTAGTGGTAGCGAAATGCGACGTATTTGACGCGGCGCAGGCCTTGGGCGTGACTTGACCAAAGAATCGCACCCAGTTTTTCCTGGAATACGACGGTTTCCGACGTTTGCGTACAGTCGATCTCGTCCGGTAGCTTTCGCATCTACACAAATTCGCGCACACAGCTTGCGAGCGCCGCGAACTCCGCCTCAGAATTCTACATTGCCGTTGCCGTCTGTATACGGGACTACCAAATGACAGGAGCGGACGCAAGGGTAACGAGAAGGCCCGATCGAGAGCGCCCCTTCTCTTCGTCCCTCGCCCAATCTGCATCGCACAAGGCTTCGAGTCCCTTGCTATCGGTATCCGTTGGCATTAAGATGCCCGCGTGCGCAGTTCCTTTCAAGTAGCGGACGAGGTGCTTCAGTGTCTTCCAGTCGCTTGGTGTCGGATCGACCTGAAACTTCCCGAGCAGGGACGTTGGAGTGGCAATGTCCGGGCGCGTACGAATTGACAAGTAGATGAGCGACCCGAGCACATGACGTTACCGCACTCCAGTCATCTCGCGTTACCGCACTCCAGTCATCTCGCGTTGCTCCTCGCCAGTTGCCAGCTTGCGTTCGCGGTACAGTGGATGATTCAGAGGCATAGGTGTAGGAACCGGCTTGCAGTCCTGCATTTCGGCGGCGGCGACGACACGTGTCTTGTACGCCTCTTGCGTCATGAGTAGACTATCTGAACGTCGCTCGATCTTTATACCGAGGAAATGACTGCACAATCCCAGGTCAGATATCGTCAAGAGCTCACCCAGCTTCTCCTTAACTGCAGTCACTTCAGTATTCGTCCCAATGACGAGTAAACGAGTAACGATGTATACCATGCCACGCCCCTGGGCTCCCGATGAAGAGGCAGTCGCTTGACTATGCACAACGGAATCCGACTTCGGACAGTTTAGCAGTCATGTGTTCGTACCACAGCTTAGGGTCTTGGCGGAGACCATAAAGTGATTTCACCAGTCTTACAGTCCTTCCGTTCGCGGACGAAACTCCAGGGACGGTGGGTAGTCGTACCCAGAGCGTATCGGTGTCTGGCATTCTGGCGTGTAGGAACGCGCCTTTACCGTCTAGTTGCTGCACAGTCCGCTTCTTGTAGGCGGAAACGGCAAACATCAGACGCACGAGCTCGATGCATGCCACAGTCACGTACAGCTGAGCATAATCGGTAACGTCAGCTTGCAGGTTCCCACGGACTACGAGTCGTGCTTTGTAATTTGCCACGTTGCCGTCGGCGTCCCGCTTGACCCGCAGGACTATACCCGACGGTAAGACATCTGCTTCCTTCGGATAATTGCGTCCACCTCCGTGAGTCCAGGTCTTATTGCGCTCGATGCTTTCGGACTCGTCCTTGATGGCTTCGAGCCACTTCTGACTGTAAGCCGACTTGAGCGCACGTCCCAACTTGGTTTCATCACGCAGATCGTCGATGTCCGTCCGTGCAGCACAACTGTAGTTAATATCGCCACGTGCCCGCAGATTGTACCCACCAATGCTTGGCGGTTTGTCGTCATCGTCGTTGTCACCGTTTTCGCTATCGCCGGAGGAGTCTTGATTGTTACTCTCTCCATGTTGGCTCGGCTTGCACGGAATGTGCGTCAGGTACTCCTCAACAAAAGAGTCTGCCGGTCCGTCCTTTGGCGTGTCATCATCCAAATCAATTTTGACCATATCCTCGGCGTTTTCATCATCACACTCACGTCGAGTTCCGTCGTCGAAGACTGAAAGTCCCGGAAAGACCTTCTCGCGCGCGTGGACGTGTTTCGCCCTGACGATTCCGTCTGAAGTGAGGAGTAGGTAGACGCCGCCACCGTCGTGGTAGAGAAAAAGGCCGTCACGAACTCGAGCCTCGAACATCCCCAGTTTCTTGACTGAACAACTGTAACAGACTTGACAGCCAAAGATACGCATATTCGACAGACCAGGCGGACGTCGACCGAAGTACACTTGGCACGGTACCTCCTTCGTCGCACTCCGTCGAACAAAGTTTTTACAGTCTGCAACGTGTCGTACCCCCTGATCCCAGAAGCGGAGCGAAAGCTTGGCTTGTGCGAGACATGTCCTTGCGAGGCCGAGAATCGTCTGATGCCTGCGCTCGGCAAGTCCGTTTGGCTCTAGCGTATACGGCGACGTAATCGACACTTGTACACCTTTGGTACGCCAGCGCTTCGAGCGCGCGGGTGAACTCGGACCCATCATCGGTGTGGGCCCCTTTGACTTTACAGCCGGTTTGCCTTTCGTAGAAGCACACGAAGCGGAGGACTGCGTCGGATGCGTCGGCCTTCGACTGGATTGGGCGGACAGCAGTATAGCGCGAGTACTCATCGACTATACAGACAAAATAGTGGAGTCCGCTGACGGATTCCGTCTCGATCTTCCCCTTTGTTTCGAAGTGAAGCGTGCCTATCTCAGTGGCACGCGTCAAGGAGCGGGCGAATCAGAGACGATACTTGCCTTTGAGACAATCTTCACAGTCCTTTGCCGTGCAAGACATGTGTGGCAACAGCCCGGACTGGACTTAATGTCTCACAGCCTTCAAGGGGAGTGCGTGACCCAGGCGAAGGTGCCACAGTTTGACGGTATCGTCCTCTGTCTTGATTGGCTTCTGCCTTTTTGGTTGTGCAGGAGTTGTCGGTTCTTCTTCAGTGTAGTTAGCGCCCCCTGCACTGTTAGTGCCGATGCCGCTGTCGGTTCCGTCATCTGTCTCGGCCTCGGATGGGTACATACTGGCTTCCCCGTCTTCTGCGGCTTCGCAACTGGTCGGATCTGTCTCGAGCATGTCTCTCGCGATGGCCATCATGGCGGAGACCTTGTCTTCTTCCGAGTCGGAAAGGCGAGGCAGTGATGTCGAACCGTCGTCGCATACGTAGAACAGTCCATCGCGGTCTTTTTCAGCGTAGCCGAGTGTCGACATGTCGTCTCGCAAGCCGAGGAGGATGGCACGTCTCGGGATGAACAGTACCCCAATGTCCTTTTTCACCAACGATGGTACCGACAATAGGCTCATGCCTGCATCAGGGACACCGAGTGTGTCTGACAGGCTAACCTTTCGGGTGTCGGAGTCCGTCGGAAAGAGTACTTCGCGCACGCCTTTGTGGCTAGCGCTAACTGTCAATTCGTTAGACAATTTGATCTTTGTGTAGCATGGCGATTTCGACTGTACGCGGTCTTCGTGCGGCGTGATGTGCGACGTCGTCCCGCTATCAAGCATCATCCTGTCGGCTTTCAGTCCGTTGTGTGACGTACCGCCGCGCGCCATGGTGTAACGCTCTTCGTCCTTCTTTTTCTTGCGACGACTGTCAGATTCTCGACCTTCCTTCGGCTTGCGGGGCTTCCCATCTAGGATAATCTTGACGACTTCAGACGGTACATCAACGTGGCTATTCTCATCAAGCGGGTTGAGAAGGCATTGCGCCGTCGAATGGCTCATCTTATGACAGTTCTGACAGCCATTGTGCGCCGCGCTTGCCCTGCCGTTTTGCGACCCGTTTGACGATAACGACTTGGCTCCTTCAATCAGACGGCTCGGCACTTCTTCCCACGTGATATCGGATTTTGCCAGTGTCTTGATCGCGGCAGTCACCGACTGCAGGTCGAGTACGTCAACGGACGCCTCAAGTATGCAAATAGCGAGGGAGTCATCGAATGTCGTCCCGATGTCGAGGAGTTGCTCCACCAGCGCGGCTATCTTGTCGACTTGTTTCGACATGTTGTCTTTCAGACTACTTTACCGCGTCGAAACGAGTTCCGACATGTTGTCAATCTTCAAGGCGATAGAACGCGAGTCGTACCGTCGGTCGAGCTTTGCCAACATCTCGGCCGGATTAATAACGACAGCACGGACGACGCGCAGCGCTTGATCGCTGAGCGTACTGACAATCAGGTTGCTCGCTTTGCGTCGATGTTCCGCGTCGTTGGTAGTAACATCTGCGGCAGCGGTCCAGGCAGTTCCCTCGGTTCTTGATGAAGATATCGACAAAGTCCTTCTCAGTCCTTTCGCTTCGATAGCGGCGACGATGCGAATGCGCCATAGCGAGTAGTCGCTTTTGTCGTCGAGTGCGCGGATGCGAATCTTCTCATCGTGATCGGCCATGTTGAGACGGTTCCGGCAGGGAGGGTTGATAGCGCCTGGATGAAAGTTGCTGAGCAGGGTTTACGTTAGCTCTGGGCCCATAACCTTTTGGCATCTGGCGAAAGTCGTCTGGGTCCGATGCCCCGTTTTTTCTTTACTAAAGACTATCCATAAGTACTAGTCGTGTCGACGTTTACATCATGTTTTGATGACTTCATCGACCATAAGCATAAGGCATGCGACGCTCTAAATAGGTGTGGCTGAATCTAATAAGGGGATGACTGTATAGTCTGCGTGGCTGTACGCCAGAGGAGGAGGAACTGTCGGAACGACTTGGGTGTAAGCGCCAGGGCCCACTAGCAGACAGTTCTCGCATACGCTCCTATGTCAAATGGGAAAGCGGAGAGAATGGTTGGAACCATCAAACGAGCAATATCGAAAACTATGTCGGAGAATGCAATCCAGTGGGGAGATGCCTTACCAAAAGTGTTATACGGCTATCGTCGAAAAAGAGGAAGAAATGGACGCTTACCATTCGAGCTAATGTACGGAAGGGCTCCTAGAATGTTAAAGAGAGGCATAGGAACAAATAATATCAACGAAAAGAGTAGAGAAGTCGAACTACTGGCCACCGAAGGCTGGAGATCACACCGCGCGCTAACACAGACAAGAAATAAGGATGAAGAGCCTCCAGTTCAAACCTTTTCAGTCGGCTCTAAAGTACTTGTAGTACATGGAAAAGCAATGCAGCAGGCTGTGAAGTGGCCGGCCTTCCAAACAAAGTACTCGAACCCTTGCATCGTCACGGAGGAAAGACACCCGCATTATAAGCTCTGTTCAAGCTCAGGGAAGAGATCAAGGAGGGCCATTCATGCACGTCGTCTGGTCCCTTACCATCAAAGGCCTGAAGAATTCCTTCTCACACAGGACTATGCGCAACCACGGGGCATACTCATCTTTAACTATAGAATGATTCCTATGGGGGGAAAAAGGAGCCTGGGAATGGATCATCTCGATTACGCGGGACTACTACGAACTCCACGTAATCATCCATTTCTACATTAATATATGCCTATGTTTTCGTACGTTGAACGGACCATTGCTACCTGAGGAAGATTTCCGACTATTAATAAGAGTTCTATTTTCACTCCAAAACGGAAGGTTCACGGAAGCAGGTCCAGAGTTTGTGGAGGTAATATATCATTACTCTATAGGAAGATATGGAATGGTAGCTGCTGGAGACTTGTCGCAAACGTATCTGAATATTATCCGTCCAATTTACGTATTTCTCAAGAACAACCAAGATGTGCAACTGAGAGGTTACAGCTTACCCCCTGATATGGAATATCGACTGGTCCCATATCCCTTATGGGAACCTTATGTTTCCCCGCCACAAATTGGGAACATTGAGGGTGGCGAAGATCCTCCCGAATCAGTGATGATGACCCGAGGAGGACCTTCGGGAGACAACAAACCGCCCAGAAGAGGTTCTGGTCGTCCCCCAAGAAGACCTCGTGCAGGTCCCAATACGCCAGGACCCGGTCGGGGCCATTCATCGCGACAGCCCGCCACAACTTCGTTTCTAGCCCTCCTTCACAACCATGCACAGCATACAGTTGGAAGAAAAAGATTATCTTTTTGGTTGCGCAATATCTCTGAGGACGCGAACGATGCACAGGTCATTTCTTATTTCATGATAAGCATCTGTTTATGTTTTCGGGCGCTACATGGACCGCACTTATCTTACGAAGATTCATTCTTGATGATGCGTGTCTTCTTTTCTTATCGGCATCCATTCCTCCGGCATCTTCCAGAAGAGTTTGCATATCATATATATTTTTTCACTCTTGGAAGATTCGGAAGAGTCACGGAGGAAGAATGTATTCAACCCCACCTCGATGTTTTCAAATCAATATATGAGGCTATGCTACAAAGTGAGGTACCGGTAATGCAAACTTACTTTTTGGAGCATCATATTGGTAATCAGTTGCATCCGTACCCGTTTGAAAGACCTTACATTTTATCAATAAGACAGCGAACACTAACGGAAACAGAAGAAGAACAATGAAGACGAGCCGGGACGTTCGTCTTGAGTTGGAGGGCGTGATGTAGGCAAAATTTGCACACGAAAAAAAATCTAGAGAAGGACCAAATTTGGATACAGTATCGGGATTTGCAAGATATTTTTTACAGTTCCTGAATTTGCAAGATATTTTTAATTTGGATGAGTGTGGCAAATTCATGAGTTGATTATTTATTTTGAGACACAGTGTCATTAATAGATGTCATTACTGTATACGTCCAAGGTCGACATACTTTTCGAAGACGTCGCAGTATTTAAACTTCGAAGTCGACGTCGTTGGGGCAACCCCCCGCCATCAACTACCCCATCGGCTCACCCCTTCTTTTAGCCGTTAACATGACCAACCTCCGTCCTTCCCTCACCATCACCAAGTCATCCCGAGGCCGTCGTCCACTCAACGCTTTGGCCCTGATGGCAAATGTCCAACCTACTACGATGATTACTGTAGAAGGTTGGACCGGGAACGCGTCCGGGAGTGGGTCCGCCGTAACTGCTTCGAGCAGGCAGAAGAGGCAGAGGAGGAGGAGGAGGGAGAAGGGGAGATAGAGGAAGAGGAGGAGGAGGAGGATGAAGAGGAGGACTGGGTGGATCCGTGGGAACAACTATTGTATAACGGTGGGGGGGCTCCCATGGAGAAAGGAGGGGAGACTGAGGGAGTAATTGTGATCTCTGACTCTTCTGAAGAGGATGACGAGAGAAGAGAAGAGGATGATGAGGAGGATGAGGGGGAGGGAGACATGGAAAGTGCTGGATTACTGGGGAAGGGGCCAAAAAATATGGACCAGGTGGTTCCGACTCCGGAACCGGATGGGGACGTCCTCAGTGGTCCAGATATTTCACAGGAGGCAATGGAGAATTCTAAGCCGTTCGCGGATATTTGTGTGGACTGCCTGGGTGGAATGGATATTTTAGGGGAACTGTTTGGCTCTGATGTAGGGGACTAAGACATGAAGGAAAGAATCTAGATATTTATCTTGATATTATCTGCTGTTAGTCTTTCTCGTTCACACGATTCCATTTGATGCATTTTATGGTTCTTAGTATGTTTCTTTGAGACTTTAGGGGTACCCAAAAAGTCAATATAAGCTGAGTAAACTGCTTCCTCTTGTGGAGGTCAAGCAAGTTGGCGGACAACTTCAAGTCAAGTCCCGAGTAGTAGGAAGTTGAGAGTCAACTTCAGACCCAAGAAAACTTTTTCCTACGCTGCTCACAGAGCATCACTAGTAGACTCTGCCCCTTTCATACTCGTTTGTAGCCCTCTCAACTCTCTTCCATATACACTCCTTCTTGCTCGTTCAGCTATACCACGGTAGCACTTTTGTCGCTTGCAACACCTCCTTCTTGGGGAAGTTGGTTCTAAGTATCTCTTCTCCCGACGATTTACCCCTATCAACGTGCTTTACAATTTGGTCACTCTATTCGATAGGAAGAACGATTTAAACATTGGTTCGTGGAGGAGACCCGCAAGTAACTGTACAAGTTGTCAGTGTCCCTGAAGTTCCATCAATTGCAAACTCTTTTGCAGGAGGGGGATTTTGGGGGTACTTAATTGATTAGAGATGTAGGACTCCTATTTCCCGAGACGGAGGAGGGGTTTTACGGGGGAAGTTTTGGATGTTTATACTGTTGGAAGATATATACGATTTATCCTAAAGTTTTCAAGGCAACTACAATCGTCTCAGAAAGGTGTGCCGACACAGTAATGGGGGAGGAACTACACTCCCTGAAAGACCGCCTTCAGGCCAGCCATCAAGCAGGCCGCATTGGACATGACGGCTGCTGCATCGTGCCTTTGCATCAAACCACCCCGAACCTCTCTGTACGTCTCCATTGTCCTCACGGCCACGTTCCTTACCACGTCATTTAGCACTGCACATGCATCTGGGTGCCAACCTCCAAGACTGGAGATTGGCACAGGTACGAGCCTACCTCTGGCGGAGGTCGCGATAAAAGATTGATATCTTCTCTGCGTTGCATTTCGCACCGCATTCAGAGAGGACATCGGGTTGAAAGTCCTCACTTTCCTGATCACTGCGCATTGTGAGTCAATTTGTTTGTAAGCCCACATTTACTATGCATGATCTTGACAGAGAAATTGACCGAACTCTGGCAAATTCCTACTTTACAATTACAAACCTACTCAAATTCCCCCCGTTCAAAATGAGGGCAAAGTTTCGTTCTCTTGAAAATAAGAGTAATGACGTATTTGAGCTCAAGAATGAGTCGCCTGTCCTTCATTCGACTTCAAGAATATTTTGGCTATCACTGACATCAATGTTGCAATGGTGTTTGGGCGAAATCAACTTTGGTTAGCCCTGTTTCCCCTCGCTAGAAGTGTCAGACGACGAAGTACTCTACCCCATCATCCCGCCCGTTAGCACTGTCCAAACTACACATGCTAATATGGACGTGAATGCCATTACTCCCAGCGAAAATGGTAAAAAACAGTACTGCTTTCTTCGGCTGCTACATATGGTCCTTTTGTCAATACGAATTGGAAAAAACCTGGTGGTAGTTTATGAAGGTCTGTCGGTCCCCAGCAGCTAGTATGCCTCTGTTACTTTATCGACCTGAGTAGTCCCCGGATTTGTCTGAACTGGCCGTTAAGAACTCTAAATGTTTGCTTTTTACTCATGATTAAAGCCGAAGTTGGATTTGAAGCACTGATGTATTCTGCGAAAAGTTTGGCAAGTTTAGTACGGGGAAAGTAGAGACATTTGAGGGAATAGTTTCATTTTTTACTAAGAAAGAGCAATAACGGTCTACAAAAGATTGCAAGAATTAGCAATTGACCTCAGGGCGATCAGTCATCATCGTCATCGTCGTCGTCATCATCATCATCATCATCATCATCGTCATTCCCGAATGAGCTTCCTGGGAAGCATCTGTGTATAGATGAACGACTGTCTCGAACCACACATCTCATGTCTGAGCTACGGAATCCCCAGCATTTAAATGTTGAGCAATCACTATCCCGATGACAGCGCGAACACTCAGGCAAGAGACCAAAGCACCGTTCTAACGACGCACGACTGTCACGAATCACGCACTTATGGTTCCAACACTTCCCGCTGATGCAGTCGTCGTTCCTGCTGCAGGCGGAACATTCTCCTCCAATGGGTGATGGTGTTGGAGTCGGAGTCGGAGTAGGGCTGGCGGGAGGCGACGGTCGCGGGAAGCAACGCAAGCGTGAGGCCCGGGTACGGAAAGTACATCTGCGTCGGAAGCAATTGTTCGATCGGCACTCTTCGTCAGAGCGACAGCGAGCACATTCGCCTCGAGGGAAGCAGCGCGGCGAATTCATAATGCTCCCATTGACACATCTCCCTCGTCGGCATGCTCTACTGATACACTGTCCATCCGAGCTGCACGTCTCACATTCACCTCTCCTCGGCGGTGGTGTCGGGAAGCATAGAGGAGAGTTGGCAATAGAACCATCAACACACCTTCCACGTCGGCAAGCCCGGCTCTGGCATTGCGAGTTCATGTCGCAAGTCGCACATTCTGGCCTCCTCGGCGGGGCAGTACCGAAGCACTGTGGGGAGTTTGCAATAGTGCCGTCGACGCACCTGCCGCGGCGGCAGGCACGGCTCTGACATTCTGAGTTCCCCCCACATGGTTCGCATTCTGCCTTCCTCGGTGGCGGGGTTGGGAAGCATTGCGGAGAGTTAGCAATGGAACCGTTGACACATCTTCCTCGGCGACAGCTGCGACTGCTGCACTCAGAGTTCCCACCGCACGGTTCACATTCTCCTTTCCTGGGTGGGCGCGTGGGCTGTGGAAAGCACTGCGGAGAGTTCGAAGCGGATCCATCTACACATTTGCCATTTTCACATGCCAGCGAGGCGCAATCGAAGTTGGAACTGCAATCGGAGCAGATGGGTCCAAAGCACTTGGCGAAAGATGACGAAGTTCGGAAGATACAACGACCATTGATGCAACTCTGAGTTGAGCAGGAGAAGGATGATGAGCATTGACGACATTCCTCGAGAAAACCACACCGAAGTAATGAGGCCACGGAGCCGTCAGTGCACCTGGAGCCCCAACACTTTCGACTGCGGCATTGAGAACTTCGGTGGCATCGTGAGCACTCAGGAAAAGAAGTTGCTGAGGAGAGAAGAAATAAAGTTGCCAGGGATAGAAGGAATAGGCGCACCATTGCCAGTGCTTGTCAAAATGGAACTGAAGACTGATGAGGATGATCAGGTTGCAAATTTGGGCAAGGTGCCTAATAGTTCTGGCCGTCTTAAATAATGACGGAAAGAGAGTTTAGCTCCCAGGGAAGGCAGCAATTTATTGTTAATTTGTTAGTTCATTCGAATAGTAGGCCGCCTCTTTGCTTTTCGAATTTTTCCAGATTTCCGAGATATGAAGTAGGTCTGCCATGGAAGGGTTTCAGAAGTCAAGCGATTTTCATTGATTATTTGCTAAATGGCTAGAGTCAGTGGAGAAACTCCCTTACTTGGTAGGTTTCTAAATTCAAATGGTCTCATGAGATCACTGGGGTCATGACAGAGAGAGGCAGTGTTTTTTGCTGTGCATCTGCTGGGTTGCATCTTCAAATCAGTGATTGTCATCTTGACCAAAGTTTATCTCCGGGCGTTTTGTGATAAGTGCTACCTTGGATATAATGCCCATGTCGCGTTGACTACTGATTATATTGTGAAGAGATGGAAGCTACCATTAAAAAGACTCGTGCGAAGCGGTTATGTCTCAGAGCTTGATCTGCAAGTGAAAACTGTAGTGCTTCATAGCTCTGATCAAGACACTCTTGGTTGGCTCGATAAGTATTAGACAGTTGTGATGGGCGAAGAGAATACTGATACATGACCAATGTACACTTTTATGTTACAAATGTTAGTGATACCTCACATTTCTGAAATGGGGGAATTTTTGGGTTATTTTAATGCATGGAAGATGTGGTCGGTTATATCCACGCGGCTGAAATGGTGACGTGAAATACTTTGAATTCTCCAAGAATTGTGTAATTTAGGAGATGGAGAAGTCACTACCTGGAAGTGAGTTGAGCAGATCGGTTGTTCTGGTCATATGGAGGGAAGCTTCGCGGTAAGTAATACTTGACATAATCTTTTTAGGGTTGCCTCAGTTGGATTTTCAATACCTTCGCATATTGCACCTACGTAGGTATTGAATGCGTGAAACTACAATTGCGAGGTGAGATTGGCTGTATTCCCAGAGAGATGGAGTAAGCGCCAATTGGCCTGCAGTAAAGGAACACGGTAGCTTCTCTGGAGGCCGGGCGTGAGGTCAGGTAGTGTGTAGGCTGCGTTGGACATGATGGCCGCTGCGGTGTGCCTTTGCATGATTATCCCTCTGACCATTCCGTATCTTTCCATAGCTCTGAACTACACTAGGTGGCAAAAATTATTGAAAATATCTGCTTACAAGTTACAGGGTTTTGTGAATGAATTTAAGGTGTAATCATTTCTGGTATACATTGTTGTTGTTGCCAATGCAATTCTAAACAGCTTGCAATTGATTGCCCAAAATAGCAGTCCAATCCAGACATTACTGCAACTCATTTATGCGATATGAATAGATTTGGTCTGCTTCCTTCTACTGAGGGGAAGCAGAGTGGGGTTGTTGTACTTCTAAGTGCATCTTGAGCTCTTTACCTAGATTCCCAAACGACTCAGATTAGCCGTGCTGCGTGGCCAAAAGCTCTTTGAGACAGAACTTATTTACTGTAAAAGGTTAAAGCTGTGTTAGCAAAAAGGCACACTCAAAGGGCAGTGTTTTCTAATGCTCTTTCCTTTTGATTCATATCAGGCCAGTATTTTCGAAAACTGGATGTCTATCGAAATCTTGTTAATGTAGTTCGGTAGCCGGTACCAGAGCGCACTGTGAAAAGCACAATAAAGTTCCAATAATTCTTACCTTTAGAGTAATTTAACGCTGTTCGACACAGAAGCAGGATATAATGGAGGATGTAGGGACTGTATTTGCTTCGAGACTGCGGAGGGCTGAAGATGGGCGGAGATTTAAAGAGGGGTAAAGGTTTGGATGGTTTTCCTCTTGGAAGATATATTCGATCTATCCTAAAGTTTTCAAGGCAACTGTTAGGCGCAGATTTTGTTTTTTTGTCGCCGTCATCTACAGGCCTATAGTTTACTGTACTACCTCTCCTTGTCCAAATTTGCTTATAGTTCCGGTCCTTCCTCGTCCTCCCTGAACCTCGCTTATCATTACCGCGGTCCTCCCCAAATTTACTTCCATTTTATCTAGATATTTTTATACTGTATCTACCCCTCTGAATCGATCCCGAATCAAGTTCTTTTTCCCTTTTTGCTTACCTCCCCCTCCAAATTCGTTTTTTTGAGAAAAAGGGCGCAAATGCACTACTACAAAATCCCTTGCAGATTTATTTTACCTATTCCTAATCGATAGAACCTGCCCCGGGAGCCTATTTAAACCTTTTTATTCCAAGTTTCAAACGTCCCTGATCAATTTACTCATCACTCCTCTCCCCCAACACACCCAAAACACCCTCTATCCTCCGTCTACAATCATTTACAACCAAAATGAGCAACCTTCGCCCCTCCGCCCCCATCACTAAAAACCGCCCCTCTCGCCCCTTAAACGGCCTTGCGCTCGCAGTATATGGCCCGACGGATGCAGACGACTACCTGAGACGGCAGACTAAGAAGAAGATAATAGAATTCGTCCGCAAGCTCTTCGTCGAGGATGAGGCCGAGGAGGTACCTGAGGGTCAGGAGTGGGACATCGAGGAGGGAGCTGGGGAGACCTTTGAGGAGTGGGTAGCCCCTGGATTGGTCTATGAGGTTAATAACGAGGAGGACGGGGAGGATGAGGATGAGGATGAGGATGAGGTTGAAGAGGAGGATTAGGATGAGGATGAGGTTGAAGAGGAGGATGAGGATGAGGATGAGGATGAAGAGGAGGAAGAGGAGGATGACGAGGACGAGGACGAGTTGGATGAGGGAAATGGGGGCATGGAAAGTGTTGTACTGGTGGGGCCTGGACTGGAGAGTATGGATCAAGTGGTGCCGACGCTGGAACCGGATGGAGATATCTTTAGTAGTTTAGATATCTCCCAGGAGGGAATAGAGAGCTGTGAGCCATTCGCAGATATTTGTGGGACTGCTTGGACAGCATGGATATTTTAGAGGAGTTGTTTGGATCTGATTTAGAGAATGGGAAATAAGAGGACCTCATTGATTGTTAGTTTCTTAAGTATCTTTTGTTTAGAGTATATCATCCACACAAATTGTTTGTATGCATTTCCTGGTACCTTCTGTAGTTTTGTTCGGACTTTAGGGTTAGCCAAAAGTCTATATAAGCTGAGTAAACCGCTTCCTCATGGAGAGGTCAAGCAAGTTGGCAGACAACTTCAGGTCAAGCTCCGAGTAGTAGGAAGTTGAGAGTCAACTTC
Organism: Kappaphycus alvarezii; assembly: GCA_002205965.3. NCBI lineage: Eukaryota > Rhodophyta > Florideophyceae > Gigartinales > Solieriaceae > Kappaphycus > Kappaphycus alvarezii. Next base: position 301,147 of record NADL03000492.1, on the reverse strand, counting down.
AGACCCTAGAAAACTTTTTCCTAAGCTGGTCGCAGACCATCAGTGGTAGACCCTGCCCCTTTTATACTTGCTTGTAGCCCTCTCAACTCTCTCCCATATACACTCCTTTTTATTTGTTCAACTATACCACGGTAGCACTTTTGTCGCTCGCAACACCTCCGTCTTGGGGTAGTTGGTTCTAAGTATCTCTTCTCCCGACGATTTACCCCTATCAGCAACCACAATCGACTCAAAAAGGTGTGCCGACGCAGTAAATGGGGAAGGAACTACACTCCCTAAAAGGCCACCTTCAGGCTAACCATCAAGCAGGCCGCATTGGACATGGCGGCTGCTGCAGCTTGCCTTTGCATCAACCTCCCCCGAACCTTTCCATGCATAAAGAGTATATTATAACTATGAAGAAGTGCGTTGTTTTACTTGAGCCAGCTTATTTCGAGTCCATTATTGTTAGTCAGTCGTCAATGTCGCCGGACTCTTCGCCGTCTACAACTACCGTTTATGATAATATCTTCAGGGTTTCGAATTGCCACAATCTGTCTATAGATTTGGAAAGCTGTAGATCAGGCAAAACATAAGCTTTTAAGGCAACTGTGATCGGTGCCGAGGAGGAAGACAAATCAAGGAAGGGAGGGGGGAATTTTGGTTGGTCTAATACTTGTATAGTGAGGTAATTTCTCAAAAACAGGCCCATTTCAATCAATGCAGTGATGTAACTATGGATGAAAGCGCGGACTACCATTGAAGAAAATTGATGCAAACTGTACATATCTTGTTGGTTGGAAACCAGTACTTTCTGCAAATGCCTGTTTTCTTTGTCCAGAGAGCGATCCTGGACATCTTCCTTCTGAAACCAATCGTCCTATCCTTTCTTTCAAAAAAAATAACAAAAATACTTTTTGTCTATGAATCCAAGTTCTCTGTACAACTCCTTTTCTATTTTATTTCTAAATTTTAGTCCTACTTTATGGAAGAGAAATCTTTCGACTCGTGATAAGCTTCGTCCTCCAAGTTCCGCTATCATACTTTTTGAAGCATATTTTGCCCCGAATACATGCAAATTCAAAGCCAAAGCATCGTTACGATACATACTTTATTTCTAGAAAGGGCGGGATAATTATCGAAGATATGCCCCTATTTAAAAGTTCAATTGCAACGTCGTCGAAGCACTACCCCTATCACCAACCATTACATCAGGTCACACACAATCCACCGTAATTTCACATCAACATGCCCCACCTCAGATCGTCCGTCACAACCAGGAAAGAAACCAGAGATCGGCGTCACATGAACTGCTAATGGGCAAACAGACGACGAAAAATATCTAGGTAGGATGAACGGGGAACTTGTTTTGGATTCGATCCGTCTTATTTTTTTGGAGGAGACAGAGAAAGTGGAGGTAGAGGAGGCGGAAGAGGATGTACAGGGATCTAAAGGTTAGGAGTTTTTAGTGGAAACATGGCAGCCACTGGTGTACAGGGTATGGAGAGTTGCTGTGAGGGATGCAGAAGAGAATGATTATGTGATTATGATCTCAAGATCTTTAGTCAGGGATAATCAGGCGGTTTTCAACCGAATCATGATGAATTGTCGAAAACCTTACATATTTCAAAGGAGTCTATTTACGATTATGAGCTGTTGGAGGGAGTTTTTGCAAATTTATTGGAAGTATGGATATTTTATAGGAATTATTTCGTTCTGACCTCGACAATGGAGCTTGTGAGAAGTAGATATGGATGTTTATCCTGAAAGTATCTACTGTTAGCGAATCTCGTCCACAAGACTCCCTTGAATGCAATTTCATGGTATTAAGTACGTGGGTTTGAGGATTTAATGTTAACCGAATAGTCAATGGAAACCGAGTAAACTGGTTTCGCTAGGAGAGGTAAAGCAAATTACGAGACAAATTCAATTGCAAACCGAAAAACTGGTTTCGCCAGGAGAGGTAAAGCAAATTACGAGACAAATTCAATTGCAAACCGAAATAGTTGAGAAATTGAAAGTCAACTTTTGGTCTAAAAATGGTATCTATTACGTTAGTCAATGAGCACAGGTAGTAAGTCCTGACCATTCTTCAATTATTTCTAGTCTATTTATCCCTCTGTTTTACCCCCGTCTTCGTGCACCAACAACTACACCAAAATAGCATTTCTATGGCTTGCAAAACCTCTGTCTTCGGATAGTTGGTACCGAACATCCCATCAACGGCTGGACCTTTCCTCCAATAACTACAGCTTGGGGCTCAGAGATATTAGAACAACACTAAGTAGAGTGCAGTTTTAAGTAATTCAATCCAGAAGATGCAAAACTGGAGCAAAGTGAATAACAAAAAAATGAGGAGCTATTATTCTCAAATAATGCGGGACTGAGCCTGAATTTGAGTTTCAAATATCAACCCTAACTAGCAGTTGAGTAGATTGCGTTTCCAAAGAGCAACTATTAAGAATGTCAATTGCCCGCTCCTAGCCAGTGAAACTGATGGATAAGTTTTCGGCTCATACTGCTCTGTAGCTGCCCGATTATTTCATATCCAAACCCGAAAGTTGTAAACCCATTTCTCCTTTAGTATTCTTTTCGGGTAAAATACTTATTTCATTATTCTAAAATCTACTTCAACAGAGTGCAGTGTAATTTAAAACAATGCTAAGGGGACAGGCTGATTGGCAGCCCCTCGCATATTGATCGAAAAGGGTGTTTCCGGTAATCTGAATACTTTCAAACCCTGGGCCCTGCACTGACCCTGAGCTGCTTGATTTATTCGGCACCTAGAAAGTGTTGCTTCTGAACTGAATAATTGCAACAAAATGATAAAGAAGAATAAGACGTATCATCGAAGAGTAAAAATGTAGCCAACACCACCAACAATAGAATCTCTAATATTATTTTTAAAAAACACAACAGGAAGCACTGGATTTATAACCGAAATTACTTGCTAGTTCAAACCATCTTCTTAATGAAATGTACTGCCTAACTAAATTAATTCAAAGTTAGTTGTAACTTTACTGTGAAGTATTAATATATATATTTATGCTACAAAAATAATCGAAATAATCTGAGAACCCTAATGGGGATTTTCACTCAATCCAAAAAAATTGGAATCATTTTTTTATGAAAGGGTCAATATAAAATATTTTATCTTTACTCTACTGAATGTCGTTACGAACGTCTTTCAGGTCATAATAAAATTCACTGTAATCAATGTAAATTGAAGTAGATCTCAATAATATTTATCTTTTCGTGTTTGTATCTCTATTTGAAATCAACGAAAGCTTTTAATGCAATTTGTGAGTCTCTGAATTGGCAAACCCAGAAAATATTGAATAAATTGACGGCTCTACACTTTTTCATATAAAAGCTTCACCACATATTTCCAATCGATAAATAATATCACCATAAACTATTTTCATACTGCAGAGTTTTTAAATTTCAACTTGGGATGAAATATAAAGGTTTCTTTTTTATTTTTTTGTTAAAGCTTCCCTTTTTCTCTGTAATGTTAGTTTTCTCTTTTTGCTCAATTTACAAAACCAATCAGGAAAAGGTAGTATGTTTCTTTCGAGGAGTTCGAAGACTCTCCGAAAAATAAATCAGAGGGCTGTAAGGATCTTATATTTCTTGAAATAATAGGAACTAGGAATTCGCTGGGCGAGTCCGAGAGCAGTTCTCGCATGTTTTTATGGAGTTTTGACTACCACAGGATAAAATTCGATAAAAAGTTTCTCAAAGTTTTAGATTCAATAGGAAAAGTTTTGAAAGTTAACTAAATCTGGTCTCATGATAGAAATACTATATCTCTTTTAACAGTATTAATCAATTTCTCTATATCCGTCTTTATTTACAATTGTCTGTTTTTAAATGTATGTCATAAATTTAAATTATTTCTTGTGTTCAATAAGAGTTCCTTAAAATTATTTGGATTCAACCTATGTGAATTAGTGCATTAAATTTTATGAAGCAATAATAAAAAAATATATTCTATTCATGAAGTAAAAAGTTAATAAAATTTGCTCAACGATTTGCAATTGCGTTCAGGTTTCATGTGCCAATATGAAGTTATTATAGTATCAACGTTCCGAAAAAAATCTGAAAAAATATTGATTGTGCTAACTGTTTCAAATCATAGGTACAAAGATTAAAAATGCTTCTTTCTTTCTGCTCAAGTCGTTTGTGTATATATATGTAAGAGAAACAATAATTAATTAATCATTATCAAATTGCTTATATTTCTATCTGTATTGTGTACCAAAATTCTGATTATGACTATGTATTGAGCATCTTTTTTTAATTTTAAAATGGGTATCTTGGGAAAATTTCACATCTAAGGGACACAATAAAACCCTTTGGGTTATAAGCATAATCATAACAAGTGACCAATTGATATATTTAAGATCTTACTACTTTGAAACATTTGAATTTCAACATGGAAAGAGAAGAAAATATCATCCCTCAAAGAACTTACAATCAATGAATTAAATCTAAATGCAGAACATTACTTATTCTCCTTTCAGTTATGATATTTACGCAGAAGTGCTATAGGAATGAAAAGGGTTTTATATGGAAACAAATTTGTCCTAGAATGAGAGGACTCCTGGGATTTCCAGTAATTTACTATGGCCTCAAGCTCTTGGCAAATAAGAAGCATTCATGTATTTGCGATATCAACAGTTCATGTTGAGCTGTACGGTGTATTTCATCTGCTTTTCTATTTATTCTCTTCCTTCTCTGTTGCTTCAGTGGAAGATTTGATTTCGTATGCTCCCAAGATTTTGTACAGTTCAATTTGTTGCAATACCTCCTCCTACTCCATACTAATTTCCATCCGTTACTTGTTTGCACCCTTTTAGTTTTTTCGAAGTTCTCTCCCTCCTTCCACTGCTACTCCCTTCCAATCAATCTTCGTACTTATCCTTTTTGACTGAACTGTCTGTGCCGTGACTGAGAACTAATTGTTCCCGAGAGCATAGGATATTTTAGAAGACGCATCTGCAAAATCGCATCTGCGTGTGCGGGCAAACTAAACGTGAAACTTAAAACTTATGAATGGTTACTGAAAATATCCATATACACTGTAGTGCGTACAAGTGCCTGCGTAGTAATGCGCTACATATACTGGTACATCCGTGTGGTCATCTACTACACTTGTCACAGTGTGCACAGTATGCACGGAATCCATTTGGTACAGTAGTCACACGTAACAGGTGGAACAGCGAGGTGCATTACTGGTGTCTATGCATGCGTTGCCTTTAGAAAACGTGTGTTGGTATGTGACTTTGTGATGCAAAATGATTTCGTGTATAGTCGGTACGTAACAGATTACTGTGCGTTGGCATAAGTTGGCTTATTATAGTTCATGGTTGTCGCGTAGTGTGATTAGTTGGTGCAATCTAATCCTTTTCATGTTGCAATATGATTGGTATTATTGAAAGGCTCCAGTTTTTGGCTGTGGTTTACCGTTCTAAGTCGAAGTAAATTTGAGTAGTACTTAATTTCCGATTGCGGTATCTCAAAATAAATTCTGGGCCAGAGCCGGCGAACCTCTCTTCTGTCTCTTCCAATCTCTACTTTTTTTGTTATCAGTTCTTATCCCTTATTTTTTGTATCTCCCAAGCATATGACTCGTTGCTTTCAACTTTTTTTCTATGCACGAATTTTTTCATTTCATTTGTATTGGTTATCGAAACGCACCCGTGATTTTAAATTTTCTTTGTAGTCGAAAAAATAATAGATCTGTTCTATTATTAGTGCTCAATGCCTTCTCCATAGTACATGATATAATAGTTTGAAGCAAATAGAACATATTACTGCTCTTTTTAATTTGAAACTCTTAACTTTATGACTTACTTGGTGGAAAATAATGAAGTACCGAATAAGCTACAATTAGAGTCGAAAACTGAAAAAAGTGAATTTATAGTTTTCATGACCGGTGACGATATTTTCTTCGCATTATGTATGCTTTCTTCATGTAATGCTACATAACTGAACTTTAACCATGCAACAAAAATGGTATGGAATACATCATAGATGTCTTTTTCAAGCTTTTCTTGATGTGGGATAGTTCTTAAACAGAGATGTGTAGGCCTCTAAAATCAAAAATAGGGAGCTCTACGAATATTTGAGTGACGGCTGTGGCGAAAATGTTTTGGTTTTTTTCTTCTCATAGATCTACCTTTTCTGTTAAATCAACTTTACGTATGCAATTAAAAAAAAATAAAATGTCTATCCGTAAATGGTAAACCAATAACACCACAAGAAGAAGGAAGTCAAAGTAGAGCCTCTGTTCCTCTCAAATGAATTTCCCTTGTCAAAAAATTCCGATACCATATTAAATTCTTTGCTTGACAAAAATATCAAAGAGAAATAAGATACTTTATCCCATAATTACTATATTTATTCGGAATAATTTGAATTTTATCGTTCGAATTTGCACAACTTCAATTATCTTGTTTGAATTTTACAATTGGTGGCAAAATTTCTATTTAATAACATAAAACTTGGAAATTCATTCTTCTTTATTTCTTGAAGAATTGGATAGCTCGGCAGGGGACTTCAGTAGAAACGGGCCTACGAATAACACAACAAAGCGATCGGAACAGTAATTTTTCTCTTATATCATGCTCATCATGCTGATGTAAAAACTGAACATTGCGAGGATCTCAATAACTAAATGAGACTGAGAAAACCAATTGATACCATTTTCAAACCAATTGATACCATTTTCATGGTATAAAAGAAGATAAACTGTCTATAGAGAGGATAATTTATGTATGCATTTGCTATGAAGTAATCATTGCAGAAAGATTTACTTTATTTCGCAGATTGGCACTTATTGATTTCCTAATCTGTTCATTTAAGAGTTTTCGTTCTTAGATTCATAGGTTTGGGCAAACATTCTGTGATGACAAATGAACTATTTTATTCTAGATGCGAACATAAAATATATGTTATTTTCCCCTATTTTCTGTTGAGAAAAACTTTATGGAATGAAACTAAACGTACCACCTGCAAAGTAAGCAAACGGTATTATTCTCCTTCTAATAGAAGTAAATAGACTAATTATGGATATTTTACCAAATAAAATTATTGGCGGGTGGTAAAAATTAACGAGTATCCCAACAGGAGTAAAGATTCCTTTGATTCTGTTTTAATTTTAAGGACTTTAAGTTAGAATCGGAGCTAACCTACCGACAAAGATAATAAACACCACTTATAGTATACACATATAAGCCTGGAAATATCTCGTTGTTGGTAAAATAGATAACAAGGCAATGGTTTGATTTCTCGGCGAAGCATGATTATAATAGAATTTCTTCTGAGTTTTGCAATTACTTCTATAATTGTTTTATTTTGATCATTGGGTATTTTCCAAACATCTTCAATAAATTCTATCTTCAAAAAATATTTAAGATTCTCCTGGACATTAGTATCGCCAGAAAAGAAATGCATCAAACTGTGAATGAGCAGGGAGTTGAGGCACCTTTTGGCACTTAGGCTTATGTTTTATATATTTTTTGTATTATTAAAGATTAAAAGCGCTAATTCGTACTTTAAAGCCATTACCGAACAGAATAAATTCTTCATCAAATTTGAGGAAAGAGTTAGTAAGCTGATATACGTGAAAGACGGGAATCATTCTTGGATTTAAGGTACCTGCTTTTAATTCCGATAACTTGGTCTACAAAGTTTCTCTTCGCATTTGAATATCATACATTAGAGAAAAACCTAGTCATCTCACTGAAAAGCAAGGTAGAGAAGCATGGTAGCGATGAACACATAGTTTAGAAGGTGTAAAAACAGGTCCTGTCGATACATAAATTGAAATTTTAGATCTGTGAACAGCTTAAAAATTGAGTATCGCTCATAATTTTTAAATTTACCTCAAGTACCAGTATATCAGAAGCACATAACTACGACTAGTAGTCTACATTTAAATTAAAAAATGTTAAGAACATAGTTCAAAGGGAAATAGCCTGCCCCTTTCCAGTTACAAGATGTTGCAGATAAGTTTAACATTGTAGAAAAAAATCTGAGGCTATATGAATTTATTTTAACTATAATTCAATATACATAAAACTAAAAATGAAAACAAAAGATAAATTAGACCTTTAAGTAAAACGTTTTTTCATTGCTTGAAATTTACAATACCGCTTATCGGCTGTAAGGAAGAAAAAACGTTCGTTTTGACTCAAGGTGCTACTAGACAATACATAATCCTACATGAATGTATGTAGGTCTCTGTTACTCTCTAAAAACTCAAATCATCCTTTCACGTAGTATATAAAGACCTACACACTGGCCTCACTGACAGTCTCAGTAGATATATTAGTCATTTGTGGAACATTTCTTTTTGTATTCCTGTTCAACATCGCGATAGGCGCACTAATCACGGTTTCGAACTAAATTCAGTTGAGGAGTCGGTACTGAAGTTCCAAATTTATTCCGTAAATATTTTCCGAATACGTTAACCAGTTTTTCACAGGTGTTTGATTGCTTCAAATTTATTATAAAGCACATGGAAACCAAATCATGTGAGGTAGAAATGTAGAACACTCATCAGCAATGGCTTCTTCTGTCTTGTGGTCCAAAATATGTAGGAATATATCTCTGCGAAATTCCTGAAAATTTGATAAACAAAAAAAATTATCTTATTTTACCAATAATATGGCTAAAATACACGCTCAAAGTATGCAAAAGCCATCAATGCATTTCTTTGTGCAAAATGGGACGCGAAAAAAGCTATTACATAGAAAACTTGAAATCTTTATACTCCGTTTAATACATCTAAAATATTTCCTATTTACTTAAATCTACGATAAAGGGTCATAATTTCCTTCAACAGGACATGATCTACTTTTTCCCGTAATTAATCAATCCAAATCGACCTGAACATGCTGAAAACCTTCAAAAGAATCTATTCTAAATCGAGAGCTGCCATTGAAGGAAATTAAAAATTTTCGATATAACACCATACAATTAATAGTTCCCTCGTTTTCTTGATTTAGTTACTGGAAAAGAAATATTTTTATCTTATCTAATACTAAAGCGCAATTTTATGGATATCGTATCACAAAAAAATGATGAAATATCTCTACTTGGTTGTCGTTTCTAGAAACTGCTTCATTTATACTGAAAAGATAAAGAAGATGTAAGTTTAGAAATTATTTTCCTGTACCAAATGATAATTTCATTTTTTAAGAGACTTTCCAGTAAAGTATGCTTTTTTGCCCATATAGCTTGAACAGTCAGATGAATCGCAGCGAATATGCTTAATAATCATGTCTCAGTAAGAAAAACATTTTGCTGCTTAAAATACTGTTCCTTAACCCACACTCAATTTTTACCCGCATATCTTAAATGAAATTTTGTTAAGCTTAAAAAATTTTCACTGTAGTACCTTATCCTTTCTTTATATCCATGCATAAGTTATCAGCTAATATATTCCCATCCGGAATGTATTTTATGTTCCACTGTCGTTTTTTTAAAAATCAAGCAGTGAGCCTATTGGGCTAATGTATTTCAATCATCAATATGACTACTCCCTTTTTGAGGAAATAGCTACTTACTTCAATCAATATAATTTTTTCTACTAATATTTTGCTGCAAGGCGTCTGGAATACGCACTATATCAATTTGGGAGATTCAACGCACAAAATTATTGATACTGACTATAAATTTACTTTGATTATTTACGTATGGTCAAATAGCTGTTAATAAGTAGGCTCCAATAGTTGGACGCAAATATTCAGCCCAGTCAGTACCGAGATATGCCTTAGAATTGACAGGATACCCTTCCATGATTGTTGATATTACCCGCTTCACAAGAAATTAGCTATATCCAGAGGTTTTACAACAATTCCTTAATTATTACCTAGCTGCAACATTGTGTCTATTTGCGAAATCCTTGAGTGAAATTTTCTTCCCGAACAGAATCAATTTTCATACTAAAAATAAGACATAATCATAGTTATATCTATCTGATATGCAGTTGCCATAATGGTTGCTCATTTAGGGTACAAAGAAGGCCGAGGAAAAATCTCAAGTGGCAGATGAAGATACGCTTTGTCTCATTTTATTTGTCAGACGTATTGGTCAGAATGAGCATTATAGACTAAAACTTTCCCACTAATTTTCCTGTAACTATTAAGCCGAATCCCAACTATATCAGTCTACTTGAGTATTTTTCGTAACGAAATTGAGTAAAAATCCATAATATGTCCAACAGTTATGACTTGGTAAAGTAGACGGACTATTTACGGTGTGAAATTATTACACGGAACCCAAGCCCGGTTAGTTACAGTGCAAGATCATGGCTTCGCTCACTTCACGTATTTCAACTTTTAATTTCTACAATCTTTTGTAAATTTCTTTCGAATTTAGCATATATTATATCAGTCCATAGGGTTTAATTCGTAGTAAAAAGACTATTAAATTTGTTTGGATACATACTGTACCTTATACTACTCAAATTATTTAAGATCTTTACTGCCTAGGATCGCCTTAACATACATAAATTTAAGTTAACTAGTAATTTAAATATTTTTTGTTATCATCCTTATGAATGAATCTTTTTATCTTATTACATTGATGAGTCACCTAAACATTTTGGTAGTTTCTGATTGGAATAACAGAATTCAGCAAAATGCCACCAAATAACAGTTTACACTTCAGGGAGATTTTGGTTGGTATTATGCTGAAAATGTTGGGATCGTATTAATCATTTTCCACGTACGAAATTGCTCTTTTCAATATGTTAGTCTATAAGTAGTATAGAATTATCTTCAAATATACTTTAAAGGCACAGAAATATTTTTCACTGGGAAAGAACTTTGACATATCGGCGACTCGTAAATAAATGTTGATTCCCTGTTGCACCAGGTAAGTTTTCTTTATTTTATCTTTCCCTTGAAGCTTAAGATATTACTCCGTCTACTAAAGAACGTAGTAGAATAATTAAGTTATGGGACAGCATATTCTAGTGAATTCAATTATAGTGAGACTAGTCCATACTTTTTCACAATCGAATAGATGGTCGAAGAACTACCAACAACATTGTTCTCTCTATTTTCGAAATTTGTAGATGACAGCGCCATAACTTAAATTTTAATTCTGTTTAAACCCCCAAAAAAGTTTTTTGGGTTACTATTTGTCTCCGCTAATAGAAGGTCGTCATGCAGGCTTTTGAGATTGATATTAACGTATCGAATGACAACCTTTACGTTTCATTGGATTTCAGTAATTTTAAACGAAAGACTCCAAAAGATTGGCAGGCTCGATCATTACTGTAATGCGAGTTTTTCTACAGATTACATCTCATGTGGGGAATCGGACAGAAAATATGAAGGTTGTGCAGTCAAAATGTTACGTCAGTAAACAAATACTTAAATTGAACAATCTTTTGTAACACTAAATACTGGAAGATGTACGTATATGAATGCGATATCATTGGTGGAGAAGACTTGCGGTAATATAAATTGTCTATTTCTCCCTTTTTTTTCACAACATTGTTCACGTAGAGACCTAAGGTATTGTATTTCATAGATATTATGAGGTAGACTAATGTTACTTTAAACTCTCCTCTATTTAATACAAGTTATAAAGAGCAGTAGTTTGTACTTCTGAACTAAAAGGTGAGGCAGAATGAGCTGCCGATAATCTTCACCTAAACACTTATTCACTAATCTAAAACATAAACTAGTTCTAATCCTCACCCTTATCTTACAACATCTCAAAATATTATCGAGCTTGATTTGATTTTAACTTCAATGAAATTTTTTTAATGTTACTTCGGCACCTAATTAAAGCTTTCTGTAGATTACCTTGAGTATTAACATATTGAGGAGCACTCTCTGCTTCTGATGAGTTTTACATCTATCCCCATTCTTTTCAAAAACTTGCAGGATATGAAAATTGCATCGGAAGAGATCACGTGGAAAAAATAATACTACAAGGACAAAATTTATGGGTACCTTTATAGAATTGCTACTAATGAGGCCTATTTCCCAAACTTTGAGTTTTCAATTACCGCCATAAAATTTCAGCGGGTGCAACAGCACGAATCCTTTATTCTAGCGACATTATTTGTTCCGTAAAAAATTAGTCGTGCTACATATTGAGGAGCCAAAATTTCATGTTTATATTTGGATTTTCTCTTCGTGGTCAATATTCAAGGCCGTTTTCAACAATAAATATATTAAATTAGTACTGATCTACATTTATCTTACTAATATATTATGTGCTTCAGAAAAATAGTGGATTCTAACTATGTCAATATCGAGTCAGTAACTATTCAACTACAGCGAATTTTCTACTGTAATTCCATTCAATGATATAAGAATACGGCATGGAATAAACTGTCACTGTTTATTTCATGTTCCTTAAGAATGTGTAATTATTACAAATATCAGAAACTTGGCTCAAAAACGGGGAAATAAAAGGGTTCACTTAAAATAATTGATATTCTGGCTAGTACCGATTCAGTTTTTTAGGGAAACAGAAAATTATTTCTGGTCATTCTGTTACATTTTAAATTCAGGATTTGTACATGATGCAAGAGTCGCATTGACAATGATATTAAGATGCCTTAGAATATCTTTGATATTTTCTAGCATTCTGCGCACTTTTATCTTTTTGAATAAATTAAGTATGTCGTCAAAACTTTATTGGCAGGTATTTTCATATCATTTTCAACAGCTTTCTACCATTTACTGCTGCTACGAATTACTTACTTGTATCTTCACATCAGGTTACTCTTTTCCGGAACAGAGGTTATTTCATATGTAGTAGCAATCCATTTTGCGTCTTAAATCTCATACACTCTACGCTTTTAAATGCACCCTTCCCCTTGGCAATGGTTTACTTCACAAAAGGCTTGTAATTATCAACAGGGGATGAGAGAAAAGTTTTATGGAACTAAATATATTTATAGAAGAGGGTGTTTTCCCGTGGCACCATTTATAGAGATACGTGTTGGACATTTGATATCCTCATGTATGACTAACGCAAAAATTTAAAATATGTTCTACCTCTTCGGTTCCCAATATCATGTAAAACTTCTCACTTCTCGAATATATAGATGTGACTAACATTTCTTGGAATATAAAGAAAATTGAGGGTATTTTCACTGAAATACGTTGGAGGAATCAGATCTTTTGGAGTTTTTATGGGCTTAAATAATTTTGTCTACTGCGATTGGTGAATGTTTAGGGAGTCTTTTGAATTTTTATTTACTTTAGATGTAGACAGTCTGACTTTTCGGCATTAATTAAATCCACCTAACATACTGCACCTCGGGTTAGAGTTAGAGATGCTAAATTATAGATAAATATCATTATTTTGAGGCCGTCTGTTTATATCTATCTGAAATCAAGGAAGGATTGATTCATTCATTTCAAACCGTCCTTGTTTTCCATTTTATTTATTTTCAACCAAATATTATGTTTTTCAGTTGGATTCCAATATCTCAATTTTGTTATTACTAGAGCTAAGATGCAAGAAAATTCGCATCTGTATTATATCCTACTCAGAAGCAATCCAGAAATAATTTTCGAGCCTGAATTAAGTTTATGAAGATTTTTTACTTTGTGTCTGAAATATTGGTACCAGATTTACTTTGCTTTGTACTGCATAGCATATAAGAAGTCCTAAAGTGGCAGAAATATTTACAAGGATTCGCCCGGGAGGAAAATTTCCCTTGATTGGCTACTATGAATTTTGGTTTTCTATTCATTATTTACTCTAGGTCCTATTTAAAAAATAAAATATTGGAGCTACAATTGTGTAATTTTTTATCTGCCAATTCGAAAATTTTCTGGACAATAGATTCCCATAACAATAAATTATGTGCAAAGCCTTGAGTAATAATTATTTTCAACCATGATATAGTTGCTTTAAACTAAATACTATCTTCTCTAAGCTCTTCTAAAGGCTTCTCGAATATGACTTGCTCAGTTTCAGATGCAAAGGATGTAGTTTATTTTCTAAGTTTAAAAGGAGTAAGTTAGGCTTCAAAACGAAGATTCAGTTAAGAAAAATCAACTCGAATCAATTTTTGTACAACTGTTGTTCACTTTTGAACGGCATCGTATCTAAATATTCTTAGTTTTTTCTTCATGTTATGGATTTTTTTCTCTCTCTTACGGTGGAAAAATTATCAGGTCTTGGTTTAGAACAAAGTTATATTAGGAAAAAGGGTCAATTAGTGTTTGATTGGCGTGTCTTCTATGATATTAGGGGCTTTACGTAAGTTTTTACTACCTATCATCAATCTCTTCAAGTGAAAAAAGCGCTTAGTAGATTTGAACTTGATTTAATCCTTCGAATTGCTCGGGTATGTTCCTTAATTTTTCACCCAAATTTCTTGAAATCGACGGTTTTAATCATTTTACTAACCCTTCTTATACTTTTGGGGTAATATTAAAGTCTTAGTAATAAAGCAGAAATACAATAAGCTGCATTGATGTTAATCTAGTGGGGGAGAATGATTGATAAAAGACACTATCCAGAGAAATATTTATTTCTACTCATTTTGATCATAATTATGGAGATCGGAGCCTATCAGTTTATTTCTATAAAATATCGATACCAAAAAATTCTGTCTATCACTTGAAAATCGAAACCCCGCTAGATTGGGCACTCCTAAGTCCTCTACTCCCCTTCTATTGATGGACAGAACGAGAGAGAGGGAGCGAGGGGGACAGACAGGAGTAAGAGAGAAGGGTAGAAACAGTGAGGGACCAGGAAGGAGAGATGAGAGAGGAGAAAGTGGTGAGAAACTTTACTCAGGTAGAAGATGGAGAGAGACCGGGGCTTCTATAGACATCAAGGCTAGTCGACTGATGCTCTCTGTTGACCGAAGGAAGTTTCCAGAAGACATATAGACGACGGTGAGTGTCTAACCCTAACCTTGCTTGAACTTATCTAAACTGTACAGTGCATAAACATAACGGTCAAGTTCTAGGTTGAAAGATAAAGTACATAAATAGCTGTGAGCCTCTTTGCGAGTTGTCAGCGGTCAGAAAAAGACAAAGAAGTGAAATTACACTAACATCTATCACCCTTAAATCCCAAATCTGCAACCATTAGGAGCCTAAAACCACAATTAAATCCTAGATATCCCCATACGTTCCCATATACATCTCTCTTTTACCCTAGGGGACCTCACAATTTTTCTTTAACAGTGTCAAAGAGAAAAAAACTTTAATCCTCTCAATTTCCTCTTTCTCCATGCCCTGCTTCATTTCTTCTCCGTTTTTCGAACTTCTCCGCAAAAGGAAACTAATGCGCTCTATAGTCACCTCTTTTTCCATTCTACAACTGTATTCATCAAATTTTATGAGCCTATGATATCTGAGAGAAATTACACTGATTTGACTTTTCGAGCAGCGATTGGATCATAGGCTGAGGTCAGAATATTGTCCTTTTCGTTGGAAAAAAGTGTGTAATCATATTGAAATCTTTTAATTGGTGCAAATTTACTAGCACAGTTAAAATTTATTCTGGTACGTAGAAGATCGAATTCTTTTGAGGAAAAATTGCACCACGAGTCAAAACTTTTCTCTTGAGAATGGAGAACACCTTTCAACACAAAATAAAATTTGAGGCGCATATTCGGTCAGGGTTCATAAATCAAATGGACTTAAGGATATTTTTTAAGAAAAGAAGGGAGGATATTTTTCTGAAAATAGAGGCCTATAGATGGCTTTCGAGGTTAGGTAAAACAGAAAATTGCAAAGAGCACCAGTCTCCTATTAATACATTGCAAAAGATGACTATCAAGATGCCTTAAATTTCCGAGTACTTACTTCCGGAGCGCGGAACGATGAGAGCAAAAAGCAGCACCAGATAGTAGTCTTAAAGAGAGAATAGGATTTTTATTTAAACATTAAAGTTTATGTGCTAAAAAGACACAACTGGAAAAGACTAACCAGTTCGAACTCTGGCAAATAGAAAGAAAGAAAAAACTACCAGCGATATCAAGGAGAGCTTAAAAAATATCTGGTTGAGAGCTCTCGGTATAAGCACTGGGAGTGCAGGAAAGCCACAACAATGGAGACGAATGTTCGAAATGATTTATATTGATTAAAACCAGGAACCCCTCTGAGTTCCTCTTCGCTGCGTATTGTGCTTCGATCTCCTCCAAATGGCGAGCTGAACGATTCCTTGTTCGTTGATGGAGGTAATTCTCTAGGTGGACTGGCCCGAAGAGAATAGAGAGGGTACTTTAATGTAGCCAGGATGGCGAGATTTGGAACCGGGGCGAAAGGGGGGATTACATGCATATTGGCTGCAAAAGAGTTTACTATTGTCGAGTGATTGTTGTTAGAGTGCCATAGATAAATTTTTCCTAGTTTTATATAGTGCCTGCAGACTAATATTGGCAGGTCCGCAGAATCTAAAAACATGCCTAAGTTAGTCTTGCAGTAGAAATTAGTCGATTTCTACTTTTGAGTCGATTGCGGTTGTCTGGAAAACCATGGGATAGGTCGGAAATATCTTCCAACAGTAAAACACCCAAACGTTTCCTCCGTAGAAATTAGTGAAATCACCTTTTTAAAAGATAATTTATGGCGAAAAATACATGTATAAATCTTGATTATGGTAGAAGATGCTTAGGGTTGAAGAAAATCAAATAACTCGAGAAGGCGAAAAGAATAATTGTCAAACAGGAAGATAGGTTCAAATAAAAAGAGGGAAAAAAGGGTATAAAAAAACAAGAAAGTGTAGAGAGATCATTTGGAGAAAGAATTTCTGCGGGTAAAGATAATACCTTCAGTTTCTCCCTTGATAGCCAGTATGACTGAGTGGCTAAGTGTATCCGCGGCGGCGCTTGAGTCCAAAATGGTGGTGGCCTCGCCCAATCTTCACAAGAATCATATATTCCACTAGAAGCACACTACGGCCGCCATTGCGGCATGAGCTCGACAACAACATAAATGCATCTGACTCTTAGGAGTGACTTTCCGTCACCCCGCGTTCCACAGCTCAGCTCATACCTCGTCAAATTGAGTTATATCCCAGATTCCGCCTCGGCATACAGATGCTTGAATCTGGAAGTAAATACTAGAAAGACTAATGCAATCTCCTCTTAGCGGTTTTGAAGGCAATCATGACTACCACAAGAAGACATGACGGATAACAGCCACGACATCTTTCAAAATTGAACCACCCAACCCTTTCCCCCAGCGACAAGAAGCATTCATGGCCCTTTACTACCTTATATTCGGTTCTATCTTTGTAAAGTACTCAGCCAGTATAGCTCGGAAAACAATGAGTCTTACCATCTGTACATTCTTCTGCCGGAATGTTTGATTCTGCTGCAGGACATTTGAAGTTCGGGACCCGTTAACAATAAGCTCTCTCTGGCAATTGCAATCGTTTGAAGTTTTATCACGACCCAAATCTTCAAGAGACGGAGGAATTGAAATTAAGTGTTGATCATATTACGCTTCATTACAGCCATGTGACAAAACTTCTAAATCTGCGTTACAACCGTCCCGCAAGGGGCTATGAGGTTGAGGCAAATCGGAAAAGGTTTGGGCGTTTTACTCTTGGAGGATATATCCGATCTATCCCATGGTTTTCCAGACAGCCACAATCGACCCAAAAAGGTATACCGACAAATTGGCGTGGGTTCAGTGGCGAGGAACCGACATGAGGGCCACCCCAAAACATGCATGAAGGCATACCAGATACGCTAAATCGATTTCTGGCATAGGTTATCTGGAAAACTTTAGATAGATCGAATACATGTTCCAATAATAAAGACACCCAAAACTTTCTTCAGTTTCCAGATCAGACAAAGGTGGACAGAGCGCGTGCCTCCTCACGTCGCCTTGCAAAGTCTCAACAGAACAACAAACTGTGTCCTGCAATAGTGGTCAGAACTTGCAGGACACAGCTTTTGTGCTGTTGAGAATGCTGTCCCTTCAATTGGAATCTGGTAATAATACTGTTCGAATTGAATGGAACGGGTGCTGTATCCATTCAATGCACCACCACAGTGATGAGTAAATATTAGGAAATGCAACTGATAATAATGTCTGCAGTGCATTTGCATTTGCCTGTAAAAGCAGTTATGGGAAAGTTTTGGGTGTCTTTACTGTTGGAACATACATATATATTAATACTAAAGTTTTCCAGAGATCCACAATGGACTCAAAGAGGTGTGCCGATACAGTAATTGGGGAGGAACTATAATTACTTCCTGCATCTTGTTACTGTAATGCAGGCCTCAGTTTGCTACTGTACAATACCTTTAATGTACAGGAGTTGTCTGGGGTCATTAGCCTGCAGCGCACCGTTGCCACACTTTTTCCTTTTGAAGATATCTACTGTACAGTACTGTACGGATTACTGCAACTGAAATGCCCAGAAGTAACTCTTAACATGCACGGCAGCACACGACTGAAAACGGCTCCTCTCCGTGCGCACGCATCCTCCGCCTCATCTGTTTTCTCTTCGCTTCCTCACCCCAACCGCGTTACGTACATGTCGTCTACGGGGAAAGTCGCTCTGGCTCTCCGTCTCGGCATCGCGCTATTCCCTGGATCTACTCACTGTCCGGTCTGCTCCCGCCGCTCGGCCGACATCGCACCCGTCCTAGATCCAAGCGGTCAACACGCCTTGACCTGCAAATAACGCGGCAAGAACGGCGAAACACAGAAGATACGAGTTCTTTATCTCGTCTTCCGCCGGAAGTAGGCTAGTGCCCGTCCCTATCTCTACTCTCGGGGGATGGCACCCGGACGCCCACGCGTTGCTAACCGACGTCGCACGCAATGTCGCTACGAGGGCAAGGGAGACCTACGCAAAGGTCAAAGAAATCACAACACAGCGTCATGCCGCAGCAGCAGTAATGTCCAATGCAGCGTGCCTGTTGGCCGGGCTCCCGTCAGTTTTCTAGCGTTTTGACAACTTCCCGCCAACCCTTTACATTGTAAGCCTTTACCATCACGACATCCCTTAGGGAACAGCTGACCATATTTTCCTTGCATTAAAAACACCCCAAATTTCCCCCCCTGCAAATAGGAAGACGGTATGACTCGTCAACATCACGTCCTCCGCAACATTGTTGCCCGCTACTGTAAGGAAGTTGGCATCGTCGCCCTCGTCGAGCATCCGCTCCTCTACCAGGTTCCCAACTCGTCTGGGCGTTCGGAGTCCCCCGCGTAAGGAATGGACATTTACATACCCGCTGCATACGGGCTTCACAGTACCGACATCGCCGTCGACGTTACTGTTGCCCACCCCTCCGCACGCCGCCACATTTCGCAAAGTACGGTTACCGCAGGCGCTGCAGCAACACTCGCAGAGCGCGAGAAACATCGTCATTACGGCACTCACTGCAACCAAAACGATATCCTCCTCTCCCCCCGTCGGGATTGTTATCTATGGCGCCTTGGGCGACGACGGCAAGGATTTTTTCCGCCGCCTTGCTTCCTTCGCTGCTTCTCGTCGCGGTTCCTCCCCTCAACAGGAGCTCCGTAACTCTGTTACTCGTTTTGGGTTTAGTCTCCCAATAATGCAGGCGCGACATGTTTGCACCCGCCGCCCGCATTCGTAGTTAATTTCTGAATACCCTCCGCACGCATCTGTGCCATACTGTACAACTCGTAAAGATTTACCACCCACTCGTATTCAGAGAACGGTTTCACTATTTATTTAGGGAGTGGAATCATGGTCTACGAAAGATTGCAAATGATGTTCGATCTGTGGGCGATCAGTCATCATCGTCATCGTCGTCATCATCATCATCATCGTCATCATCGTCATCATCGTCATTCCCGAATGAGCTTCCTGGGGAAGCATCTGTGTATAGATGAACGACTGTCTCGAACTACACATCTCAGGTCTGAGCTACGGAATCCCCAGCATTTAAATGTTGAGCAATCACTATCCCGATGACAGCGCGAACACTCAGGCAAGAGACCAAAGCACCGTTCTAACGACGCACGACTGTCACGAATCACGCACTTATGGTTCCAACACTTCCCGCTGATGCAGTCGTCGTTCCTGCTGCAGGCGGAACATTCTCCTCCAATGGGTGATGGTGTTGGAGTCGGAGTCGGAGTAGGGCTGGCGGGAGGCGACGGTCGCGGGAAGCAACGCAAGCGTGAGGCCCGGGTACGGAAAGTACATCTGCGTCGGAAGCAATTGTTCGATCGGCACTCTTCGTCAGAGCGACAGCGAGCACATTCGCCTCGAGGGAAGCAGCGCGGCGAATTCATAATGCTCCCATTGACACATCTCCCTCGTCGGCATGCCCTACTGATACACTGTCTATCCGAGCTGCACGTCTCACATTCACCTCTCCTCGGCGGTGGTGTCGGGAAGCACAGAGGAGAGTTGGCAATAGAACCATCAACACACCTTCCACGTCGGCAAGCCCGGCTCTGGCATTGCGAGTTCATGTTGCAAGTCGCACACACTGGCCTCCTCGGCGGGGCAGTACCGAAGCACTGTGGAGAGTTTGCAATAGTGCCGTCGACGCACCTGCCGCGGCGGCACGCACGGCTCTGACATTCTGAGTTCCCCCCACATGGTTCGCATTCTGCCTTCCTCGGTGGCGGGGTAGGGAAGCATTGCGGAGAGTTAGCAATGGAACCGTTGACACATCTTCCTCGGCGACAGCTGCGACTGCTGCACTCAGAGTTCCCACCGCACGGTTCACATTCTCCTTTCCTGGGTGGGCGCGTGGGCTGTGGAAAGCACTGCGGAGAGTTCGAAGCGGATCCATCTACACATTTGCCATTTTCACATGCCAGTGAGGCGCAATCGAAGTTGGAACTGCAATCGGAGCAGATGGGTCCAAAGCACTTGGCGAAAGATGACGAAGTTCGGAAGACACAGCGACCAATAATGCACTCCTGGGTAGAGCAGGAGAACGAGGATGAGCATTGACGGCATTCCTCGAGAAAACCACACCGAAGTAATGAGAACACGGAACCATCAGTGCATCTTGAGCCCCAACACTTTCGACTGCGGCATTGAGAACTTCGGTGACATCGTGAGCACTCAGGCAAGGTTGCCGAAGAGAGGAGAAACAAAGTTGCCAGCAAGGGGAGGAAGAGACGCACCATTGCGAGTGCCTGTCAGAACTGAGGATTGGCGGAGGCAATCAGATGATGCAGACGAAGATGAGATCAAGTGAAAACCTGACCGTCTTAAGTAGTGACTAAAAGCGAGCAGCGCATTCGGCGAATGTGGTAATTTGATACTCTATAGTTTGGTGATTCGAAGTGGAGGCAACCTCCAAGCATTGTTACTTTTGCAGCAGAACGGTTGTAATAGAGGTTTGATCTCCCATAGACTTGTACGACAAGAGTCAATTAGTTGATTTCATCGATTATCTGCATGGAGGCCCTTGCCGAAAGGGAAGAAAATTTGGTTGAGTCGGTTTTTGCCTTCACAATTCAAATGGTCTCATGAGATCACTGGGAACCAGAAAGCGCAGTTTACGGTATGTGTTATACACTTCTATGTTCGAATATTCAAGTCGATGAAAGTCATCTTGACCAACTTTTACTCCGGAACATAAGTGATCAGTGCTACCTAGAGCTAGAGCGTAATTCTCAAGTCCGTTTATATGCCATTTAAGGCATAAATGCATGTGTGTGTCGTACTTGAAATATACTTTACAGTATTTCAGAGGTTGATCTGCGACTGGACGGCTGGAGACCTTGTAGCTTAGATCAACGCACCACTATTGATCCATCAGTGCCTCAAAGCAGTAAAGCACCCAAACCTTTTTCCCTATTGGTGAGAGCCAGTGTGAAAGCCAAATAGAATATTATCAAATGCCCAATGCACATTTCGCAGATATTTGAGGCAGCTCTGCAATTCTGAAATGGTAACGTGAACCCTTGAATTCCTGGAGAAATATGTACTTTAGTTGTTGGGTAGCATGGGTCATGGGTAACACTTACTTTTTTGGAAAGATCTAACCAGATTTTAACTACAATGAGGATAATTATACCTTGTACCTTTTTCGCGTATACCTCGTTGTCGTTTTCAAAGCTTTTTTAAACATCTTGCAAGTATTTGGCCGAGAGCATTCTTCCTTTGGTCCGGAGCATCATCTGAATCCAGATTTTTTAGGACAGAAGTGCGCTTCGTAAGTTTTTTTCCACTGACGTTTATTTTAATCCTTTTCGATTCCGCAATCTGAGCAGGTTGGTTACTACTCATGAGCTTCCCCTCATGGATTGAAACATAACACTCCACTGCAGAATTGAAACATATTTTTCTTAGGTTTGTTACAGTAGGGTATTCAGGACTTTGCAAATTGCACATGCATATTTCTGTGGTGAACTAAACACTAAACAATATCTACGTTTTCTTAAAGAGATCATGGTTGGATGCTATATCCTGTTGATCTGTTGGCTGAGGATAGTAATAAAGAAAGCTCTGTTGCAATCCTCTCCGGCACGTTCCTAAAGGCTGTCTTTTAGGGAGCGTAGTCCCTCCCCCATTACTGTGTCGGCACACCTTTTTGAGTCGATTTTGGTTGTCTGGAAAACTTTAGGGTAGATCGAATATATCTTCCAACAGTGAAAACACCCAAGACTTGTCCCCATTCCTAGAGCGTAGATACGCCTCCATTCTCCCGTTTCAAAACTGTCAGCGCCGCTAAACATTAAATCACAAGGATTTCCCCTCTGTTGCATAGCATATACGAATGTACATGAGTTTCAGGTTCTTTGTAGTATGCGTTTGTACTGCTTATTACTAATCCTTCATTGTGTCAACTCACGATGTGAATTCGGCGTTTGAGAGATTTTAAATATTTACTGTGCTCTCTTCAGACAAACGATCATTTTCGATAATGTTCCAATAATATTGACCATAAACCCGCTCCAAAAAATGGTGCCCACAAGAGCAAAGAAAACCTGGGATTCAATGACGGCAGTGAAGTGAAAAGTACTGCAGTCCTCTGTTGTGACTTCACGCTTACCAATTACAGAACACTATGAAAACTCGTGTCAGTACCAAAGTATTTTCTGGCTAGAGGTCTACATTTATTTGTCTCCTGACGACGAGCCGATTTGGGCGATATTGCGGGGGGAGAAAATGATTTTAGTTTACAGCGATAGGTGCTATGGTTGGTGGTCCTGTAAACTTGCATTTAAACCATGTGTCAGGATCAGTTCACATTTCACCTACGTGGACACTACTATTTTTTTTTTTTTTATACCAGTGGGAAAAAAGGGGATGTCTTTATTTAGATGTATCTCCCTACTTCGGCACCCATCCGCAATGCTCAACCCCACCCTCGAGTACACCTTCCCCGCGGAAAACCACCTCCCGCCCCAAGACCGTCACAGGATTGACATCTTAATCAACAATTACGAGCTCTCTCCTCGCCCCTGCGCCATAGATGTCTTTGTCGCCAGCCCGTACACAGCTGCCGCCATCCCCCACGCCCGCAAGACCCCAGGCGGCGCCACTT
Organism: Kappaphycus alvarezii; assembly: GCA_002205965.3. Classification (NCBI taxonomy): domain Eukaryota; phylum Rhodophyta; class Florideophyceae; order Gigartinales; family Solieriaceae; genus Kappaphycus; species Kappaphycus alvarezii. Next base: position 277,707 of record NADL03000492.1, on the reverse strand, counting down.
CCCCTGTGGAGACCCAGAAGAGGGCACGCTACGCCGACCTTTGCGCAACAATACACGCCGACTTGTTCCCCCTCGGGTTTGACACACATGGGGCACTGGGCTCCTCTGCTCCACACGCGCTAGGGAAGATAGCCGCCTTCTTCTCCACACGACGCGGCACTACCGCTGCCGTCGAATACGACCGCCTGGTCACTACCCTCTCCTCCCTCGTTCTCCAGCTCACGGCCCATGCCGTAGCTCGCCGTGCCCTGTCTCTCGCATCACCTGATGCGTGAGTGACCCTGCTCGGTTTAGTGAACATGTAATAAAAGCGTTTGTTTGTTTGTTTGTTATGTATGGATTGGCTGGGACCCATTCGGAGTTGCAAATCTGCATGTCATATTGAATACATGTACCGATGGTCGAAGCAATGTACAAATCATTGCTGTCGAATGCTAGCACCAGCAACAGTCTACCAGAAAGTCGATGGGATGCCATATACAATTTGATTGGGTATTAGCGAATATCTATTACAGTAAATGACCCCCGAGTTCCTACCGTCTCAGGATCTGCTGTTTGAATAACAGAACATTTCCATCAGATAAAAGGTAGCTGGTCGTCGGGGTAGTCCAAGAAGGTATGCATTCTGGGGAAGGCAATGTAAAATACCGTATATGGCTGGATAAATAATCTCGGTTCTAGTGGTTTCTACAACGTATTTGTTGGGAGACTGGAGAATTGTCTAACGGTGGGTTTCAACGAGGATTAGAGGAGAAAGTGTAGAGACAGGCGTGCCCGACCAAATTTTCGAGGAAATATCTGGATTCCGTAAACTATATCGCTTCAGGAGCATCTATCCCGGTATGACAAACGATAATTACTTCCAAGAAAATCGCAAAACAACAACCATCCCTTCTAGCTGGTCTCTCAATGATTTCTGATGCAGCGCGACCGAAAATAACTTGGCAGAAGGCAATCATGCGGATTTGAAAAGCCGACCATTCCTTTGAAATAAATAACTTGGCAGAAGGCAATCATGCGGATTTGAAAAGCCGACCATTCCTTTGAAATAAATAGCCATCCAACATTTTCCGCAAACATCTAAAGGGGGAAAAGGTTTGAGTAATATGGTCTTCGAGGATATCATCTAAATTGTCGAATACGGGAAATTTGAAGGATCAAAAGTCTGTATCGTGCAAAAGCATTTAACGTTGTCGTATATGACATGGTGGAAATTTAATTCGAAAACTGGACCTGACGCTAAATTTCATCCATAGCACGTATTCTGAAACATCCGCTCGACATTTATAGCTGACCCCAGGTAGTGAGAAGGGGGAAATTATTATGAGTTTTACTCTTGGAAGATGTATTCGATCGTGAAAATGAACACATTACATCAAGTGAATCACAAGGGACTCCCGCAAGCTAATCTTTAGAATACTTCCAAAGACCAGTTGCACTTGCAAAAGGGCAAGTGCTTTTGTTCTTTTATTGATTTTACGTTGTTGGTTTACTGATTTGAAAGTAAGGTCTGTCGTTTCCTGCAGGATTTAGCACAATTTCAAAAGAGAATTCGTAAAAGGTAGTACCTTCTCAGCCTTTCGGAATGAATACTGAAACTGAATGTATAGAGAGTATTAAGGGTTGAAATTTGAAGTGTGAAGTTTATTGCAAACTGTATTGGCTTTAGAAGAAAGAGATTTTTTTCAAAGGCCATTACTTAGCCGAGTGGCATCCATGAAAATCTTATAATGATTTTGAAAAACTGTTTTAGAAGAAAGGCATACACTGACATAATAATTCAATCCAAATCTCTTACTGCATCTCATAAATCCGAAATGAGGAACTTTTGTTCCTCCTCTCTGGATTTCAGTAATTCCTGATTCCAAATATTGAGCTCCCCAAACTTTCCCCCGCGATTGCAGTGACATTGAAAAAAAACGCCTTTTGCATGTATCAGGCAATGAACCAATTGCATAAATGGGAAAGATTTCGGCGTTTTGACACTCGGAACAGATATCCGATTACATAAATCCTTTAGTAGAATGCGACCGGAAAATTTGCACCGAATTTTCTCGCAAGGAGCTTAATCGTCCTGCATTGTAGTATTCTATCAAACACAGTCCTTCCACGTCAGCATCTCACGAGTAGAGTTTCGAGTTTGGCGACTGTAGTCCCCCGAATCATAATATTTTGCATACGTTCGAGCTCACTCTAGTCGTTAGAACTCGACGATTAAGCGAAAATTTAGTATTGTTGCGCTCCAAAGCCCCAAGCATATTTCACGCGAGGACTACTGTACAGTAGAGCATCATCGTTACTGTACTGTAATACAGTATGCATTTCAATGTCTTGCATGAGAATTGAAAGTCTGAATTCTGATCGCATCACTTAGCAAAGCTTTCATGTTTTGGTAACCTCCCATTGTACTGGACAAATTTTCTTTGATTCCATGAACTTCCTTGCCAAATTGCGTAATTTCAATGCAATGCACATGCTGGTAACTGTCACAATAGCAATTATGCGTGGCCAATGACTACAATTTGTCGCAATCCACGGACCGCACTAACGGCGTCGTAGCGGAGTATCACAGGTGCACTACGCATAGACCGGATATATCTTCCAAGAGTAAAACACCCAAACCTTTTCCCCCTACGCACTCCGATGTGATGAACTCTATGATTTCTTCTCTTTGAAGCCGCGAGGCATTCAAAGGACCCAGAGCTCCAACTCTGGGCGTGGACCCGGAAGATCCGGGTCAACCTTGACTATCCCTAAATAAAAGAATACCTATTGTAAATTGGCAAGCAAAGGACTAGAGAAGATCTAAGTGTCGGGCGGGAACAGGGCGGGAGCCAGAAGAATTCCCCCATATTTTTCCTGATACCTCTCGCTTGCTTCATCTGCTCCAGAGCGGCCGAATCCTCTTCAAACACTCAGGGCGAAAGACTATTCGGTTCAACGAGTTCACTGAATAATGTTTTCGCCAAAACATTATTCATAGTCTTCTTGGGCCAGGTTTCTTGCAATACATCCTTCTTTTCTAACACTACTCTAAGGTTGACTACTTGAACAAAACTCCGATTTTGAGAGAACAACAACAATGGTTTAATCAAACTTGACTTCTCTTTGAAGCCGCGAGGCATTCAAAGGACCCAGAGCTCCAACTCTGGGCGTGGACCCGGAAGATTCGGGTCAACCTTGACTATCCCATCCCGCACTGACACCAGGGACATTGAAGAAGCGTCCCGGGGCAGCCTGCAACCGGGTGAGAATCTTGCGGACTTCTTCGGGAAAATGTAGCTTGAAGAGCTCCATTGTTCCGGCTCGGACATAGTGATCGGTTGTCTTGAAGCGAGCCCAACTGCCACGATGGTGGATATCGAGCATAGTTAACCTTCCAGAGTGGAAGTCGTGCGTGGCTCCTCCATTCCGCAATGAATGCGGCGTAATGACCAAATGAGACAGATGAAAACCAGACGGGTGCCGAACCACGTTGTGAATGGCCCGGCGAAACAATTCTTGGCTGAAGTGGAAGATTCGGTCGTGTGGAGCTGGTTTCACGAAAGCGATGAGGCGTTTCAGCAGAGAACAGACGAAAAGGGATCTTACAGTCACAAACTGTGACTTTCGGGACTTGGTGACGGGCAGCAAAATTGTAGCAAAGACGGGGTATTTGGGACTTGGGTCGAAAATAATCTGATTTCGACGTAATAGACGACATTCATCGTGACAAAGATAACATTCATGAGAGAGTAACACGGCGACAGCCATTGGAAACTTATCTTGGCGGAGCAAGTAGTAAGCGATTCCAAGCGCCAAGTTTTGTGGACATGGTGTGTATTGCTGGCTGGGGGCGCATCGGTCCCAGCCGCGAAGTGCTTTAGCGGACATGAGCAACTTAGTTGACAACTCAGGGGCGAAGAACTTCAAAGCCGAGACCGTTTTTCAGGCCAGGCTCTTATGTTAGAGCGGATCATCCAAGTAAAACAGATAGTGGATGTAATCCACCAAGAAATCATCAATACCATCAAAGTCGTCAAGAGAATGCTTCTTCGTAGTACAGAAACAGAGGAAATCTTTAAGGGCGAGACGGTATTCCTTCATGGTTTGCGGACTTACACTCGCTTTTACGAGTTCAAAACGATCTGGAGGGGCCATCGGCGGGATTTTGCTCAGAGGGAATCCAGATCGGGGTAAGTCGGATAGCGCAGGAGAGAGATAGTGCTGCAATCTTTTGAGCGAGACGCCGCAAACCAGGAGAACTAGACCGCCCTTTTGTTAACAGGTAATAAATAACCTGAGAATCTGTGGTGACTGTAGTTCTGCGAAAAGTAGTCGTATTTTGTCGAGCGAGCCAGCGAAGGCCCGTCAGTGTAGTTTGACCCTCCAGCAGGTTGATATGCTGGGGAAATCGCCAAGCTTTGGCAGCAATTAGGCGCCAAGGGAGTCCGGGAACTTGTACCTCCGGGAGGACACTCTTAGAGAATTTCGAAACGAGATGTGTCTGACTGGGATGCCAAGGGGTGTGAGGGGCATACATAGTAGCTCCCCCTTTGGAGGAAGCATCGGAAACAATCATGTAACTTCCTTGGTCTTCTTTGATATCATAATGAAGTAACGGTGCCAAAGTTACTAGAAGCCGAAGTTCAGTACGAGCATTCATGGTCAGGACGTAAGTCTCCGTAAGGGAATGGCTTCCCTCGTAACAATCCTGTAGTACTGAAAAAACAGGTCGATTAAGCAATATGAACCAATTCCAAGAACCAAGCACCTTTTGTAGCTCCATCACATTCCAAACTTTTGACTTCTCCAGGCGCTGTGTTTTAGTGATGAGCTCGGCCATCTTCTCTGGGTCCGGCTCGAGATGACCATTAGCTCGCCACTGGATTCCCAAAATAGACTTTGTAGAGAGGCTTGGGCCTCGCATTTGGATGGTTTAGGATCCAAGTTGACGGCTTCAAAGGCTTTCCACACTGTTCGGTAAACCTTTTCCACACTCTCTCGATCATGACCAAGTACGAAAAAATCGTCAATGTATCGACCATATCTCACTTCCTGGATAATCTTTTCGTTACCTCCAATAATTTCGAGTCTGGGATCAGTACCAGCCCTAAGCAGCAGCTCGCCCTGGATCGAGTGCCCCACGACCACAGAATGGGACCAACCCATAGGCAAAACCCGATATCGCGGCCAAAACCGTTGACCATCAATGACTACAGGAGGGAGTCCAAAGTAGCCTCGTAGGTGTTCGGGCAAGGCCAACCTATGATAGTGGTTATCAATATCAAGTTTGCCTGTGTAAACCAACTTATCTGAGACAGCCTCCAACTGCGTGAACAGTCCGGGGTGAGGCATTTCACCGTCAGCAGGGTGATGGAAATGCAAGTTCCCACGCCGAGCGTCTAGAATTAAACGCTGACGAGTTTTGTCTTTAGGCACGGCAAAGAGGCCATTGATCTCCTTAGGCTTGTCAGTCGTCAATTCCACAATGTTTCTATCCAACAACCCATTTACGATTGTCGGATAAGTCCTGGGTGCAACCATGAGACACATTTTCGTTTCTTTAAGTTCAAGTTCCGTCGGAGTCCGAATAAGACTCTTATCGTCTGGGTCTGTATATAGAGGAATCATGCGTTTTGGGAGGACGTCAATGAGTTTGACGCATCCCGCAACATCTGCCGGAGGCAGAGAGATTTTCTTCATATCAATAAAATTGACGTCGGAGACGCCAGTTATTCCACCGTAAACTTCCGTCGCAAAGGAGAGCGGCGCAAGAAAATTGTTATTCCGGCGCCAGAACTCCCTACATCTACCTTCTAGATACAACAAAACGTTTCCCTGGACCGCAGTTCCCTTTCCCCGCTTAGCCGTAGGTAGCGAGGAATCATTCATCGCCGTTAAATAATAAGGGTCCCTACTGTAAATGAAATTCAGTGCGCAAACAACTCGTCTGGTCTCTACCGCAATTCGCTTCTTTCTCGCTTGTCTCTGTCTGAGTCTACTGCTACGTGAAAACTTTTGGCAGGAAATATAATTTATTGGGCAAAGCAAAGGGAAAAGATCCCTGCGATCCGCTGATTGAACCATTGTCTAACCTTAAGTTCTACTGACCCTGGCCTCCACGCTCGTCCTCTTGAGAGCGCTTTGAGGCCTTCTCCATATTCTCGGCAACCTTGGCGGAACGCATAACCCTACCCATCAAGTCATGAAGCGTCGGGTCGTGTCCGGAGGACGACTCCAAAATATGACGGGCATAGTCCCTGGTCCCCTGCCTCATCATCATCTCGAGACCGAGCAACCTTCGGATAGCGATCTCGAAGTCCGGCTCACGACACACCTTTTTCCAGCCGCGATGAGCGATGCGGACATCCATAGCACGAGCCCACTCCAAGGCCTCCATCCGACTCCTCTTGATGTCACGCCTATTGGGACTTGGCACCTGTAAGAGGCGGAAGTGGTTCGTGATACTGTTGTCCGCTACTATCCATCGGTATGCCGTTGCCGTACCGATCTTATCCTCCTCTTCAACATTGATATCCAGCGTACCGCCTGCGACCGTCACAGTAAGGTCCGCATTTTCGGCGCGAACCTTCTGCCGTTCCGCGGCACTTAGCTTCTTTCTCCCTTTCTTCTTTTTTCGGCGAAGTCTTTCCAAAAGTGCAGAAAGATCCTCGTCATCCTCGGACTCAGAGTCCGAAGATGACGGCGAGCTAGAATCGTCATCCGCAAGCCCGGCACGTGATTCCAGGAGCTTGCGGATTCCTTCTGATTTGGAGCTAAAGGCCTTGGTCTTCTTGGTCTCTAGCCGCTCAATCCTCTGCATCATTTGCTTCATTGACTTCCCATTCGCGTCAATCCTCTCAGCCATACTGGTTACCATGCTAATTAAGGTCTTCATGGGGTCATCCTGCTCTTTCTCAGCGACGATCTCGGCCTCCTCTTCCTCAGTGGATGCTTCACCAGCAGCGACCGCACCCAACTTGGGAAGTTCCTGTCCCTCTAAGGGCGTAACGGGCCATATACCATTGCCCAATCTCTCCAAGCATTCTTTTGCGGTGAGGGATTCATGTCCTGGAAACTAACTGCAGTCCTTGATTAAGGGGAAGAGATACTCCCATAGCTTCTTCGCATGCGTTGCACTAAGGCTCTGTGATTTACCGAAGACCTCTGCACAGAACACCTCGATCAAATCCTCCTCGTGTCCATCCAACAACTGGATGACTTCCTCCAACTTGTTCTTTTTAGTAGTAAGCCGAATGTTTTAGGGGCTGAAAGGCCAGCTCAAACCTTCCTCCCGATTCTGTGACCTTCACAGACAAAGCGCGGTGTATGGGAGTGCTTCTCCCCAGCTGCCGCGCAGTTCAAAAACCCAGCCGGTCGACTAGCCAACAAAATTGAACCAGTCCTCGTAAGATAATGATCGCTATAGACTTGGGCGGAGAGGGCTCGCTCTCCCACGACTCATAGAACCCCTTTGGGATACGCCCACACGTGACCTCTTGCGTTTACCCAGAGCAAGAGTTTAGGCAATTTAAAGTTTTTCGCACCGTTTGCACAATGAAGTGACGGGGAGCCCGACGAGAACGGACGGCCCGAACGCAACCTACACAAACCTCAGATAACACCATTCAGTCAATTCTTCTGTTTTCAGAGACAAGAACCTTGGGTACCAAGCTGGAGAAAGGATTAGACCATAACGGCACGGAAACAGCGAACAAGAACGCCCCTCTCAATCCAGACAAGGTGGATAAAAAAATTTTCTAAATCAAAAAATGCCATAAGCGTTTCCACCGCCCTCGAGCACCTTCGGCGATTCACCTGCGGGCGAAGACAGCTTCCACACATAGGCAATCCTCACACACACAACGGGATAGTTCCCCCTCGGGCTCACTTAGGATCCCTCAGGTACCGACTACCCCGGTCAGCTTATTGGATCCTTCCAAGCCCCATTCGTCTTTGAAACAAAAACGAAAGGGGTGGGGTATTTTCTCTTGTAAAAATAGCGTAGCGGTGGCTTATACTCTTAGACAAATTTTGATTTAAGGGGATCTTGGGGCTTTTACCAGGCCCAACAAGCTTCATAACAAGGTTTCCCCCGAGTTCGGAGCTATGATTCCTTTGCGTTATTACCCCGCAAGCGGGGAACTAGGCGCACTGATTCCATGAAAGACTTTGTTACGTCAGAACCCATTGCTGAAATCCTCCGAAGTCGGTGCCTTACTTCCTTGCGTTGTTACAGCGTTACCATCCCACTGAAATAGGAGTAATAATCCATAGAGGGCGTTGTTACGTCAGAACCCATTGCTGAATCCCTCCGAAGTCGGTGCCTTACTTCCTTGCGTTGTTACAGCGTTACCATCCCACTGGATTAGGAGTAATAATCCATAAAGGGCGTTGTTACGCTAGGATTCGAGAATCCCAGCGAGTTTGGTGTCTTACTTCCCTGCGTTGTCACAGCGTACCATCATTACTGAAATAGGAGCAGTAGTCCATGAAGGGCCTTTCTTGTTACGTTCAAAACGAGGTCGGTGCCTTACTTCCTTACGTCATCACGAAAGAGGCTACGGATACGGGCTGACGCCACCCCGCATTCCTCTCCTACAGTAGGAGGCTAATCCATAAAGGGCTTTGTTACGTCAAGATCCATTGCTGAACCCCTTCGAATTCGGCGCCTTACATCCTTTACTTTGTCACTACCTGCCCCTTGCGGCGCGGGTACCAGTCGGCGCTACACTCCGGATTCGGGTTATTGTTGGGGGCTCTGATCGTTTCCCCCACAGCTCTAAAGACGCTGCCTTGTCTATCCAACAGTTTCAGCTTCGTTCTGCATCATTCTTCAAATTCGTCAATTCCAGTGGTACAATTTCAAGATCCCCTTTCTGACATTCATATCCATCCAAGGAGCGCCCTCGTAGCCCTCGACCCAGCATCGTACTCCGTAATTAGGTGCAGCAGACAAGGAGCTTTCTCGCTACACTCATTAGAGATCCATCCCCGGACGAAGCGCCCCGCGCCCATAACTGCTGTACAGCAGCAGTCCAGAGAATCGAACGATCACCGCATATTTAACAATGCCACAACCAAGTAACTTTTCCGCCGCCAGGCCTCAAGCCAGAAGAATTCCCCCATATTTTTCCTGATACCTCTCGCTTGCTTCATCTGCTCCAGAGCGGCCGGATCCTCTTCAAACATTCAGGGCGAATAGTCTTTCGCTATATATTCTATGACAGATCATTGTTCCTTAGAAGACGGAAAATTTTTTACGGATTTTTCCAAGTTGGAACCTTGGACTAAAGTTTTACGCGTGGTGGTAGTAAATCTTTACGAGTTCTAGGGCATGAAAGTGTGCGAAGAGTATTCAGAGATCGACGACGCAGGCAGGCGACGCGTGGCAATCTGGCGCGCCCGCATCACTTGGAGGCTAAACGCAAAGCGGGTAACGAAATCGCGAAGTTTATTCTAAGGGGAGGAACCACGACGGGAGGAAGCGAAGGTAGTGAGGCTTTGAAAGAACCTATGGCCCTTTTCGCCCAGGCCGCAATAGATATCAATCCCGACGGGGGAGAGGATGATATCGTTCTGGTCGCAGTAATCGCCGTAGTGACGATATTTCTCGGGCCTTGCGAGTGTCGCGGCAGCGCCTGCGGTAACTGTACTTGGCGAGATGTGACTGCCACCAGAAGGGTGGGCAATAGTAACGTCAACTGCGATATCACTTGTGTGAAGGCCATAGGCACCCGGAGTGTAATGTTCATTCATAATGGATGGGACTCCCAATGAGTAGAAGAATTGGGATCCTGGACGAGGAGCGTATGTTCAACGAAAGGAGCGATGCCAACTTCCTTACAGAAACGGGCGAGAACGTTGCAAGGGACGTGATGCCGGGGAGTCAGCCATCTTTGTACTTGCAGGTCAAAGCATGTTGGCCGCTCGGATCCAAGACGGGCGCGATGTTGAAAGAGCGCCGGAAGCAGACCGTGCAACAAGTAGATCCTGGGAATGGCGCGATACCGACACGGAAAGCCAGGGTGACCTTCCACGCAAGGGGCGACATGCACCTACCGCGGTGTGGGCGAGGGAGCAAAGAGGAAACGGAAGAGGAAGAGGGTGTACGCACGGAGAGGAGCCGTGCTCGGTCGGGTGCTGCTGCGGACAAGAACAAGCTGTCCGACTTTTTAAGCATGGGTTTGGGTTCAGTTGTGATCGCAGAGTGGAGCCTTTAACCAAGGATTGGCGAAGAACAACGCTCGAAAAGAGTAGTAGCCGTTAGCGACAAAGACAGCTGCGGATGGCGGGAACATAGGAGCGAGATTGCAGATCGGGGGGGACCCCTTCCAAGTTGTGGTGGCGGATGTCACGGAAATAATTAGTGCTTGAATATTTGCACTTGAGTGTTGGCAACATTAGTGTTTTATTTTATCCCCACATTTACTGCCTTATCTTTCTACGTGGTTTTAATCATGTAATATTTGTTTGCGAGTAGTAACTGCCTTGTAGCCGACGTAGAAATAGTAGAAATGTTTGCGTAGCTCCACTGTGAGATGTAGTCCAAACATTCACTATATAAGGGGACTAGAGTAGAGTCAAAGTAATAAAGGCACACCCCACTCCTCAACCGACCTTCAGTCTCCCCGGCTTCGACTTGTCCTGCACCTCTGCGCAACAGGTTATGGACCCAGAGCTCGGAGTGTCTCTTCTTCTCATCGCCGCCTTCTTCTCATAAGTTGTTCGTCTACGATTGTGCTTTCAAAATGGACGCGAAAGGACTCGTCGACACCACCCGACTCAAGATCGAAGCTTTGAAGAACCATAACTACTTTCTGTGATCAGATTTAACTTATCTTGCTCTTCAAGGGTGTTTGGAAGGTCGTTAGAGGACGGGAGAAATCTCCATTGCCTGATGGCGATGGAAGTCCAGCGGGACCAGATGGAAGCTCCGGTAATCAAGCGGAATTGCTAAAGGCCACATTGGCTTACGAGAAGCGCAAATAGGTGGCCATAACAAGCATTTGATCAGTATTGATGATGCTTGTGTCGGTAGTGTTATCGACTTTACAGATCCGTCTGAAGTTTGGATGAAGTTGAAGGACCTCTAGGAGACTTTCTCGAGAGCAAGCGTATATGCTTTGGAAGAGCATTATCAGGCTGTACAGATGCAGCAAAATGAGAATGTCATGAACTATGTGAAAAGGTTGAATGTTATGAAGACTAACCTTGCTGGAATCGGTCACGAAGTGAATGACTTGGACAAGCAGAGGACACCACTTAGAGGTCTTCGCGAATTATTCCAAATTAAACCTGATCTGATCTTTATATTGGATAAGTCCGTTACAGAAGCAGCTGCACTTCTTGTCTTAAAAGAAGGCTCATTGAAAACTGCGAGAGGTGCTAGCGAAGAAAGCAACGCGAGTGCGTTGCGAGTAAAGGTGAAAGGTGCGTGTCACCACTGTGGAAAGAAAGGTCACTTCAAGAAGGACTGCTGGTCAAATCTCGGCAGCAAGAAATGCAGAGGTGACGAGAACCGCAATGGCGTCGGTGATTATCGAAAGCACGACAAAGGTGAAGCGAAGCCAGCTACTTGCATTACATTTGTGGCTACACAACTCGCTTTGAAATTACAAGAGCACGCACCGAGAAAGTGGTACGTGGATTCAGGTTGTTCAATGCACATTTGCAACAATAAAGATGCGTTAGAAAATTTGTCCAAAACAGAAACTCCTAGACTCGTTTCAGTTGGAAACGGTGGACAAACCAAAGTTCATGGACAAGGTGATGTCATGGCAACTACAGTTGTGAACGGAACGGTCCAGAATATCAAGTTGAAAGATGTGCGACATGTGCCGAAACTGACATGCACTCTTATATCCGTTAGCTGATTACGCAAGGCTAACAAAAGAATCTTGTTCGATGAGAATAAGCATGGCAATGGATATTGCTCGATATTGAATAAGAGTTCAAACAAGCCAGTGGCCTATGGAACCGAGAAAGACGAGGGCCTATACAAAATAGTACCGAAGACAATTCAAAATGGAAAAGAACTAGGAAAGTCTTGTATCAGTCAAGAATTGAAGGATGAGTTATGTCATCGACGACTTGTATATTCAAGCCCGTTGGTAATGAAGAGAACTGCACAAATTGTGGATGTAGTTCCCGGGGGAATAGGGAGAGCCAACCGAACGTGTGAAGGATGTCTCATGGGAAAGTCAACTAGACAAACTAGGACAGCCGCATAAATCAAAGACTCTGGGAAATCAAAACCATTGGACTTGATCCATTCTGATGTAAAAGGGCCTATGAAAACAACATCTTTTGGTGAAGCAAAGAATTTCGTAGCTTTGTATGATGACTTCAGTGCATTATTGTTGGTTCAAATCCTGAAGCGTAGAACAGAAGTTGAGGACGCCATCTGAGATATAATTACGGAAGTTGAGCATGTATGCAAGCCGAAAGACTGAATATAACACGTTCGCATATGGCAAGAACCATGCTTACAGAAGTTGAAAATGTTCATGAGCATCAAAAGCTATGGGCGGAGGCAATCAATACAGCAAACTGCTTACACAATAGGATATATTCAAGTGCGTGCAATGACGAGCAGAATACTCCATATGAGATCATTATGAAGAAGAAGCCTGATCCAAGTCATGTTAGGATATTTGGAGCAATTGCGTATGTTCATATACCGAAAATTAAGAGGAAACTTACATTCCAGGAACGAGCAGAATCTGGAATTCTAGTTGGATTCGAAAGGGGTAACTCGTTGAAGATATTTATTCCGGAGAAGAAGAATTTCTTGATTTCAAGGGACCTCCGATTCAAAGATGAACTGAAAGAAGCGAGGACCACCATTGAAGAGTTAATTGACACATCAAATGGTGAAATAATTTCGATTGAAAACGAAACGGCCCCGTTGGGTACAGCAACAAATGAAAACAAAGGACTGCCAAGTTCCCAACAGGAGCAAAACCATGTTGAAATTACAGAGTTTCATGATCATGACATCACATCAGAAGACTTCCACCATGAACCGGGACTGAGAAGTGCACGATCCCAACCTGATCGATACGCCCCAGATACGTACCTTGCTTTTAACACGGTGGCAAAGCTAAGAGATCTCAGGTTCGAAGATCCTTTCACCGTACAGGAAGCATTGACAAGTTCTTAAAGCTTGGAGTGGAAAGAAGCCATGCACCAAGAAATGAAAGACATGGAAAAAAAGGGGGTGTGGAAGTTGATGGGACTTCCGCCTAGTCACAAGCCGATTAAGAGCAAGTGGATTTTCAAGACCAGAAGAAGCTGAGAAGACGAAGTATAAAGATATAGAGCGAGACTTGTAGCGAAAGGCTACTCGCAAACACCAGGGATTGATCTCAGTGAGACTTTCGCTCCTGTTGCGCTATATAAGACGTTCCGATTTATCATTTCAGTCGTGGATCAGAACAAGTGGAACATTCTCTTGGTGGACATTAAGACAGCATTTCTAAATGGATTACTGGTAGAAGAAATATAACTCGAACAACCGGAATATTTGGCTGATTCACAAGAGCCAAATCACGTTTACCGGCCATTCAAGGCCCTTTGTGGATTGAAGCAAGCTTCAAAGGTTTGGAGCAAAGCCCTTGCTAATCTCTTAGTAAACTTGGGATTCATCAAGATTGATTCAGATCCGAGACTTTTTACTATGAAGGATAGTATAAACATTCGTGTTGTTGCATTGATTTTAGTGGATGAAGTTCTTCTCGTAGGACCGAGCGAGGAAGAGTCGAATGATATCGCAGATAAGATATCTTCGAAAGTTGAAATTCGGAAGGAAAATAAAATTGACAAGTTAATCGGCATGGTAATAGACAGGAATGAAAAGAGTGGATCGATCAAGTTACAAAACGCTCCAATGATCAAAGGAATAATGAAAATTTTCAATATGCAAGACTGTCGACCCATATCAACCCCACTACCAGAAGGCGAAATCTTGGTGAAAGCAGAGGAAGCTGAGATGTTAGCTGCGAAAGACGTTCCGTACCGGGAAATAATCGGAGTGTTGATGCACATATCCAATACTGAGAGGGCAGATATAACGTATGCAGTTAATTTACTGGCGATATTCATGCATTCATATGGAAAACAACATTGGAATGCTCCCAAGAACATTATAAGTTACCTGCAAGGTTTGAACCACAATAGCATATCATACAGGCCAGACGGTGAGAAGGAGACTGTTGGATATGCTTACGCTGATTATGCAGGAGACCACAAGGAAATGAAGTCAACTAGTGGTTATTTGTTCATGCACGGTGGCTCCATCATGTCTTGGAGAAGCAAAAAGCAAAGAATCTTGTCGCAATCCACACAGAAGGCTGAATAGATTTCTCTAGAATGGGCTTCAAGAGAAGCCGTATGGCTTGCCAGGCTGGCGAAAGACCTCGGGGGAGAGCTAAATGTACCCATCACGATCCATTGTGATAAACAAGCGGCTATCTTGCTAACAGACGATCAAATCATGAATAATAGGACCAATAATATCGAGGTAAAGTTCGACTACACTCGAAACGTAGTGATTCCGAACAAGGTTGAGATTTTATATTGCCTATCACAAGTAATGACCGCAAAATATCTTAACGAAGATTCTTGGAAGGATAAAAAATGAAACATTCACAGCAAAAATGGGTATTAGAGATAATGAAAGGCAGGGTGCAGACGAGTGGGAGTGTCACGGAAGTAATTAGCGCTGGAATTTTTGCACTTGAGTGTTGGCAACATTAGTGTTTTATTTTATCCCCACATTTACTGCCTTATCTTTCTACGTGGTTTAAATCATGTAATATTTGTATGCAAGTAGTAACTGCCTTGTAGAAAACGTAAAAATAGTAGAAATGTTTGCGTAACTCCACTGTGAGATGTAGGCCAAACATTCCCTATATAAGGGGACTAGAGTAGAGTAAAAGTAATAAAGACACCCCACTCCTCAACCGACCTTCAGTCTCCCCGGTTTCGACCTGTTCTGCACCTCTGCACAACAGTGGAAAAGGGTCAGCGGGTCGTAAATAGGACGGAAAGAATCGATTACATTACGCATAAGCCGGTCCGGTAATGTCCGACATTTGCAGGAGTCCGATAATGCCCACTGCAGCTCGGATCTGGAGGAGAGAGGCCTAGGTCCAGGCCTAAATCAGGTATTTGTACTGTTAAATAAATACCTAGAACTAAAATCGGGAAGAAGAGAGGCCTGGTGCCAAGCTTAAATCAGGTATTCGTACCTTTGATATACACATCTAAAACCAGTCGGGCAGGGCAGTTTCAATTGGTGGAACGGTTTTCTGTTTAATGCAACTTTAATCAGTAATTTGCACTGTAAAATACACACCTTTCTCTTATTGCCCTGCCCGGATCGGATCTTGCACCACGCCTGTCTTCCCTTTTCAATGGACAGTCTCGGACTACTGCAAAAATCGGACATTATCGAGTCGGCTTACGCGTAATGTAATCGATTCTTTCCGTCCTATCTCCGACCTGCTGACCCTTTTCCACCACCACCACTTGGAAGGGGTCTCCCTCGGTCTGCAATCTCGCTCCTATGTTCCCGCCACCCGCAGCTGTCTTTGTCGCTAACGGCTACTACTCTTTTCGAGCGTTGTTCTTTGCCAATCCCTGGTTAAAGGATCCACTCTGCGATCACAACTGAACCAAAACCCATGCTCTCTAAATCGGACAGTTCGTTCTTGTCCGCAACAGCACCCGACCGAGTAAGCCTCCTCTCCGTGCGCACACCCTCTTCCTCTTCGGTTTCCTTTTCGCTCCCTCGCCCACACCGCGGTACGTGCGTGTCGCCCCCTGCTTGGAAGGTCACCCTGGCTTTCCGTGTCGGTATCGCGCTATTCCAAGGATCTACTTGTTGCGCGGTCTGCTTCCGGCGCTCTATCAACGTCGCGCCCATCTTGGATCCAAGCGGCCAACATGCTTCTACCTGCAAGTACAAAGACGGCATGACTCGCCGGCATCACGTCCCTCGCAACGTTCACGCCAGTTTCTGTAAGGAAGTTGGCATCGTTGCAGTCGTTAAACATATGCTCCTCGTTCGCCATCTCAATTCTTTTACTCATGGGGAGTCCCGTCCGTTATGAATGAACATCTACATTCCCGGTGCCTGTGGCCTTCAAACAAGTGATATCGCCGTCTATATTACTATTACCCACACTTATGGTCGCTAAAGTTGGTAATCTTCCTCGAGAAGCAACCACCCAGTCAACGCACGGATCCATAGACAGATTTTGATGTAGAAGTGGATGATGACATGAAGTTCTTAACAATCCTGTGTAAACGAGGCAATAAATTCCTAAGCTCTCTTCTCTCCCTTCACGGTCCATGGCCAGCCAGTAGAGTGCTCATTTAATATGAGAAAATATTTGTTTCCAGAAGAAGTTTCTTTGTCTTGACCGGCAAAGTCGACTGGGAAATTTTCAAAAAGGTCTGAAATCAGGAATCTTACTTTATTGTTGTACTATCGGATTAAAGTGAACTTTTGACAAGTTTCACGGCTTTTCACGAACTTGCAATCATGCTCGTACTGTTTTGTTACCAACATCTTCTTTAACGAATTGATTTGCTATTCAGATATCCAATGACCTAGCTCATTATCTGATGTCCTCAAGAACTTTATTCATTCTTTCAAGGTGGCTACTAGTTGGGGACAGTTTGATGAGTCAAAAAGCTTTCCTTCACACAGAGCAAATGACCTGTGATTCCTACGCACCCAATTTCTGTGCTCTACGTCGACATTTCGATTTTTCAAGTCCCGCAAGAGTCTAATGAGTTCTTGGATATTACATGTGATAGTTTTCTTGCGCAATCATGGCTTTTCTGTAACTCCAGTAAAATTCATGGCGTTTCTGTAACTCCAATAAAATTATCGAGGAAAAAAATTATTCGGATTCGATGGGTTCCCTAAACGAGATAAATAATCATCTGGCTGATTACTGCGTCCAGATTTGTACAGAATCCGATACTCTGTTTAAATGTCTACCCACCTAGCCATCCAATGATGCACATTTTTCTTCAGTAATTCGATCTTAAAAAAGCCGGGTGTGCAGTTATGAGAACAGACTGTCCAGAGACTGCAGATAAAGACTAAACGTTTTCAATGAAAAAACAGCTTCCATTTCTTCCTTCTCACAGACACATTATCTCTTTTTTGCATCATGTAGAGAGTGATTTGCGAACTGGGTGTAGCCTTCCGTTTTTATCTTTGTGGTACAGAAAAGCTCACAAATATCGATCAGATACATCTGTTTTAAATATTTGTGGCCTTTTTAAACCCCGGATAAGTGAATAATGGAGAGAAACATAGGTTCTTCTTAAGTTCATCGAATGCGATCTTTATTTCCTTGTTCCAGAAAAACTTCCTGTTTTAATCAGTTCCGACTAGTAGCAGTGCCGCTGGTTTGGAAAAATATTTTATGACCCTTCTGCAGTACGAGGATGGACCAGTAAAGCTCTGACGTTCCGTATTTGAAGAAGTTTCCAGTTACAACTCAATTTTTCCCACTTTTTCGAGACCAACTTTGGCTCTCCCTAGATTTACAATGTGTCTCAGTAACTCGGTGGAGTCCTGCCCCAAAAATAATTTACTTAACTTGATTTCCAAGCTTTCCTCTGATATTTTCTCCACTATGGTTTTGAAATCCTAAAATGCTAATCCTACGTTTTTTGGGAATAATTCAACATCATCAATCTGCACCTTTACAAATTGAAATAACTTCAAAAAAATTCATTCAGTAATCTTTGACCTGTTTCCAGTGCATGCATGAGACCGACACGCATTAAGTTGAGCTTGAATGTACCAATTTTGTTGGTAAAAGTTGTTATTTCGTTGCATCTTCCATCGAAGGGACTCTTAAAGTAGCCATTGTACAGCTCAATTAATGATAAGTATATCAAGTCCTTCGATTTTTCGATCATTAACTTCAAGGTGGGAATATTAAATAGATCCGGTATCGTTATTTAGTTTAGTTGCCGGTGGTCGACGAAAAATCGAAGTGTTCCATCCTTTTTGGCACAAAAACAACGGTGAATTGACTAGAGTGAAGAAAAAAGCCGAGTAATATCATTCTCCAGCATACGTGTAACATTTTACGAAATAAAATGGTCATTTATTGGCGTTTGACGTCTATAACTATGGTAAATTGGGTAATTATCGTTAAAATCGAAGGAGAGAATGACCAGTACACTTACTTGTCTTAAAATGAAAACGCTCCATTCAATAACCTCGGAAGATATTCATATCCCAGATATCATCTTACACGCGGTATAGTGGACTTATTTCAATGTTTCATATATATCCAAGATCCTTCCCTCTTCTTTCCGGTGACCATTCCCATCTCCGTTTTAATGAGCCACTTCTGTTGCATCCATTTTCTCTGCTTTGATCACCACAGAATCCTCAGCAATTTTTGGGATGAGTATTAGTCTTTCATATTGTTAATCTTGTTCTCGAATCCCATATTATCACAAGCTACTACAAATTCCGAGCCTAGATTTGCATTCAGATCCCAGTCGTCGTCTGAAACTTACCCAGAATCGTAATAGTTCCATGTAACATTTCGCATCATTCTATCATAAATTATTCCACTAACGAAGGCGTTTTTTGACTCCGTATCTTTGCTTTCATAGCTAGAGGTGACATATTCACTGCCTCTATCTTTCAAATCTTCTAACCGCAGAGAAAATGCCCCTAGATTTTGATTTAGTCAAAATGTAGGGGCGTTTTTACGGTTACGCCCCCGATTTGAACTAAAAGACTTTGGTTTCCAATGCCTTTCCCCAGCTCTTCCATTGCCGGACAGCAAATCATTGCATAGAGAGAAACTAAGGCATAACAAGAAAATAAATATTAAGTTTTGAGTCTTGAGGAACACTAGAACGTTGTCAATTGTACCCATACATTTTGAGACGGCTCTATACATAATATTTATCCTTTTTCTGGTTGGAAAAATTTTGAGACCGAGATTCGTCATCAAAATTTTCGAATTAAGATTTGTAACGGAACCCGAATAAAAAC
The DNA here is from genome assembly GCA_002205965.3 of Kappaphycus alvarezii. NCBI lineage: Eukaryota > Rhodophyta > Florideophyceae > Gigartinales > Solieriaceae > Kappaphycus > Kappaphycus alvarezii. The sequence continues at coordinate 258,674 of NADL03000492.1, read as the reverse complement.
AGAGCTTGGATTTTAGTTCCCATTATTTTGACCGGTACTAGTTTAAGACGTCTTGGTGCTATCGAGGGCGACTAAAGGAATGTGTTACCCCTATTGTACTTAATAGAATTAAGGATCTTTCTGAGCTGTTTCATCACATCTTCTACGCCCCCGTCAATACCTGACCAAAATTGATTCCAGTTGGCGCAGAAGAGAGCTCGGCTATGAAAATGTATTCCTTCACACACACTAGTAAATACCTCTCGATAATTTTGACTTTTTTCTCCTTTTTCATCTTCATTTCTGGAGCACTTCCCATTCCCGGTACAATACGATCAAATATTATAGTCCGGAGGGGTACGGGTGCTTGAATATTCTCATTCATCTTATGATCCAACATTAGCTTCGTAGATAACAAATTACCTTCTGCATCCATTCTTGTCACATTGATTTGAACAATTTCGTCGCCTACATATACGTTCCTGGTATTTTTCGGTTTATCATCCTTCATTTTTGTAAAATTTTCATCCCAATTCCAGACCAGCTTCGTTCCTCAGGTATAATTGCCCGTGTTTTATCTTTAGTTCAGTACTTTCTTTCATGATGACCGGAGAATACGCACTTCCCACAATGAGTAATCCGGAATGGATTATCTAGGCACCTATTTGCAAAATGTTCACGCTTATGGAAGTGGGAGCAGACTTCTGTATCCCTTTATGTTTATATTGATTCTCTCCAACTGTGATCTTTTCATGTCTAGTCGATTGTCGAACCAGGTTTCCAGTCGTTCTTCCAAGCTTCTGGCATAGCTTCCCACAGCTTGCAACGCCACTGGACTGTTACCTGGACTTTTTTCAGTTCTTCTCAAGATGTACTAGGGGCATCAATATTCGGTCTCCATTCATTACTTAACCCAAAAACTGAAATGTGTCGTAATTCTTAACAAAACAACAATAGTGCACTGCAGATCATAAAACGTATGAGGTCTTCCGATGAGGAGGAGATCGGAGAGCCTCTTATCCTCCATTGTCGCCTTACCTATCACTAAGTACTTGGCTTGGGTGTCAAATCCGGCTTTCTTGTAGAGATACTTCAAGTTAACCAATAAGCTTAACAAACAATGAAGTTGAGACAGGCCCATATTAAGGTGCGGATCATCTCATCTGGATCAACATCCTTAGCGTATTCTCTCACAAGTGACTCACACATATCAAAGAAGTTGCCCCCATTTCCATTAAGGGACTGCCCATCAATGAACTTTGCTTTATATTTGCTCTTTGCATCACCAAAAAGATATGTAAATACACTCGCGGCCTTCTCTTTATATTTCCTTCCCCTCATTACTACATTAGAATATGTATAAAAAAATCTTTAAAATATTCATTCTTTCCTCTTGTCAAAGATATAAGAGCGGCTTTAGGATCCATAGCTGCAGAAAATATTAAAAGAAATCAAAATGAAATTGAACCTAATACTTTACGATTACAATTCCTCGGGTGTAACCACCTTCACAAGAGTAACAATCGATAGGGATAACTTGCATTGGGATGATATCATCAGAACCAATTATTCCAAGACGGAGATGTCGCAAGCGACAAGATTTCTGTCAAATTATGGTTGTAGGAACGAGGAAAGGTGAATAAGGACGGAGAGCCAAGGAGCTAAAGGTGAGTATATATATGACAGGATATAAAACCTAAGCTTAGGACTTACAGTTAAATAAATGATTTTTACGGCAGAAGTTGACTTTCAACTTCTTAAATACTTGGGCCTGCATTTGAATTTGTCTCTTAACTTGCTTGCCATCCCCTAGAGAAACCATTTTACTCAGCTTGTTTAGACTTTTTTGTTAACACTAAAGTCTCAATCAAACATACTGAATACCATAATATGCATCAAAGGGAGTCATGCAGAAGAGAAAGACTAACAGTAGATACTATCAGCATAAATATCCAGATCTCCTTTTCAAAAACTTTGCCCTTGAGATCAGAGCCAAAAAATCCTCCAAATTTTCCATGCCCCCAATGCAGTCCCTACAAATTCTGACAAGCGGCCCAGAATGAATGATAGCCTCTTCGGACATATTAGGATCCTCCAATCACTCCTCACGACACCCAAACTCCGCTCCGTCCCCAGCACAGGAGTTCGAGATGAGAGTTACAGCCTAATATCCCCTTCACTGTTCACAGCAACTCCCCCACGACTGTACCCCAGTGGCTTCCATGCACTTAGCCTTCCTCATCTTCCGAATCCTCCATAATTTTCGATCCCTCCATGACCGCCTCACCATCTTCCGGCTCGTCTGCTTCTCCTGCTTCTTCTTTATCCTCTGTTTCCCCTATCTCCTTCCTAAATTGACTGAGGAAAAACTTCAGAACCCGTCCCTGGTCCATCCTTCTACAGTAGTCCGCGAAGTCATTCAGCCTATTAGCCATCAAGTCCAGGCCGTTGAAGGGACGGTAGAATCTGACTGACTTGGAAATAGTGAAGGACGGGGGGAGATTTTGCACGTTGATGACAGAGTGAGTGAGCCAATGAAGTGGTTGATGGCAGGTATGTTGCTTCAACGATGTTGATATTAGGGTTCGTGTCGACCGAGCCACGATTCGGCTGGGGCTCTACAAATAGGGTTCCAACAAGATAGTGGCTCGCGTAAGCTCATTAAATTGTATTGATGGCCCGCTTTAGCGACAAACTGTAAAGAAAAGCGCCATTCCAATGTCTAAAAATGCACTGCTCAACTCGCCCGAAATTCGGCAGTTCCAGAGGCTCTACTCGAACCAGCTCTGTTGAACGGGTATTTCGAGCTTGCTTCATCCATACGCTTGACTCGAACCGGAGCTATTGATACAAAGGACACAAGCTCGCTCTACTCCACGACTACATTTGCACACGGCAGGCCCGTTGGTGGGAATCATTTTTTTATGCATAATGGTTTAAGCTTGTTCCCAATTTTTTTAAGTACGACTTTCAAAATGATTTTTGTTCTGCTAAAGTTTTGGGCATTTTTACTCGAATGGAATTATTGAAGCACCTTGACTTTAAATGATAGAGATTTTCTTCAAAATAGGATAAAATAATAGTAGTGAAGAGATGACACAGTAATAAACAAACGATACTATCGGAATTCTCAGACGGCTGTGATTAAGATATTTAATTAACATATTATACTATTCTGGCTTTATACGAACTTTTAGTTATGACTTTATTTGTATATAAAGGTCGGACCTAAACATCGCGTGAGACTCATAGAAGTCTAAAAAATCCCAAATGGCAGTTATTTATGATGCTTTTACACTTATTGTACTGCATTCAAACGCTTTGGATATAACCAGATATCATTCCAAGAGTAAAGAAGTATTGTTACTTCTCTTAAAAGGTTTTTTCTTGATACATATTTAACAAAAAAAACCATAGCCCATCAATGACGCTAAAAAGCATAATAAAACTCAAACGGGACGATTTGAAACAATTTCTATGATATTTATTTCAGTATATTAATGTGAAGTTACTGTTATTTATCTCAGAACTTAACATTTTGCACAAATGGCTGAGTTATGAAATATCTGCGGCCCCATAAAAGGCAATATATATGAATGAAGAGTTATTTGGTACGTGCGAAAGTAAAAACAATAATATTCACGGAGAGTTATAAGCGCATTATCAGAGGGAAAGTTAAAAAATCATTTTACCTCAATTTAATCGCAAGAAGGCGATCGCAAAAATGTTCGCAAGCTGTTTGAACATTTTTTTGCAACAGCTCGGAATTAATAACATAAGCTTCTACGATAAAAAGCGCGGCAAAATATGTTTCCAGAAAATAGCTTCGTGGACAAATGCGAATGATTTCACCGCAATTATTCTCAAAGAAGTTATTAGTACATAAGTTCCTTCTTCATTCGGTCTTTCGTAACATCGAAGCCGTTAAAGGAATATTTAGGCTCTATAAATATACGTCAGAAATAAGAACAGCAATGTTGAGAATACATTCTGTTTCAACTTTCGTAGCCAGTAACTCTATAATTTACAGAAATGCGTAGAATATTGATCTTAAACTATTAAATGACATATAGCAATGCATCACTGAATTTTGTCTCGAGCTTTGCCTCTACTACAGGTACTGCTATGCTAGTTACATGGAGATTTGAATCGAATGATTATCAGATTGGACCTCAACAAAGTGGTGCAACTTGTGATGATGGAGATACGTATTAGTATGAAGACGAAAGCTAAATAATTGAACTGTACATCAAAAATGGCAGTAAATATATTCACTAGTCAATATAGATGTTCTGTAAATTATCATCAGGATCCAAGGCGTAGCAAATGCACAGGTTTGAAACATGATGGTGGAAATGAGACTAAAAAAGAAAAAAGTAATGAAATCTTAGAATAAATAACTGTTTGGACCCACCACCTCATATATTGTCCTTTCAACGCAGTTTAGTTTGTTCTAAAGATTATATGCTACATAAAATGATAGAAGCGGGATAGAAGCGGATTCTAACAACAACTCTTAATAAATAAATCGCCATTTATTATAAGGGTACTTTATACTAAATAAAGTTGTTTAGGACTAGGTGATTACAGTACTTCTCGTTTACTTGACAAGGAACATCTGAATTCTCAAGTGCTTAACACAATCACGTCCTACACTATGTCCGGCCCTAGCCTATATCTTTCGTGTGTCAAAATTCATTTAACAGCGGCGAATAAGCGCTCACTGGCACGTGATGAGACAGGACATGCCAAAACCCGGACCGCCACTTGAAATAGTAGTGGAAACTGCATCTTACGATGTGTCCAAAACTCGATTGCTGCGAAATATTCTCCAATAAATTCTTCAATTTTTTATCCTAAGGATGCTATGTTCATGTCCTTATATCTCGTCGCCTCACCTCCCAGTCTCTTTTCTCTGATTTTAAGTGAATGTAGTCATATTGAACCATGTATAACTTGGCACGCTTTCGAAGGTGCGTAATTTGAGCAGAGGAATACAATTCGACACCAGTGTGTCGGCCATCCAAATTATCAGTAGTACCAACGACTACATAATTCATATCTTCCGTCCTTCCCCGCGAAAAGCTTCCGTCAGAGTCGAAAATACTCATAACCTTGCCAATTAAAGTTTGAGCTCGAGTCATCCACTCCGTGGGATTACCAACCTGCGGTTAAAATTGAAATTCGCATAGGAATAGGTGTAGGATGCAAACAGCTTACCATAAATCATGAGTTTTGACCTTCTCGGTGAACTTTTCCAGCATGAAACGGCACAACCAGCGAGAATAGGGACTGGGTAGTACTTTTCCAACAGAGGCCCCCCGCTAGATCTCTCCTTCATCAGTAATCCGTTGCAACCCATCCCTACACCTCTGTGAATATGGCATTATAACATGCACTTTAGGCTTCTCAGAAGCTTCTAATGCCAATTACAACGCAAACAATAACCTCGCATGCAAAAGACGCCTATATAGCGGCAAAAAATAATAAAAATGTACCAGAGAAAAGGTAGGAAAGGATTGAATTCTTCTCCCTTTCAGCCTGCTAACATTGCCTTCGCGACATTCCTTAAAGAACGCAGAGTGCCCTGATTTGACAAAAAAATTCCGCAACTTTGTACGCAGTCGTGAATGTTTTCTCCACATTCCGAATCAAGGAGTGAGCATCTACAAAAAAATTATTTCAGCCAGACTACTCGAGTATTAGAACAAGAGTCTTAACAGCCTTCAAATCCTCTGTCATCCAATTACGGTGCTGGTCCCCGGCACACCCGCTCAGGTAAGTTTTCATTATCTTTTTTACCAGCTGTGACATGAATCCTCGCCACTCCTCGTGCAGTGGTGCCACGGCAGGGCTCAACGAGGCACCAGCAAGATTAGCCATAACATTACAATAATCTGTAGTAAGTGTGAAGCTGGATAATAGGCGGCGGGGTTTAAATCCGTACTGACTTCTAAACCTGGTGTCCAGTAGATTAAGTAGCTCATCCACTTCCCGGTCTTTCACGGAATCCCAAAACAAAAGTGATTTTCACCTCATCTCTACCCTTGGAATCCCATGTTAACTTGAAGAAACCACATGAAAATAATGAACCATAAAATCATATAATGTTTCCCTTGAGTTTTCATCGTCACACCGTCGGCTGTAACACTACCTACCATGCTAAGTACATGTTTCCTCAAAATTTCCGAAAAACATTTCCTGTTTTCAGCTGCAAGAATAGATATTCCACCTCTAACGGAACAACCGTAGGGCAAAAGCAGTAGTTCATCGATGTTTTGCCTTGATGGAGTAGCCTGTCCTGCTGAAAAAACTGCCGCTAAAACACCAATCATACGTATCCTACTATCAGCAAAATTGAAGGGAATGTAGGTAGTATGGGACTGCTAAAGTCGCCAATTCACGAACAATCTCCTTGTAAGATGCAGATAGTTCTCGTACGATACGAATTTGCTTATAAGCGCCGCCGATGCGACCATGCGAGGCGTTATATCTGGCGAAGGTTGTGCTGCCTCCATTTCCCTGGTAAGTGAGAAATCTAGACCATAATGGGCAGTCATTACTTCGCACAGAACGGAAAACAAGGAACCACACACACTGCCTACTGTTTGCCTTGTAAAGTACCTTGAAGTCGTCATAATATTTGGCCCTTGTGGTTTTTCTAATATAAGCAGGAAGGCAGTCATTATACGGGATGATATCGTAAAGGGACGACTGATTTCGGAGAACGTCTCCAACAGCTTTGAAAGCTGGGTTTTTAGGTATGTGAAGCTGCATGTCGTCTTGTGAAGTAGAAGTAGATGACTCTGTTTCATTTGGCATCAAATTTAGGGCGACATCTGATGGCTACTCAGCTCTGTTTTGACTGTAGTTGGCCTGTTTAGTGAACCGCGGTGAGAACTACATGGTAAATTAAAGGCGATTTATTTCGAAAGGATGAGGATATGGGCCGGCGAAACTTCGAATCTCAACTACAAAAGTTTCACTCAAACCAAATAAGTCGATATGCAGTAAATTTAAACTCTTCATTACACAAAAATCTGGTTTAGAATACATAGGGTCTTTGATCAAATTTACAAAATCAATACAGTATTCTTCAGATCACAATTTGTACGAAGTTTCAACAACAGATGGTTTTTTGTAGGGTGCTTTATCAGTTTCCTCCTAGGCCCCCGTTCCATTGAGGTTTCGCAGAGACAGGGAAACGCTCCCACATTTTAATCAATTTCACCTCATCATATTGGTACAAAAGGTTATTACCGTAGGGAATTTCCTACTAAGGTGACAGAATTTGAGCCAAGAGGCTCCTGAAATCTTTTGGTATGGAAAGTGAATAAGATACAGAGCATGTCTTCTTTACCTTATTTTACGATACTGAGACCCGAAAAGAGAAAAAATAGAGGGAAGGTATACCAGATACACGATTTGTGTGGTTTCATATTCACAATTTGAATTATTACTGGTCAATTCAACGTAAAGTGCTTTACCTATTGAGGCTTCCCGCGATAATTCTTTGTACTTTTCTGGAATCATAATTGAAATATTATCATTTTACACACTTTATTTGTTCGAGAAGACATACCGCAACCGAAAAAAATGGACTTCCTATCAAAGTCCTTTTTTGTTGTACTATACCAAGAACGATTTCAATTACTGTACCAGTTATATCAGATTCTTTACTAAAAGTCAATGACGAGATATACTACTGATAGTTACGCACCCACTACCAGTAGGCGTAACCGGTCATTTCCCGAAATAAAATGCGAATTTGCGATAATCATGATGATAAAGAGAAAGGATATCCAAGTCAATACTAGATCTCAATATCACGACGTATTCTATACTGTCTTTCTGTAAGCTCAACTTTAGCTTGATTACTACTGTTTGATCTGCTTGGTAGGGACTCAGCTTTAGTTGGCAGTAAGAGCTCCTAATCTGCTCAGCGCGCGCTTTCGGGCTCGCAGCTCGCTATTCTCTGGTCCAAAAAGTTTTAGCACGCCCGATACTGTCTACAATGGAACGGGCTTTGTCTGCTCAACAAGCTAGACCGCTTGACCTGATCCCTACTTGCTATCGAACTTTAATGTGGTAATACCTGCAACAACTTTCATTGCCTTGGGCAAAATGAAGAATGCGAAGCAATGTTACGGCTTTGAATTTTCAAGCATTAGGGACAGTAAAAATCTGCTCGGTAAAATATCGGGACTCAATTTTGAGGGCCGAGCGTATCAAGAGTCGAAATACTTCTTTTTGAAAAGGAACAAAGCTTCAAACATAAAATAGAATATGGAGTCGTACAGTGAGTTTAGATTCGCAAATAAAAAGGACCTTACGATCATTTTCTTGAAAAGAAGAGTTGGAACAATTGTTTTGAAAAAGGAGATTTCAGAGATGGATCTTTGGATGAAGGAAACAACAACTTGCCGAAATTACCGCTTTCGTAATTACACTTGCTACCACGTCTCGCCAAGCACAGTTAATGTAAGAGCTGCCGCTGCGCTCGCAAAGCGCAGAAAGTATTTTCATTTGGTAGTTCATCGCGATCAAAATGATATTATTCTCTCCGCCGTTAGGAGTGATATCTATGGCGCCTTGGGCAACGAGGGCCAGAGGTTCTTCCGAAGCCTTGCTTCCATCGTTTCTTCCCGTCGCGGTTCCTTGCCTAAGCAGTAACTTAATAACTTCGCTACCCGTTTGATGGCCAATGGGCTGACTGACTACGAGGATTACTATAGCGGGATGGACCGTGTTAGGGTGTTGGTCGGCCGTCAATTTGGGGAGTAAGTAAGAGAAGCAGAGGATGAAGAAGAGGCAGAAGAGGCAGAGGAGGATGCAGTGGATGTGGAGGGGTCGAAAAATGTGAAGGATTCGGAATATGAGGAAGGCTAAGTGGACCCATGGGAGCCACTGGTGTACAATAGTGGGGGAGTTGCTGCGGAGAGCGAATGGGATATTTAGGCAGTAACTCTAATATCGAACTCCTCTACTGGGGATGGAGCATCGTTCGGGGGTGATGAGGAGGGATTGGAGGACCTTGATATGTCCGAAGAGGCTATCAATCATTCTAGTCCGTTTGACAGAATTTGTAGGGACTGCATTGAGGGTATGGAAATTTTGGACGATTTTTATGGCTCTGATCTCGAAGAAAGAATTTTGAAAAAGGAGATCTGGATATTTATGCTGATAGTATCTAATGTTATTCTTCCTCTTCCACATGACTCTTTTTGATGCATTTTATGGTATTCAGTATGTTTGATGGAGACTTTAGTGTTAAAAAAGTCTATATAAGCTGAGTAAAATTATTCCTGTAGGGGAGGGCAGGCAAGTTGGGAGACCACTTCAAATGCAGGCCCAGGTATTTATGAAGTTAAAAGTCAGCTTCTGCCCTAACAAGCATTTATTTAACAGTATTTCTTGAGGGTAGGTACCAGACCCTGCCTCATTAAAACTAAATTTTAGCTCCTGGCATCCCGTCCTTATTCATATTTCCTCGTCCCCACAGTCATATTTTGGTAGCACTCTTTTCGCTTGCAACATCTCTGTCCTGGGATAGTCAATCCTGATAGTCTCGTCCTCGGCGAACTACTCTTATTAAAAGGATTATTGCGAACCCCAGAGTTATGTCATGTGTAATCAATTTATAACCATTGATGGATACCTCCCTTCGATGGAACAGTTTTTGAAGCAGCTAAATGTTTCGTGGTCTTACTCTTGGAAGACTTATTCGATCTATAATATTTCAAAGAGGCAGCATATTCTTTTAAGGAGACACCCCGCATTTCCTGTAACCTCAACCTCAAATGCCGCTTTTTGCTGGCTCGTCTCCCCTCTACTTGCTGCTAGAGTGAGGTTCCGCCAGGGTCTGCCGTAAAATTTCTTTATATGCACATTACCATGCAAGTTGACTGTGAATCTAACAGTTTATATGTTATAATGAATGAAACCACGTGTTACTCCTTTCTAACTACCGAAATATACATATAATGACAGATATCGATAAATAGATTCAGGTCCCCAACTACCCCAGCACCTTCACAGCCTTTAGAGGTGGGAAGCATATGGCTCCTAAGTCCCGGGAGCTCAAGACATGTGTTCTGGTTTTTGATATACTGAGAGGGGGGGTTTGGGGTAATTCTGATGTATTGAAGACGTGTTCGGTTGTATCCGCGCCGCTGGGATTGAGTTTTCGGGACAAGTCGTCACTGAGTAACTCTAAAGAAAGTACTACGGTGAATAGAAAAGTCGAAAATCTGAAGTTAACAAAGCATCATTATTTAGAGAGAAAACAACTGACAAGATCCTTTTTGTACTTGCCTTCGTCAATTCACAAAAAAAGACATGTTTGATAGCTTATCCTAAAGTAACCTTTCATTTTGAGTAGTTCATCCCACATTACAGTGTCGGCATGCCCTTTTGAGTCGATTTTAGTTTCCTGGAAACCGTTGAGGTAGATCGAATATATCCTCCAAGAGTAATTCCATTTCCAAAACCCATTTACCATCATATCTACCAATCCCCGATTCCTTTGCCCGGATCTTGCATCGTTCACATTACCAGGATTAATCTTAAGATGGACGCAACGTCGAATCTATCTTCCAGGAGTAAACAAACCAAACTTTTCTACCCCGCCATGTGTTAAACATTACGTTTTCATAATTCATTGCATAAATCAGTATGTGATGAAAGGTATGGGTTTCTTAGTTTTGGGAGAATGAGTAAATTATAGTCTCTCCTCTCTCTATTTCTGCTCCACATGCAATTAAATTGTAGGTCATATATATTGAACTCGTGGTAGAACGCGTCATTAAGAATAATATAGTTCTTTCGCTCCCAAGATATAGATTTGAATAAAAATGTGTTCCTATGCACTCCAAAATTCCGGATTCCAAGAGTTAGGCGTTTTGAGCATATATGGCCCTCTCCAGGGCTAAATAATGAGTGTATTGTCCCCCATGTGCCGGAGCTCAGAAAGCATTGAACCTCTAGAATTCTCGGTGTGGCTTTAGTACAACTGAAATGTCCGGCTTTTAACACTGTAATGCTATTTCCGACGGGATCATCAAAAAATCGATGTACGCGGTGGTCGTCTCATGAACTGCTATCATGAAGCACACAGGATCAACCGACATTATCGCCAAATCACCCTTCTCGCAGACCTTGTAAGAACTGCTCGTCGTCCTGTAGTAGAGCCACGTCGTGGTCTCTGTTAAGCGAGAAACTGAAGCTACTCTCATTACGCGCAGATATTGCCTCCCGTTACGTTTCTCTCTTCACTTCTTTTTTCTTTTGCTCCACGAAATTTACATTTCTTTATACTGTTTTCTTTTTCTCCATTCTCTTTTCATGTGATATCACCTTCTCTTTTGACATTTGCTCTTCGAGTCATATCCGTTTATTTGATCTTATTAGCCCCTAAATATCATTTTCCATAATTAATATTTCCACACGTGATTTTCCCAACAAATTATCCATTTAACGGCTGTTTTCACTAATTCCTACCACAAGAAAAAATTTCGTCTACTCCTTCGATTCAGTGGACCTGCCAATATGAGCATTTTGACGTCATTCAAACCCATCGGGCGCCACCAATTTCTATCCACGACCCTGAAACAACAAAAACTTGACAATTTGCACCCCCCTCTTGGCATCCATCATGCACGGGCTAAGCCCTTCTCTTCCCGTTTCCAAATACCGTCATCCTAGCCCCACCACTGTCCACATGAATTTTTGCGTACGTTTCTGGTGCTTGTAGTACTTTCATTGAGATTTTAGTCAGGAAAAAAGTCTATATAAGGTAAGAAAATTACTTCCTCCTTGAGACGGAAGGTAAGTCGGGGGTCGAATTGAATCCAAGATTTCCAGTTAGTTCCTTAGTATCCAAGCGAGGTGGGAGAGACTGCCCTTTTAGAACTGGTTACTAGAACAGTTACTCATCTTCCACGTCCACTCCTCGCCATTATCCATTAACTTCTACTGTAGCGCTGTAGTCGCTCACAACGACTGTCACCTCGGATAGTTAATTGTTCTCTTTCCCTTTGACGCCATATTTACCCTATCAGTCTCCATCGCCAAAGACCGGACATCTAAGTCATGAAAGGCAGCGGAGGGTCCGGCTTTTTCGATGCCACTTTACATAAATCCCTCGCTTCCTCCAACAGGATAGTGAGGGCCTTCGACCTGACTTCCTCTCTATACGCGGCGTGAAATGTAAAGCAGAGGAGATATCAATCATTTATTCCGACCTCCACCAGCGGTAGCCTCGTAACTGTGCCAATCTCCACTCTTGGAGGTTGATGCGCAGTACTACATGACGTGGCATGGAACATGAACGTTACAGCAACGGAGCAGTATGGAAAGCTTCAGAGGATTTTGATGTAAGGCATGTTGCAGCAGCCGTCATGTCCAAAGAGGCCTGCGTGATGGCTGACTTGAAGGTGGCCCTATAGCGAGCAAAATTCCTCCCCCATTACTGTGTCGGCATACCTTTTTAAGTTTATTGCGGTTGTCTGGAAAACTTTAGTATGGACCGAATATGTCCTCCAGGATTGAAGCACTCAAACCTTGTTGAAATTTTCAGATTTTTTGTCCATTTTACCTGACTAAAAGACTTTGAGACCAACCGCTATTCAGTTAAACTTATAAGTCCTTCGGTCTACTACGTCGGATTACCGACTGGAAGACTCTACAGTACATGGTCACATTGGTGATTTGACCGCAGGTCGAATTCGTGCGGTTTGCTGCACGAAGTACGCCTCCTCGCACTTGAGTGAGGCGCCGCCCCCCGCTTCCTAAAACGTACAGCGATGGGACAGCGAGGCGACAGCGCCCGCAGGGGGAGCGGTTGCTCACATCGCCTTTGTCTTTGAGTCTTGAGTCTTGTGGTCGGCCGGAGGCCATGCTAAAATAAAGAATAGTGTCTTGCGAGATAAAATGGACCGGTGCCCGTTGGACAGCAGTGTACGGAAGTACACCATACACGTGTAGACGTTCATGCCGATATCGGCATGACAGACTAGTATCACTTATATATATATATCAACAAACCTTTTCCTCCTCCCTCACACAGCTGTCATACCGCATCTTAAATGGGAAATGTTTGGGTGGTTAACACTTTGAAGGTGCTTGCAAGCGTATTCAGGCCCTTTTTTGTGCAAAGGCACGGGGCGACAGCCTTTACGTCAACTGAGATATTCCTTGCCTCTCGCCACTCTTCTAGTCCTTCAGAACTGACAAACCACTCAGCAGATAACTGTTCAGGAAAAGGAAACCGACCATTCTCTTCGAAAAAAAGCCCCTAGAGTTTTCCATTTGGAAAAAAAGGGGAAAGTGTGGGGTGTGATAGGGGTAAATCGTCGGGAGAAGAGATACTTAGAACCAACTACCCCAAGACGGAGGTGTTGCGAGCGACAAAAGTGCTACCGTGGTATAGTTGAACAAATAAAAAGGAGTGTATATGGGAGAGAGTTGAGAGGGCTACAAGCAAGTATAAAAGGGGCAGGGTCTACCACTGATGCTCTGCGACCAGCTTAGGAAAAAGTTTTCTTGGGTCTGAAGTTGACTCTCAACTTCCTACTACTCGGAGCTTGACCTGAAGTTGTCTGCCAACTTGCTTGACCTCTCAAGGAGGAAGCACTTTACTCAGCTTATATAGACTTTTCGGCTAATCCTAAAGTCTCAATCAAACATACTAAATACCATAAAAGGGCATCTTGTGGATGTGATTGGCCAGAGGGAAGATATTATCAAGGAAAATATCTGTATCTACTCCTCACAATCGTTATCCTCAAGATCAGAACCAAATAACTCCTCCAAAATATCCATACTCTCAATGCAATCCCAACAAATTCCCTCGAACGGCTCAGAATGATAAATAGCTTCATCAGACATATCAAGATCCTCCAACCCTTCCTCGCGACCCTCAGCCTCCGCGCCAACCCCATTCGAAGAATCCGAGATGACGATCACGCCCTCACTATCCCCTCCATCCCCCACAGCAACTTCCCCACGATTATACACCATCGTTTCCCACGGAGCTACAAAGTCTTCCTCATCCTCGGATCCCTCCACGTCCGACTCAGTCCCCTCTGACTCCTCCTCCTCCGCCTCCTCCAAGAAGTGCCGACGAACCCACTCCCGAACACGCTCACGGTCCATCCTCCTGAAGTAGTCGTCGTAGTCTGTTGGCCCATTATTCATTAGAGCTAGGCCGTTGATGGGGCGAGAGGGGCGGCTTTTGGTGATGGGGGCGGAGGGGCGAAGGTTGTTCGTTCTGATAGACGTTGGGGAATGGGAGGCAATGTAGGGTGTTTTGGGGGGGAGGGGTGATGAGTAAAATGATCGGGGACATTTGGAACTTGGAATAAAGGGGTTTAAATAGGCTCCCGGGGCAGGTTCTATAGATTAGGAATAGGTAAAATAAATCTGCAAGGGATTTTGCAGTAGTGCATTTGCGCCCTTCTTCTCAAAAAAAAGGTGAATTTGGAGGAGGAAGTAAGCGAAAAGGGAAAAGGAACTTGATTTGGGGTCGATTCAGAGGGCTAAATACAGTATAAAAATATCTAGATAAAATGGAAGTAAATTTGGAAATGACGGTGGGAGAAGTTAGGGGCGGGATCGTTGTAGGTTGCTGGATTACACGAAGGGAGGACCATTTCCTGTATTACATGAAGGGAGGACCATTTCCTGTATTACATGAAGGGAGGACCATTTCCTGTATTACATGAGGGGAGGACCATTTCCTGTATTACATGAGGGGAGGACCATTTTCTGTATTACAGGGTGATTTAACATTTGAAAGATATGGTCGGTTGTATCCCAGAATGTCCTATACTTGTCAAGAGGTTGAGTGCGAAGTCGAGAGGGTTGAACATACTACCGGTCAGTGCAGCAAGCAGGCAACCAGAATCGCTCGGTTGCCTATGGTCGCATCAAAGGCAGGCCAACGTCCTTCTCCGTGGCCGTAAAAATCCCACTCTCGCGCCTTGACGTCTACCTATAGACGCCTTCGGGTTTTGTTTCAAATTGGGCGGCTTCCAAAATGGAAGATTGGAGCTTCCCGTCACTAGGTGGAGCTTCCCGTCACTAGGTGGAGCTTCCCGTCACTAGGTGACGGGCGCGGGGTGTTCGGTACCACAGGACTATGGACCTGTTTCTTTCGGATGGGCAACCTTGACGAATACAATTGACAAGCAATGGCCTCCTTCTTGCGCGCCATCCGGGGGCGACAGGTGGCGGTACTGAGGACAAGGGTATCGACGAGATCGGGGCAGCGAGATCGCAGCGGTCGCGGTGTATTGATCTGGACGGGAAACCCGCTAGACCGGTGAAGGTGGCCGCGCCCGAACCCGACGACATGTCGCACGAGGCGGGCGCCGAAAGCGGCGAAATGTTGAAGCTCTGCAGTTGCCGGGCTGAGCGATGAGAGGGGAGAGTTGTTGAATTACAAAGTGCGTAGGGTGCCAACCTTGAAAAAATGTTTCGTGCTCTAACAAAGACCTGAGGGCACCAATCCCTTCACTTTTTGTATTACTGGGCACCCTGCAGGATATTCCGGGCCACAACCGACCATAACTTCCAAATATTTAATCCCCCCACATTTACCCCTTTGGACATTTTACGTACGTCAACACTGCGATACAAGTTGATCAGGTACCAGCCAGGACATTTCCTAATGTACATGAACCCCCCGTTTCCCGCTTTTTGATAGAACCAATGGATTCAACTCTTTTCAGCATTGCTTGTGAAAAAACGAATGTTTTCAAACAACATATGCCTCCGTAATGGGCTAATTCTGTTAAGAATACCTGGTTTATTCAGTAATGACGTTACTAACATATTGTCATTAAGAAATGCAGCTGCTTGGAAACTCTTACATTCAATACTATATTGAACAGAGCGAAGCCATTCTAGCACCCTTTTATGGTAAGGAGTCTGAATGCAGTCGGTGGCAAGCTCGCACCTCCCTCTGTGTATTTCAGGTCACATTCAAATCCTGTACCACCTTCTTCACAGGCACCCGGCTGGACAACCACAGTTTCCTCAACTGTAGCTGTCTCCCCACGTCCAAGCGTCAGTGGGAAATCTGGGTCTGACTCGACAGTCAGTTTTCCTTCACAGTCAGACAGGTCAAGGTCGTATACCCGATCTAAGTTGAGAACAGCATCCTTCAGCTTTTCAATAAACTCCTTCGGCTGTGTATTTGGAAGCAATACCCCATTTGTTCCTTTGGCAATTGCGGTACCTTGCCCTGCTCCAGCTGGACTTGGGTTACCAGGGCATCCATACGAGGAGAGTGGAGCAGTGTCAAGCCCGGGGGCAAAGCTCACGGCGATCACTGTGATATTCAATAGCTTCATCTCTTCTATAATACTCTTTCGCGTGATTGGGACTCTATTAATACATGTTGGTTCATGGCCACATTGGTCTCCAAAGTAAACCAGGATCTTCCTTGAGTCTGCTCTCCATTTTGCACTACCATCAGTAGCCACCTTATGAAGGCCAACGAGGGTCGCCTCTGTTAAATCAGTATTCTGTTTCGATCCCTTCGACTGCAAATTGTTAATTGCTGCGTATACTTTTGACCTGTCACCTGTCAAGCTCTGTAAATTCTTAAATCCATTTACAGTGTAGTAGTCTCTCTCATCCCGGTAGAAACCAACACCGAAATAAGCATCTGTGATATTCTCAAACAAATCAACAATTTGCTTGAACTTAGCTCGCACTTCACCAATTTCTTGTGCCATAGATCCGGTGGCATCGCTGAGAAGGTAAAAGTCAGTTCTTAAAGGAAAAGAAGCATTCAAGTTAACTTTGAACTGAATAGAGTCGAAGACGTTGATGCTCTCAATTTCAATTTCTGCTCCAGGTTCCACTGGAACATCATGTTCCAATTGGTCTATGCCGCACTGGTATCCATCTGCCCCAGTTCCACATAGGAAAAGGGAACAACCGAAATCTTCATAACGGTCACATTCTTCGGAGGCCATCTGGAGGTCGTCCGGAAGGCAATTATCCGGGCAACCTCCTGTCACAGTGATCGAGTCGGGGTCCCCGACCGCTGCGTGGCTGCTTGTTCCAGTATATTTCAATCTCCCAAAAGATGTGCGCTCTTTGGGAAAATAGAGGTACTTTGAGCTGTACCCACGGCCATAAGGGGCTGGGCGAGAGCCTAATGATGCGAAATTATTTGGATCGTTCTCCTGTTGAGAACCAACTGCACCGAATCTTTCCTCAGCCCTTCTACTGTTATGAACATGGTCTTTCGCATTGTACGCCTTGTCATCCATAGATCCATGATGCTCTCTATATCCAGATCTGTAACCATTCCGACTCCAAACATATTTTCCCGGATATGTTCCATAATTCCAGGATGCACGCGTGAACTCTTTCAGATTGGGGACATCATTTTTCCTGATAGAATGTCGGTAATCAGGGCTCAATTCATAGGGGGAGGAACTTGAAGAACGTCCCGGGTTGCCATAACTGTTTCCTGTGTGTGTCTGACGATTTGCTGCAGGATTAGAAAGGGAGCCAGCAGCAGAATTAATATTCTGATACCCTGCATATTTCTGGTAGAGACTATACGCCCACGGATACTTAGTATAATGCGAGCTATAGCGATATGACTGTGCGTGATTCTCTCGATCAACACTTGCGCGGTTCTGAAAAGATGATTGTCCGTCGTAGCGGTGGTACCCTTCATCGTCATACCTTGAGCGATGTTGACGCACAAAACGACCGTAATTAGGTAGGGCATTTCCATGTTCGAAGCAAGTCAATATAGATAGAATGACCAAGCATGGGATGAAGAGGCTCATGATTGAAGGTGTTACGCCTTTTTCCAAGATGTTGCTTGAAGGCAAAAGGAAAGAAACTGATTCAGGAGATGTATTGGGGTTGATCAAACTAATCACAGTTTCCATCTATATATATTGTTTTCGCAATGTAGAATATATACACCGGAGGATAGCCGAACCGGACTTTTCAAAAATTAAAGAACCAAATCAATTCCCCGAATATCATATTATTCGCACCAATTAGGAGATCATCAGAATCATGTCAGAATCTGTCAGAATAGTCAACTAAGCTCGTACCAGGGATGCCAAGTTTGCCTGCGAAGTAAGGGTTTTAGTTATTAGCGAAGGAAAAGTACGGGATTTCGTTTTGTGTTTGAAACTCGAAACCATGTGAAAGTATCCTGTAATCGAAAGGAAAATATTCTCCCGTACTCACTGAAGTAAAGTTTCATTCATCACATGGTATTCAAGCTAGCGTACAGTATGTATTTCACAAAATATTGTCGAGAGGCAATACACAGCACGCAAAGTTGCCCCGAGAGGAAAGATTGAAATCGGAATAATCACGAAATTAATGTCAGTTGGCACTTTGATGTGCCCTACTGGCTACAAAAAAAATTGAATTCTTTTGTCCCGTGATCTGCTACATCATTGATAAGTCTGTCCTGCGATAGTTAGAAGGTTATTCTCTATTTCTGTTACGGACGTGAATATATAAACGCTCATCAGAAATTACCATGAAACCTCATATCTTCATATCGGGGCATTGGTCAAATGAAATGGCACCTGCAAATCACAGCTTTCCTTTTCATGTGAGATCAATGCGGTTTGGGAAAACATGAAAAAATGAATCATAATTTTGTCCCACACAACGACACATGGACAGATCAAGCACGCCAAAGACAAAAATACTTCTATATTTAATGTAAGTAGTAGGTCCTTCACATCACATTCTAGAATTACCAGAAGTCTCCCTCCATGAGAAGATCAGAGGTAGAGAATTTTCGATAAATCAATACTGCTCAGGAGCAAATTGTATTAATCGGGAAATGCGAAGCAGAAAATCATTTATAAGGATAGATGCTCACAAACGGGGAACAAATTGGGTTCGTTTCCAAATCACCAATTCCTATTTTATTCCAAGAATGTTTGGTACCAGGATCGCACCCTTGTTCTCAACGAAAGTTGGAAAAGAAATAGAAATATACGGGCGTAAGGTCTACCAGTTCTTATCCAACAGATGAACTCCTCCATGTTGGATCTGCATGAGGACTGAGTACGATATGAAAGCAGCGGGCCTCTACTGCATTTTTATGGTCGATTTTGATAACGCCGTTCATTATTCGTTTAGGGCTTTGACATATGTCTTATTGCCTTAGATTCTTGAAAAGAATCTCTGAAATATCTGCGGTGACTGATACTTACTTATCTCATCAGGGTTCCCTCCATTTTGGAAATAGGGAAGCGGTAAAAGAAGCTGCGGAATTCCTTTGATGCATGCAGGTTTGATTGCATGTAACGTTCCGTGACATAGGGAGCGTCAATCATCTGTAACTTTACGTGGGATATTCAAGTTCTTTACTTCTGAACAATGGAATGTGTTTGTACCTTAAAATTCGGGAAAAAGGGATCCAGCAAGTTGTCACACTCTAAGATTTCTGAAAATTCCTGCGTAGTGTCAGGCAAAAAGTACACTGCATTAGACCTGGCAGCGGCAGTGGAGATCCAATTCAACAAATAAACGAAAAAATGTTATTCTAACTGCAGTAGTCCTCACTCTAAAATCGTACCCCGCTTTGACAACCAGTGCAAAAGCACGAGGAATATCGTTTCAGTTGGTACATATTCACGCAAAACAGTATTTCCCAGATCGACTAATTTCATCTTGCGTTGGCTCGAAACGGAGAGTTTCCGAAAAATGTACATATCAAAAAAGAAAATCGTATAAAATAATCATTTGTATTTATGGACTTTAATGGACTTTAAGTGCTGAAAGCGCTTTCCTTTTCTGATTTCTCCCTTGTCCCACTGCTACACTCCGCTACTTTTACGTACACTGAGCACGAACAAAAAGAGGTATTACTGGGCACCCTGCAGGATATTCCGGGCCACAACCGACCACATCTTTCAAATATTAAATCACCTCACATTTACCCCGAGCAATAACACGTCGTCATGCGTCTCGCATTCCGTCTCAAAGTGGTGCCACGGAGACTTGACATGACCTTGGACAAGACGGCCTGATATTTCACTTACCCTCTCATATTATGCAATGCCTCCTCTCTCTTGAAAAAGGTTTCCTATCATCGTCTCTCTGCCTTACTTTTTGCAAAGTACATGTTCTAGCACGTCACTTTGAAATTCGACCACAAAATTGCGATATATTTGTCCTTAACGGTATGTTATTACAGTAGATGCCTTACGTTGATGCCACGTTGAAATCATGCAAATAGGCCTTATTAAGTAAGGCCCTTCTCCAAAAAACAGTCGTGATATTTTTAACCCACCGCTGGTTTCCAGCAACAGGTCTCCTTGAAGGGTCGCTCACTCCTTGGTTAACCTTCACTACAGATCAGTGCTCTATGTGTTCATCAGGACTATTTCTCATGCCTTTATCTGACCCTTTCCCAACAACCGATCACATCTCCCATACATTAAATTATCCCGTAATTTCCCCGTGATGAGCAAATAGTGACCACATTTTCGAGCTATCCATACGGGCCATGCTGGGGGGGATTTGGGGTAGTTTACTTCGTCGTCCGACACTTCTAGCTCGGGCCATACACACTGCATGCGCTTATTTTGAGATTACTGTGCGAAGTTTTGATGGGCCGTGACGTGCTCTTTTATGGAATGGGCCAAAACATTTGAGCCAGAAACACCATGACTCAAGCAGCACCAACAATAATATATTTCTCGGTAAAGGTCATCTGTATCACTGCAAAGGGACGAAAACCGGAAGAAATTGTGTCTATAAATGCCCTGCTCCTTGCCGCAACTGTTCTATAGAGAAAAACATATCTGGGATTTGCTCAACACCTATCTTCCTTGTCAACGAATCCTTCAATTTTAATCCTGTCTTATCATGGGTTTGATCATGCACATCCTAGCTATGTTAGCTATTGCTCTAGCACACATTCTCGTTTCTGCTGACATTCATCAATATGAGCCACTGCTGAGGGAATACCTTCAGCTGGAAAGGTCTGAGAAATTCAGTGAAGAGTGGGGTGGTAATTCCGGTCTGCAGTCAGGACTAACTGCTGGGATCACATGCCACGGTTGGTTATGTGACGAGAAGACCCTTTTGGTATATGAGAATCAATATGACCCTATTGTTGAATGCTCCGGGGGGGTTGAATCACAGTGGGCAAACGGCGGTAAAAAAGCAGTTTGCCCACCTGATATGGTCATGAATCGTATGTTTTGTACTGGAATGTACTGCCAGTATATTAAGTTGGGATGCGGGAAGCTAAAACCCGGATTCGTTGCAAATCCTAATGAAATTATAAGGACAGACTCATTTTCACAAGAGCAAGGTATAGGCCAATGTCCAGATGCTCATTATGTCCAATCAGTTGAATGCCAAGGTCTGAGATGCGATAAATTGATACTTTTCTGTGTCAAAGTTCTGATTTCTCCAACGGTTTGTAAAGCTCTTCAGGACCATTCTACGCATCTCAGGATGCTGCCATCGGTAGCTCACATTCAGGGAGGTTCTACGGCTCCGGGAACTGAAGTATATCAGAAGCATCCAATCATTGGAATTGAATGTTCCGGCGTTGAAGGATGTACTAAAATGGATGCCGTATCCATTTCGAATGGTATAACTCCAGCAACGGTAGACAAATTGACATACTGGGCAAAACCATTCGGCTGTACTGACTGTAACGAGTTTAATTGCAAGGAAGGACATTTAGCGGTCAGAATCTCCTGCGGAGGTTCAGGCTGTTCCGAACCTCTCGTAGCTTGTGCAGCACTACAACAAGGCTTCATAGTTGATGATTCGAGTGGATTCTATATGGAATCAGATCCAAGAGACGGAATCATGCTCTGCCCGGCAGGATTTGCCATGAATGGTCTGAAGTGTGAAGGCGACAACTGCATGGTGAAAGTAATTCGGTGTGTCTCTTTGCAATGTGAATTGCCAACACCCCAGTAGAGTACTTTTTGAGACTGCAAGAGTCCCTTACACAGCCGCAGCATGTGATTTGTACCTGGGAATTGAAATTTGCGTTCCGATTAAATAATGGCACCGTGGTTGCGGCTTGCATTCTTTCTCTTTAAGATTTGAGAATGGAAATGTCCGCCTAGTTTGCCAATTAGCTAACGAAGTAATCTGTAACGCTGAATAAATATCTGCACATCTAACTGTGAGTGCAAATGGCGTTTCGTCTTCTCTCAGCAACCTTCGGCGGATTTTTTAATTAATACTGCTTACAAGAAAAGGTAGTACAGAGGCTAAAGAACTTAATCTAGTTGCTTTCGGTATCCTATTTTGGGAAGTGTGAGTCAAAAAACACGTAAAGCTTTTACCATCACGACATCCCTTAGGGAACAGCTGACCATATTTTTCATGCATTAAAAACACCCCAAATTTCCCCGTAAAGCTTTACGAGAACTACTCTTCGTGACGTAATATGTTTTTCTACCTTTGCCGTTCTGAATGGGACTGTATCCCTGGAAGCGACAAAAGGTAACAATTCTCTGTTTCATCACTGTGTGACTGAGGCTTGAACGGTCAGTACTTTAGTTTAGAGGGGTCTGGTGCAAAAGCACCCCACCCTACAGCAGTCGTCATGCCCAATGCGGCTTGCTTGATGGCTGGCCTTAAGGTGAACTTTTAGCAGGCGTAGTTCCTTCCTCATTACTGTACCGGCATATCTTTTTTTGAATCGATTGTGGTTGTCTGGAAAACTTTAGGATAGCTCGATTATATCTTCTAGCAGTAAAATACTGGAACCCTTCCAATTTAGTTCGCTATTACACTGTGATGTAATGGTGAGCTTGGAACGTATTTAAATGCAGTTATCTATATGTGTAATAACTAAATGATTTTATTGTGGGATATCCTTTATTATTGTGCATTGTTTTTATCATACGTTGAACATGCTTAAGCCAAAGTCTTCGTTTCCATTTAGCAGCTACTCTGTAACGCCCGCATTCAAAATTACCCTCGTTTTCAATCCTATAAAGCTTTGCAACAAGAAAGAAATGATCTAATAACATATCAATACATATTTTTCGGTATATTCTCTTCTATCCATTCATGATAGTATAAATGACTACAGAAATATTATATGCTTCATTAGCTAGTTCACTAGACAAAAAAATTGTAAACCCCAATTCTGGAAAATATTAGTCCGCAGTTGATTGAAGAAAACTAACGTTAATCAATTCGTTTTTCTGATTTTGTGGAAAAAAATTGATTGAGACTTCAAAGACTTTTCTCGTCCTAGCATGATGAAGAATACTTGCTTTCAAACGCTCGATTAATTTGTACTAATTTTTACAAAGGTTTACCTTAAGAACCTAGACGCATCTATCGTCTCCCATCACTTCAGCAAGGGCCCGAAACTCGACAGCATCTCTCAAATATTCCCTTTTGGAATCCTAGAAATAATATCAGCCCATAAAATCCTGCTTTGTATCCAATTTTTTGGATTGTTCATTGTCATCCCACTTGTTTGAAAGAAGGAATGTATTATATTCATAATTTATTGAACATTTTAGTAACACACTTACCTAATCATTTATCTGGAATATTAATCACTAAGGATAACAACTGCATCCACATAATATCTCCCCTAGCCTAACCTTGTAGAAGAATTGACCTTGATTAACCGCCCGTTGAATTGAAGAGGTTTCTCACAGCCAATCTACATGAACACTGGAATGCGTACCAGAACGTGACATCATTGTAGACGAAATGTACTCATCCGAGCTTCACAAATTTACTAATTTATCGGCCGAGTATTCGATTTTATATCCCTTCTCTGTTCCATAAATAACGATGCATTTTGAACTCCCGTCTGAAGTGCTAGGTAGTGTTTTCGCAATCAAATATGGTGATCTTAGGTATACTTGTCGTTAAAACTCGATATCTCCTAAACAATAGTGTAAAAGAAAGATTAAATTTTTTGGTTTAGTGAGTTTCTGCTTAAGAGAGTTTTAAATATACCTCGCGTAGAAGTAACAGGAAAACATAGAGATAAATAGAAGAAATAATACTCAGGTGAAGTACTGCAAAGGTTTAATTTCTACTTCGCTGCGATTTCTGCGACATTGAAGCAAAAATATGTATAAATTATTGGAAATAATGCCGCTTGGAGAACTGGCGACTTATCGATTACAAAACCAAATGCTGGATGCAGTAAGTGTCAATAAAATTCCCGTAGTCATTCTATCTATTTTTCTATAGGACCATAACGAACAATGGTTCCAGCGAAGAACTTTTTTGAGAGGATCTCAAAATTTTGCTACAAATTAATTCATTAATTTATATTTCTAGCCGGCATTTTTGAAAGATTTGTTGGGCTAAAAGAATTACATATGTAAGAGAACAAGCAGAGAATATTTTTGCAGCTCAAATTTATCTCGATTGAAGATAAATCCAGTTTTAACATCAAAAAGAAACTAATTTTGATGTACATTTGAATGCAGTATTACCTGCTCTTTAATTTTTCTCCGCTGTCGTTGAGTACTTTCCTATGTAAACCGTCCTCTGAAGCTCCTTTATTTTTCGCAGGAAACATTAACCACCAGTTAAATCTCTCGAAAACGTTTCACGCGCCCAAATCCAAACATAGATGCAAATTAGTGTTGGTAGTCTGTGAATTTTCTTTGTATATCTTCCAACGAAAGATATGGATTGGCAAAATTTATAAAACATTAATACCTTAACGGACTGCAGGGATATTATGGAGCTTGAGTGCGAAAGAAATTTTCAAACTTTAGGAGTACTTCGAATGCCGCAAGAAGCGTTACTCGCATTAGTAAATCACAGTCGTGGATATTTTCGAAGTAGTATCGTGCCATTCGAGGTTTTTTAAGGCACTACTGAATTCCGGAAGGGAAGGATATAGTTAGCGACGTATCCACCTGCGAGAATGCTCAAGATTTTTAGAGGAAGCTACTTTCTCTAAGCCCTTTCTGTCGATTATTTGAGGAGGAGAAAAGCTGTTTGTTGAACTACTTACTATGAGAATAAAAGCGCTTTTGTCAGTCCTTTGAGTAAAAGAAGTCTCTTTCTTGGAGTTGGTTCTGCAAAAGAAGGATCCCTGTACTTGTACTTCGAGACATTTGATAAGAAGTCAAAAACGTATATTACTTGCGGACATGATGTTTGCAAAAAATGGTATGAAACAGAGACAGCTTCTGTGGAATCCTCAGTTGCTTTGGAAAGCAGGTTTTCGGAAATCTTGCGGGTGGAGCCTAAGTTTACTTTTTTGTCCCCAATTTTCAAAATCAGTTCAGCTGCTAAGCTGAAAAACGATTAAAGAGATTTTATCGCATTTCTAGTACTTTTAATATCGCAATGATAAACTTCAGAGGGATTGAAGCTACACCAGACGGCTTTTTATATTTTTTTGACTTCGTTTATTTTTTTTGGACCTTCTTTTATTGCTTTCAGGTCATCGGATAGCAAATATCTCGCTCAAACCTTCACCAAAAGGCGAAGGAAAATAGATCTTCAGATTTTAAACTTGAGAGAACCAGAATCGAAGGGGAATGTCCTCGGCGATCAGGATTGCTTTCCAATTTCAAAGTCTCACAAGTTTCCTTCGGTACTAGTCGGATATAGTACAATATTTAACGCAAAATTTGATCCTTGCTTCGGCTGATAATTATTTCTTCTGTAGCAAGTTGATGGAGTTGTAAAGCTGCCTCCAGATTTTGTTAACAAAGAAACGTTGGGAGGTTAACCCTGGTGCATAAAAGAGGGATAAACAGATATTGGATTTACTTCATACATAAATGTTTTGAATTTCATCCCAGAGGATTCTGTATTCTGGTGCTGGCTTTAATGTTGAGAATAGCATAATATTATAGGCTCCGATAAAGGCGGCGGTGTTCACCAAAGATGAATAATTTTCAAATCCGTTCGACTGGCATCCCTCCCACTTTTTACGAGCCATTTTATACATACAGTACTAACAGATACAAGATTTGTGTTGCCTTGGAGCATTTGTGGTGTTTTGGCTGAAATTCGGGCTTGAATCATGCGTAAATTGCCTAATGCAGTGAGATACCACAATGTAAAAGAATCGTTACCATATCCACTTATTGTTTCAAATTTTGAACACCCCGTTGGATAAATGACAGCCCTCTTCACACTTAATATCAAATTTATCTCCGCTGCTGAAAGAGCTTAGATAAATGACTTAAATGAAATTAATCATAGAATCTACATCTTTATTACGAGTGATTTTGCATGTTGCCATGTAAAACTATCGAACATATAATTTAGGTCTTTCAAAGTGTCATATCTTACGAGAATTAGTGGAAGCTATTGTGGTAAAGAATTTTTTTGAAATAATTATGCTGAAATAGAGCCATATATTTGTAAACATATCAATAATATTAGGGCTAAACGCTATTTAGTGTCAGTAGAGATCATAAATATGAATAATTTTTATATATTTTACTGAAATGGGCTAATAACTTAGAATAAGATGTTTACTGGGTTCCAAATCAATGGACACTATTATAAAGGTGAAAAATGTCTCACTATTTTTGCCTCGATCATCATCTATAAGAACTTTTTGTTCATCCTAAAGAAGCAAAAAAATCTGAGGAATGTAACAGTAGTG
The DNA here is from genome assembly GCA_002205965.3 of Kappaphycus alvarezii. NCBI lineage: Eukaryota > Rhodophyta > Florideophyceae > Gigartinales > Solieriaceae > Kappaphycus > Kappaphycus alvarezii. The sequence goes on along the minus strand of NADL03000492.1, from coordinate 232,090 downwards.
GAATAATGGTAACCCAAACACATCCGTTGTAATTTTTAGTTCTTGCTAAATTCCTTTTCCTTCATATATCCCAAAAATGTTCAGGTTACTTTTATTTTTTGTATCGTTTTACTTAGCGACTTATATTTGTTTGATTTCCGTTTGATGTTCAAACTTTCTGACTGGTGTAATCTGGATCATGTACTTCCTTACGATTTACTCCTCGTAATGCTTTTTATAGCCTTTACTAATGTCTACACTGCGTTTTTGACATTATGAGTATATTCAACTTGACAAGTATATTCAACTTGTCAAGTAAATTTAACATTTCAAATTTAACTCTTTAATATTTTTCATTGATGAGTTGAGTATATCTACCATGAAAATTTCTGTGTAATTTTTCAGCCATCGCAAATTCGTGCAGATTTAGAAAGCATTAATTTAATTCTTTCGATAGGTTAGATGAGATCACGTCGGAGTCACTTAATTAGCGATTCAAGATCCATATTTACATCAAACTGTAGGAAACATATTCACCAATCAAGCTTCTTCTCATTGATTTCATTTTTCAGGTTTCAGAATGATATTGTTCTTACTTTAGACCTCTTTCTCTCCGTCTCATTCCCCTAATATCAGAGCCACGAAAATTTTTATCACTTTTTCGAAACTTTGAATAGATGTAGAGGCTAACAATTATAAATATCCATGCTTGGAATTGAACAATAATCACTCAAAATGTTGGCTACTAACAGAAACGAATTTTTATCGTAGCTTCATGGGTGATGAATGAAAACATCCTATGGCAACGTAAAACTTTCCTGTATGCTAAATTGCCATCATTTTACGCTTTAGTTCCTATCTCATGTATTTGAAATCATTTAGCATATTATTGATGAGTTTACACATGTATGGCCCTATTTCTGCATAATTATTTCCTTCATAGTTGTGGGAAAATTGTGGATACCTAAATGCAGTCTGAAAATGGGCCATTGGCGATTGCTAAAGCTACGCATAAAATGGATCCTTCTTCATCTGTACCCGATACATTCCAAGACCCCCCCAATATTTTATACACTATTCGTTGTGATATTGAGTCCCTTAAAAATTTTAATCCTATTCTAGTGCTCAATTTATCCGATTTAACTCATTCAATGGTTCTTTGAAAAATATCTAAAGCATTTTTGCCCATTTCACTTCTGGAAAACTCTAATACGTATTCAAGCCAGCAAGTAACTATTCTGGCTACCACTTCACCCGTATAAATGAACTATAAAATACAAAAAGCCACTATTGTTTCAAATGAGTTTATCGATAATTCTGAGGATGAAAATTATTTGAATGACGACACAGACAACTATTATGATAGAATGAGTATTCATGAAATCAGTAACATATCCCAAAAAATTATTTGAAGAACATTTTGATAACCGTTTCTATAAATGATCAAACTCATCTGAAATTAAAGATCTAGATACTCTAAAACCCAAACCATTTCAGTCTAGAGAAGGAGAAAACGTATCATTCTCGAAAATATCCCAGTCAATTTCGAAAGAAATTATGTACAGCCTTAAATTTTGATAAATACTGTATTTCTTTCTTTGGCTCTACGGAGACGTATCGACGCTCTAAAAGATATGAAATTTTATATAGTTGATCGTTTCTTTCTGAAGGAGGAAAACCAATCAGATCTACGAATGCACTACTTAGCTGTATATGTGGGTCATGAATTGGTTCTTTAATCTTCGATTCTATATTTCAAAAAATCTAGTGGAATTGAAATTTATCAAGCATTCTGTTGATTCTTCGGTTTCTGGTGAAATATTAGCTGCTAGGGAGCCAATCGGAAAAAGAAAAATTACCACGGCAGAATATAAAACATTCTTCGTATTAATAATCCATTGCTTGTCACTATTGGTTCAAAAGATTTATTTAGCTCTTTATCTACCTACCGTGTTCGCTATGACAAATCATTCAGAGAGGATGTTCAATATAATTTTGAAGCGGATGAAATTAAGAAAATGACATAAATTCCTAGTTCATTTAATCCCTCCAGCCCATTGACAAAAAAGGAAGTCCCGCACCTGATATTCTCAAGCTTCTTTTATTTGAAGAATTTATTATACGGATATGGGTAATGTTTTATCTCATGATTAAGCCCAGTTAACAGGATATATTTTATTCAATTTCTAAAGGGGAAATTAGCGCAAAAATTGAGCAAATATTTCAATCTGTATCCCTGTTTCCTACAGAAATGCTAAATTGTAAAACAATATTTTTTGGTTGTGACCCACGATTTGCATTATTTTTTAATCATCGAAGGACAATTTTACCTGCTTTACGCTGGCATTTTTCTAGCGCATTCAATTTAAAACACCTTTTAAATCATTTGGTTGGATTTTTACAAAACACAGGCTGTAAATTTTACAAATAATCCGCCAGTAAATAATTATCTGTGTAAATTCGTCCCTGAGACACACTCTAGTAGTTATTTCTGTCTGAATTATGGCTACAAAAAAATTACACTGTTTACATGAATTTTTGATACACATCTTCCTTGCGGTTAAGCACAGATGTTCGTCCTGTAATTTGTTAGAAATAAATTTTATAGTCTTCGGACATCGAAGTATCCCTATCGACAGCTATTAATAAAGTTAATTTTCTATTCATTAATACCTCAAGTCCTACATATTTCAGACAATCTTTTATTTATTCAGTTCTAATTACCTATTTTGTAGGATATTCCGGGCCACAACCAACCATATCTTTCAAATATTAAATCACCCCACATTTCCCCCTCTATTTTTTTGATCGATGTATTTTACTAGTTTACAGACACTGCTCAGTGCAAGGTACTTCAGATTTACAATTCCAAATGGGTTCCAGCCAATCCATACATCTCAATAAAGAAAACCTATCTTTTCCAGGTACTTGTATTCGGAATGTTTCACAACTACAGAACAACAATATAACATTTCGCTATTTCCATTAAATGGAGCAGACGACGAAAAAATATGAATGTATCAATCCTGAATCCAACATTTTCAAACTGACGTCGACTCGAAACCATAACTGCCGCAACATATTGATCAAGCAAGGAGTCTTGCATGTCTCCATGGTCCTCGAAAATACGTTCTCTCAATCACAATCAGATTTTAGATGTAAAAACACATGTTCCAACTTCTGCTCATTGCTTTTTGCCCCAAACCATGGGCAAATGACTCCCTTCTCACTCATGCACGCCTGCAGCATTTCATAGCCCTGTTCAGAAGAAATGCTACAATAGAGCCACCGACAAGATTGGCCGCAAAGACAAGGCCCCAGAATGCGAGTCTCCCTGGCAAGCGAACTGCGGCAACAGGTATAAGAAAAATTCCCAGAGCGAGAAGAATAAGAGAAAGAAAGGGGCTGAAGTTGAGGGTAGGAACGAGGACGAGATCAACGGTGGAGGAAAGCGACGAAAGAAGGAGAAAGGTAATGACGATGGAAAATCTGTGATGTATAGCTTGGGTGAGGATGAGGTGAGTGGATGAGCGGGCGATGAGGAGTAAAATGGCGTTCGTAAGATTGAGAAAGAGGACGGCGGATATATTGAATTGGATGATGTGGACTGTGAAAGAGGCAAAGCGGTGTGTAGGCCAGTGTGTGAGCGGCTGGTCTGTGTGGGCAGGTTGAGATTTGAGAAAGTGGAGGGTGGTAAGAGCTGAGAACAAAAAGGCGAGGTAGGTTGGAGTGTTGAAGAGTGTGGGGATGAGGAGGGTCCATGCGAAAAGTGACCTGCGCTTGAAGGTTGTGAGAATGAATATGAAGGTGGAGGTTAGGGTGAGGAATACGATTGAGCGATAAAGTAGGAGGGCGCGAGTAGAAAGGTAGGGAGATGTAGCTACTTGGGGGAGGGTGTGTGGGGGAAATGGAGGGACAAAAGGGGCAAGGAATGGGGGTCGGGGATTGGTAGGGGAGGAGAGGGAGGAAATGGGCTCAAGAGACTCAAGGTCGTGACGTGGGCTGGATGAAGGGGACGATTTGGAGGTTATGCCCATTGTGCGAGGGAGGAAGAAAAAGCTGAGAGCAGCAAGTGAGGATGGGATGAAACTGTGGAAAGGAAATGTTCCAACGAGTGAAATAGGAATGATGTCGCTGTAGAGGGCTTCAATAGAGTATGCTGTTCGTTTGTTGAAAGCATTGTGAAGATTTAATGGGAATTAGCAAGGCTTGATGGAAGTTGCACAGTTTGGGGTCGACGGGGTTGCGGTCATTCAGAAGTAGAATTATGGTGTTTTTGATGCAGTTGCTTGGAGGCGAAGAGGTGGTTGAGCAGCAACGGCGGCAGTAGATAGTTTTATGTGAAGAAATAATGTCGTTACAGCGTGTAAATCCAAATTGTTCCGGGAGAGACGCAAAAGATGATTCGGGGAAAGTCAGACATGGCGGGTTTTGAAAGCTGGCAATGATGGATCAAGTTGATGATTGAGGCGATGGGTCTCGACATCCGTTTACGACATTTTACTACGTAGCGCCTAGCCAATGATGAGCCATTTCAAAGCAATTTTAGGAATTAGTCCGCTAAACTGACCAATCGTAAGCTGAGGAGCTGTGACCCTTAATAATAATAAAATATAAAATGAAGCAATGGCAGCACTACTACGGATTTTTAACGCCCATATTTAGGGGAACGTCTTTCACTTTACAGAAATATGCAGGTGCACCATGCAAAGTCCTGGATACCCTACTGTAACGAACCTAAAAAAAATTAGGTTTGATAATATTAGGGGATGCAGCCACTGATAAAAAACGCTTCCAGATACATACTGTACTGCAACGATATTGCTTTTATTGATGCATGTATCGCCCATTGCAATCAGTAGATACCCTGTAGGATATTCCGGGCCACAACCGACCAAATTTTTCAAATATTAAATCACCCCACTTTTACCCCCCCGTAGATACTGAATGCAGTAAACTTCTTTCTCTCTTTCTTCTTTCTTTAATTATCAAATGGGAACAATTTGCGTTTGTTTGATTGATTAATTTAAAAAATATGAAAAAGTTAGGGTTCTTTAATGTTCGGAAGCGGGCAGATTGTGTCTCACTGTAAATGTACAGTACTGTATTCTGGAGAGGCCAATCGGTAGCTTGTGCCGAGTTGAAGACACATCAGGTTGCAGGAATACTGCGAAGGGGTTGTCATCTTAAACGCTCCAATAGGTTCTAAGGCGTTCATGGAAAAGCACATCCTGGACCATGTCCACAACCTCGAACCTCTTATCAACACCATCATGGAGCTCGAAGACTCCCAAGTTTCGTTCTAATTACTTGGAAACTGTTTTGGGGTTTGCAAGTTGGGGTACCTTCTTCGAGTCGTTCCGCCTCCCTGTACAAGGAAAGAGGCCGAGTATTTTGACGGCCTTCTCGAAAATTGTGTCCGAAAGTTGGCAGGTGGATTGCTTGACAATACCATATTTAAGGAATTAAAACTGCCCATCAAGCCGATCCAGGACAAAAAGCCGACTTTGGGAATTGGCTTGACGTCAGCGAAGGACGTTGGCGCTGCTTCATTCCTTGCATCCAGTGCCGCGTCGAACATGCTGTGCGCCAAATTCTTGCCGGCCTCCACCAAGGACCTGTCCCAGTACGATGACTCCCTCGAAGCTTTCGACATATGGAATGCCTCCTGCCGATCTGCGTATAGACTTCCGTTTAGCAACTTCTGCTCAAACAACCCACCATCACAGAAGAAGCTTACAGACGCAGTCCACGCAGCGGCGCAGGAAGCGTTACCGCCTGGCAATACCCGTACCCGTGCTTTCCGCGCCTCGATGTCACTACCTGGAGCCAAGGGATGGGTCCACTGTGCGCCTTGTGCGTGGTTGAGGGCACACATCAGGACCAAGGATTTCTCGGTGTGGCTGCAGTACTTCTGCCAAACTTCGTTTTTCGCCCCTGACAATCCCTGTCCAAAGCCTGGGTGCCCTGAGACATTAGACATCCATGGGGATCATTTGCTGCACTGTCGTTATGGATGCCGGGGCAATAATCGCCACAACAATCAGGTCGCTTTGCTAGGCAATGATCTCGAACGGGCGGCTCGGCGCCCTTTCATCGAACCGCGTGTGCATCTTCAACACCGGACAAGACCGGACATTAGAGCCATGGGGGCCGCAGGTGGAACTGACTATTTCGACATAACATTCGTCAATCCACTCGCTCCCTCTCATTCCAAAGTCCGGACTTTTAACCCGATGACCAGTCTCAATGCAGCGAGCGCGGAAAAGCGGCGAAAGTACCAAGGCTTTCTTGCGGAATTACCGGAGAGAAGCAGGCTAGTTCCTGTTCCAATCTCTACTCTTGACGGATCGCATCCAGAGGGTTTTCAGTGGTCACGGAGCTTGCAAGAACCGTCGCCAATCGCCCAATGGAACAGTTTTCGAAGGTTCGAGGCATTCTTCTACAACGACACTCGGCGTTGGCAGTAACTTCTATCGCTGACTGTCTGCTGGCTAGCATCCCATCGACTTCTGGTAGACTGTTGCTGGTGCTAGCATTCGACAGCAATGATTTGTACATTGCTTCGACCATCGGTACATGTATTTAATACATGCAGATTTGCAACTCAAAATGGGTTCCAGGCAATCCGTACATCTCAATGCGGTGCAGCTGCCTCTTTGGCTGAACATGCGAAACACACGCACTACGGTCTAGTCTGCCACACGAATGATATACGGCTTCTTCCTGTTGGTATTGATGTGTTCAGTGCCCTTGGGGCCGAGGGTGCGACTTTCTTCCGGCGCCTTTCTACGTTCGCTGCTGCCCGTCGAGGCACCACTCCTCAGTGGGAGCTGCACCACCTAATCACGCGCTTTGTTTCCTGCTTGCATGGGTTGCAAGCGCGTCAGGTTCTTACCAGACGCATTTCCGATTAGTTTCTCTCTCATCCCCCTTCGCATGTTATTTTCTCTGTCATCCCCCTCAGCATGTTCTCCCACATGCTTTTTCCACATCCCGTAAAGATTTCACACACATCTCAATAAAGACACCCCCCTTTTTCCCTTGGAGCAAGGATTTCGTCGTCTCGCTACAGTATTCCTGCCAGACTCAGTCATTCGCCCCTGAGACTCCTAGTCTGGAACCAGGGTGCCTTGAGAAGCTGCACATCCATGGCGGTCATCTGTCGCACTGTCGTTATGGATGCCAGCGCAACAATCGCCACAACTGTCAGGTCACTCTGCTGGGGTTAGATTCCCCTCGCTAGAAGTGTCAGACGGCGAAGTAAACTACCCCATCATCCCCACCTCCTCTGCTGGGCAACGATCTTGCACGGCCTGGTCGATGCCCCTTTATGGAACTGCGTTTGTATTATAAATACTGGACAAGACCGGATAGTAGAGAGCTATGGGAGCTGCAGATGATACTGACTATTACGACATAACATTCGTCAATCCATTCGCCCCCTCTCATTCCAGAGTTCGGATCTTCAACCCATTGACTAGTCTCAACGCCGCTATGGCAGAAAAGCAACGGAAATACCAAGGGTTCCTTGCGGATTTGCCCGGGAGAAACAGGCTACTTTCGGCGTACTCTGTTGCCAAGAGCTCGCGAGAACTGTGGCCAGTCTCCCAATGGAACGGTTCTCGAAAGCTCGATGCATCCTTTTGCGGCGAAGCTCGGAGTTGGCAGTACCCACGGCCAACACGGCTAGTCTGCTGGCTGGCCTCCAGTCGACATTCTAGTGCAGATTATCGATCGCGTTTGCTTCCTACAGCAAATGAATTTTACATCTACGTGACAGCCACTCTGTTGGCTTTAGCCAACATCTCCACTACAGTAAACGAAACCCCCTCTTCCACCCAGTCGGTAGCAACTTGGTGGTAAATCTTTATTGGTTGTACAATGTCGCACAGAAGCGTGCGGAGGGTATTCATAAATTAACGACGGATGCGGGCGGCGGGTAGAAACCTGTTGCGCCTGCATTATTTGGAGACTAAATGCAAAACGGGTAACGAAGTCGCGGAGCTCCTGTTGAGGGGAGGAACCGCGACGGGAAGCAGCGAAGGAAGCAAGACGGCGGAAAAAACCCCTGCCGTCGTCGCCCAAGGCGCCATAGATATCAATCCCGACGGGGGAGAGGAGGATATCGTTGTGGTTGCAGTAAGTGCCGTAATGACGATGTTTCTCGCGCTCTGCGAGTGTAGCAACTTTACGAAAGGGGGGGAATTTGGGGTGCTTTACTGATTAGAGATGTAGGACGGCTGTTTCCCGAGACAGGGGGGAGGTCTGCATATTTGAGGGTCTGAAAAGGAGACAGGGTCAGGCGGGGCTATCTCGCAAGGCTGTTGTAAGACCAGCCGTAAGAAATGCTACGTTGGACGAAACTGTCGCCGCAGCGTGCCTTTGTTCAAGACCGGTCGCACCCGACCAAAGGTCTCCATGGCTCGCACGGCGAAGTTCCTGGCCACGCCTGTCAGCATCGCGGTGGGGTAAAGTGGCCGACAGGAAGGATTTCGGCCTGCACGAAACATCGTACAAGCGTTGCATGGGAGAATGCCTGCCAAGCTGCCTTTGCCAACGTCGCAAGGTCTAGCATGTGCGGAAAAGGCGCCTCCATTTCCTCTCGTCGACCATGGTGGCAGAATGGGGAAATATAAATCCGGAAGTCGAGAATGAGCGCGTCAGCGGGGTTGCAATTGTGAAACATGTTGAATCAAGAAGTCAAATGATTCAATGATCGTTAATATAGTTTGATTTTGTTTAACAGTCGTCTAATGTTTGAGTATGTTTAATGGTTGTACTGTTTGTTTGTCATGTTTATATCTGTAATTAAGTGTAGTTTTGCTTGTCAGTTGTAAAGGGATAGAGGTCGGGGGCTAGCTAATGTCAAGGAGCTTATTGTTGTAAACAGCTACCACTGCTATTGCTGAGGTGCAATATGTTGGTAGTGGGTTTGGATTTCTTGATCGTCCGGTTACCTCTCTCTCTTTTACTTCACAACTCTAGACTATGCATGTATTTAAACTCTTGAACCCAACCAAGTTTCAAAGACTTAGATTACCCTTGCCATGTTGGGACTAGAAAACCCTAGCTTCCACTTCGAATAGACACAAACCCACTCTGACAAACCCCAAGCAAGTCAAGTAGTAGTTGAAGGAGAAAACCACCAGGGGCCTAGGCAAGGTACCCCACAGGATCAAGTCCCCCTCAGGTCAATGTACGCATATGCCTTATCATACTGCGATTTCAGATCTTTTTCCATCCAATTATTAGACACCGTGAAATTCCCCACCAATAACATGCACTTCACAGCGGACGAGTTGTCATAAATAACAACGTATCTCAACACAATACAGCATCAACGTTTATTGGTATGGGCCTATTTTACCCGTCGTCGGCCTCTTTGCCGACACGACCCCGTTTTAGCTGGGACATACGAAATGTCCCGTGGACAGATGGTAAGGGTAATTAGGAAGAATATGCTAAGACTGTTGAAATCTGGTGTGCCTTTTGTGATAAATTGCCCAATTCTAACTCGACCAAGATTCCCGCGGAACTACGTGGGATTATGCTCCAGTCCAGCTCTATTGTCGAGCTAGAGACATATGTCGGTCGATCGCAGATAGCGAAATCCAGTCAGGAGAAGGCTGGAAGAAAGTAGTAGAAACTTTATACAAAAGAGATGCGCTATCAGTAGTGAGTGAAGTATATCAGAACTTCACAGCATTGCTGTCTATGAAGCGCGCATCTAATGAGATTTTAAAGAACTTTGAGTCCCGGTTTGTTGTTCAGGTGTCGAAGTTTAGCTCTAACTCCAGCTAATCGAAATTACCTGAGGCACTGACCGCATTTATATTGTTGGTTAGTTCAGGTGTCGACAATGGTCAGAAAATATCCGTGCTAGCTGCTGCCTCTAACGGAACGTCGCTTGATGCACCCGCGACTACAGATCAGTACCTAGCAGCGGTGTCGCACGAGAAAGGTGCTTCCTTTTTGAGGCAATGCGACCAAGTTAGGTCGGATACGTCTCCTTACATCAACGTTAACTCAGCTAATGTTGAGTACAGAAAGAGTTAAGGAGGACGTAATAGACACGGAAAGAGCAGGATGACACCTGCAGATCTTGCCGCGTACAAAGGCAAGAACAAATGTTATACGTGCAAGAAGTATGGTCACTTCCGTTCTGACCACGAAGCTGACGGAAGTTTAAAACAAGGAGTTAGGTCTAGCGACACTCCTATCAATGGCGATAACAGGAGTGCTTAACCGAAGAAAACTGTGACATTCCACATGGTCAGGTTTTTGGATGACAAAACTTTTGACGAAAAGTTTGTTGGGCCCCTACTGGACGATGGTGGTCCGTACATCGGAATGGGTTTGTCAGATTTCATGATTTTGCAGCCGATTCTGCTACCTAACTGGAACGGAAAGCTGCAAGCTATACCAGATGAACTCCAGTCTCGCCCGTTATGGCAATATTGGAACGGACAGCACTCCAGCGAGTACAGAAAAATTTTAGGTTCCATACTATTATGTACTTATACAGATAATCGAAACGTTGTTAGTATTCTTCATCTCATTATCGAGGGCTCTTCTCAATGGATTTTTGGAAGAAATGATACAAAGATGTGTATTAAAGAACACATCGGTGTCAACAGGATGTTATTGATTGACAACGAGGACTCGGTAACTTTGACAAATGAGGATCTACACTGCTATATTCCTCATGAACCTTTCGTGGTTGAAGACTTTAACTGCTCCCAAAGCGAAGTCAGCAATAAGGTTTTCTGTACAACTGCTAATATAGGAAACCACTAAAATCCAAGACCTTGGTTGCAAATGAAGCAAGTAGTCACCAATGTGCATAAAAATGTCTGTGGACATTCCAAATACTCCGATATGAAGACGCTTTTGAACGCAACAACCTGTGGAGCGCGGAAAAGCAGAAATACTTGACGCGCATCCTTGATGGGTTTCCTAGATGTCTAACGATGGGAAAGCCAAAAGGAACTGGGAAAGTATCTCTTAGTGCCATGAGCCGTCAGTTCAACACAGTCTTATGTTTCGATCATATGTACCTGGACGACGATCGTGTTTTTCATATCATGGACTCTACTTCTAGATACTCAGTTGGAGAAGTAGTCGAGAGAGTGCCGATGGAAAACGCGATACTGCTTTATGAGTCTCTCTGGATGAGTCCATTTTGGATACCTCAGACAGTTTTATTTGGCCATGCATTCGACAACTCCGACTTCAATAATTTTTTACACAGTCATGGAATAGAAGCGCGTCCGATACCATCTCGAAGGCACAGTAAGAATGTGTCAGAGTCTAAGCATAGAACAATTCGGGACGCGTATCTGAGATTGAAGGCTGAAGCACAACTTTAATATGCTCAGACTGAAAGATTGTTGGTACAGAGGGCGATAAGAATTTCTATTGACTTTTATGGTACATATGTGTGCTCAGCACAGGAACTAGCTAATGGTTATACAAGACATGTTATCGAAGGCACACTTCCGATCAATTTACCCACTGAAATTCCAGAAGCACACAAAAAGCTCATTGCCAGTCGAAAGATTAACAGGATTTCGCGCTCCAAGTCTATCTACGAGGAAGCAGTAAGCGGGGGAGCTACAGTGCAGGTTTATATTAAGAGGCAATTCGAGAAACGCGGAAAATGGTCTACACCTAAGGTCGCGCTGCCCTACGATAAGAGTTCAGGAACTGTTACTGTTCCAGGGAAGATTGGATCTAAAATGCGGGCTGCCGTTTAGGACGTAAGAATAGCTTTACCAGAAAACTCTCTAGCGGGTGACATCCAAGAAGGGATCGACGCAATCTCTAATAACATCGACGTATGCATGGATGAGTTAATCGCAGAACACGAACCAATTGACATGGATTCTACTATCAACCAGCTGATCATACAGACAAAAGAAGATTTCGGTCTCGACGATTACAACGAAGAAGAACGGCTAACCACACTACCTTCAGTCGGCGACGACATTGAGGTCTAATGGCCATTGGATGAGGTCTACTATCATGGAACTCTTGCTTCAATCAACGAAGATGATAATAAGTATCACATATATTACAATGATGAGGACAAAGAAGTGCTCTCTATGGAGGACGAAGTTTGGCGATACAGAATAGACAATGCTGTTTCTACAGGTAGTGCCCAAATAGATGCTCCACAACTAGAGAGCTCAGAACAACAGGTTCCGAATGATTATGTCATGGCGTTTGGTCATAAACCTTTTATGCAGCATCAGGCTCAAGGTTTACCAACCTTCGCGATCTTAAGTGCCTACAAAAAGGAGGAGGGATAATTTAAAAAGACAGTAGAAATGGTGCCCATTTTTATGGCTCCGAAGAACGCAAATGTCATCACCAGTCATTCCATGGTAAGGTGAAGATAAATCATGACAGCTCTTTAAAGATATTAGCAATGATTGCTCCACACGGCAATAAAGACTCAGAGAAGCTTCATCTAAAGACCGACTTCGCTGTTTGCCCTCCAATTGGAATAAGAATCCTGCTCTATTTGGCAACCATATTTAAATGGTACTTGGCCAAAACTGATTTCAAGACTGCATTCTTGAAGACAGGAGATGCTCTATGCGACGTATATGTTGTTCCTCCACGTGAGAGTGAAGACAAAAACTACTATTGGCTGTTGTTGACCACCGCTTATGGTCTGGTCAATGCTGGGACAAAGTGGCAACATCAGAGCGACGCACTGCTGAAATCCATTGGAATGATTCAGTTAGTACATGTTCTTCAGCTGTTCTGATGGAACGTTGGTTGATGTGGCAGTGAAAATTGTTGACGATGTGTTGTTTGCAGGAGAAAGGGACATAGTAGAATCGTCGATCAATTCAATCCTAGTCAAGTACGAACTCGGGACAGTCTTCTACGGACCCGGGGCATTTTTGCTAGTTGGAATGCAGATATACCAACATGCAGATTACAGTATAGACATTAACGGAGATGATAAGTTAAGTGCATTACGCTGCTTTCCTATTTCAAAAAAAACGAAGAAAGCAGGGAGATAAATTGTTGAATGCTGTAGAAACAAGTTCTTTTCGGTCTGTCAACAGCTCAATCGGATGGTTTTGGATAGCAGCTTCTCCTTTTTGTGCATCCTATGCAAGCCATCTGCAATAAAGAGTACCATCAACAAAGGTACAAGACTTGATCTCCCAGATTAATGCTACAAGGCTGCTTAAGAAATTAGAACCGACAATCGAATACGATAGTCCTGGAGATGGAAAAACTTACACTACGTCCATATTGGTGTTCGCAGATGCTAGCCGCAATGTAGATTATGGTCAACTTAGTACAGTTGCTGGTCTACCAATTGGTGACTTCAACGCTGGATCAATATTTGATATGCTTTCGTGGTCTTCACATGAGTCTAAGAGACCTGTGAAGTCTATCGGTGCGGCAGAAATTCTAGCTTCAGGAGAAGCCATTGATGAAGGTAAGGTACTCGCAAACGCCTAAAAAGCTCTGTTGAGCATTGATGTGGAGTTTCTAGTAGCTTTGGACCCGAAAGATTTGTTCGAAACTCTTTCTGCATGCCAGAACTCAGTGGATTGATCTATTCGCGGTGGTGTCAGCGTGATTCGATATGAGTTTGAAACGCACAAGGTCAACCGCTTATTATGGATACCTGGAAAGGTTAACCTGACAGACCCTTTGACCAAGCCTAATAGCCCTTTTGTCGAACCTTTACAGCTTTCTATTTTCACTGGAAAGCTTGCGCTCTCTTTCGAAGGATATCTCGGTCGATCATCCCAAAAGTCACAGGGTAGATTAATCAAAGGAAGAAAGAGGAGTGTGAAGCTCGTTGAATCATGACGCCAAATGATTCAATGACCGTCAATATGGTTTGAATTTGTTTAGCGGTCGTCTAATGTTTGAGTATGTTTAATAGTCGTATTGTTTGTTTGTTGTCATGATTATATCTATACTTAAGTGTAGTTTTGTTTTTCAGTTGTAAAGGGACAGAGGCTGGGGGGCAGCTCATGTCAAGGAGCTTATTGTTGTAAACAGCTACCACTGATATTGCTGAGGTGCTATATAGCATCACCTTTTATTGCAATACGTTACAATTTCTGGACAAGGCACTTTTAATGGCACTAATGGGAGAGACACACTATCCCAAATGGCACTGTATCATTATATCCCCAAAATTGATGTGGAAAAGGTTTGGGTGTGTTACTCTTAAATGTTTTCCGAATTTTTCGGCCTTCTCGCTTATTTCGCTTCAAGCGGCCGGAATTCGGCGCCAGAGCTGGAGTTTCTGGACTTAGTTACCCGATTTTCGTTTTGCCTTCATGGGATGCAGGCCCGCCAGTTCAATAACGGCCGCATGCCTGAGTAGTTATTATTGGTCGTCTCCCTAACCCGTGCTTTAGGGGCTTTCGGTTCTTGTAAAAGATTTCTACACACTCTTGAACCATCTAGCGTGATCAACGTGACTCCAGTTATATCTAAACTAAATGGTCGGTCAGTCAGTGTACTGTACACTTCAGAGACAATGGGTAAATAATGATCAGCTGTACAGCAGTGTACGCGAATGAAGGCGTATGTAGTGTACACTGTACTGTACTGTACTGTAGACTGTAAGCACTGTTTCTACATATTTTGTTTCTTCAGACCATCCAATACACAGACCTCCCCCCGTCTCGGGAAATAGCCATCCTACATCCCTAGTCAATTAAGCACTCCTAATTCCCTCTCTGTTTCTATTTAGCAAGGTTATCTGTTACAGAAAATGGACCCCCACGATCTCCCCCTGTTTATGCTTCCCCTTAAATTGATTTAAATAAATCGCTCGGTCTGAAAAAGCACAAAACCACTTCTGGAGTCCAGTGTACACCCATGTTCACGCAACTCGTCCCAGTGTCACATCCACACTTGGCCGACGGCACCCTGACGCATACGAGGTTTTGGATGAAGTAGCCAGGCAAGCAGCTGTGAGAGCCATGCAGACATTCGAACTGATAAGAGCTGTCCTTATAGATCGGATACATATTCCAAGAGTAAAAAAACCAAGCCTTTCACAGCTGTCCTTACGCAAATGACACACTGCGGCTGCCGTTTCGTTCAACTCAACGTGTCTTACGGCTCGTCTTATGCTTTTATTGTAAGAGTTCCCCCTCTTTCTCGTTCCCTGTGCCTAGATATCCCTCTTTTCGCTCTAAAAACAGCCGTCAGTGCCTATTACCAGTAAATTTTTCACCTTTGACTGCTATTTTCTAGTAGTTAAAAGGGGAACATCTGAGGTTCTTTCATTTTTGAATATTATACCCAGATCTGGCCCGGGATACCCTAGAGAGTATCGAATGGAATGGATAGATCTAATATATCTTCCAGCACCTCGATAGGGATAAATCGTCGGAGAAGAGATACTCAGAACCAACTACCCCAAGAAGGAGGTGTTGTAAGCGACAAAAGTGCTACCATGGTAAAGTTGAACGAACAAAAAGGAGTGGATAAGGAAGACAGTTGAGACGGCTACAAGAAATTATAGAAGGGGCAGGGCCTACCACTGATGCTCTGCGACCAGCGTAAGAAAAATGTTTCTTGGGTCTGAAGTTGACTCTCACCTTCCTGCTACTCAGGACTTGACTTGAAGTTGTCTGCCAACTTGCTTGACCTCTCCATGAGGAAGCAGTTTACTCAGCTTATATAGACTTTTGGCTGCCCCTGAAGTCCGAACAAAACTACAGAGGATACTAGGAAATGCATAAAAACACTTTGTGTGGATGATATACTCTAAACAAAATATACTTAAGAAACGGACAATCGATCTGGTCCTCTTATTTCCCATTCTCTAAATCAGACCCAAACAAATCCTCCAAAATATCCATGCTGCCCAAGCAGTCCCCACAAATATCGGGAAAAGCTCATAACTCTCTATTTACACCTGGGAGATATCTAAACCACTAGAGATGCCCCCATCCGGTTCCAGCGTCGGGACCACTTGGTCCATACTGTCCAGCCCCGGCCCCACCATTCCAACACTTTCCATGTCTCCCTCCCCATCATCCTCCTCGTCTTCCCCTTCATCCTCCTCGTCTTCCCCTTCATCCTCCTCTTCTTCCCCTTCATCCTCCTCGTCATTATCCTCGTCAACCCCATTCTCGTAGACCAATTCCGGATCTGCCCACTCCTCGAAGGTCTCCCCAGCTCCCTCCTCGACTTCCCACTCCTGCCCCTCACCTACCTCCTCCGCCTCATCCTCGACGAACAAGCGACGCACGAATTCGATCACCTTCTTTTTGGTTTGTCGGCGTAGATAGTCATCACGGTCAGTACGTCCGACAGGGAGTAGGGGAATGGAGTTCAGGGGGCGGGAGTGGCGATTTTTGGAAATAACTTTGTAGGGGCATAGGTTGTCCATTTTGGTGGGCTTTGGGGAGTAGTAGACAATTGAGGGTGTTTTGAATGGGCAGGGGAGAGGGGTCGTGAGTAAAATGATCGGGGACGTTTGAAACTTGGAAAAAAGGGGTTTTAATAGGCTCCCGAGGGCTCATTCTATAGATTTGGAATAGGTAAAATAAATCGACAAGGGAATTTGTAGTATTGCATTTGCGCCCCTTTTCTCAAAAAAATGAATTTGGAGGAGGATGTAAGCGAAAAGGGAAAAAGAACCTGATTCGGGATCGATTTAGAGGGGTAGATACACTATAAAAATATCTAGATAAAATAGAAGTGAATTTGGAGAGGATCGCTGTAAGGATAAGCAAGGGTCAGGGAGGGCGAGGAAGGACCAGACCCACAAGCAATTTTGGACAAGGGGAGGTAGTACAGTAAATTAAAAGTCGGTAGATGACGGCGACAAAAAAAATCTGTTCCGATCCGCGCGCGCCTAACCCATCTCTTGATTTTTCCTAAAAAGCCGGGTCAAGGTCGGTCAGCAGGCGTGCAGCGTCGGACATGACAGACATTGCAGCGTGCCTTTGGGTAAGCACCGCTCGAACCTTACCATAGTTCTCCATCGCCCGAACGGCCACGTTCCATGCGATATCACTAAACAACCTGTAGGCGTCTAGGTGCAAACCTCCGAGAGTGGATATAGGAATAGGAACTAGCCAACCTCTCACGAAAGTATCAATAAAAGATCCATATCTTCTATGCTTCGCGGAGACGACCGCATTGAGGGAGGTTTGCCGGTTAAATGAGAAATTTTTAGGTGTTTTTACTGTTGAAAGATATATTCGGTCTATTTAATGTGCGCACCCTCCTGTGGGAGGGCACAAGAGGGTTGACGAACTTGACGTCGAAGAATTCCATACCTTCATTGCTTCCCATCGCCCGATGTCTAGCGTCGTGCGATGGACAGCATACAGCGGTTCGATGGCGGGGTTGCGGGCCGCCTACTGCGGGTCTTGCGCGAGGAGGACGACTTGACGGTTGTGTGTTCGCGTTCTATGCCAACTATGCCTACAGTGCAGTGGATGATCCTCGAAACATTCGAGGATTTTGGGGCAGTTTCGTCTCGGGCACGGCACGTCCGAAGGGAAAAGCGGGACTTGAAAGAAGCATCGGGGCCACAACGCAAATTAACTGGGTTCAGTACTGGTCTTGAGGCCATGGCACGGGGCGCAGTGCACCCATTCCTTGACACCCGGGAGGGCCATAGAAGCGCGGAATGCCTTCCTTCTTTGATCCGCAGGGGGAATACTTTCCTGCACTGCTGCACATATGGCTTCGGTTAGTTTATTTTGCGAGGATGTGGTGCGTAAGCAAAAGGCACGCATTGTTCAAGTATACAGTCATCATGCCGTATGCGGAATCCGTTCCGAACTTTTGAACAATCCGTCGAACGCCGTGTAAAACTGTGTCGGTTCCACCCCGATTGGCGATCCCCATTTGGAGAAGCTGAAGGTAATCGGCTGCCTCCAGGGTTGCCCGCTTCATGAGGCAGCTGCATAATAGCTAAAATAATGAGTACTTCTGACGGACTAACATCGTTACACACGCACTTCCAGCGGCCTGGATACAACTAACCACATCTTCAATACATGAAAATAACCCAAAAATCCCCATTTTGGTACATATCACTTTGCAGGATCTGTTTGACATCTTGTTCACCTTATACGATGGATTGCGCTCGGACCTGTTGACGGATACGGAAGTGTACGAATGGAACAGTCAATGCCATAGGACTCCAGTAGAAGGAATAAGTATTACTATTCTCCTAGAGAGGTATCATTGAAATAATTACAAGTTTAAGTGAAGATGAATGTAATGAAAGAAAAAAACCTTACATAAAATGAAGCTTTAATCAGGTACAATATATATATATTTTATGAATGTTCTTCTTCTTTTAGCCCGATATGTAGTCCTGTATTTATACCCCTAGCCATGTAAGGTAAAACCCTCTTGAGCTCTAATATAATCAGATCTGAAGCAATTGTAATTAGTGACCATAAATAAACAAAATATAGACTTGTTAATTAAACGGACTTAATTTGATAAAACGTGATTACTCGAACAAAACATATAAGTAAGTGACAGAATATTCCGTGTCACTTGGTCAATTTGATTCAGTCTCAGTCAAAACCCCTCCTAAATCTGATGTCATGGGTATTTATTGTACTACCACGATGTATTTGCATTTCACATTTTCATCCCAGGTTGTTTTGGGGCTGTTACTATTCCATCTACACCGATTACTCTACCTTTCGGAGCTGAGCTTAACAGTTTCAATTTTGTTCGAAAACTCATAATTTTTGTGCCGTAAAGCGGTTTTGAGACAGTCCGCTAGCATTTGGGCGGTTGGTATGTATACAATATTGAATATGCTTTTCTGAACTAGAGACCTAATGTAATGATATCTAATATCCACGTGCATATTTCGCCGGAAGTTCGGGATATCCTTTACCCACGTAACAGATCCTAGATTGTCCTGGAAAATAGTTGTAGGCTGCTTTCGTTCTATACCGAGACATTGCAGTAAATGTAGAATCCAAACAACTTTAATTCCAGCCGTTGATAGTCTAAAAGATTCTGCCTCAGTAGTTGACAACCTGATAGACTTCTGGTTGATGCTTTTACTAGAAATGGGCGCCCCAAATATGAGTATGACATGTCCACTGGTGGATACCCTGTCTGATCCTGATGCTCAGCCAGCATCTGCGTAGGCTTCTAATGAAAAGTTGCTCGTACTTAAAACTGAGAATAAAATTGACGTTCCCTGTGGTAGGTACCTAAAAATGCGCTTGACACCCTACCAATAAACTGGTCTACGTTGGCTGACATGCCGAATTAGGATATTAACTGCGTTTGCGATATCTGGTCGCTTCATGGTGCTGTGATATAGAAGGCTTCCGATGGCCTCCCTGTATGTTATGTTTGACATTTCTGTCCTTTCTGAATCGGTAGGCGGTTACTTCTTTGTCAGTTCATGGAGCATTCAAGGATCCATGGGAGTTCTAACTGCTTTGTAGTCTTGCATGCTAAATTTCTCCAAAACATTTTTCATATACCGTGGCTGTGATAAATAGTAGTCACCATTCATGTATTCCCCAATTTCTACGTTGAGATTATACCTCACAGGTCTCAAATCCTTAATTTTGAATGTGGAAATAAGCTGATACTTGAGATAATTAAGCAGCTTCGTTGATCGAGTCATAATTAGTATACCATCAACATAGACGATGATAATGGCAAGCCTTAGTTGGTTCTTGTACATAAATGTGCTTTCAGTATATGAGAGTGGCTTTAATCCAATTTGAATTTCTTCAGATTCAAATTGCTTTAAACCATATATGCTTCCTTCAACTTGCACACGTGATTGGGAAATTTTAGGTTCTCAAATCTCAAAGAAGCTGTTATCTCATTTCGGTTAAGGTCACATACAGAGATTAAATTAGTTCCAAGCTCTGGTACATAGAGAACATTGTTTAAAAGGATCCATGTTTACTGATTGTAAACATAATCACATAGCATGACATCCATTGTACCGACTTTTGTGCTCTGTAAAACGCTTTCATCCGCAAGGGACACTTGATTAGAATTTGGTTCTATTGATTGAAATAATTTCTTACTGTGACACATGTGATGTGTCGCTCCGCTATCCACAATAAATTACGCAGCACTGAACAACTTCTGAACCATTTTGTGAGACTTGCCTTTGCAAGAGCAAGTCTGGGCTTTGCATTATTAGGATAGGATTCTCCTTTGTATTATAGTTCTTTCTATGTGTACCTTTTCGGTTCCTTTGCCGGTTGCTAGAAGTGTACTCATTTCCATACGAGCCCTCTTAGCTCTATTATGCTTTTGATAAGGTTTTCTATTGTATTTTAGATTATGATAACCAAATCTTTGATAGTTTTTGTAACTTTTGTTACTGGAGAAAGATGAACTTGCTCCTGAAGAAGAGCTTCGGCTTTCAAAATCTTCCTTATAGTCATCAATCAATCGTGTAGTGGCAGATTCCCAGGTAGTATTAGCTTCTTCCATCGTCCTGATGGCACCAACAGAAGCGAGAAATTCCTCGCACTACTTAAGTAAAGCTAGTAAAATTGATACCTGTAGGAGCTCAGTAAGGTTTTTGACCCGCGATTTTTAGCTTGGTGGATGAGGTTTCCGAAATCACCAATGAAGTCACTTAGGTCCCCTCCGAAATTGTAGGTCTTTTAGAATATTTCTTTAAGAATGCTTAGATTTTTGCTAACAGTATTGGCGGCATATCAAGCCGAAAGTTTATCCCACATCAGTTTGGGGTCCTTATAAATTTTTTGAGCTACCTTCAGTGGCTTATATCCAAGGGATAAAATGATAATTGCGGATGATTTCTTCCGCCTCTTATAGAAGCTAGCCCGAAGTTCGGATGCATTTTCCGTTTCATTACTAGACCTAACTCCTTCTTTTGTAACAATTATGTTTGGTCAATTTTTGTTTACCTCGCAGAAAATATCATCGACTGTGTTTACTTCGCAGAAAATATCATCGACGAGGTCAAATAAAATAAAACAGAACTGTAATAGTTCCCGGTCGGAACTAGCGAGCAAAAATGCTTCCATGTATGCAACTATACCGCAATTAAAACAGAAAATATTCGACTCCGTACAATACATGTTTTTCACTATATAGTCCGATTAAATTTAAAAACATTCATCAAAAAATCAACTGAGCAAAGTTTCAAAGTTTGAAATTAACCCAACTGGAGACCAGTGTCTTCTGTGATAATAATTTGAAGAATAATTGCGTAGTTCATAAAAACATTGATCTATGTTAAACAATAACGTACGCATCAAGATATACTTTACTAAAATAAATTCAGATCTATGTTAAAAAGACCCTAATCGATTATGCCAGATACTTTTGATTTAATCATCAACACACTACTATTATAAATTAAGAAGGTAATGAAGTTTCAACGGAGCATTTTTCTATAGAAATGCTTATATCAAGGAAGAAGTTAATGAGAAGTTAAGGTAACACATTTTGAAACAGACTAATCTTTAATTTCGCATGGACTGATAGTAAATGACTATTTTTACGTGTTGTTTTTGTTATTTTAGTTGTTTTTATCCCAATTTTTAGTTGATGCACAATTGATTAGACATTTTCGGGATTCATAATTGAATTCATTCTAAATTTTGAAATATTTATCACTTTAGATTCATATAGTACACTTCAAGAATAAATAAATTATATTAAATAACTGAAGAACTATTATCTAAAATGAGTCTTAATTTCGAATATTTCTCGTGGGAATAATGGTGTTCCCAAATTAAATACACTACATTCCCTTTACTCAACTCAATTGATGAATTAATGATGATATTCACTAAAATGTAGAGGATATCGCACTTTTCTGCTGTCACCTTTAATTTTATTTTACGTTTAAGTCATATTTAGTGCCTTTTCGTGTTTGATGGAGAATTTGAAACTAAAAATATGTATCTGCACGAAACTATTGTATCTATACTTTACTTCAATGAAGAGTTTTTGATCTTTTTCTAGCTATTCAATGCTTTAATCCTGAATTTAAAATCTGATTGCCGAACTCAAGATTCCCATTACTTCTACATGACTGCTTTATGATATTTTTGGAATATTAATGAAGATTTTTCATCGTTTTGAGAATTAAATTCGAATTGAATACGATATTAAGAGCCTACCGAATTCATATGTACTCCAGAACTGACCATTAGAAGTCTTGAGGCGTCAAAAATAGCATTTTATGCACTAATCCTTCTTTTCTGCTTTTCTAATATTTATTCCTCATGGAAAGTGTCCATAGAGGTTATAGGAAGTAATAAAAATGAAACTTAGACCAAACGGTTTCACTGAAACCAAGCAGAGCGATTTGAAAAAGAACATTAAAATATATAATATTTCGGAAAATCTACAATAACATAGAATAATCTTAGCTGCCCGCTTTTAGCTGCTGGAAAAATAACGTCGATTACAGAGGGGACCTTAAGTTTCTTTATTTAAGAGAATACAGCGGATACGATCAAAAAGAAAGGAAACAAGGGGGCAGTAAATGAAATTGATTGAATAAAGTATCTAGCTTACGTTTGATATTAGTTTAAATTAATCGTATTCCTGATTATTCCATTGAAAAAATAAATTGCAGATTGAGTTACTGTTATGTTCATACATTTCTGAAATTTTTATTGATGTTATCTTAGCCATGAGCACCACAATGAGTTAATTTATTCACTCTCGAAAAAATATTCTTTCTAGAATTATATATCTCTCTATTTTGCTTATATCTGACTGCGGGAAATTGATGTCGATGGGAGAGCTCAATGTTTTGGAAAAGGTAGGACAAAATAATAATCTACATAAATATTTTCGACCTTTTTAACATTATACAATGTGACTAGAGATGGCCGATAATACACTAGAGTCATAACGTCCTTCATAATGAAACAAGAAATTAATAAATATATTATATTCTTTGATGCCAAAAATTCAAAATACGATACACAATATATATGTGCTCCATATGATGTCTTGAAGTAACATTATGTGGAAACTTTTACCCATTTCGTGGCTCGAAAAGACGACTATTCACTTCAGAAATTATTCAAATTTACATTCATTGACTTTTGCAATAAACTTTCCTTCGATATTTTAGTGATTTTATGAGTCTAAAATAAATCAGTTGACTTCAATTTAGATATTGAATAAATTTTTAGATATTTTTCACTGATATAATCTAATTGTGTAAAGCGAAAAGTAAAAACTTTTGACGACAACAATTTGAGTGAACTGACACCAAGACGCGTACGCGGTGCTAACGGATGTCGCGCGGAACGGGGCCGTTCGAGCGATGGAGACCTATGGGATGGTTGGAGCGGTGCTTACCCAAAGGCACGCTGCTGCGGCCGTCATGTCCAACGCGGCATGCCTGCTCGCCGGCATTGAGCCGGCCCTGTAAGGAAGGTAATGTACTGTAGTGTTACCCATCAGCGACGACTTATCCCGCATAACGCATTAGCCGCGTGGATATAACCGACCACATCTTCCATGCATTTAAATAGCCCAAAATTTTCCCCATTTGAGTGAATATTTTGTGTATATAAATTTAATAGTGGTGGGTTCGCAATTGGTACAAAAAGACAATAGTTACCTCTGCGGCAATGAAGTATCGCTTGTTAAATCAAAAATTTCTAGATATGAGTGGTAGCGAAAAGGAGCAGTAATATTTGAGTTTTCCACCTTTTTAAATTGTCGCACATCCCACTTCCATAAATATGAAACGCTGTCAGCCATTTTTTGAAATTTCTTTCGGTAATAAATTAAAACTAAACTATTTTACTATGAATCAGTTGATAATATGCATAATATACAAAAGAAAGAAAATTTTAACCCTAATAAGCGCCGTTGTTTCTAGGTTTTATTGAGTCCCTCTCTGTATCAAGCATATTAATTAAGCATTACAGTTCGTTAAAGTAAAATAGAGCGATACTAACATGCTTAACTTGACAAAGATTTTTGCTGCTCTGTGCGAATTAGTTAATATGTTCTTAATTGTTGCTTGAAAAACTAATTATAATGGGAGATTAAGTGCTTAAAAATAAGATATTGTTTTATCGGTTGTATATTTTCGGCAAGTTCTGCACTATCCAAACATATATTCTCTCTCAACAATTACAAACAAGAATATTATTTTCTTATCACTTTCCCCCTTTTTTTGCCAAATAGGCCGAGCTAAAAATTTACCGCACGTTAATGAAGTCAATTAATTTTATCTTGTATGTTTTTGCACCTTTGATTGATTTATTGTTTATTTTATTAGTATTATGGAAATATGTTTTTGAAGTTTTTATTCAATTTTTGCTCATAAACTTACTTTCAGAGGCTATCGTACTTCTTCTCTCTCCATGTATATTGTAGCTACCATGACCTCCATTCATTCCGCCTGTTGGAGTCCAAATTTTTTTTGGCAGAATTTTTCAGACCGAACACTGCAGTGATAAGAAAGTCCGCCAGTATTAAACTATTCCACTACCAAACGTCAATTCAGTACTTTCTGTTGTCGAATAAGAATTTAAAGAAGTTCTAATCTAAAAATCTGGTTCAGTAAATGAGTCTGACTGCGAAAAAGAGGTGTTGTGATCTCTATAGGATATCAAAAATTGAGAGATGAAGAATATCTGTACAAATATTTTACTTCGCAATTTCCTAAATTTTGTTCCTTTGCAAGTGATTAAAATGAGAAAACAAAACTGTCTATTAGGCTGTAATATTTGGGCTAAATGTGGGTTTAGTTGAATGGGTTGGTTGGTGTACTTAATTTGCCTGATAAAAGCAATCGGTAATGTTTGGGTTGTTTTACAGCGAGTTATACAGAGGGTTAAATTGCCATTAGCCTCTGCGGTATATCTGCGACGGAGAAAACAATACGATGAGAATTGGTGCGCTATGGGATAGCGACTAAGAAGTAGGCGACTATCTAATGTACTTGTCTTTTCGATACAATTTTCCTAAAATTTTCAGTTTTGCTACCCATACCAGATCTTGTAAGTGCATTCATTCCTTTCGTAGCTCTATGAGGAATAAAAAAGTTTTACATGTGAACCCCATTTGCGGTAAGAATACCTTTATTACTTTTTTATATTAAAAATACAGTAAAGTTACCATAATTATACATAAACTGGACCGATATAGTTGTTATTCGTATCCACTTACTACTCATTAAAATATTATCGATAATTTAAGTATTTAGGTGGAGTCGTTTTTACTATTTTTGAAGATCTCCGTGACAAATAAAAGTTTACGTATATTGATGCGATTTGGTAAATATGGTCAGATACTGTAATTTAACAACAAATAGAAACGAACTCACTTATATTTATTAAATTATTTTTTGTGCTGGGTCACACTTAAATTTAGAAGGCAGTGCAAAGTAATGTTCATGTATTCATTCTCTCAAAAATTTGAAAAGTTAACATTTTCCTTCATCCCCTCCAGATATGTAATTACGCCCTTTCTCTAAATGTTTAGGAAGAAGAAGAAGAAGAAGAATGACGCTTAATTGTTTGAAGACAAGTCCACACTACACAGGACCTCGGGTTCTGCTAGACGGACGACTCCGGGCAATGGCTGAAGCAATTGCCCACTCAAGCGAGAAAGGGGCCGGAAGAAAACTCCACCACCTGAACCGAGGATTCAGGAGGCTTAAAAAACTCCCGTTGTAAGCACATAGGCTTACAGATAGAGACGGCGACGACAACGGCGAGAACTCCGGACGAGCGAGCTTGACGACAAGCCCGCAGGGCTGTGAAGACCGCAACCCCTCGCAGTCCGTCAAAATGACGGAAGATTTGAGCGCAGAAGGGTACGGTGGACTTCGCAAACCTTGTTCGAGTAGTAGAGCCATCCTTAAACACCTTTCCCAGTTCGTCCCACGTGCGCTGGGGGCGCGGAGAGGCAATCCACCTGATGTGGCCATCGACAACAACGTTGCAGCGAGAGCTCTGCAGCCGTGACGGACAATCTCCGGAGGGAAGCGCAGGATGAAAGTCCGGCGCCCACGCCGTGCGCGGGCGCAGAGCGAGATGAAGTGAAAGTTGGGAGTAGTCAGTCGAGATGAGATGTATTGAAAACTAACAATGGGTGAAAAGTAGTAAAGGGTTGTTTAGGAACTAATAGATCTCCACTTCAGATAATGAGTAGATATCTAAGATGAGTTAAATCACATAAATGTCAAAATGTTTTGACTAATGGCTGAACTTACCATAATGGAAAGAAATAATAGACTGAAACACGAACTTTTAGCACAAAAACATACCTTAATTATTTTATATACATTAATATTAAATTTCCGACGTCAAATACTACTGGCTCATCTATTGAGAAAATCAGGCATTGTAGAATCCTCTTCCTCCAAGCAACTTGCCCTACTTACTAGCTCAGCCGACGCCCTGGCCCTTCGTTCCGCACGAGAGCGCTGCTGAGCAAATCTGCGTTTTCTATTTTCTTCAAGCCTACCTCCCTCAAGTTTTTCCCATACAATCTAGCTATCTTACCATAATCATCACGTAGCAGATTCCGCTTCATATTAAAATTTTTCAAAGCATAACGAAGCCTAAGAACAGTTTCATACCACTTTTCGTCCCATCTTCAGCAGTTGGCAATCAAATCCCACAGCGACTATAAACGCCCAAAGAAATTATCGACAATGATGCGGCCTGAAATGATTTCTTTATTCAATCGATTCTCTTCAGACGATAACATACCACCGATGGGATTTTTCTTTAGATAAACAGCCATTGCTACGCTAGAGGCTCCACTTCGTCCCTCATTTACCGAGATATCCCAATGATTGGTGAAAACCCACATCTCGAATTTCATGAAGCTCCTCTTCCGTCTTTGAGGTCGCATTTCCATAGAAAGTAAGATTACCAAAAAAAATTCGTAATATCAGCGACTGAGCCAGCACAATAGGGGGAGCACCCAATGGCTAAGTCACACCCAAAGATAGAAACCTCAGTCTTGCAACCTTAGAGCTTGTGCTCATTGCTGCAGTAACTTTAGCTTCTTTATGATTTATTTTCGGGCGATTCGTGCTGTGGAAAGTTACACTAGTTGCATAGAGCGCAAACTTGTATTTCTTGAGCGTAACTCCTTCTCTAACCAACCGAGACAATGTAAAAGAACTTTCAAACATCCGTGCTGCTTTTTCAACCAGAAGGGGACATATCCTATTAAAAAATCCAATTATTCTCTCATTATACTCCCAATTTCCACAGGGATTGAGTGTTGAAATAACAATGAAGAGGAAATCCTTCGGGTTTGATCCATATTTTCGACCTCGGTCTCCTCTATACTGAGCAAGGACCAGCTGCTCTATAATTCTACATACAGAATCAAATTAAAAAGAAGAGAAGTTAACCATTTCCATAACTGCTCCAGATCCGCCAGCTTCCACAAAAGAGCCCAAAACCGGCTTCACTATCCGACTCAGTCTCAGTCTCTTCTGATTCTTGTATGAGCTGGTGCATTTTTTTATGCTTTTGCGCTCTTTGTTCCGCCATAAGGCGTAAAACTCTTGCTGCTGAATATTCTGCACAGACAAGGTCTAACTTGAGTTTTATGATATCGACGGTTCTGTTTATCAAGCAAAACGCTTTGAGCATACCAAAGATAGTCCCACCACCTACTCATCCTCCTCCCCACCAATTTTCAAACCCTCAAGATCAGCAACGCTATCTCCGGCGTCGTCTCCTTCTGAAGAGATGAAGTTAGACCACCCCGTCCAGGGCGCAGGTACCCAAAAAGGCTCCGTGCCATATTGTCCCATCACAGTCATACCGTTATTTCTGCCTATAGACACCTTTAGGTGTCTTTTGGAATTCATATGCTTCCTCCGATGTGGAAAATTGGAGCTTCCCGCCATTCGGTGATGGAAGCGGGCTGTCCGATACCACGGGGTAGTTTACTAAATGATTGTTTCTTTGGGGAGCAGGGGCTCAGTAACAATTCGACAGTAAGCCGTTAAATATTGCCAACGAAAGGTCCCTTACGAAGGGACCATCCATGACCAGTCGATGTAGTCACAGGGTCACGAAGGGGCAAGACCCGTTTGTGTTTTCTCCATTCCTTCTCTCCAAACTCCGTTTAGATTACCCCGCCAGAAGTTTTAGACGACTAAATAAACTAACTCATCATTCCCCCCTTACGGAGCGGTTCAAACTACGCTTTGCCAACTTTGACTCTTTCATATTATGTATTAGATCACATAAGATCGCCGCCTCCACGGTACCGATCTCGTAGTCGCTCCACACGGTTACACTTTGCAGGCGGATGAACCGTCAGACTTTTGACGCGGGGTGCTTGACCCGTGCATGTAGACCGTGGAGGTCTCGGAACTCACTTTCAGGAGCAGAATGGACTCGTCGCAAACAAAGAAAAGATTTTCTGGGTGGCTTAAACCTCAGCGGGACGTCCGACCAGGTGGCCTTCGCCCGCTCGAAAGGCGTCACGGGATCGTCTGGGATATCCGATTCATGCCAGTCTCTGTCGTCCTCGCCTTCCACTCCGTAATCGTCTATCAAGTCAGACACGGGGACGGGGAAAAGATATTGGTTTTGTGGGAGTGGTGCAAATGTTGGGAGTCCTTGTGCGTTTGGAAGTTTTACCATTATATTTTGCATTTTTTGCATTATCCATAGCGATAAAAGTCTGGTTAATGTCTGTGGGACAGTGCGTTTCCAGCGAGCATTCTTCTAATCTTGAAAAGGTCAGTAAATTGGTTATAATTTCAGATATTACTGAAAAACTATCGTCCGCATTGAGCCGACGTCATCGAAATAAGAGTATAGAGAGTTCGCACCTACTGTATAGTTGATCATTTACTCACTGTACAGGAGAAACTTTACTTCAATGAGTATTGTGGTTGTCTGCAAAAACATGGGATAGACCGGATATATCTTCTGGGAATAAAAAACGCAAACCTTTTCCCCTTCAATGAGTATCCGTAGTGTACACTGGAGAATAAGAAGAAGAATTTTAATGCATTCAGTATCTACGGGGGATTAGTGAGAGCAATACAGTTGTCTTCAAATGCAACTGCCGCATTGACTTCTCATCGCCGAGTAAGTCCCCCAGTTGGTGAGGCCGTGTGGTCGGGGGTAGGAATAAAGGCCGGGCGCGGTGTGCGTGCGCCCGTCCAAAATTTCTGATCAAAACTAAGTTTTGTTTTTCGCAATATTTTTTCGTATCACGGCGAATGGGAACTGTTGTAGGGATTAAGTGTCGTGAGGTGATTACAAGTAGGATTCTTACAATTCTATATGATTAGTACGGGCAAGAAACTGTGTCCATCCTACAGCAGTACTCATCTCAATAATGTTCCTACTCCAGGCCCTCAGACTGTATGCAAAACTACTGACCTTATAACAGCACTACAAAGAAAGAATAAATAATTGTATATAAAATTATGAAATAAATAAAACCTGTCACCTTACCGCAGAACGTGGTCTTGAGCGTTGAACCTCGCAACCTCGTCCATCCAAGCCCTCCTCCGTGATTGCTCCGGTTCTTCTTGCGTTCTCCACAACTCGAAATTCAGCTGCTTTTCTGCTTGTTCAGCTCTTCTCCTTTCTTCTAGAGATTGAAACTGAGTTATAACATCCGAACTGGATGAGAAGTCGTGTCGACAAAACCACATTTCACAAAGGCGGCTAGTGATTTATTCCGCTTCATATCAAGAGTAATAATTCTGATGTCCTGGATAAGCTCTTTAACTGGTACTATGTCCTGGCTTCGAAAATATTTTCGCATTCTTGATCCAGCTGCTGCAGTAGTATCCAGAGGCCAAAGTCTAGCTTTTTGGAAACCATTTCTAACGTTTTTCTTGTTGACAGCTTTTACATAAGCCTCTTGAATGGCGTCCAAAACATGGCCCCTGTGTATCTTCGAGAATCTAGAGGGTAACTGGAATTCAGCACTCAAAGATGTGTTCATCACAGCTTTGTTGGCCTAGTGTTTCAAAGCTCCAAGTCCTGACACATCCAGAGGCTGCAATTGATGGCTGGTGTAAGTTGGAAGGGCTATTAAGGCTATTATAGATTCCCTTAACTCAGATATAACCCTTGAAAACAAACGAGAGCGGCATGCATCATAAAACACAACGATATGCAATCATGCGCTGGATTGCTACTTTTCTTTTCTTTCACAGAGATAGATGCCTATTTCTTGAAAATGAAAACATCAAAACTGCCAACATCACGTTGACAAAAAGGCATTCCATCCAGAAGGAATCAAATTGCTCACTCTCTCGTCGTGTGCTCCGTGGCTGAGCTTTGGCTCCTGAAATCCCTTGAATACAGCATCCGGCGCGATTGGTTCCCCACACGCGTTGACTCAAGGTAGAATATAAATTCTGTTCGTGTACTGAACGTTGACCCTTGGCCAAACAGCAGTCACTCCGACTGTTGTCAGGACGCGCTTTCCCTTGTTTCCACAAAGATTCCTGTCAGGGCCTCTTTTGTATGATTTATTTCCCTGGAAATTGTTCCGAGTTTATAAAACGTGTCATTTCTGTCACATTGGTCCGCTTTTAGCCGCTCTTCTTGGTACTGCCCTCTAGCTAACTCTACCCTGAATCCTTTGGCAACGTTTAGTATTATATCGAGCGTTTTTTCTCGAGATCTACGGTATTGAGGACTGGGGAGTTGTTGGGTCTTTATAATGTATTGAAGATGTGGTCGGTTATATCCACGCCGGTAGTGCGTTGCGCGGGTTCAGTCGTCACTGATGAAGACAGGTGACTGGTAGATATGTAGGTTTTTTCCTCCAAGATGCGTGTGATTTCATGTGAAATTTTGGATTTTTTGCAGCGAAGATTTATGCACTGTCCCACAGACGCGTTGCGCATTGTTACCAGATAGATGGACCATATCGACTTTTTCAACACTTTGTGGGTGAAATTCCAAGACTGATAACGATATTGCCTTTTCACAAGTCGTGGTAGTCTCGGAGCAATGGCGCCTTCCATATACGCTTGAATTGTGTGTAATAAAGGGGAAACGTTTGGGTGTTTTACTGTTGGAAGATATTTCCGACCTATCCCATGTAATAAATGCACTGCGGTGGCCTGCAAGCCAAACAGCCAACCGCGCTGTCCTTTGCAGAGAAAACGTGGTTGGTTCCCTGCTCGTGGTGCAGAGGTGGAGAGTCCCATAATGCTGCATTGAAACCTTGATGCAGGATCCACAGGACGAATAACTCAATGACTGTTCACGCGGAGTGTCGTTGAACGAGAACAGGGCGCAGGTTGGAGTATGGGTGCAAGGCTTGGGGGATTGTTGAGTGAGGAAAAGGCATGAGGGTGTAAACGGGGAGAGGGACGAGGCGTAGGGTTGTTGAAACGACGTTTCACAAAACGGACCGTGCAAGTCGATGTCAGAGACGGAAATGGATGTCAAGTTGTGACGTTCCGTTTTGGTTGAGAACGAAACAAAATGCAAGTTTACGGGAGATTGCATTGTAGCTGCTTGCAGCTCTGCGTGAGGCTGTTGTAGACCTCTGCGGTGAGTTGCTGCTGGGAAAACGGGCCAATTGTTGCTCATCGCCTCTAGTGTACATCTGTTTTCGTTGTTTCTCAGCGCTATGTGAAATGGTGATGTTCCATTGTGGCCAAGTCACTGGGACGGTGTGGGCAAGTTTGAATCAAGCATGTATAGGCTGTTGAGACTTGTTGCTTACTGTGTAGATGGTAGCGGTTGAAGTGGAAAGACTTGTTGTTGTTGTTGTATACAAGTGGCACGGTTGGGTGGGTGAGGTGTGTACTAGTTTGATTGGTTGTAAGCATTTCCAAAAGTGTTTAGCAATACCCGTACGATGTGAGGTGCAAGTGAGGATCAGGCATTGTACCGTACAGTAGTGTAGTGCGGCCAGTGGAGGAGAGGGGAAAGGGTGACAAGATTGAGATGTGATGGGCGGTGATGGGGTGATGGGGTGAAAGGAACAACTTTTACTCTTTTTACGTGATGGGGTGATTTGGGTGAGAGAAATTGGGCAGGGAATAAAATCAGTTTTATATTTTGGACCGATCGGTGTGTAGTTTAGACAAAAAGTTGCAAGTTGGGCCGATCATAAGAATCACTTTTTACTGTACGGTACGGTACGGTAGATCACGGTTGAGATCAAACAGGCAAAAACCGTGTTTTACATCAATCACATTCACGAATCCACCCGCCTCCGTCTCCGTCTTTCAGAGCTCGCCATGCACTCCTCACTCTTCCACTCAAAAAACTTTCTCCTTTAAAAATCCATACGCTCCCGCTCCCGCTCCCGCTGTCTCACCCATCCTTCTCCTCCTCCATACCACTCTCATCACTGTCACCATGACCTTTCTCTTCCTCTTCCTCTTCCTCTGCTTTCTCCCCAACCTCACCGCTCACCGCTTCACCGACCTAACCCTCCTCCCCAACTCCACCCTGTCCTTCTCCCGCACCCCCTCCCACATCCTAACCTCCTACCTCGCCACCCTGCACAACACCCGCCTCCCCACAATCCCCCCCCCGCAATCCCCTTTCTCCCCGAACTCCCCCGCGGCCAACCCTCCCTCGCCGTCCTCGACTTTAACCTCGACGGCTACGACGACCTCTACCTCCCCAACGGTCCAGGCACCCCCAACAAACTCTACCTCTCCAGCCCCCCCACTCCCCCCTCCCCCTACCCCACATTCACCGACGTCGCCCCACTCTACAACCTCACCGCAACCACCCAAGATTCCACCGCCGTCTGCTACGGCGACCTCAACCGCGACGGCCGTCCCGACCTCCTCGTCCTCTCCGAATTCCATCCCAACCTCCTCTTCCTCTCCACCCCCCATCCCCACCACCCCTACCTCTCCCAACCCTGGCCTGACACCACCGCCGATACCGCCCGCTACCCCTCCTCCGCCTGCGCTTTCGGCGACATTAACAACGACGACACCCTCGACATCGTCATTGCAAACTCCTTTTCCAGGGCCGATTTCCGCGCATGTGCCTTTGAACCCTACGCACTCAATCCCCCCAATCAGGTGTTTCTCAACCGCGGTGTCGATCCGCGTACCCAGTTTGTTCGCCTGCAGGATTTTACGGAAGAGTCGGGTATCAATGAGTATGGTGGGGGGGTGCCGCCGGGACGCAATTTGGTGTCGTGGGCGGTGGCCTTGGTGGATTTGGATCTGGATGGTAACTTGGATCTGTTGGTGACCAATGATCAGTGTGCGTATCCGACGAGGGCGGAGGAGCCGGGGCGGGGGGTGGATCGGGGGAATATTTATGCGCAGTATGGGGATGGGAGCGGGCGATTTCAGGCGGTGTTGGTGCAACCGGTGGAGGCGGAGAGGAATAATAGGCGTCGGGGGGGGGAGACGTGGATGGGACTGGGGTTTGGAGACTTTAATTGTGATGGTCGTTTGGACTTTTTTGCCAGTAATTTCGGCGATTATAGTTGGGCAGAGGTGCTTCGCGTGCAGGGGAGGGAGGGGGAGACGCAGAGTGTGGGGTATATGAGTAGTCGATGGTGGATTGGACGGGAGGGGGAGGGGAGGACGGGTTGGAGGGATGCGAGCGTTGAAGAGACTGGGCCGACAGGTTTGTTTTTGTTTTTTTTTTGTTTTTGTGTTGTTCTTTGGGGATCACTAGTGCTGCTGTGCTGACCGATTGGACTTTTATGATTTTGCACCGACAGTGTTTGGATGGGGTGTTGCAGTGGCTGATTACGGTAAGTCCAGCGGTGCCCAGATTCTTCGTCCGCCCCCACGTGTCCCTCGCCTCATCATCCACCGCCACCTCACCCCTATCTCTCGAGAGAGAGAACAACCATCTAACCCAAGTCACGTTATTCTTCAATTCTCCACCCCTCCTCAAAAGACAATGACGGCGATCAAGACATCTTTATGGTCGGCGGTCTAGACAGCAACGCCTTTTCCGGCACCGACAACCCCAACATCATCCTCCGCAACCACAACTGCACAGGCGCCTTTACCCTCGATCTCACCTCCCTCCCTCCCTCCGGCACCACCACCAACTACAACGGCCTCGCCCTCGCAGACTTTAACCTCGATGGATACCCCGACCTCGCCGCCGTCTCCTCCTTCACCGCACACCCCGACCACCAAACCCTCGCACGCCCCTTCGGCTCCCCCCTCGACTCGTCCGCCTTTTTCACAAGGCACATCAATTACACAAACCCCGTATGGACCGGCCATCAACTCGGCCCAGGCACACTCATGGTCCAGCTCAACAACAACACCAACCCACACACCTGCTGGGTTTCCATCCGCCCACTCGGCTCCCAGGACCTCATCCCACGCGCACGCGTCAACCGTGGCGCCCTCGGCGCCACCCTCTACGTCCAACCCCACGGTGTACCCCCAGTCCTCACCCCCATTCTCAGCGGCGAAAGTCTCGGCTCGCAGCACAGCTCGCGTCGCAACTTTGGTCTCGGGCCCTCCTGCCGCGCCACCGTCGATATTCTCTGGCCGCACCGAGTCAGAAATCGACTGTATGGCGTGAGGCATGCGGAGATTCTCACGTTGCCAGAGGTGCCATGTGGGTTTGATGCCGAGTGGCAGGGGGAGCGCGAGTTTGAAGAGTGTGTGGATGGGGCGATTGATGGATTGACCGGGGGGGGGGACGTTGCGACCGGGGTTGGCGGCTAGGATGCGTGTTAGTATGAAGAGGGCAAGGAGGGCTTTTTTGGACGGGGAGGTTGCGCCGTTGGGGGGGACGGCGTGGGTAGGGCGGAGGCGGGATGGATTGGAGGTTGGCAGGGTTGTGTACTGTGACGTGCCCGTGGTGACGTGGTGAGTGCGGCGGAGGTGCACCTGCGTGCTGAATTTTAGATGACACCTCTCGCGTGCCCCAACGTGACGGGACATGGCCCTATGAGAATTAAATCGATTTGCTGTCTACACTTCTTAATCGCCGTGTCACTGCCCCTGTGCAAGCCTTTGACAGGCCCTGAATCAGGCCCTGAATCTAATTAAAGTTGCGTCATCTGAAAGCCGCTGAAATGAACTATGGAACGCATAGAGAGACAGCGCTTGGAACAAAAGCCTGCGAATGTTGATCCTCAGCTGAGACGTACGTATCTTTTGAGTGCTATCAGGAGCGTTACATGTGGATCTTGTTCTGATTTTGAATACCTGGACTGAAATGAACAAATGTCAACATTAAACAGTACCATTTTCAAGAAATCAACGCTTCCATGCGGGTTTGCCTGGGGGAAGCAGGCTAGTTGCTGTCCTCATCTCCACACAATGCGGGTGGTGCCCGGCGGCGTACTCTATTGCCACAGAGCTCGCAAAACTGTCGCCAGTGTCGTCCAAGGGAACGGGTTTCGAGGGTGGGAGGCACTTTTTTGCACCGACACTCGGGCTTGGCAATAACCACCACAGCGTTTTGTTTGCTTGTTGGCCTCCCATTGACATTGCGGAGTAGACTAGTGATCGCGTTAGCTTTCTACCGCAATGAATTTTAAATTGCCTTGACAGGCAACATCTCCATTACAGTAATGATCCCCTCCGCTTTCCACCCTTTCTCTAGTTGGTGGACATGCTCCAGTATTTCAACTTGCCCTACCTTTCAAATTCTCCTATTTGTATTTTAGATCCTGTCACATGGTTTGAATGTAAGTTCATAGGGCTCAATAATCTTTGCTCCGATCGACATGCCGCCACTGCTGCGCACTCGCTGCACCGACCTCATCCATATCCTTGGGGATATGGATGAGGTCGGTGCTATGTCTTTTCCCATAGACCAACCCATACCAACCCAATCAAGTAAACCCCAGTAACCACCAGTGGTACATTTCCGTAATGGTGATCGATTTGGTTCTTTAATATTTGAAAGGTGCGGTTCGGCTTTCCGTGAGAATTGATATTCCGGGCGAGCTTGGTAGACAAAATGTAGAAAGCTACATGAGTTTGGGAGGACTTGGGAGTAAATGATAAAAATATGCTCGGAAATGTTGAACGAGTTTCGGTTTGGGATAGAAAGTGTGGAGTGGTTTAATTTTGAAAGATATCGTGCATTTTATCTGACGTCGTGGTGTGCAGGGAAGCCTATCTGATGAAAGGCCAGAATGGAACACACAAAGTTTCCCTCAGAAAACCACAGTAAGACCGGCCATGATTTAATGTTCCATAGCAAGCCCATTTTCCCCGTGACGTTTTCTCCGCCGCCGCCACACTGCACAGGCTAATGGGAGTTTCACTCTATGTTCCACTCGCAGTAAACTAACCCGAACCGGTAAACCACCCCATTTAACCCGAACATTTCCCATTATGCAATTGAATGCAACCCTGTTTGAAAAATCTTAAATTTCTCCTCAGTCTTCGAGAATAAGTGCAGGGGGGAAGTCTTGGGAGTTTTTACTGTTGGACGATATATTCGATCTATCCTAAAGTTCTCCAGACAACCACAATCGACTCAAAAAGGTGTGTCAACACAGTATTGGGGGAGAGATAGGTGCAAGTGCTCGGACACGGGTAGTATTTGTTTCAAGTAATCAATTTCCAGTGGCTTGCTGTTGGACATAGCTCCGGTTCTCTTTGTAAACATGTCTTCTCCTTCTAACCTTGCAGAATATAGCTCCGACGAAATTGCCCGTGACTTTTCTCCAAGTACAAAGCTCGCATCCATTTGAAAAGTTAAAGCATATACGGGAATATTTTCGCAGCATCGCTCATACTTTATTTCATCTCTACACGAAAGCTAGCGAAAGCAGTACTGCTTCCATTCGGCTATCTTCCATCATATTCCTAGATTATCTACTATCTAACATTAGTATCTGGACCCAACATGAAATCTTCCCGGTACCATTCTTGCACCCACCCAATGATCAATATTCCACTCAACGAAACAAGCACATACACATATGCGATGGCATGAGTTAGTGCAACTGCTAATGCCACAGTTCTTTCCTCAATACAACAGCTCAAACTAAAACTTTGTTCCATAAATGCCATTAAAAAACTTGAATTATAGGATAAGTCCAACTGCTTCCCAAGCTTATATCGCGCTTATTCCATATAGAATCTTGAACTTACTCTTTATGAAACAGAGAAGTAGGCAGCTGGAGCTCTTTTAGAGGAGTAGTGTATACGATGAAAGTGAGTTTCAGAAAGTTGGAATCCAAGGGTCAGTAGAGTGTAGCTAGATCCCCTCAAGAATCTAGAAGACCCCCTTTTTATAGCCAGTACTGTAGCTCTAGCGTAGTGCATATATATTCTGGCTCTCTCACTGAAAACCATATTACTAAGTAGAGAATAGGTAGTGATAAAGTGTAACTGCTAAAAGAAATACCATAAAGATCTGTAGCGTACCTCTACGTCAAATAAAATGGTTACGCGAAAATAAAGGGATTACGTGTAAAACCCCGTAGGATTAATACCAATTCATATAACTCTATTCATATCCAAGTTCTCTGTTACATCACTGTATAAGAAAGAACTGGAAAAACGACAGCGAACAACTCTCTGTTACACAGTGGTGTAACAGAGACATTACACCTTACTACCACTAAGATCTCACTCTATAAATATCCATTTCAAGAAATTGAAGCTATTTACAGAGCTCTGGAGCTCATGTCTGAAGGCACTGGGCTTACAAAGGAAATGTTGATTTGAAGTGCCGTCTACATGAGTTGGTACTGCATTCAAATAAGCTCAAAGAACTCTACCAGAGTAAAAGACGGCGCTATAGTATGCCTTTTGCGGAAATTTTTATTCTCTTAGGTACAAACAGTATTAAGAAATCTCTTGAAGTCGTCTTTGATTAGGTGAAGTTCACGAAAAATCTATGATTGCAATGATTGCACAATACAAAGAGGTTTAGCAACTCAAACATGTTTCGCTCATTTATCTGTGTTACATGCAGTAAAACCTTCAAATAGACCATTCGTTATCGCAGTGGACTATTAAACGAAGCTAAGTATATTTTTCGCAAACTGTTTTTTAATGAGCCTTTGTATGCTGCAGATCCCCTGGTCATGAAATATTTTAACCAATGAAAGAGTGATAGGAAGCTTACAACGAAAATTCAAGGCATCAATGACCCGCTTTCTCTTTAAGTAACGTGCAAAGGGAGTGTATCTGTCCGATGTCTAAAGACATAAAAAATAATTATGTATTCAGGCTAAAAATAACTAACGGTAGGTAGTAGAGTCTCAATAGTCTTCGGAAGATTTAAGGCTGACTCTTTTCCGGGTTTTAAAGCCATATACCGAAGACACAAGGGATGATCCAAAGATAAAAAACACAGGAAGATAGATTAAGGCTGGCGTCTTTCACCTGGATACGTATTTAGTAGAAATATTAAGGCTAAAGATGGCCTCCAACAGAAGTAGCACCTTCCTCGACACTCATGAGATTGTTTTCTATACTGTATAGACGCCAATCCAGTAAGGCGACAAAGTTGGGACGAGTACTTACGAAAGAAGAATAC
Source organism: Kappaphycus alvarezii (assembly GCA_002205965.3). Classification (NCBI taxonomy): domain Eukaryota; phylum Rhodophyta; class Florideophyceae; order Gigartinales; family Solieriaceae; genus Kappaphycus; species Kappaphycus alvarezii. The sequence continues at coordinate 193,691 of NADL03000492.1, read as the reverse complement.
GAAAGCAAGCATAAAAAACAAGCACGCGATCAAACAGGAAGAAGTTGAACCGAGTAAGCCCAAGCCGATTGTAGATTTCAGTAGCAAAAGATGTCTCGCTTGAGAAGGAAAAGGAATGAAGGCAAAAAGAGTTAGGAGCCGCGTGCAGAGCAGGTAGGAAACATGAGCTCAAGAAATTTCTATAATCATTAGTTATAAAACTACGTAGCAAAAATAGCTCATCTATAATAAACTACATAGTCACTCATGGAGTGAGTTTCAGACCACTAGGGTGGAGTTAGATCTCGGTTAGTTATTAGCATACCCGACACTTGGACAAATTAGAGAGAATGTCCCGAAGTAGTATCAGGTCCAGGATTGAGGTCTATCAGTAGTCTTAGAACGGGATACGTGTCATTTAGCTTACAGTTATCTATAGCATGAAAGTTAATGATAACACTGTAATTAAAGTAAGTTGGATATTAATTTGATCAAAAATTTTTCGGCTTCTTGCAGCAAGGTTGGGGCGCGGGCCATTGCGCTACAAAATCTTTAGTTCCATTGGCTTTAATAGACTTTTCAAATATTTAAACAAATCTTAAAATGACTTGGTACACACAGTGCTGAAAAAATAGAAAGTTGCTCATTAGGTATGTATGAAACCCTTCTAATCGTAATACTTGAACAGAAAACTTGGAATCAATGATTTCCGTATTATAAAAATATCTTGAACAAATACAGGAAGTTTCAAATCGCGCCTAAATCTGTTATATTTACGCTTGCCTCGTCATAGAACGATTCAATTAGTTCCAATACTTCAAAATACCTTGACGGTTTAGATAAGAACCAATCTACTGAAGACCACTCATCGTACAAGAACATTTCTGTTTTGAAATTGGGTTGAAGCTTGTGTTTAATATAACTGGGCTCAGCCGACCAATCTAAAGTCAGGTTTTATACAGAATAAGAGATAGCTAACTGCTGAAGGAAAACGTAGTCTAACAGTACCGATTGTAAAGTTTTCCCGGGAAGCAGCACCGAAGGTACCGTAAGTAACGCTTTCAGAAACTGTGGTCGGCATGAGTGATATATTCTGAAAACATGCAAGACAGATATTGGCCAAGGTGGCATAGGATAACAAGGCAGCTTGTCATTGTTAAAGCAGTGATAAAATATTCCAGTATTAATCTAGCCAGTAATCGCTCCAGATGTACCAGTAGGGTCAAACGTTGTGTGTCAAACGTTGTGTCTATTAATTGTTAAGAAAATTTTAAAGAAGTAAAAGTTCCTACTAGACCTGGCTATGAGGTTATTGGTGGTTTGATTCTACAGTAGATGCAAGAAATTTATGTAAAGGTGTAAGACCTGTGAAATAATATATCAAAAAGTAAGGGAAACCTGTGAAATATCACAGTATAGTGAAATTAATGTTTCTTTTCCCGCTCTTTGTCATGCATAATTGCTCGGACAACGAAAATTTTTTTTAGCTATTCGAAATTTATTTAAAAACAAAGGAAACCTACATCTCATACTAGTTCCCGCACAAGGTGCTAGTACTCCTGAAAATGAGATGATAGAAAATTTTTTCCCTGCTTGTCGCAAAACAATAGCTACCGACTCCCTTCAAAAAAGAGCTACAATGCGTAGTTAAATGTCATTAAAAAGTTCAGTTCTTTCAGAACTAATTCCACCTTTTCCATTTATAGCAATTAAATAAACGAAATAATGTTAAGAGCGGATCCTATGGTTTAAACGTTTTTGACATACTAGTTCTCGACTTATACCACTCTAAAAGTTCATACCGCAATCTAAGGTCTAATACTTAAATTTAGTTATAATTAATATCTTCCCAGAGTTGAATCGAATCCGAATCGTAGCATTCGCTTTGCTGTCCGATTTTTGACTGTTCATCCGTCCGAATTCTTTTTCGAATAATGACGGAGTGTACTTTAACAAAGACATTAGGAAAGAGAAAAATATAAAAACTAACCTGTTACCATTGTTCTGGCAAATTTTATGCAGTAAAAGTGCTTCAAAGAGAACGTTTTGCTCTACTGAGAAAAGTTCAGTACTTACAAAAATCCCCTAATGTCATATAAAACCCCTAAAATACCTAAGAACCCTAAAATCCCCTAATCCCCTAAAAACCCTAAAAAACCCTAAAGACGAAAGGAGAAATTCAAAAAGCTTTACTGCCCAAGTAAATTAAATATACTCATTTCAGAGGATTTTTACTTTCAATGTGGATAGAAAATCGTTTCTGAAACATTGTGGAGTTAATGAGACCTCCTTAAGATTCGTGCAACCACGAAGAAGTTCCCAGCACTTTTCGGGAGTTTTCAAAAAAAGGCTTCACACCCCGAAAATTTTCAAACTCCGAGATCTGTATTCAGTGATTTTTATTGATAGACTGAACATGGATATTATATTAATGGCATTAAAATATAAAATTTATGTCCCAGTACAGATTATACTTGAAAATTAGTTTCCAAATCTCAACTTATGAGACCGCAACTTGATGCGTCTAAATGTTTTGTGCATAATCAATTCCATTTTGTCGATTTTGATTTACTTTAAGTTTTCTGCCGACTCACTTTACCTCTCCAAGAGGTCCCAGATTACTCAGCTAATAAAGACTTTTCGGTTAGCCATAAAGTCTAAAAACCCATACTTGGTACTATAAAATGCATGAAAGGGAGTCGTTTGAACGAAAGAGACTAGTAGAAGATACTTCTTCAAGATAAATATCTAGGTGCCAAACCCATGCCAGCCAGCCAACGGCCAGGTGGGATGTGGTGGGAATTGATGCGGCCATTCTTTAGATTTTTCAGGGTTGCTCTTGGTATCACCCAGAACCTAGGCGTTTACTGACATCTACTAATGCCAGCGGGTCATAAAAAATCAACCTATGAATTTGCCACACTCATCCAAATTAAAAATATCTTGCAAATTCAGATAATTAATCCGAAATTCGTCCTTTTCTAGATTTTCCGCCGGCGCAAAATTTTTGCATATCAAATTGCAAGTGAAATTTCCAATGAGAATTCGGAAAATGCAAGGGAGAATGTTCAACCCCTTCAACATACCACCCGGGAAATCCAATGGGACTTTCACCCTATGTTCCGCTCGCAGTAAAACACTCCATTAGGGTTTCTATTTAGGGGTTTAGGGGTTTTTATAGGGCTTTTTTGAGGGTGGGTGGCGGCATGACTCGCAAACACGGTTGTTTCTTGCATAACTTTCCAAAGCCGGCCGACAATCTGTCCTCGAGCCCCCACAACCCGGCTATGCAGTTCGCCCGGACATCAAGGCGCTTGGAGAGTGTGGTCCGCTGGCGTGATCAAGCTCCGTTCGGTAAGATAGCTCTACTGATAGATAGTATTAGTTCGTTAACCCAGATTGTGGTTCCGCTGATCCCCTCTGGGTGACATTTTCTGAGTTGTGGCTATCCTCCTCCCCTGTGGGTTGCACTACCGTTTCCGTTCGATTTTTAACTGTATTTTAATGCTTCTGGGTAGTGCCTGCTGTGCAAAGCAGTTTAGGGCTCAAGTCGAGACCGAACTGCTTCCGTTCTCCCCCACTGTCTCCGTTTACTTTATAGACAGACATGGGGCAATTCGATAAAGAAAGGCATCCAATCAAGGATCCGAGTACCGACTCACAACTCAGAAGCATCGCCAGTGAGTTGCGTGCCCGTGGCTGGCCACAAGAGAACGGGGGCACGAACTATTATGACGTGACCGTAATCCATCCCTTGACCCCCGCCCGCCTTCACTCTCTGGCGCGATGTCCACTGAAGCCCCTTAACCATGCTCGCCTTGGCCTTTGCTCGCCTTGGCAAGGACACTCGCTTTGCCGAGTTTATACGCTCCAAGGGTCCTGGGCATCGCTTTATTGCCCTTCCACTCTCCACGTTGGGGGGCTGGCACCCCACCGCTCGGGGCTTCACCAAACGGGTTGCGACTGGCATTGCCGCACGGGCAGCCGTTCCGATTGTTGATGCGCAGCAAACATTGTTCGCTCGTCAGGCGGCGAGACTCGTCCAGAATAACGCCAGTTGTTTGTTGGAAGGTGTTTTGAGCGACACCTAACGCCACAGCTTGAAAGTTTATATATTCCAGAGGACCTCCGTTCTCAGGGTATGTCAGTGGCTACCCATATTGGCCCTCGTCTGCGATTCCGTTTATTAGGAAAATTAAGTAAACCCACCCATTTAACCCCTGTTTACTTAACATTTAAGTAAACCACCCAAACACAACCCCATTTACCCCATTCACCCCCCTGATTAGAAATGTAGGACGGCTATTTCCCAAGATGGTCTATGTTGCAGGATCTGAAAGCGGCAGTGTGTATTAAAATAATTATGGTGGTGGTAAATCTTTATGGATTGTACAATGTTGCACAGAAGCGTGCGGAGGGTATTCATAAATCAACCACGGATGCGGGCGGCGGGTAGAAACCTGTCGCGCCTGCATTATTTGGAGACTAAACGCAAAACGGGTAACGAAGTCGCGGAGCTCCTGTTGAGGGGAGGAACCGCGACGGGAAGCAGCGAAGGAAGCAAGGCGGCGGAAAAAACCCTTGCCGTCGTCGCCCAAGGCGCCATAGATATCAATCCCGACGGGGGAGAGGAGGATATCGTTTTGGTTGCAGTAAGTGCCGTAATGACGATGTTTCTCGCGCTCTGCGAGTGTTGCGGCAGCGCCTGCGGTAATCGTACTTGGCGAAATGTGGCGGCGTGCGGAGGGGTGGGCAACAGTAACGTCGACGGCGATATCGGTACTGTGAAGCCCGTATGCAGCGGGTATGTAAATGTCCATTCGTAGCGCGGGGGACTCCGAATGCCTAGATGAGTTGGGAACCTGGTAGAGGAGCGGATGCTCGACGAGGGCGACGATCCCAACTTCCTTGCAGTAGCGGGCAAGAACGTTGCGGAGGATGTGATGATGACGAGTCATTCCGTCTTGTATTTGCAGGTCAACGCGTGTTGACCACTTGGATCTAAGACGGGTGCGATGTCGGCCGAGCGGCGGGAGCAGACCGGACAGCGAGTAGATCCAGGGAATAGCGCGATGCCGAGACGTAGAGCCAGAGCGACCTTCCACGTAGAAGAGGACATGTACGTACCGCGGTGGGGATGAGGAAGCGAAGAGAAAACAGACGAGGCGGAGGATGTGCTCTCTTAAAATAATTAAGAGATCCAGTGATTTCGTTCCTCAGGCAGCATCAATAGTTCCGGCACGGGTACTGGTTCACCTTCGAGTGACTGCTCTGTATACACTGAATTACAGCTGACCCCATCTATTGAATACTTGAACAGCCAAAGGTTCCACCTTTGCAGTAACAATGTCCTCAAAATGTAACAGTGGGATAGCACTAAATAGAATTTGATGTAGAAATTGTCTAATTGGGTTGCACCTTCATTCTACTTTGGGATGAGCGATAGGTATTCTAAGATGCAAAGTTCGGTAAAGATACTAGAGAAAGTTTACCGCAGCAAATGGCGCTCTGACGGAGCTTGCACTTGGAATAGTTACTCAATCTCCTGAATAGCAACGACGGCCTCTTCCCAGGTACGTTGTTTATCCATATCAAGCTGAACACCATTCTCATAAGCCCATTTGAACCTTTTCAAAGCAGGTGTTTTACTAGTCGCTTGATAGAGCCAGAAGGCCTCCTCGTGTAGTGCCTCGTCAATTGGTTTGTCGATGGACGCGTAAACAGTGCGCTTGCATGCTTCAATCGCGTCTGTCGGCCATAAAGCAATGCGCTTAGCCAGATTATTCACGAAAGGTGCAATCTCCTCTGGGTCCAATGCCCGATTGATGGTACCATAAGCTTGGGCTTGATCAGCATCAAAATCTTTCGCACCTAGAATAATCTCTAGGGCACGGCCGAGGCCAATCTGCCGCGCTAGGCGGGAGGCACCCCCTCCGCAAGGAAGGATGCCCATTGCCACTTCCATCTGCATGAAGCGAGCTTTTCCACGAGCAGCGAATCGCATGTCACAAGCCAGTGCAAATTCGTGACCTCCACCACGAGCAAAGCCCTCAATCTGAGCGATCGTAGCTTGAGGTAATCTGCTGATACGGTCGAGTACAACCTGGAGATTGAGAAGAATGACTTCGTTTCTCGAGACAGGTTTATCGGACATATCCTTCAAGAACTCAGTGTCGGCATGGGCAACGAATATCTCTGGATGCGCTGACAGAAATACGACGACCTTAATTGAACGTTCTTGCTCGAGATTTGCAGCAAGTTTGTCTAGATCGGAGAGCATTGGAATCCCCTGAATATTGACAGGAGGGAAGTCGAATGTAACCCAGCAAACCCCTTGATCGACACGGATTGTAAAAGTTTTGAAGCTTAAGTTCTCCATAACGTTTGGTGAAGGTGTTGAGCAATCGTTAGACAACAAGTGTGAGAGCCTCAGGTAAAAATTGGAAAATCTGAAGGGCAGTTTTGCCTTCGATAATAGGGGAAAGGAGGCAGGCCGAAGGGTCTTTTATAGCTGTGAGAATGATAAATTGAGGAGGCATCCATTGCCCGGTATTCCGAAAAGCTCCAGTGACAAGTAGTCAGGGCAGGAGTGGATCAGTTTCGGGAAAAAGACATTGCAATGTGTGTGTGCCTAAGTGGCCGAAATCCGAAAGTTGCTTGACATTGAGGGCCAACCAGAGAAGGTTTATCATTTTCTCAGATATGGTGACGAGGCTGTGAATACAGATCTTACTGTAATAGCGTGTGGAAGTAGAACCAATAACCATCGCGGAAGCATACGGTTCATCGTCGAGAGAAAATAGTTTTCAGAGGTTTCTGCCGTACAATCTGCCCGCATATTTCATCATTCTTGGATTAGAGGAGTGCCACAAGGTAACCATTCACCCCCCCTCAAATATCTTGATCCAGCCGTACTTCCCATGAGCCCCTGAACCCCTGGAATACCCCATGTCTCGCCGTGTTTCAAACGGTGTAATGAAAGTTGAAAATAAGAGTGCGATGGCTTTTGGAAACCAATCGTTGTAAAGATAAACCAAGTCAGCAGCAACGTGTACAAGATATGAGACCGTTCCTACCATTGAACCTTAAAAGCTTGACTAACTGTATTCCTCGCCAAATTAAATTTCCCGACAGCTACCAAACCCTTAGCGTGAACACCCTATATTTAAATTAAAGGTAATTTTCTGGAATGACAGTATTGTGGACACCCGCACTCGCCAGTAAACTAATTCCATTACAAGCAAAAATTTATTAGATCTGAGTACTTTTATGGAAACATTAGATTGGTTCTCTGCATTTCACCCCTTAAAATATCAAATTATTTCCAACAACCAGTCCATTTGTTCCATCACTGATTACTTCTCCTCATTACAATATACAGAGTCAATATGGTAGATTCTCGCAGTGGTGCAGCACAGTGCATTACAGTACAACCTCTCCGGCTTCTTCCATACGCTGTCCAGTGCGGTGAACTGTATTGTACGGTATGTTGCCTATGTAGGCACTGTAGGCAGTACTTAGGGATTGTGTACTCTACTGTAGTACTGTACTGTACTGCCGGCAATAATTATACGGAAACCTCCTTTTTAAAAATATCAAGAACGTAAACGTTACATTGATTACAAGTACAGAGGAATCCCAACCTTTCCATTACTCGCAGTAAACCACCCCTTTACCCCCATACTCGCAGTAAAACAAAACCAATAATTATAGCCGACCTTATTTTTCAATCATTAAAACAACCAATTTTCCCCCTTTACCCCCATTAGAAAACTAACTACTGTACTGTAATGAATTCCTCGCATCAAATAATGTAAACAGAGCAGCTTTCGTCACCTGCCTCACAATAATACAGCAAGCGGGGCTGTGAAGGATAATAAAGGGTGGCAATAAGTATACGGACAGCGTTAAAATGATAGGTTTATTGGGGTTCTACATTCAATTAGTACCTCGTAGGCCCACCATTCTTCTTCAGTACTGCACTTCCAAGTAGACGCCTTGGCATGATTCTTACTAAACTACGAAGCAACTTAGGACTGATTTTTACCCACTCATCTTGCACAAACTCCATTAACTCCCTTCTACTCTGAAAATGTCTGGCATCTGCGTAGGCACGTCCTGCCAAAATCCCCCGGAGGTTTTCTATGGGATTTAAGTCCGGGGACTTCGCGGGCCACGGAAGAAAATTGACAGAATTGCTCTCAAACCAATCCTTCGTGTGCTTCGAAATGTAAATCTCCGCAGTGTCCTGCTGAAATATCCAGTTATCTTGGTACTTAGCGAAAGCGAAAGGTAGCAAATGTTCTTGCAAAGTTTTAGTGTACTTGTAGGAGTCCGGACTTCCATCTATAAACATCAATCGGGTCTTTCTCTCAAAGGAGAATGCAATCCATAGCATTACCCCCACTCACCATTTTAACATCAACCAAAAATCCTTTTTTCCTGGCGAAGATCATGCCAGTACGACATCCAACCATCAGGTCCATCTAATCGAAACTTGTTTTCATCGCTGAATACCACTCGGGACCATTTCATGTCATCCCAAGTGGCGTGATTTTCGGCGAACAAAACTCGATTTTCTTTGTGCTTTGTACTCAAATTAGGAGCCTTCTGCATCTTTTCGAATCTCAAGTGTTCACATAAACTTAGAAGTTTCCTTATTCTTCGTGGTTTAATCGGAAGATTGAAAAATTTCTGAAGGCTAGAATAAAATGAATGCCCCTTTGATGGTTCTCGAAAGAGGTAACGACATGCCGCTTTGCTTATTTTGAGCCGGCGACCGGCCCTTCTTTTCTTTCCATAAGACTCAGGAGCCCTTATAAAGAGAGAGGCGACGTCTTTTGAGCGTTTGATCTCGGATGCAATGGCGCAAATGCTATAGTTGGCTTTATGAAAAGCCATGATTTGGCCTTTCTCTTTTTTTGGAAAGACTGGGTCCACGAGGCATGAAGTAGGTATTCGCTGGCTTTAAATTCGACTCTGGAGTGTTGCAGCTGTCTTTAATGTACATTATACATATTTTTATTGCCACAGTTCTGGCGGGAAAAGCTAATTGCGGTATACAAGTTTCATATTACGTATAATTATTGCCGCCCTCTGTTAGCCTTTTGTTTGAAATTCACTGAAGCGATTGGCGGATAGACACTAATTTTTGATATTTAATGTTTTTTTATATGCTTTCTTCATTTCTGTAGTTGCTTTGGCGCGAGAAAATCTTTTTTGGAAGTTATTTATAAAATGATGGTGCCTTTATAATTATTTCCGGCACCGTACTCAACTACCTACATGAGTAAATGTAGAGTGATTTAATATTTGAAGTATATGGTCGGTTATGGCCCAGAATATCCTGCAGGGTGCCCAGTAATACCTCTTAAGCTACCCTAATAAGCTGGCTCACGGCCTACAGTACATTTACTGTACAGTACTGTACTGTAGGTCATCTACCGCACTGTACAGTACTGTACAATAAATTTCGTAATGTACAGGGGTAAAGAGATATTGTGTGGAGAAACGACCCCTGATCCCTAATCATCATCTCCTCTCCAACTGCTCCAACCTTTACTTCGAAGACGGATCCAGTAGCTTTACATATCTATAGTATCATATACTGGGCCTGCTCTATTTAGAGTTACCATTCTCTTTTATCCGATTTGATGATCCTAAGAGTCATAGCATCACTCAAACCGTCTAAGGACTCCAACTCATAGACCCTAGAATAGGTATTTAAGATAGTCCTTGGCTAGAACCCGCTATCTCAGAACTCAAAATCATACAACTTTAATCAACCAAACAACTAAACTCAGAGAATAAACTTTCGTGCGTTCTATCCACAGTCGGGAATAAGGCTAGACGTGAAAACGTTTCAAGCTCGTTATTCGATCCCTCTGTCAATTTGGCAAATCCACCTCAGAATCCTCCTGAAAGGAACCCTCCCCGTTTTATCAACTGGGAACGAGTTGAACCATACAACCCTCTTCAAAAAAATATCGTCCGTTTCCTCAGAACTTTCGATGACTTCAAACCTGATGCTCGAGAAGAAAAACTGCGCGCCGTGTTGCAAGAAGATTTCTCAGTCTGGATCTAGCAAGAGCCGAGATCTTATCAAACAGTAGCATCTAAAAATCTATAAGAACGTTTATGGAGGATCGTGGACTTCCGCTTCCAGCTCAGTTCCAGAACTCCAACCTACTCATGATAAGAATCATCATCACCATCTGGACAGAATAAAATTTCCGCAACCACATCAACGAGGCCTATAATCGATACCATGCACACAAGCAAGGGCATCTACAGACAAATATTAACATCCCGCCGCCCCCACAAATCCAGAAACCAGGCACTCATGAACGTAATAACCGACCTAACCCAGTTGCCCGACAGCTGAATTTCGATCCTAACAACCAAGCCGGCACCAACAAAATATATACATATTATGACCGGGATTCATCCAAGTTTGGAGGTACATCGAAAGAAAACCTCAGCATGGCACTTACGCAATTGAAACACATCTGCAGAGTTAAAAACATCCCCCAAAATCAAGGGGCCGCCCTCATCCACGACATGTTTAAGAATGAAGCACTTCGCTTCTATTACGCTTCGCTTCGTCATATTCAGGACTGGGACCAACTTGTCTAAGCTCTTCAGCAACGCTACAGTAGCGTTATGCGCATACAGTCGATAGAAGACGAATTATCCATCCTCAGTATTAACAATTCCATGCACTGCAGTGTACATGGGGGAGAAGCCCTGCAAAAGTTTGCTCGCCAAATTGAAGAGCTTGTGATGCAATGTCCACCTGGAAGAAACACTGAAAACGTCCAAAAAAAGGTCTTGTATCTGGCAGTTCGGATGAAACCCTGGGCCGCAGCTCCGATAAACAACATGGACAACCCTGGCAGCGACTCCAAGACCTTCTTGGATGCATTGGCTTGAGCGGAGCACAATCACCGCATCTGTGTTACATATAACGTCTCAGGTCCCCTTTCACACAACGCCCTTCCCCCAACCCATAACCCATTTCCCCTATCCTAACCGAGGACAGCCGCTAACATAGGTACGGTCCTACCCCCACAAAAAACACAACCCTTCATGGCCCCGGCTCCGATAAGTTCACAACAAACTGTCGCACCAAACGACAAATTCTAAAGACTCGGACAATCTCACCCCGCTGTCAAATGGTATCAGAACCAAGCTCGTTACGGCAGAGACCCCAGAGCACCAATACGCAAACAACTTACCTCCAGAACTGACGCCAAATGTTTTAACTGCGGCAGTACCGCTCACGTTGAAAGACGTTGCACAAAGCCTCGCGATACTGACTTTATAGTCAAGATGAGGATTGCGTTCATGCTCCGGGATAAGATATCTAAACAGGAAATCACCATTCTGATGTAGATTGTTTCCGAACAGAGCGAGCATATCAACTTTCTTGCCGAAATGTTATGGGGGATTATGAGCCAACCTGATTCAATCAACTCAGACTCTGATGCTGATGAAAATTCATATTCACAGGCTCTCCAAACCCTCTCATTACAGAAATCTGAGTCTGACTTCGACCCTGAATCTTACTCACTGCCCGATCCACAAGATATCATGTTCTACGAGACCATCGAACCCCCACATCACCCCATTCAACCTCTATTCCCCTGTTCACCCTCACCCTGCTCCGATCCATTCGTGGCACCTCGCACCTCTCCTTCCTCGAATGTGGCACTAACCCCTCAGACTCCCCTCTCACCCGCACTTAACGCTCCGGCTTTCCACTTCTCCCCGGACACCAACAACTTCTTCGCTCCACTTAAGCCAACATTAGCCCCCCTTTCACCTCCAAATCTTCACCACTCAAATTCCCCTCTCTCTCCAATCAAAAGAGCAGTTACCACCTGTCTTACCCCTCCGATCACACCGCTATCGCGCCCTAAATCCCCACTTGCTACGTCACCCACCGTCGTGAAACCGCAGCATCTTGCCAACAATCCATTTGGCATCCTCGCTTCGCATATCGAAGACTGTCCGGATAATGAAGAAGAAAAAAACTGTAATAGTTCGCTTTTTAGTTAAGGGGCATTCCAAATCAGCCTACCACTCCCGAGCATGCCCCGATTACACGAAAACTGCCGGAATCAAAGAAGTGTCGTTCCGTCGCCGGTCGCCGTCATCATCACCCCAAGCTTTCTCCATCCTTCGGTCACAGGATCGTCGTCGACATCAAGAATTGCGTGACACATTTATCCAGTACGCCACATACCTTTAATGGCGCATTACTAGATATAGGGGCCCAGCGCTCCTGCATTAGCCGCCAACATGCCAAAGTTTTATGTGGACAGATGAATCAGAAACTGAAGCTCAAACCGTCTGATTACTGTTTCGAATTGGATGACAGTATCTTTATAAGTAGGAGAAAAATGAACGTCAGGATACCGACTCCCGACAACTCCTTTCTAAAACTTACAGTAGATGTCGTGGACGCTGATTTACCACTGCTCATGGGTCTTGACATCCTCGACAAACACCGTCTTGTCGCTCACAACGTTGAAAACGTGTTGCAAAGCCGTATTTACGGATAGAAACTCCGCATCACTCGTCGCAGCAAACACATGTACATCCAGTGTAACTCAGACGAAGTCCTATATACCCAGGCAGAGCTCAAGCGCCTCCACAGGCACTACTGGCACCCATCTGCCTCAAAACTCTACAATCTCCTCCAACGTACGCGACCTCAAGAAACCTCCGCCGAAACGCTGCAAACACTAAAAGAAATTAGCAAGGCGTGCTAAACATGTCAGCGCTACGACAAAGGCCCGCACCGTTTCCGAGTAAGCTTCCTCACACCAAAGTGCGTCATCAACCAAGAAATGGCTTTGGATTTGGTTTGGCCCCGCACCGCATGTAGTGGACTTGCATACCCACTTCTTGGAAGCTCTCTTTCTGCCCGACAAGTCAATGCAATCCGTTTGAAATGCCTTCCTTGTCCGTTTGGTTTTACTTATGAGGGCTACCCTGAAAAGATGAGGGTTGATCGAGACAGCATTTTTAGAGGCCAAGAATTCGACACATTGGCAAAGTCCACGGGTATTGAAATCAAGCTCTCAGGAGTTCATTCGCACAACCCCTTGGGAAATGGTGAGCGCTATAATGAGCCCCTCCGCCTCATATTCACTAATATTACCGCTGAAGTCCCTAGTATCGATTTGGGAATCGCTCTGCAGCTCAGTGTCAAAGCCATGAATGACAATACAGGCCCCGATGGCCTAGTGCCCTCGCTACTAGTATTTGGAACTATCCCCCGCTTCTCACTACACTCTAGCCTACTGTTGCCTCATGCTTACCGTATGCGAGCCCTAGACCTAGCACGGATTGTAATGGCTGACATCAGTGCAGAACTCAGTCCGCGGAGTGCTTTCCGAGACAAAATCCCACCAGCCGCAGACTACATCATCAAAGCGGGTGATCAAGTCTACGTTTTGCAAGAAGACAATAAGCAATGGCGAGGCCTCTTCCCAGTTACAAAGGTACATAAGAAAAGCATCTTGGTACAACGACAAGATCGAGAAGCAAAGTACTCTATTGATCACACTCTCCCTGTCTCAAAAGCAGATGGAAACTCACTACTATCAGACATACACTACTCGACCTCGTCCATGGCCAATCCCAGCCCTCCTCTTCGCGTCTACTTGACTGAAGTCCTCTCCCCCTCCGATCCTCGCAAGAACGACACGAAATTCGCCGCTTATCGAGCTAAAAAAAATACGAGGACTGCTTGACCGTCAAATATTTGAGGTAGTGCTCCGGGAAAAACTCATAGACAACTCAAATATCCTCGGAGGCCGTTTTTTTCTAAAAATTAAGCACAAAGGAACTGAGGAGGAACTTTATAAGGCCAGATATGTCGTGCAGGGATTCAACGACAAGTAACTACACAAACGCGGCCATCCCGCTACGATGTTACGCCTCAGTTCCGTACGGCTAATAATGGCACTCGCAGCCATCTTTGGTTTTAGGATCTGGTCACAGGATGTTACGCAGGCTTATCTGCAATCATCCGGGAAACTCTTGCGGGACGTTTACGTCAAAGCCCCAGAGGAACTCCAACTCGGCTCGAATCAGCTGCTCAAGCTTCTAAAGCCACTTTATGGTTTAACGGATTCCGGTGACTACTGGGAAGATACGATTACGTCTCATATCCGCGATGACCTTCAAATGGAACAATGCACTCTCGACATCCACCTTTTCTTCAAATTGCTTCATGGGCAGCTCGCAGGACTTTCAGGATATTACGTGGATGATTCATTCCATGCTGGAACGGATGATTACCTGGAACACACCAAGAAAACAGAAGAACGCTTCGAGTCCAAGCCACGAGACATGGATGCCTTTACATTTTCCGGAATGCAAGTATCTTCTTCTCAAAACGGCATAAAAAGTTCGCAAGCTGCGTATCTGCGACGCATCAAACCACTTTCGCTTGACGCCACCTTCAGAGAATTCCGCTTGTTACGCTAGCGTCTACAATGGCTATGTCACACCAGGGCAGACATCTGCTGTGCTGTAAAAAAAGCGTCACAAGTTACCGAAGCCAACTTTGGTCCGTCCTCAATCTCAAGCATTAATAAGATTGTCCGGCAAGGCCATAAGTATCCTGACCGCTGCATTACACAGCGCTCATTGGATTCTTCCTCTCTTCACCTCCGGGTTTATACAGACGGAAGCTTTGCCGAAAACGACGACCACACTACACAACTCAGCTTTATCATTTTACTTTGCGACAAAGAAGATCGCTGTAACATATTACACTACAGCACGCACAAGTCACCTCGCGTTGTAAGGTCGGTCCTTGGTGGCGAAACTCTAGCTTTCGCAGACGATATGGACTACGCTATCGCAGTCAAGCATGAACTCGATAATATGCTGCAATGCAACATCCCTATGCGAATATTCACTGATTCGAAATCAACCTTCGATATGATCGTCAAGAATACCGTCACAACGAAAAAACGAATCATGTTGGACATCTTTTCTGTTCGAGAAGCGTACGCCAATCTCAAGATCAGTGATGTTGACTGGATTCGAAGCGATTTCAACCCTGCGGATGCTCTAACCAAGGTCAAAGAGAACCCCGCCCTCAACTGCATCATCTAAGACGGCGTCGTCTCTCACCCTGTCAGTAAGTGGTCATTCGCCGAGGAGTCACTTTTGACTCCTGACTCTCGCAGTCCAGTATTCACTCGAGGAGGGGGACTGTGAAGAGGTGACCCCTGATCCCCAATCATCACCTACTCTCCAACTGCTCCAACCTTTACTTCGAAGACGGATCCAGTAGCTTTACATATCTGCAGTATCGTATACTGGGCCTGCTCTATTTAGAGTTACCATTCTCCTTTATCCGATTCGATGATCCTAAGAGTCATAGCATCACTCAAACCATCTAAGGACTCCAACTCATAGAACCTAGAATAGGTATTTAAGATAGCCCTTGGCTAGAACCAGCTACCTCAGAACTCAACATCATACAAATTTAATCAACCAAACAACTAAACTCAGAGAATAAACGTTCGTTCGTTCTTTCCACAGATGTTTTACTGCAGGTGATGGAATGGTTGGCAGTCCTATGAACTTGTTTTCAAACCAGTAATGTACAATAAAGCACAGTGCAGCACAGTGCAGTACTGAGCAAGTAACAGTAATTGTGAATTACAGATCTTACGCCTGGGCATAATTGTTACCTACTTCAACTATGTTTAAGTTTGAGATTATTTCATGGCATTTGTGAAGCAATTAAAAATGTTTTAACTGAGGTGTTTACGGAAATATTGCACGTGAGTAGTAGTTATCAATATTTGAAAATGGAGCAAACATTCAAATTTCCATCTGCGTTATGGTACCACCAAGGAGAGCTGATAGGGGTAAATCGTCGGGAGGAGAGAAACTCAGAACCAATCACCCCAAGAAGAAAGTGTTGCAAGCGACAAAAGTGCTACTGTGGTATAGTTAAACGAAGAAAAAGATGGGGTAGGGATGACAGTTGAGAGGGCCACAAGCAAGTATAGAAGGGGCAGGGTCTACCACTGATGCCCTGTGACCAGCGTAAGAAAAATTGTTCTCGGGTCTGAAGTTGACTCTCAACTTCCTACTACTCGGAACTTGACTTGAAGTTGTCTTCCAACTTTCTTGACCTCCACAAGAGGAAGCCGTTTACTCAGCTTACATAGATTTTTTTGGCTAGTTCTAAAGTCTCAAACAAACATACTTAGAACCATAAAATGCATCAAGTGGAATCGTGTGAATGAGAAAGACTAACAGCAGATACTAATAGGATAAATATTTAGATTTCTTCCTTAATATCTTAGTCCTCTAGATGAGAGCCAAAAAATTCCTCCAATATATTCATTTCACCCGAGAGAGCCCCACAAATATCCGCGAACGGCTTAGAATTCTCCATTTCCTGCTGGCAAATAGTTAGACCACTGAAGATGCCCCCATCCGGTTCTAGAGTCGGGACCACCTGGTCCATACTTTCCGATCCCCTCCCAGCTATTCCAGCACTTTCCATGTATTCCTCCCCCCTCATTCTCCTCGTCCTCCCCCCTCACCTTCCTCTTCGTCCTTGTGAGAAGAGTCAGAGATAACGATTACTCCCTCAGTCTCCCCTTCTTTCTCCACAGCAGCTCCCCCACCGTTGTAAACCAGTGGCTTCCACGGGTCCACCCAGTCCTCCTCTTCATCCTCCTCTTCCGACCTCTCTTCATCCTCTTCCTCTACAACCTCTTCCTTTACCTCCTTCTCTGCCTCTTCTGCCTTTTCGAAGCAGTAACGGCGGACCCACTCCCGAACGACTTCCTGGTCCATTCTCCTACAGCAGTCATATAACTGTTGGTCCGTGGGCCATCAGAGCCAGAGTCTTGAGGGGAGGGCGGCCTCGGGATGACTTGGCGATTGTGAGGGAAGGGCGGAGGTTGGTCATGTTGAGGGGAAAAAAGGGGTGAGCCGATGGGATAGTTGATGGCGGGGGGGTTTCCTCGACGACTTCGATTTCGATCTTTAAATTGGGCGACGTCTTCGAAAAGTTTCACGGCCTTGGACGAAACTAAATAATGTGAGGCAATACCGCGGCTTTGATTTTGTATGCAATCGGGGCAATAACTAAAAATCTGCTTCATAAAATATCGGAACTGAATTTGGAGGACGAAGCGGATCACGAGTTGAAATATTTCTTTTTTGAAAAAAAAGGACGAAAATGATCAGACAAAATAGAAATGGAGTGACATAGTAAATTTGGGTTCATGGGAAAAATCTTTTTCGTAATTTTATTCCTAAAAGAGAATTGATGGGAAGAGTTGAAAGCCCATCGGGAGGGAGGAGACAGAAGTTTGTGGACAGGACTGCTCCCCTAAAGAAAAGACCGTTTTTGTAACAACAAGAGCTTCGCAGTACTCAAGTCGTGAGGAGACTTGTAGTCGCCTGCGCCAATGGCAACTCGCCCTGCAACATCTCATTAATCGGCAGACCACCGACGACGTGAACAGGCACTACTGCAAAAGCGTTAGAGCTGTACGGTAAATGGCGGAAAAAAGACGACAGACTACTACACAACGAGAGGCTAACTCATATCGCGCACAACATTCGACGATGTTTTCAGGAGCATGGGCGAAGACAAGTGTTTACAACACTTTCGCTTTCTTCTTGACAGCCTATTGCCTGTGGCTCTAGTAATACGCGACAGGGCAATACGTACGCATGAACACCCAACTTAGCAGATTTTGTACTGGTAAAGCGTATTTCTACTTCAACCAGAGGGGAATGTCTAAACGAAAATGTTCACAAGCTCTCATCGCATCTGTCAGAGATGTTTTTGGAAACGCTTTAAATATTCGTCAATCAGAACGAAAACTTAATCAACGCACTGACTGGGCAATGATAAACAGCAGAGAGTGCGTTTTTCTTGATGTTGAGAGAAGAAGAGAAGTTTAGAGTACTGGAAAACTGCTTGGATTATATTGTAGGATTTTCATTTAGATTTCGAGGTCATGCGGCTATCTGCTTCAGAATATGGGTGACAAAGGGCATAAATTTGAGCACAAACTCAAGTTCAAGACGCCAGGCTCTCATATAGGATTTTCCACCATGTTTGCAGGCCTTTCCAGGCGCTCTGACACGACTAGACGCTGTACTGTAGATTGAAGGTGGAGGAATAGGCGTCGTTTAATATTGCTAAATACACCAAACAGTACTGCATCTATGATGATAGCAGGTACAGTCAGCAGGAATCCATGGACGTCCCTTTTTTAGAACGAAACGTTGGACGCATGAAACGGAGCTTTTGAAAAGGCTATGAATGAGGTAAAGATAGCAGTGGAACGTATTTTCAAGGAGGTGAGGACCTTTTGGACAGCTGTTGACTTTCTCAGGAAAGTAGGTGTCCTATAGATGCCCGTCCACTCGATATAACTAACGGATATGTTTCTGTGAAACATGCGCAACTGATTCCTTCCAAACCAAGAATCACAGTACTTTAAGTACAAACCGACGACGTTAGAGAAATATCTTAACTGGGGGAATATTGGTAAAGGTACTTGCACAGGCCTCCTTGTTGGGGGGATGGACCCGAGCGAAACGAGGTAGGCGCCGGAGCGAGCGACGGAGGAGCGAGAATACGTTTAAATTATTGGCCGTTGTGCGCACGTTTTTCGAAATGCGGACGTAGTGGCGAAAACACCCAGGCCAGCATGTCCGGCTTCAATTTCTTCTTCTTGAGGTCTAGCAACGTGGTAGCATCATGGTCATCCTTCGCATAATCACGCTCCACCTTTCTCGCCTCCTGGCTCTGCTCCATATCCTCACCCGCCAATAGTAGCTTATTCACCTCCAGCTCTGCACTCTTCGCGTACAACCGCTGCAACTCCTCAAAATACCTGGGCTACTCACTCATGAACACCATTGCACTCTTCCTCAGAGCCATTGAACTGTTGCTATCCCTGTCTTCCTCTTCCTTCCTCTCATCATCTGAACCCGCTTCCAATTACTGCCGGGCAGTATCTTTCGACCAGATGACAGCATCGATGCGCTTCTTTTCGCGCTCCCGCTTCTTCTCAGCGATCTTCTCCGTCGAGACCATCTCACGGTCCTTCTTCATACAGGAGGGCAAATTTTCTATTCATCTGCCTCCCTCCCTAGTCCACTCATCCTGCTTTCCAATTCTGTTTGCTCGTTATGATCGTACCTCCCTTGCAGTGTCTTGTGGAGATCCTGCAGTGTCTTCCATGTGGTGCTTTTGGATAGGATATTCGTCGCGTTCGCCCTAGAGGCCTCAATCTCGAACCGCTCTCGCGTTTCTCCCATTGAGGAAACATTGGCGTTTGCTGCTGCGACTCCCGTAGCAGGATTAGTTCCTCTTCGTCGCTGAATTTAGACCCCCATTCCGATCCATTTTTCGAGGAAGGCGTCACTTAGAGGGACAAGAGACTCGAACACTCCGGTTGAGACACGAACGGCAGCCGGGGGCGCTGACAGCGGTGCGGGAATTGGGGCATCTAGTGGCACTGATGCAGGTTTCGGCACTGGGAGGGGCTGTGGATGGTTTGTTCGGATGGCATAGCGGGGAAGAGGTGGTGTATTGTGCACAAGCGTTCTCGTCGAGAAAATATTTCTGATGCAACAACTTTTTTCAGTTTCATACATAACAATCTGAGAAATTAATCAATTTAATTGAAGCTGTGAAAAGACATGACACGTAAGATTCTGGATACTATTGACATATCATTGTAATCAAATCTTTGTACCTTTACATTTTCTTTCGTTCATTAATGTCCATCTGATTATGCCCATGCATATTAAACAATATAAAATAAATTTAAGAATAAGTTAGAATGAGTTCAAAAATTACGAATGTCTTCAACTAAGTATCTTTTCTTCTTTTAAAAGTTTGTCAGATTACCTCATTGAACAACTCGGTCGTCATTGAATTTAAATACTTCATAGTTTTTCCACAAAGAAAAGAAGTCTGGTTGATTTTAAAAGCTAACGATGTATGATCGACTGATCTCTGCTTTGTTATAAAATGAGAGGAATAATAGCAATATTTACACGTATTTAAATTGGTTCACAGTTACCTTCGGAAATATTCGATTTTAAAGTGTATGGAATCCTATATTTAAATAAAAATAACTTCTTTAATTCTGCAGCTATTAATCTGGATTCCCACCATTCTAAGTACTAGCAACTACTTTCGTTGTATGTAATATACTTAATGGTTCATAGATCATAAAAGGCGACTTTCTTGATGTTTATTAATGAGAGAATGCTCGCATCATATTCAATTGTTTACTTAAGCAAAAATTGATATGGATTTACGACATTATTGTTCATTTTCTCGAGAAAAGAATTATCAGTGAATCATATACGTCTATTTTTGATACACGAGGTTTTCTTTCTTGAAAAAAGTTTTTGGCTACTCTACTGTTATGCTACGAGATGAGAAATTTGCTAAATGATATGCTTTCAAGTATTCCGATGCCTTTCAATTTACTTCGGGCTCTCACTTGCTGTGTTTTGGCGTCAATTTGAATCAAAGTAAGAAACGGAAAATAATTAAATCTACTTGAAGAAGTTAATCAGTCGCCGTAATGCTCGAGGCGTCGAAATCGAAAGCGAGTTGTATGATTTGGCAAAGATATTTCAGAGACTCAATGTTTTAGTCAAAAAATCAAGAAATATGAGGTCAGTAGCATTCTTCTACATAGCTATGACTTACTACCCGGCCAATGAGGAAGACTTAAAGTGCTCTATCTGCAACAATGTAAGATAATCTGCGATCCTTTATGATAAAATTACACACCAGTGCCATCTTTGTAGGTTCGAAATATGTTAGGTAACTCCAAGACCACTTCACGGACTGTGAGGAGGAAAAGCAGCTCAGTGTATTTTCACAGAGACTAAAAGACTTCTGCCGCCCCAGTCATCGGAATATCTCGACCCTAAGTCTGGTAGAACAAATTCAAAAATCCGAAAGTTAATTCAGTCTGACGCTACGTAGACGAAAACAAAAGCTACTTCGATGAGGATAAAATAAGGGCCATAAAATATGTGCCAAATTCAACGAATAAGGCGAAAATTCGCAGACATTTAGGAATAGCGTGGAATTTGCACGAAATCATCAAGGGCTTCGTATAGATCTCACCCGACCGTCACGCCGAAATATCCGTGAGTAACACTTTCCATTGTACCAAATAAATGATTGAATCATTCATCTCGCTAACGGGCAAGCTTACTGTACATTATGTTCTAGCCCAGAAGGAGAAGAGTGGTAATATGATTCTAGTATAGAACGCGAGCCAGGAAATGAGCGTTGTTGAGCGTGACTACTCGGCATGTGCGAGAAATTCTCGCTTTTATCTTTTTGCAGAGGAAATTTCGGGTGTATTTGCTATCGAAAATACGTTTAAGTTGGTAACCGACCGCCAAGCTCTCCGTCATGCCTTAAAGCAGAATTATGTACATGGATGATTCGCACGATGTATGGACTTCCTTGCAAAGTATGAGTTCGAGGTTGAGTACAAGGGTGCTGGAAGCATCGCGCAGCCGACTAAATTTCACAAAAAAGTCACGCGTGTTCCCCCTCCATTATTGGATCAGATGAAGGAGATATACTTGTCACGTGAGACTCTGTCGACGTTTCTGAACATCTTGATGGAGAGCCCCATTTTAATTGACGTTGCCCTTCATTTAAAATTCAAAAAGATACTCGGAAGGACTGGTCTAAGCGACGTTGAATCACACGGTAGACGAAATGAATTGAGACGCTGGAATGAAAACTATCGAGGGGAAAGAAAAAGACATTAGGGCATTTCCTTTTTCATAGGGTAGGATCAAATTACCATGTACATTTTATGATGCATTTTGACACTGTAAGAAGGAAACGGCGAAGAAGTTCATTGTACACCCGAATTAATGTCCAGAAATTCACAAGAATTCTTATAAGTACGTTAAGGGTTGGGAGGAATGTCAGAAATCTGAGCGCATTCTGATAGGGGTAAATCGTCGGGAGAAGAGATATTCAGAATCAACCACCCCAAGAAGGAGGTGTTGCAAGCGACAAAAGTGCTACCGTGGTATAGTTGAACGAACGAAAAGGAGTGTATAGGGACGACAGTTGAATGAGCTACAAGCAAGTATGGAAGGGGCAGGGTCTACCACCTATGCTTAGTGACTAGGGTAAAATAAATGCTTCTTGGGTCTGAAGTTGACTCTCAACTTCCTAACTATTTGGGACTGAGCTTGAAGCTGTCTGCCAACTTCCTTTATGCTTTGTGTTTGACTTAACTTGTTGAGCGCCCCGCTCGGGTATGCTCGCTCCCAAGTAGTCCTACCATTTCATGCAAACAGCCCCTTATATAGAGTTTTCAACCCTCACATTCTGTAGCACCTATACAGTACCTATGTGCCAAATCTGCACCGCCACAGTACAGTGCAAAGCATCCCCCTAAAAATAATTAAAAATATAATTGTAAGTGCAGTGCCAACTCAGCCAGCACAGCATGCCAACTCAGCCAGCACAGCATGCCAACTCGGCCAGCGCAGCATGCCAACTGAGCCAGCGCAGCCAGCTCAGCCAGCGCAGCCAGCTCAGCTAGCGCAGCCAGCTCATCCAGCGCAGCATGCCAAGGAATATCTACAATTTTCATTATATCACGCCCCCTCGCTCAAGAGGAACGTCCCGACTCGTCATCATTCTTCTTCTGTTTCTATTAATGTAAGTTGCCTTATTGTTAAAACATGAGGCCTTTCAAACGAATAGGGATTCAGTTGATTACCTATAAAATATTCCAAAAAGTAGGTGCGCGTTTGATAGTTCCAACCATCCTCTCCGCTTTCCCGTTTGACATAAGAGCGTAGTCGAGAACTGTCTTGAGCTGAATCACTTTCTCTTCCAAGAAACGAAGCAGTGAAGTTGCAGTAAAACAAAGGGCGTTATCCGAGATGATCCTTTTTGGAAGGCCAAACGGTTCACTTATTTCTTTTTCGATGAATTTCAGTACCACCTCAGCATTTGCCTCCTCAACTGCAACGGCTATTGGCCATTAAGTAAGATGTTCCACCCCTATAAGGAGATATTTTTTCCGGAAGAGGTTTCCTTGAACGGGCCCGCAAAGTCAATTGAGAAGGTTTCAAAGAGACCGGAAACTGGAAAACTTAGAGTTGTCTTATACTTCCGTATTGGAGTGAATTTTTGGCAGTTGTCGCAGCTTTTCACGAAATTATAGACGTCCTTATGGATACCGGGCCACTAGAATCTCTCAGTTACGAATGTTTTGGTTGTTTCGAGATCCCAATGCCGTAGCTCATCATGGAAAGTCCTCAAGATCTTCATTCTTTCTTTCAAAGGGGCCACTAGTCGGGGACCGGCTTTAGTGTGCCGGAAGAGTTTCCCATTCCACAATGTAAAAGCCTTTTGATTCCTGCGTACCCAATTTCTATGTTCCAGATTAACCTTTCTCATTTCTAGTCCATCCAAGAACTTAATAAGTCCGTAAATATTAGCTTCGTACTTTGTTTCGTTCGGCGCCTGCATCACAGCAACTCCGACGATGTCCTCGGAAGCCTTTTCATTTGGACTCAGTGGATCCCTCAAGCGGGATAGGTAATCGGCAGGCTGATTATTGCGTCCGGGTCTATACACAATTTCAAACCGATATTCTGCGAAAATGTCGAGCCATCGGGCCAAGCGGTGATGTACATCTTTCTTTTGGAATGCTGTCTTAAGTGCCTGGTGATCAGTTATCAAGACAAATTTCTCGAGTGATAAAAGGTAAACACGAAACTTTTTCAGTGCGAAGACAACAGCTAGCGCTTCTTTCTCGCAGACTGAGTATCTCTTTTCCGCATCATTCAGAGTGCGACTTGCGAATTGAACAGGGTGTAGTCTTCCGTTTTCGTCTTTTTGGGACAAAATGGCACCCAAAGACCGTTCTAAGGCATATGTCTCCACAACAAATGGTCTCTTGAAATCTGGATACATGAGCACTGGGGGGACACATAGCTTATCTTTAAGCTCCTCAAATGCAGTCTGCATTTCCTTGTTCCAGTAAAATTTTCCGTTCTTCGTAGTGCTGGCATGTAACGGTGCTGTAGTTTTGGCGAAATCTTTGATAAATCTTCTGTAATATGAGGCCAGTCCTAAGAAGCTTCGAACCTCCGTCTTTGAAGCGGGTCTGGGTGCCAACTTGATTTTTTTCGTTTTCTCTGGATCCACTTTAATTCCCTCTTGATCGACGATATGACCGAGTAATTGGATAGACGTTTTCGCAAAGAAGCATTTGCTTAACTTAATTTTCAGGCTGTACGCATCTATTCTCTCCACCACAGTCTTGACATGCGATATGTGCTGATCCAAGGTTTTTGAGAATATCACCACATCATCGATATAAACTCTTGCAAATGGAAGTCCTTTCAAAACCTCGTTCATCATTCTTTGGAATGTAGCTGGGGCATTCATGAGACCAAAAGGCATCACTTCGAACCTGAATGTACCGGCTTTGCTGGTAAAAGTTGTTATTTCCTTACATTTTTCATCTAATGGAATCTGCCAATAACCAGTGTAAAAATCAATTGAGGTGAAGTATCTCCCGTCCTTCAAGTCCTCGAGGATTTCTTCCATGTTTGGAATCGGAAATCGATCGGGTATCATTCTCTGGTTCAGCTGTCTGTAATCGACGCAAAAGCGAAGTTTTCCATCTTTTTTTGGTGCTATCACAACTGGAAATGACCATGGGGATGAAACTGGCCGAATAATATCATTTTCCAGCATACTTGTAACATTCTCTGAGATAAATTGGTCATATTTTGGCGGTTGACGTCTAGGCCTATGGTAAATTGGTTGAGTATCGGTAAGTTCAAATGAGTGAGTGACCGGTACACTTGCTTGTCTTAGATCGGAAGCGCTCCATGCAATTACTTCGGAAGATGTTAAAATATCGGATATTTTCATTGAGGCGGGGGCGGGAAGGTGCTGTACTTTTTCTTGAATTTCTGCCATTTGGCGCCGGTCTTTTTCTCGAGCCTCTCCCTCCAAATTTTGAAGGACTTCTTCCGGCGTGCTCACATCTTCAGATATGGAATCCGATATATTCCTGTTTTCCTTGCAATTGTAATCTTCTTTCATGCTCCGAATTCCGTCCTTTGATTCGATATTATCGCAAAAAGAAACACATTCAGGTGTCACACCTACCCTAGAATTCCAGTCTTCATCCGTTTCAAACCCAGAATCATAATCATCCCATGCCATGTTCAGTATCCCCCCAAGGGTACCCTTTTGCACTTCCGAAAGTGTTAGTTGGTTCGAAATCTTCGCTGTCATAGCTAGAAGTGAAATCTTCACTGTCCGTTTCTTTCAAATCTACCGGATGTGTGCTTTTGTCGAAATCCAGGGGCATCTGCACGGTTCTGCCGTCAACATTAACTGAAACGATTTGGTTGCCCAAGTCAATGCATGTCCCTAGTCTTTCCATGGTAGGGCAGCCAATGATTGCATTGAAAGGGAGATCAGGCATGACAAGAAAGTCTACATCAACTTTAGAGTCCCCAAAGAACACGGAAACATTGTCAACAGTGCCCATGCATTTTGAGACGGTTCCATCCGCTACAGTTATTTTTCGAGTCGTTGGAATAATGTCGAGACCTAGATCTGTCACCAAAGTTTCTGAAATGAGGTTTGGAACAGCACCCGAATCGAAGAGAGCTTGGGTTTGCATTCCCAATACTTTGACTGGTACTAGTTTAAGACGTCTTGGTGCTGTCGAGGCCAATTGAAGAAACAGTTTCTTACCCTTAGCGGACTTATTAGACCTGATAATTTTTTTGAGTTCTTTTCTCGCGTCCTCTGCGTCGCCCCTCAAGAGTTGACCAAACGTTATCCCAGTTGGGGCTGATGCAAGCTCAGCCACCAAATTGTACTTCTTCACATATTCTAGTACGTCCTTTGGGATATTCTTAAATTTCTTACTCTTTTTCGTCTTCTTGGCCGGAGTGACTCCAACTCCTGGAACAACTTGATCAGACCTCTTGGTTCGAGGAGGTACAGGTGCTGGGATATGTTCCAGCATTCCATAATCTAGCCTAGGTTTCTTCGATAAAATGTTCCCTTCCCCATCCCTTTTTGTCACATTGACTTGACTAATCTCTTCAGCGATGGATACGTTACCGGCATCCGTCAACCTTTGATCCCTTCTCTTTTGTAAAATTTTCACCTCTGATCCTGACTCACTCCTTGCTTCCGATAAATTTGCTCTTCTGTTGTCTTTAGACCAGCAGTTACTTTCATGATGCCCATATCGACCGCACTTTCCACAACGAGTGTTTCTATGTGGATTATCAGGACACCTATTTGCAAAGTGTCCAGGCTTGTGACAGTAGGAACAGACTTCTGCGGCCTTGGGGGCCCCAGACTGGTTCTTCTTAATGGTAAGAGTAAGGCTTTCCAACTGCGAGGTTATCATGTCAAGTCGATTATCGAATCGGGTTTCCAACCTTTCTTCCAAGTTTTTGACATCGCTCCTTACTGATTCCAATGCTGCTGCGCTAGTAGCCGGCCTTTGATAATTCTTTTCAGGATGTACGATAGACATCGATGTGCGGGTTTCCCTCGGTACCTCACTCAGTGACTGAAACGTCTCCGAATTTTTGACAAATTCTACTATGGTACCCTTCAGTTCATTAAAAGTGTGAGGGCCCTTGATGAGGAGGAAATCGGAGAGCCGCTTATCCCCCATCGCCGCCTTACGCAGCATTCCGTACTTGGCTTGGGCGTTGAACCCAGCCTTTTCATAGAGATCACACAAGTATACCAATGAGCTTAACAAATCGTCGAAGTTGAGCCGGGCCTCTATGGCGGTACGAATCATCTCATCTGGTTCTACCTATTTAGCATATTCTTTCACAAGCCACTCACATACCTCACCGAAGTTACGCCCATTCCCGTTAAGAGACCACCCGTTGATAAACTTGGCCTTATATTTGTGCTTTGCGTCACCATGAAGATAGGCGAAGATACTTTCGGCCTTCTCTTCATCGCTCTTCTCACGCATCACAACGTTGACATATGTATAGAGAAACTCCTCAACGTCTTCATTCTTGCCCCCTGTGAACGTTATACGAGCAGCGTTGAGATCCATGATTACAGAAAAGAAATCCCCTCGAATGGTTCCCTAAGACTGCTCAACTCGAAAACCTCGGGTGCAACCCCCTCCACAAGAGTACCAAATGATAGCGGTAAATCGTCGGGAGAAGAGATATTAAGAATCAACCACCCCAAGAAGGAGGTGTTGCAAGCGACAAAAGTGCTACCGTGGTATAGTTGAACGAACGAAAAGGAGTGTATAGGGACGACAGTTGAATGAGCTACAAGCAAGTATGGAAGGGGCAGGGTCTACCACCTATGCTTAGTGACTAGGGTAAAATAAATGCTTCTTGGGTCTGAAGTTGACTCTCAACTTCCTAACTATTTGGGACTGAGCTTGAAGCTGTCTGCCAACTTCCTTTATGCTTTGTGTTTGACTTAACTTGTTGAGCGCCCCGCTCGGGTATGCTCGCTCCCAAGTAGTCCTACCATTTCATGCAAACAGCCCCTTATATAGAGTTTTCAACCCTCACATTCTGTAGCACCTATACAGTACCTATGTGCCAAATCTGCACCGCCACAGTACAGTGCAAAGCATCCCCCTAAAAATAATTAAAAATATAATTGTAAGTACAGTGCCAACTCAGCCAGCGCAGCATGCCAACTCAGCCAGCACAGCATGCCAACTCGGCCAGCGCAGCATGCCAACTGAGCCAGCGCAGCCAGCTCAGCCAGCGCAGCCAGCTCAGCTAGCGCAGCCAGCTCAGCCAGCGCAGCATGCCAAGGAATATCTACAATTTTCATTATATCACATTCCACAGTATCGAAGGATGTTGAACGTTCTGATAAAGAAGACCTTTAATACATACTCGATCGCCTTTGTTGACCCAATCTCTAAGTTGTACATTGGAAAATAAGTTCCTTCTAATCCCCTTTGTGCTCTTTGCATGCTCATCAATACCAGGCTGCACCTAAAATGACATCGCGGAAACCTTCTTTAGCTTGTTGCGGAAATATATTATTCAATTTCTTCCCCTCAGAATACTATTGTGTTGGATAGCCCAGTATTCTTTATCGCAACCGCCTTCACGGATTTATGGAGGACATGTGCGATTGAATAGAATAGAATTTTGGTATAGGCGCCGAATTCAATCTGTAGAGCGAAGTAAATTGTCAAAAAGATAAACGTAGCTACAAAGAGTACAAAATTAGGTCCAAGAGCCACCTGGGAACAGTCTCTGTCAAAAAATATTTCTATCGCTACAAACATCTTTTCGAAGGAGCGTCGACTACATGCCTGATAGCAGAGGTATTTTCGCGCATATATATCTCTTTCAATACCTCATCAATCGTAGTTGCTTCCGATGAGCACCATCACTTGTATTTGCTAGCCTTTGGGGCCCTTCAAGCACGATATAGGCGCAAAAAGACACTTTGAATTGACAAAAATTCCCTCAGTGAGGCCTCGTACGAATAACGCAGGAGAATAGGCCCATTTGGCGCATAAGCGAACGTTGAAGTCGACTAGTAAGTGTTGTGTACCTCAATCTCCCTTTTAGAGTCCCTGTTGAATCTGTAATCCTTTATTTTCTTTGTAAAATGTATTCGAGGGGCTTTTTTGTTATTTTCTGCCCAGTCCACCTCAACCTAATGTCGCTGAATTTTTCACTTCATATTACAGGTTTCATCTCACCCTTTACTTATTTCTGTTTTTTGGTTTTGCTGAGCAATGAACCAAAACCTGTCATTACGTGGACCCCGCACACCCAAAGCACTGTTCTTAATTGACCGCCGACAACTGAACGTCGTTCTCTTTGTAATAACATCAATTATTCGGTCCTAGCTTTCAATTCGCCGCTATAAACCATTCCGTAACTTGTAAGGATCATTAACGTCCTCCGCAGAAAATACCGAGAAAATGAAGCCTTTCTTGGTATTACTTTGCTATAGGAAGTCATTTCTGCTTATTTTCATTAAGTTGATCGGAAATGATGCCCTCAGCCGTGTGCAAGAGGCATTCCATCGCACCTGCTTATTTCTGTACATTGGCTTAAATTCAATCTGAGGCCTAAAAACCCGTGCGGACCTGTCTAGCGTCAACAGTGAAAGTGAAACTAAGTCTCAGCGAATTTGAAGCGACTCGCTCATAACTGAGTCCAATCAGCAGCACTCTGGTCTATATACCTTATTATCCACGTCAAACAGGCAGACTAGCTTTAGAAACACTGTTATCTCGTTAAAATCCTCGATCTTTTCTTAATATACATCCTATGACCGATCCATAGAGGAAATATTGTTATGATGCAACCAACCGTTACTCTTCCCCCTTAATTCCCAATTGATGGACTGAGTCACGTAGTATTTTCCTGACTTAAAGCTATACCGACTTTCAGGCGCGTATAGCTCGAAAGGATAGCGGAAAGAGGCGCCAGTATTGCGATTCCGGAGGAATAGGTGGAGTTATAGTGAGCATTATAATGCGGGTGTAGTGGGTATGGTAGGAGGGGAGATAATTCTGCTAGTCGATGCCTCTTTGAGCTCTGAACTGACAGCTGGCGGCTTGCAATGAGTTTAATCGAGTCTAATCTAGGTGCACGGAACAGTCTCTACCTTAATTGCGTAACCGCACCCGTATGCAGACTCCAGCACCTATTTCGACTTGTGAAACCCGACGTCTCCGAGGCCAAAGCCTACAACTTTGATAATATACATGCGCAATGAGTGTTAAGTGTTTCACAGTGTTTCATATCCTTACACCGTGACATGATATTCGGGCCAGACAGCGTAACAGCGACACTGAACTAGATACAGAAACTAAAACGTTAATGAATTTCTTCTTAGCTACTGGGTGCCTCTGTATGAATCCATCCCAAAGTACCTCAAAAAACCACAATCGACGCTATCGACATCCCGACAAAGTAATGGAAGAGAATCTACGCCCCACATCCTTCCGTCTAGATAAGATAGCCCATTTGTTTGCGGCATGCGAGCCTTAATGCCCTCCCCAATGGCGGATCTCAATCTACTCGCTACCCAGGCAGTGCTGACATAGCGCCACACCCGCACCACTCTCCCCAGTCGTCCCGTTGACCGATACCGACCTACTGCCGCCTTCTATAACCGATGACATGCGTACTCCGCTTGTTGCTTCCATAATTATTTAACAAAAATCGTGTGCAACTGTTCTTTGCGCCCTCAAGAGCTTTTTCCGTCGCTGAAGTCTGATGCCAGTCATATCCCGACTGCGACCATACTTACCCGCGTCCAAATACCCGTGAACTCACTGAAGCCACTGTTGCGCAGGTTTCGAGTTTGATTCCAAGGGACACCAAGCCGGGCCCGGAACGGACACCCTCGCGGTGGTTCCACCTGCTTGCCAAAATCGCTCTTAACCCAGAGGCTTGTTTCACCACCATCGGAATATTGACAAAATTGGTCGACCACATGGCAAACGGAGACCTCTCCGACTCGGGCTTGCACCTAATTCGACAATTACATTTTTTGGGAAAATTTCCATCCAATATGGCTATATCTCAGCCAATATACCATTTCTTCTGACCGTTCTAAGTGCTTTTCTGAGACAACCTAGCC
Source organism: Kappaphycus alvarezii (assembly GCA_002205965.3). Lineage (NCBI taxonomy): Eukaryota > Rhodophyta > Florideophyceae > Gigartinales > Solieriaceae > Kappaphycus > Kappaphycus alvarezii. The sequence continues at coordinate 163,015 of NADL03000492.1, read as the reverse complement.
GCCCACCCAATGACGGCAAAACAATCTGCTGATCGTAAAGATCTTCTACTAGAGAGAGCAATCAGAAAACTGCTTAATTGATTCCTAATCGAGGATCAACTAATGTGAGATGCGCCGTGGCCCATAAAAGAACAACAAAAATTAAATTTTTTTTTGAGAAATACCAAGACGTCTCTGTCGGACCATGAGAGTTTTTCGAGCTCCTCTCGAGTTCCTACTACGATTCAACTTATTTCGCAAAGAACTAAGTCTGTCTGAGAGTGCAAAGAGCCTTTGCAGATCTTTTAGAGGTTCTCGGTAGGTAGCCGCTTCATCACATTCGTCCGCATGCTCCTTTCTACCCCGCTTTGCCCGTATATCTGCTTCTCTCTTATGAAAGGCACGCTGCTGCGGCCGTCATGTCCAACGCGGCATGCCTGCTCGCCGGCATTGAGCCGGCTCTGTAAGGAAGGTCATGTACTGTACTGTAGTGTTACCCATCAGCGACGACTTATTCCACATAACGCATTAGCCGCGTGGATATAACCGATCACATCTTCCATGCATTAAAATAACCCAAAAATTTTCTCTCTCTCTTATGAAGAGCATTCAATACAACTTCCATTGTCAAATTGCCTCCTGCACTGGTATCAATACGAATGCGAGCTTTTTTCTGTACAGAAGCCTCCCTCAGTAAACTACCAGAATCACGCAAAAATGATGAAACCAAGTCGATATAACTAACACTTGCTGCTCTATTTGAAGCAAAAATACATTCAATGCAGACATATCCACTCGCTTCGTGAAAGGATTCCATATTCCACTCTTCAAAAACCCGCTGCAGATATTTGGACCAAATCAGTATCAATAATATGCATTTTTTGATACACGCTGCTACATCGAAAGCATTCAAACAATTCTCCATCCTAGCCACTGTATGTGATTTTTCTTGCAAAAACGGACTTGTACTGTCCGAACACTGACACATCCAACGGGGGTGACCAGTGAGATTTGTGGGCTGCAAGGGCAATAACAGCGATATTGTTCTCCTTGATTATATTCAGAGTACGAAATTGAATTTTTTCACTATATACGTCGATTTACAGCAAAGGATACTGGCTCTTGGAATATAGAAACGAAGTTTCCGCAACAAAAAACTTGGCCAATCAGAATACAATATCCGAATCAGCAGCTGGAAGAGGTCGATGGAATAGCAATACCCTCATCAAAAAACTATGCAGTGTTTCGTACCCCCCTCGAACAATCCCGTAATAGGTAAGTTTCCCGGGGAAAATAATTGCAGGAGTAAATGCCTCGCCAGCAGCGGAAACGACCGGAATTAACGTGACTCATTTTAGATTTCCTTTTGTCTTAATGGCGTTTGATATAGCTTCGTTCCCGGAACACAAACCCCTTTAACTCAGAGATCTACCAATCATTTTTTCAAATAACATCCCAGTCTGGTCCATATTGAAGATGAATGGTGGAACACGAATGTTTTAGCGATCCATAGCAGCCAGGACTCTAGTGTCCAGAGGACAATTGTACTCATATGAGTCCAAATGTACTCATATGAGTCCATATTTCTAACGGCTAGATTTTATACAAAAAAAACTAACATAATGACACCATTAGCTTTTCACCATATCTAATAGAACCCTTAGGTAGTCAACCGTGCAAAACTTCGGAGTTTACTCCTCAACTGTTCATTCGAACACACAACAAGTTTGTCAACATCGAAAAATTTAACCAAAAACGACGAATCCAAATGACCCCCGTCAACAGCCCGGAAACCTTGTCAACACTCGCGCAAACCTTGTCACGTCAGCGGCTGAGTGTAAGCGACTATTCGGTTCCCTTTGGAGAAGTAAGCGCGTCAACGGAACCGTGGTCAGCATCGAAGTTGACACATCTACCGGAAGACGTCAGACTTCGGTCATTGCAGACTGGTCCATTCAGGACAGGACAAAGCGCGTCAGCTTGAAACTCGTCAACATCAAGCCAGGAGAAGCATCTGAAGGTGGCCTAGCAACGTCCGATGAAATGGAGACAACTGCTGCTGAGGTCGAGCTACCGAATCGTCAACCTTCTGTTGAAGAACCTCAAGAAGAAGCCAATGGGATGGCCGGAGTAGGAGGGGTATGCAAAAAAGTGCATGGAAAAATTTGGACCAATCAAGAGGTTGTATTACCGTTGAATGGATCAACGGCATATCGGCCATGGAAGGTAATTGGTACAGCAGGGAACACGTACATACAAGGCCATACCGAGTATGAGAAGACACCGTATGATTTTTTCCTTTGCATGTTTCCCGTCGAACACCTTTCTACAATTACCGAACCTACAAACCGGAAACTAGCTAATGGTGGGCACATGCGTACAACAGCTGGTGAAATTCTAAAGTTTTATGCAATTCTCATATTGCTATGCAGATTCGAGTTTCCAAGCAGAAGGTCACTTTGGAGTACACAGTCTACATCCAAATACATTCCATTGGCGGCTTTTGGAAAAATTATTTCGAGGAACCGTTTCGAAGCACTGGTTTCATGTATTACATTCAGCCGCTACACTGAAACTGAAAGCACAGACAGAAGATGGTCTTTGGTCAGCGGATTCGTGGAGGCCATAAAACGGCATAGGAGGTCAAGTTTTTCGCCATCGGAGAGAGTTTGCGTGGATGAAAGCATGTCACGCTGGTACGGAATGGGGGGGGATTGGATGTCAGAAGGACTACCGCACTATGTCGCCATGGACCGTAAGCCTGAAAACGGATGTGAGATCAAGACTGCGTGCTGCGGTGTCAGTGGCATTGTATTGAATTTGGAGATTGTTTTGTCAGCATCTGACAGCAGCAATCGGCGTTACGAGTCAAATTTTCCTCATGGTACTGCTATTGTTCTTCGCCTTACAGAGACTTGGTTTCATTCGAATCGAATTGTCTGTGTAGACTCTGCATTTGCTTCTGTGGCCACAGCAAATGCGCTTTTTGAATATGGACTGAGGTTTACAGGTGTCGTCAAGAATGCGACAAGGCAGTTTCCTATGTCATTTTTGTCAGGGCTGGAACTGGTCAGGCGCGGAGATCATATCTGTATGGTAAGTCCGAGGACGGGAAGCCACCCTTCTATGATGGCGGTTCTGTGGATGGATAGAGACAAAAGATACTTTGTCAGCACCTCCGTTACAACAATTCCATCAGAGCCTATCAGAAGGTCTCGTTGGAGATCTGCTGATAATGAAACGCTACTTGTGGAAATGGAAATTCCAGTTCCAGCTGTTGTCAGCACATATTATCAAACGTGCTCCCAGATTGACAGGCATAACAGATGCAGACAGGATGACCTTGGATTGGAGAAGAAATTCGAAGTCAATGATTGATCGTTGAGGGTTAATACATCTTTGCTTGCAATTTGCATCGTTGACTCATGGCTTCTATACAAGGGTTTGATGGATGCAAGAAATTGCATGTCTCAAACAGATTTTTATGCAAAACTTGCAGAGCAACTCATTGAAAATTCATTTGATGCTATTGGCCTCCTCAGATCTGATATTGACGTTCCAGAGGATTCTGTTCCCTCATTGGCCTGCGGTACTGGAATCCACCTGGTGCCCACAGTGAAAAGACGCAAAGGATCCAATGGGGCCCCAACGAAAGCGGCGTTTCAAAGCAGATGCAAAATTTGCAAATCTGACAAGAAGTCTAAATTTATCTGTTCTGAGTGCCTGAAACGGAACAAAGAGGTTCGGATATGCCATTCAGAGACAGGACGTAACTGCTTTCAAAATCACTTACGCGATATCCACTTCTGTCATAATTAGAAGATTTTTTATACTACTCTATAGTGATGTTTACTTGTCTACGCTTACATTTTATGTAGGTTGAATGAGTAAAAATGAAAAAATTGAGTTCTTGACTATAGCCGCCTACATTTCTGATTCGCGTCGTTCGACTTGCGGAATTAGCATACTTACCTATGGCGTTATTCCTCTTTATGAGTGATCAGTGAATTAACCCCTCTGCTCATGTTCAAGTGGGCGTGGTAAGGCAAACTGAGGTAGCGGCTGTCGCAGAAATGTCGACCTTCCTGGAGGAAGTTTTTGCCCTCCTGTGGGGCACAGCGAGTCGGACCCACGATTTCTTTGTTCATTCTTTATTTGAAGCCCACTAGGCCACAGCGGTTGTTGTGAATGAGGATGAAACTACTTCTTTTATAGTTAGGGGAAGTTATTTTTCAGGGATTCAGTGTGCCAGTGTATAATTTTAATTAAAAAATCTAGGTAATTTCGAACAATCATTTGTACTCATATGAGTACATTTGCTTGTCCTTTCGACACTAGCGAGTTGATCAGACACTTTCTCTTCGTTAAACGCCTTATGCGTTTTCCTTCCACTTGATTAACTGTACAGTAATCGAAACCATGTCTCTTCTCGAAGTCATTTACAAATATTGTCCATAAAATTGATTTTTTTCTGTTCAGACAACAGCAGAAGACTAACATGGTTCTGTCCAAGATCAATAATTTCTATTTTCCTCGGCAGGGTTTTATTTGCCGATAAGTGTGCGACTGCGTTGTCGATTGTCTTTTTGGTTGTCTTAATAGGCTGTAGGGTCTGTCTGGTATTAGTTGTACGAAATGAATGTGTCGAGGGCTCACAGGCTGTGAGTCCGGTGGGTTAAGAGTCCCACACTTGTCCGCCCTTCGCATCTGGGCAACACTGACGCCATACGTCTGAGAAAGTTCCAGCCATTTTGCCTCACTGGCTTGGAAGCGATCGAATATCGCTTCCTGAAGTTTGTTGTAAATCTAGAGGTCGTCTCGAGTGTTGCTCATTCTGTTCTTTGTTTGTTGCTGATGCTATTGTTTTTGGTGGTCTCGGCGTCGGTAGCCCATGCTCCTAGTTAGACCATGGACCATCCATATGTAATGGGAATGCCTGATCTTTCTGTGTAATAATTACTTACTTGCGATTTCTTTAATTCCACCAAACTTTGCGTACAGAAGGACGCATGGGTTGGCTATGCAGCGCCGTTTTGGTTTGGCGGGAACAAACTTTTGCTTCCCGCGAGTGGAGGTTGTTTGACAAGCGATGAGTCTTTTTCGATGTCGATGGGCAGGATTGTAGCCATTTTTTAAAAAAATCCACTTGTCGAATTAAGTTCAAATGTCGAATTAGGTGCAAGCCTGTTACCACACGCAGCGGACATCACACCGCACAGTACGAAACTACCATACCGTACTGTAACTGTAACAGGATTGAAAACGGCTGGAAAATTTTACGAGGTGTCCAGTATTGTAATGTGAAAAGCTTACAGTAAAATGTATTATTGCCCAACCCAGCGTGTTTCAGCCAATCGAGTGATATTTATTTCTTTCTTTGATAGTACTGTACTGTACTGTACTGTACTGAAGAAACTTTACTTCATTGAGTACATACAGTGATATGTATCACTACAAGCACTACGTACAAGCTACGGTTGTAGACATTCTAACCTTCAAAGAGGGGTAAAGGGGTTACAGGGGTTTACTTGAATGTGTAAATTGGGTCTATGCTTAGAATGCCTAAAACAGGGGTACGGCAATAACCTTGGTAAATCCAATCCCACTCGATCCTACGCTTACTCGTCACCGTTCTCCTTCTCACATCCCTCCTCTCCCTCTGCGTCAGCAATGTCATCATCGATGTCATTACCTTCTTCAGAGTTCAAATCGTTCCAATCTATCCAACTTACCGGCACCCACAACCGCTCGGTTCCGCACGGTCCGAAGTTCCAATCCCGTTCCCTTCTCGGTGCTCGTACTGGCCCCACTCTCTCGCCAAGTTGACGCCGACCCATAGACGCCTTGGGGTTTGTTTGAAATAACAGCGGCTTCCGAAGATTCGGAAGATTGGAGCTGCTCGCCACCAGAAGGTGGGGAGCTTGGGGTCTTCGGTTGTCGCACCGGGATAGTAGAGGGCCTGTTCTTTTGGGGAACAGATGGCGCCAGTTCATTGAACCAGTCGTCGTCCTGATCGGCGTCGAAGTCGCCGCAATCCTCCCCGAAGTCGGACATGCGGACGATAGAGAGGCTGATGCACAGAGGGGTAAAGGGGTGGTTTACTGCGAGTCATGGAAAGGTTGGGAGTCCTCTGTACATGTAATCAAACCATTGGCAGGACCTATAATGCAAGTGCTTGAGCGTGTGTACCAACTAGAAAGTAGCTGGTAGACCGGCTAACAAGCAGGCTGCGTTGGAGATGACCATCAACGCTGCGCATTGTTGGAGGAGAATTGCCCTCACCCTGGAGTATTGGTCCCAAGGCTCGGTTGGCGACCGCTCGGGCTACCTCCGTGATGTGGCGGAACGCTACGGGATGCCACCCCCGGAGTGTGGAGATAGGAACGGGTACGAGTCTGTTCCTGCCAGGTAAGCTGGCTAAGAATCCCTGGTATTTTCGTAGCTTGTCCGCGTGGGCTGCGGTCAAGCTGATAAGGGGGTTAAAGGTTCTCATTCTGAGGTGAGAAGGGGCCAGCGGGTTCACGAAGGTCACATCGAAATAATCGGTGCAACCGCTGGCGCCCGTTGCCCTGATATCAGGCCTTGCTTTGTGTTCCCCGTGCGACCGGGGCTCGACGGCAGGATGCCTTGCGCCTAGGCTCAGGTCGTTACTTAGTAGTGTGACCTGGTCATCGTGGCGGACGATCCGTTGCGCTCCATACCTGCAGTGGATCAAGTGGTCGCCGTCCACTGTTTCCGGGCATCCGACTCTTGGACAAGGGGTTCCTGGGTCGAAGAGCGGGGCTTTGCAATAGTATTTGAACAACACCGAGAAATGTCGGGTGCCTATTGCGGTCTTCAAGCCTGTTGTGGGAGGGCAATGGACCCATTCCTTGGCACCTGGGAGATTCATTGAGGCCCTGAAGGCCTTTGTACGGCAAGTACCCACCGGAAGCCCTTCATATATTGCGGCATGGACTGTGTCAGTCAGTGTCTTTTGCTATGGAGGGTTAGAGCAAAAACGACTGAATGGGAGCCTGTCGACCGGGCGGCAAGATGAGTTCCATTGAGTGAATGCCATCTTGGCCTCCGCGTAAGTTGCCAAGTCGCTCACTGCAGACGGCAGGCATCGCTCACCTAGCTTGTTTGTATGTGAGCTAGACGCGAGGAAGGCGGCTGCGGCGATGTCTTTGGCTGATGTAAGGCCGATTCCTAGTGCTAGTGTAGGCTTTTTGTCCTCAATTTGTTTGAGCGGGAGTTGTAGCTCCCGAAAGACTGCACTGTCGAGGACGCCTCCTGCCAAAGTCCTCATTCACCATCAGCTGGTCGAAATAGGTGGCTCCTTCGATGGTGCACGATGGCGGCACGACCCGAAGGAGATAGCCCAACTTACATACCCCTAAGCAGTTTCTTAAAATCTGGAAGGAGACCTGTGTATCCTGAAGTTCCGTGACGGCCTGCATGAAGGGTTCCAGAGAGTGCACGTGGTTGGTGAAGTAGTGCCTCATGAAATCATTTGAGCCGATAGGCGCATTCAGGACCGCAGTTCCCTCACTGTAAAACTGTTGGATCTCCGTGGGGTACGCGGCTGTGACGACCTCGTTGGAGCCGTGGGCCACCATATTTTACACTTGAGAAGTGCCAAGTGTAGACCGAGGCGCGTTGCCACGGGAGAGGACAGAATTGCGATAGCTTTAAACAGAAAGACATGTTTGGCCACTGTGTACGGTAGTACCTTCAAAGAGTAGTTCATCGATTTTGTTAGATTTCCACTAATACAGCAATGAATTTTATATGCACTGCCTTGACAGCCACCCTGCGGGTTTTAGCCAATATCCGCATTACAGTAAAAGCTTTTGGTCTCCCTTTTATTGTCAGAGTGGGTGCATTAATTTTCTACAATACTTGTAAAGGGCCACTAAAATTGAATAGCTTTGGAGCCGGAGAAGTTAGCTACAGTACGATACTGTAGCTGGAGATTTGTTTCAGTCCAGTCTACTGTAGCACACCTCCTGAATGGAGCGGGTTTGTGACAAATTAATTAAAAAACAGAAGTAATTTGCACGATCATCATTGATTAAAAACGCCTCCCCTTCCGCAATGCGTCATCGAAGCTGCACCGGCCCGCGAACGGTCTGCCGAGTATGTGTGTGTGAAATCTTTACGGGATGTGGAGAAAGCATGTGGGAGAACATGCTGATGGGGATGGCAGAGAAACTAACATGCGAAGGGGGATGAGAGAGAAACTAATCGGAAATGCGTCTGGTAAGAACCTGACTTGCTTGCAACCCATGCAAGCAGAAAGCAAAGCGCGTGATTAGGAGGTGCAGCTCCCATTGGGGAGTGGTGCCTCGACGGGCAGCAGCGAACGTAGAAAGGCGCCGGAAGAAAGTAGCACCCTCGGCCCCAAGGGCACCGAACACATCAATACCAACAGGAAGAAGCCGTATGTCATTCGTGTGGCAGACTAGTCCGTAGTGCGTGTGTTTCGCACGTTAAGCCAGAGAGGCAGCTGCACCGCCAGATAGGGCACACCGGGAAACGCGAGAAGTGACCTGTGGATGGGCAACGGTGACATCCAAAGCGATATCCTTCGGGTCGAGGCCGTATGCGCCAGGGATATAAAGATCTATGCGAAGGGCGGACGAAGGAGAGGACGAAGGGGGAAGGGGAGGAAGCAGATGTTCAAGAAGGGCAGAAATTCCGAGCTCCTTACAGTAACGATGGAGAGCGTTGCGCAAGACATTAAGGCGACGAGTCTGCCCATCGTCGTACTTGCAGGTGAGGGCATGTTTGCCCAGGGGATCGAGCAACGGGGCGATGTCGTTGGAACGGCGAGCACATACCGGACATCGATCATGACCAGAGAAAAGCACGCGGCCGTAGAGACACAGCGACTATCCAGGCTTGCGAGGAAAGATAGGTGCCGCGGTGAGGGTGCGGTAAAGTTGAGAAATCCGATCAAACGTCGAACTGTGAAGCTCAGACGAGATAGAAGACTGGAGCCGTTCGCCGGGAACCGGCGTTTGACATCGCTGAAACAGAGAAGTGAGCGAAAGGGAAGCAGAAAGATCTGGATAACGGGTAGATAATAAAGAGATCGCAGCCCGAGGCACTTCCTCCAGGTGTAGGTCTCCCGCGAAGGAGAGCAGATCTGAGAAACGGCTGAAAACAGCAATCATCGAAGCCGCATAAGCGGACTCAGGGAGTGAAGCGAGAGGAATGCCGAGACCACCGTAGGAAATAGGAAGGCAGGCTTGCTCCCATTCGGAGTCGGTGCAAGGACCATGAATCTGTGCGAAAGCCTCCCGCTGCTTCCGGTCGAAGCTGACGGCCAGTATACTACCCCGCGATCCGCCGCCCTGGTGGGTCGCAGGTTCCGCGGGGACCGAGCCTTTCTCCTGGCCCAAGCGCGGCCGCCTATCCGCCAGTATTGCCATGGAATACCTGGACGTACGTACTCCGTTGACCTAGGACCTCTTGACCCCACCGCCCTTGCTGCCACACCCACCAACATCCAAACTCAACTAAATAGGGTGCGGCACGACGCCTGGGCCGAGACGTTCTGGCAAGACGACGCATGGGAAGTCTCCCCCAGCCCGGATCAACACAGTACCGACGAAATCAGGCGCCGGATCCGTGGCCTTGCCTTCCGAGATAGCCCCGCCGCTGCATTCCTCTTCGCCCACCCATCCGATGCTACCAAGGTGTCGCGAGCCCACTGGACCGTCATGCTATCGCGTCACCTCGGATTGCCGGTCTACACCGCTTGAATCCCCCTTCCAGCCCCTACGTCTACAAGAAGAACTCCGAAACCCCCAGTCCTACTCTCTCGGACACTTGGAGCCCGAAGCCCTAGCAATGCGACCTGAAAGACCACACCACTTTCTATTTCAGGCCATTCGGCGGCTTCCAAGCTATGGGAAGAGGACATATGGACAGCTCAACCACGACCTGCCCGACACACTCAGGTTTCCATTCGCCTTCGCGCGAGACGTAATTCCTTGCTCAATCCATGCGCCTACGCGTGGCTCATTGCGCATCCCCCTAAGGCTACTAACGTTTCCCCCGAGGTCTGGTCCATCATGCTTCGCCGGCACCTCGACCTCCCTGTTTTCCACTCGTCAATTCCCCTTGTTTGCTCCCATTGTCTCGCTTACATGGACGCCCAAGGCGACCATGCTTCGAGTTGCACCTCAGGATACAACGCCGCTACCCGACACAACTTCCTCCGGAACCTCCTTACGACCGACATGTTCCGACCTGCCGGTCTTGCTCACAGACAAGAAGTTCCCAACCTTGTGCCGGGTACAGACCTCCGGCCAGCCGACATCCTCGTCGAATGTGGACCGGAACTTACTGACACGCTCGATGCGCCGACGCAAATCGCATATGATGTCACCATTCGCAATCCCATGGCCCGATCTTCCCTCAAACAAGCTGCATTGGCACCTTGCGGGGCAGCCGAATCGGCCTACGTTGACAAGGTGAAGACCTTCGACCGCTCAGTGAGAGCTGCGTTTAACCTGACCCCGGACGCTACTTTTCCAATGCTCGGTTTTCACTTTGTTCCGCTAGCTTTCGACTCTTTCGCCGCGCCCTGTAAGTCAACCTCTGGGGTGATTGAGACCCATGCGAAATTGATATCGCGACGACTGTTCTGTACACCAGCGGCGGCCCTTGACCATCTGCGCCAACGAATCTCGTCAACCATATGGTCTACCTTTGTAACATCGATCCTAGCGCGTACTCCCGAGCTGGGCAGCGACGAACTTTAACTATCTTAGCTTACACTGTCAGCTAGGCTTGTACGCCTTTTGTAATACATGACGTAAAGATGATTATACTGTATATAGTCGGTTCCTGCAGCGGACACCGTAGAAACCATTTGATGTAAACTTTTCAAGTTTCATGCTGTAATGTATGTTCCTGGAACTGCATCAATTGTTTTCCAGTTGCCTCAAGTACAGTATTCATTAGCGCATTTCTTGTTTATTTGGCGGATGAGAACACCCGTCATTTTAGCATCAACAATCGCGGCATTTATTCTTGGCCAAAAGTTTATGTATGCAAGGTCTCAAACAGCCTCAGAGAATGTTACCTGAATCGACCTCAACCTAAAAACCTGAGATGGTCAAAGCTTTGCCCAAGTCCGTCGTGTGATGGCAAAACTTACTCAATGCCGTTCAAATAAAAGACATCATGCATACACAGATGACATCCTCCGATAATCTCATATATTGCAACGGGCCATCTGCTTCCGACACTATACCAACTTTGTCGTAACTCACAGGATCAAGGATCATCATCCCCACTGCATTTTGTGTCCGCTCATTCCAGGCGAGTTTTGTACAGACTATTTGACTGTCAATGCAGATCACAGTATTCGGTGCCAACGGCCAAACAGGGACGGAAATTGTCAACCAGTTGGTCCTGCGAGGCCACACTGTCACTGCAGCAGTCCGTCGACCGGCCACCATCCCAGCAAGAGACGGGGTGAAAGTATGCAAGATAGACCTGCAAGACCAGCACTCAATTGTCGCAGCTTTGAAAGGAAGCGAGGCTGTGATTTCCGCGTTAGGCACTGGAGGTCTACGGAGTGCTCGTCGGCGAACTACTTTGTACAGTGATTCAATGAAACAAATAAGGCAGGCTATGAGACGCGTCGGGATAAAACGGATCATCGCGCTTTCGTCTAGTGGCGTGGATGAAGAGGACAACGCACCATCGTTTTACAATCTAATTATAAGAAGGTACATTATGAACACGTACATCGACATGGCCCGGATGGAAACTATTTTGGCTGAAAGTGAGGACCTGGAGTGGACAAGCGTCAGACTATCGTATCTCGTTAATTGCGGTTCCAAGCAGTACGCTGTGAGAGATCGAGAGTTGGGCGAAGGAACATTCAAAATCGGGTACCGAGACGCCGCAGATTTCGTCGCAACTGAAGTGGAGCAAGGGCAGTGGATAAGAAAACTACCTGCGCTCGCGTACCCGTAACATGCTGGGAGAGGTATAACTTGAGTTCTGGATTTCCGTCCTAGGATCACTACGACCTGCTTGATTGCTGGCCTCAACGTGGACTTTTAGGGAGCTTAGTTCCATCCCAATTACTGGGGGGAAATGGGGGGTTAATTTACTGTTTCCTGTACCCCAATTACTGTACTGTGTCGCAATGCTCTTTTGAGTCAATTGCGGTTGTCCGGAAAACTTTAGGATGAGTCGAATATATCTTGCTAGAGTAAACACCCAAACACTTCCATACTGTCAGTGAGTGGCGTTACTTCCCTAACGTTTAAAGCGAGGTTGCACTCTGCAAGATTCCTCGAGAAACAACTGGCCTCCTTTTAATCAGACATATCTTCCAAGAGTAAAACACCCAAACCTTCCCCCTTTCACGCAATAAAACATCACAAGCTTCACCTAGACATGGCAAGGTATTGCTTGTGGGATTTCGGCCTTTGCATCTGGACACTGCACCTATTGTATTCTGATTGGCGAAGGATGTTGTATTCAACTGAACTGAACCACAGCCTCTGCCTGACATGTTCACCTTAACTTTTCAGGAATCACAGGGTGCGAACCCACCTCTTACCCACCCTCCAGGACCATTAGCTTCTTTACTAAGCAGGGCCAAAGCCAAAGCGGGGAAGCTTTGAGTATTCAACTGTTGGAAATTGAGGTAGTTGCCTCCCTAAGGGTTTTGTACAGAGGACATTTGCCTATAAACTAACGGGTGCAAGACGTAAACTTCCCAGCTACACTACTGGCTGGAGGCCAGCCTTCAGTACATATTTTGGACTAATCTGTCCATCGCAAACATTAGTGCAATGAATAACTTTACGGCATGATTATCAAGGTTCAAGTGCTATCAGTGCAGCTGGTGCTTTGCATGTCTTTGAGGACGCCACTGCTGAGTGCGAAAATACTTTGAAATAAGAGGATTAGCTTCCTACTCAAGAGGAAAGCGATGAGATACAGGGGGAAAAGGGGGTGTCTTCATTGAGATGTATGGATTGGCTGGAACCCAATTGGAGTTGCAAATCTGAACGCAATATTAAATGCATGTACCGATGGTCGAAGCATGATGAGATACATGACACATTGCTTTAAATTTACCAAAGGGGGAAATGTGGGATGATTTTATATTTGAAAGATATGGTCGGTTGTTACTAAAGTATTTGAAGAATGTATGAAACATCTGTCACTTTTCGAATCATTTCATAACATTACATATTGATAAATCAACTACTGATTGTGAGTTTTTACGCACCTCCACGCAATTTAACTCATATCTCGAACTTATACAGCTACGTTTTACATCCTTGTAAAAAATTGCACTCAAACGCCATAGTTAGTCAACTAGAATCCTGTAAAGATGCGGTACTACTCTGCGTCAAATCTCCGAAATCAATGTGGATTCTCCAGGAAAGAATCTCATTGACTTAGGATATCTGATTGCTTCCGCATTTTTTTAGTCAAAACACTATTTTCCCCTAAATGCGATCTGCGATGGCCGTTTTTCATTTTTTCTCGCTGAGAGAAATTACTGACACATCTGAGGCCCACTACATGTCACAAGAACCAATCATTAGAGCGTGGAGATGAAATGATGTGAAACATTCTAAGGACTCGCAAAAAATGTTAAACGCACCTGTGAATAGATTTTTCCCTAATTTTATCTCCCGTTCACACGAGCTTGGGGTAACCAAAACTAAGAATATTGCTGGAGCCCATGAGATTAGTGCAGAGATAGTAAATATTTTTTGGACCAGTAACTTCCCTGTTTATTTCCTACACGAAGTCTCAACATCCATCGTAGATGTTTAACAACTCAAAACTTCAAATTCCATTTAATGCATTTTAATGAAAAAATTCTTTTGTAACAATTGAAGATCTTACTATCTTCGCTTCAATACATGTAGTGCAGTAGTAAGCAGGAGAATTTACCAGCGCTTACTTTAAAAGGGTTTGAGTTCACTGGCATTTTCACATTTTTTCCTCCTTTTTGAATTAGCCTGTACAAACTAATTACTTTGCAGAAATGATAAGTATATGATTTACGGTAATTTTTCATTAATTATTTCATTCGCTTTCTCGAAATTTTATTAAATGTACCGCGAAATAAAATGAATTCGAGATCTAGTCATTTTAAAAGAATCCTTCCCTGGGAGCGTTCATAAAATTATCAGATATCCTACTCTTGTGGTCACCAGGAGACCAATGAATCTGATGAAAAGGATAACTTACCCACATCTGTACAGTAGAAAATTTACCAAAAGTTATGAAAAAATGCGGTTAATGTGCCGTAAGGGAAGAAATTTTATGTACAACTAAAGGTTCACACATTGCAGTTTTTACCTTTACTTCCAGTAATTTGCAGATTAGAGGTTATGCTGTCATCAAAGGATATGAATATTTTTCGAGCGTTAGTAGAAATGAATTGTAGAGCGCTTGGGAGAAAATTTAAGTAAAGAATCAATTCAGCAGCCTATTGGACAGGGGAATCTAAATATTTTACCGCAAGGGATAAAACATTTATTGAACATAACAAGCATAGAATTTATTGTTGCATGATTCTGCCTTTAAAAACTATTACAGGTTTACCAAAACTGCTTTGACAATTTATCTCTCGGTTAAACGTGCTGATATCCCCGAGGAATTGAATATTTATTGATTTGAGTTGAACCAATTCAATTCTCTCCAGGGGTGAAAACAAAATAGTTAAAAATATTTCGGCGATGCAAGGAAGGATTGGAGTCTTACACTAATTTATTTTCTGTTAATTTAAGGGTTACACCTTTAAAAAGTAATGCAGGTTGCATTTTTCTCTATATTTCGCTTCAATCCTATTTGAAACTTTATTCAAATCACCATAAGAAAGATACTCGAAGAAAATATTGCTTCCAGTAATGTAGACATTAAATCAGCTGTATCTCTCCGATTAGCTGGATTTATAGCTTTCTCAAAAGAGGAGGGAAACGTCAGTCTAGCAATGTGCTGTAAAAAGTCGAAAATTGTCCATCGAGGTTGAGAATGCGTAATTTCCTCTTTCTCTTCTTGAAAACCGCTTAATATTCGCTGAATTTCAGCTGTTCTGTTCATATATTTCAATTAATACATCAAATTTGAATACGTCTGCATTGAAATGGACATTTCTTCCGAGAAAAATTATACGAGACCAAACTTTCCGATTAGGGGAATAATAAAATTCATATTGATGTAAAAATAGTCTTGATGCTATCTTGCTTTGATTCACCCATGTTTACAATTGATTCCATTTTTTTCGTATATGTCCTTATGTACTGTAAAATTGAAAATGTGAAGTTTGCTAAATTATTTTTGTATTCTGAATAGCTTCCGCTGATTAAATCAATATATCCCATTGTATTATGTGATTGAACGTTCGTTTAAAAAACTTTGGAGCACACATGAAACAGTTGCTGGGAATAGGCTAGTATTTGACTTCAACAAGGTATCAGAGACTATTCATTTAATGAATTAATACTTGGAAGAGATGATTGTTAATGGCCTAGATTTGGTTGCCCCAAAAACTGAGTAGGGAAAAATTCTATCCTTCTGCCTGAGAAAATGTTTGAAACATAATTGGGTACATAAATAAGAAGATGAAGTAAACACTTTTTAATAATTCAATTAACCAGTTATCGCAGAACATGCGAAAAGCAGTAGTATAAACTGCTTTTGGGAAGCGTTCATAGCCTTTTCTCTTTGTATGGTGGTATCTAAACAGGGAAAAGACAAAAATTATCACTTCTGGTATGGTACTGTGCAACGAAAAAATGTAATACACTCATCTATACATATGTGTTGAGCTGAGTTTTCACATATTGCAAATTTGAACCACATTTTTTTTGTAAGAGGTCCAAATCACCCGCATGACAGAAATTATCAATGGAAATAGTTATCATGAAGAATAAAGTCCGAAATTAATATGCATCCTCCCTCCTCTCCTTGCATGCATATTTGAGAGCGCCAATATATAATGATATATCCATTTGCGATTGTACCTCAGATTCTTTGGAAGAATACCTGAAAGAATGTGATCAAAAGTAGAAAAATCAGAGAAGTGAAAGTAAACAATCTTCTGAGGATATTTAATGGAAAATATAGGACAATTATAGAAGAAAATAGATCGGTCTAAAAATTAAGTCGAAATACGTGATATTTTTCTTTCTATTCCGCGAAAAAATTATCAAATACATAATAGGAGGAATTAAATTACTTAAAAATACTCTTCTTACATTTCCAATCATTTTTAAGTCTTTTGAGAAATATTAAGACTCCATATTTTCCATCTGCTTGTATTTAGCTATATAACTTAAGAAAGACCTGAACTTGGAGCATAATATGTATATTATATTTCCAAAATGGCCACTAACTCTTATAATTTATGCTATTCAAGAAAAAGTAGAGGTTTTTGTAGAGTTAAAGTGAAATACTAAAATGTCTCCGTTTTACCAGCCTACATTCTTCTCATTACAATGTTTTACCACAATCAATAATAAAGACATAAATATTTGATGACAAATTCTATGTCAATAGAATCAGTGTGAAGTATTTGCGTTTTCGGGCAACCTCCGTTGAAATTATATTTTTTTAAATCTACAGTTATAAAGGTAACAGGGAGTCCTTAGAATGATGTGATGAAAAAGTTAGGAGAGAATGTCTCAAAATTTAATCTGTATATATGTAATTAATGAGAGTCTGTATAAATTTGGCAAGAGGATTTGTGAATTTCAAATATTATTTACGCGAGTCAAAAGCATATGCTGTTAGTAAGGATCTTTCTTCAAATTATAGCTAACAAGAACTTATATTTCATATGTAAAGGAAAGTATAGTTTATTAAAAAAATTGATACCATTATGAAGTTTATTCTGCGAGCTTAAAATGGATTAGAAAAAAAACAAAAACGTTAAATTTTTGGATGAAAAAAAAGTCCACCTTTTCTTGCATACGAAAAATTCTTCACAAAAAATAAGCGAAGAAAATTTAGTTCAATAAAAAAGGGAAAATAATTACCGACGCCTTCCATTCCATGCCAGAGATCCATTAGAAACGACTTTTCTCACAGAATGAAAGTTTTTCCTCTGTACATTTACTATTTTGTTGCTGTTACTTCCCCGTTTTTGATTGTTGCCAGCATGTTTGTCAACTCTGCACAAATCAAAGTATGATTTCAAATAATGATGTTAGTTCTAAATTCAAGTTGTATTTACAGAAATTTTCTCACTAGAAATTTTCTTCCATATTTGCATGTACTTACAAATCCCATGTTCTTACATAAAAAACTCGGAAATTCTGTAATTTGTCTTCTTTGTTGGGTTCGAAAACCCAGTCAAAGACTTCACGATCAATCTGAATGTGCATTTTGCAGTCATTTCCAAAAAGGCCATTGTGTTCAAGCTCTCTAGCTACAACGTCGTTAACTAGCCAGTATATTTTTTGAGGAGTCCACAAAAGACCTGCTTTAAAGAATTTCTCCTTGCTTAGATCTTTGTCGAAACCAATATACGTGTTAACGTGTTCATGTTTTCCAGTGATCCTAGAATTGAATTGATGAATGGTCATCAAGTGAATGTTTTCGCGAGAGTGTTGGGGCGGCCCTTTTTGCCTGCCAGTCGTGTACTCAAATACATCTATTTCTCTCTCTGTACCTCCAAGTTCTTTTAGCCAGAATGCACATGTGACAGCAGAGTCTGCCAATCGACATCCGATTTCCGTGTACCCATAAGTCATAGTTTTTGCAGTTCTGATAAAGGAACACCCAAAAAATGGTTTCCCTTTCCTGTTTCTTTGAGCGATACGTTTGTCGTCGAACCAGTTGTACATTTCCTTCGGCGGTTGAAATTGTCGGGTGGCACGAAGAACACAGCTGTCTCCCCAGAACTGAACATTTTTATCCTGAAATACACCAGGATATCTACCCCCCCATCCACGGTTAAATTTCCATCGCATCCTTTGGCTCGGAGGTATAGATCCAGCCACAGTAGGTGTAAATTCGGAGCTCAACTCTTTATTTTTGATAAGTTGCTTCCCATTTGGCACAATATTAAGGACTGCTTGCGCTGGTGGAGCCCATTTATTTTTCTTGTCTTTAGGATTATAATAAGGAGCTGGCGGTAGAGTTCCATTTTGATGTTGTGGCATGAGATCTCTCACATTTAAGGATCTCTGCCTTTGTTTGTGAATTGACGACATTTTCAATAGGTTGTCGAGCTAATTATAATTTGAGCTCGGATACAAAATTTTTTGTCCTCTCTGGATGAAAAAAGGCTTCATGGTAATTTTTTCCTCTCACTTGACTAGATTTTAAGTTTATATATATTTTCTTTCCTCAGCACGCAATGTACAGACATACTATTGAATTTGTGTATCTAACTTGTTGAGAAAATGAGAGAAATGAATTTGTAAATCAGATAGTACTGCTTTGAAATCCCTACAAAATATTATAGTCCCATCATTTGGGTATTTGTGTCCATCTATATATTTTTGGATAATTTATAAAATCATTCAACTGAGAAATGAATATCCAATATCAGCTCCAGCTTTAGAAAAGAAAAAGCACTTGTAAAAATTCTGATTTTTCCAAAAAAAGTTAATACTAATGAAATGATCTGGAAAATCGTTTCCTTTCTGATTGATAATTAGTTCCGTAAGTGCCGTAGTTTCTTAAAAGTTCCCGAAGAAACTTATAAGTTCATGTTTCAAATGTGTAATGAATGGAATTTCTAAGTCAAAATAATTACTCGAATTGATCATGGAAGTTTAAATTGATTGAAATATTGAAACTCAAATGTATACTAGAAATTTTGATATTTTTTAAAACAGATAAGTACTAATTGATAAACTCATACTTGAAACCTCTATTGATCTGAAATGTTGAAAGAAACCAAATGAAGGAAGTATTTG
The DNA here is from genome assembly GCA_002205965.3 of Kappaphycus alvarezii. Lineage (NCBI taxonomy): Eukaryota > Rhodophyta > Florideophyceae > Gigartinales > Solieriaceae > Kappaphycus > Kappaphycus alvarezii. The sequence goes on along the minus strand of NADL03000492.1, from coordinate 144,122 downwards.
ACGAAGGATTATGATTTACCAAGATTTTCAGCAAGAATATTTTGAAATTTATCAATTTTTCTAAAATAGATACTGAATTAATTGAAACAGAAAAAATTAACATGAGAAATGAAAAATTTTTACAGCTTACACGAAAATATAAATTTAACTTTTATATACGAATTCTTCGAAAAGTACTTGAAACGATTTTCTCGAAAAAAGTGCAAGATTGATGATTCAGTTATTTCTTAAGGTAGAAGCTGTAAAAACTAAGCCTTGAATTTTGACATTCTTTTAACTAAAGAAGGTATCCACCTGTTCCATTTTACAGTAAGATATTGTAAGATACATGTTCTAAAAAAGAAGGGCATTAGTTTACGTTGTGTTTTCATCTGCTTTTTGAGCTCTATAAATTTTTCAGTATTGTAAATTTCGAATTTCATAAAAATGAAAACAAAATACCTTCTTTTTAGCCATTTAAACCTCAACCATTTGAAACGTTTACTCTTGTTATCTTTCCAGAATCTCTCGTATGAATATATTGCTAGGAAGGATTCTATATACTTGTTTTCATCAATTGTAGGTACATATTAGATCTATAAATTAAAGAGTACTCTTCAAACATTTGGTATAGAACGCAATACCAATCTTTAATGAGTTCTCTTGGGCTGCAAATATAACATTATTATAGAAATATATATATTTTTACAATTTATGATACAGAAAATCTGTTGCTCATCAGTAATACATAAAATCAGATAAATCGAAAAATAAATTAGTTTTATTCGTTAAGAAGGAAGATATTGAATTAGTATAAGCGAAGAGTAAATTTTGGGTATACTTAAAAGGATTGGCGGGAAATCTAAACTTGTGTACAAATTTGTGTACCCTTCAGGGATTAAAGGGGAAGAGAAACATTCACATGATTGTAGTTTCCCCGAAAATTTGCCGAGTAAATTTTTTCTCCCGAATCTTGTGAAGTCAAAGGAAAGCCTGGAATTCAAATGAAAGAGTCAGTTTGGAGGTAGAAAAAAATATTTTACTCTTGAATAGTAAAGCTTGTTTCATTTCCTTAAGACAATTTCAATTCTTTATTGGTAGAAAAAATTAGTGGAGGTGGAGACCTTATACAGACGACATTTATTTACCACTTAGCCCCATTTATTTTTTTCACTAAATAATTTTACGTTTTTTGTGTAAATTAAATCTCAAGGTAGATGTCAACGCCTATTTTTCTACCGAGAAAATTTATGCATCATGTTAGTAAATCCAGGAAGGTATCTTCAGAAATTTTCTAAAAGATTCTCATTAATTGTAGAATTCTCGACGTATTGGAAATAAATATCTTTTGGTAAAAACATGATACTGCGAGTGAGCAATGAAGGATTTTTTTACAGTTTATGAAAAATATGAATTTTCAATTTCGGTATAATAATGCGAGCATTGCTGAACGCTGTCATATTCTCTAAACCTCTTAATGCTATTAGCCTAGGAAGGTGTATACAGCAGAACTGTATGTTTTCGTAGGCCTCTTATAATAATACAATAAGGGAGTATTCTATGAGCTATATTGGTCCAGCAAACGATGATTATCACTTCATTTATAACTTTTATGATTGTTTCTAACAAGAACAGTATATTTCTATGAAAAGCTGGTATAATTAATTTGAATAAATCTCTATGCTCGGCATTTTCGTATTCGATTTTTCACAATCATCTGTTTTCCTGGCCTTCTGATGGTACTATTGTGACGTTAAGTTGGCAACGAAAGGAAAGAGGAAAGTTGCTGAATCAGAGCAAAGCATTATAAAGTTTCGGATGATATTTCTATGCTAATCAAATTAAGTTTTCAATGAAATCAGTTACATCAAAAATATCTCTATTTATTTTAAAAAAGAAAAATATTTAAGATTTTCCCCTAACAGTAAAGCATGTTGTTTGGAGGTAGCCCGTTCTCTTCAAGTAGGAAGAAAAGCATCCTCTAGCCTTTTAATTGAAAAGGAAAGCTCTATTTAAAAGCACATTTGGCGCGCTCTTCTGGAAACTTTTGCTCCCAAAGAGTATAATTAGATCAGTTTCCAAAAAATTAATAATTTATCTAAGGATGATATGAATGTAAATGTTAGTAAGTTTTTCTTTACATTAAACTCGTAGAGAATATGCAACACTCAAATTATTCTCAGATAAATTAATCTAGTGCCAATATATAGTATATTTTCAAATACCAAGCTCTTCATGAGTCCCACAAAAAATATAAAATTTAGAAACAAAAGACTGTACGAAAGAATAATGATAAACTATATTTTGGTAATTTTGACACTTTTGCATAAACCTCATGAATTATAAATACACTTTAGGCGATTTAAGGGCAATTAATATCAGAGAAAAGCCCATGGAGTATCTTTGAAACGTTTTAAAATCCACGAAAGTGAATTTTTACCAGTATATATCAGTCATTATTCAAAATATAAGTATCCGCGAAACTGAAGTGATTTACAGAGTGTTGTTCAAAATAGATTCTAAGAATTGAAATAACACTGCCTATACTTCGTGGGCTGAATAGATGAAAAATGACTTCACATATTTTTGTAGTTATTGAACGGAACTAAATGCAGACTTTCACGAGTAAATGTTAAATAAGTATAAAATTAAAATTGTGTTCACAAAAACGTACAAAGCATATTTTCAAGTAAATATGTGGTTCAGGATATATATATTTAACGCAGCGTAATTAAATGAAAGTATTTATTTCTAACTTAAATTTAAATTAACGAGATCAACAGCTCAAAGATGTCATTAAATACTTGAAATGAAATTCAGCTTTTGAAAATGCAAAAATCGTCAAGATTTGTATCAATTTTTAGGTATAAAAATCATTATCAATACCTTTGAATACTTTAAAAGTGAAATCTTCATTGACATCCGTAAATTAAAGCCAAAAAATATTAACATTTTACACGCCAAATAAGATGCCAATTGCTTGCTATTAGGCTTTCCTGAGTGAAGTGCGTAAGTTAATACCTCTAAGACCTCTTAAACTGAACATTATTGATTTAAATTCCCAAGTAGGCACTTAATATACATTTCTTAGACAACCACTTCGTGCCTATAGACGTAGAAAAGGTTTTTCTTGGAAATTTTAGAGCATGCCGAAGGCCACATAGCAGAATCTACTGTAATATGAGCAATTAGTTTTTGTATCCATCCTTTTACAATTATTTTGCAATTGATGCCTATTTTTAGATAATCAAAGAACTTTCGGATTTTTTTTGAAAAAATAATACGAAATATTCGAAAGAAATGAGTAGCTTTCTTTTAGAGCCCTAAAATAACCTTCGTATTTTCATGATAAATATTTGAATGAGATAAATTAATTATAACTATTTAGTAAGTCTACTTTCGAAATATAGATGGTTATCGACTCCATAATTTTTAATTAAACATGAAATATGCGAAAGATCATTTTTTTACCTAATCGAAACTTTTTTGTATAAAATTCTTACACCTTATGCTAGTTAATAGATTTTTAAGTTTTCGAAGCATAAATAATTCAGTTTTATTTAAATCTAAATAAATTGGAAGATAAAAAGTAAACTTTGATGCTCATCAGAAGACTTTGAATTCCGCCTTGCTCTATTGAAAAATTTATGTACTTCATATCATACTATTACGCGTTAAATTTTTTTTTGTAGTTTTAAGAGGGCTGGAGTCATCTTAAAAAGGTTACTAATTAGCTGTAGCCAATAAGTAGCTGCAATAGTGCAAGTCTGCACGCATTAGTAACTATAGAACTATTGCACTTATTTCTCTTAATATGGTAATGAATATTGAGTAGTTCATATCTGATTTTCTAGCAAAAGCCTAGAAACAGTGCCAAGAATGATTATCGCTTTCATTTATAATGTTTTTCTCAAAAACAAAAAGAATCATGAGTCATGCTTTCATAACTGTGCTGAAATTGAGGTATATTTTTAATTGATTTTTATACATGTTAGTAAAATATTAGATATACCTTCTCGCACAACTTCAGTTTTATTTTTTATTTCAGAGATTTTTAAAATATCCATTATTCTTCTACCCGGAATTAATCTCATATAAAATTTATCGAGCAAACTTCTAACTCCAAAAAATTACTGGACATCAAATCTATTTATCTAAAATCCATTTTCATTCGTTATATATCTTTACATTTCGTCTCACTATCGAAGTGGGAACTCTCGCATCTTTATAAAAAACAACAAAAGAGCTCCAAAATACCAGGTTCAACAAGATATTATTGATCACGGTAATCTTATGTCTCACTTTTTCCTCTTTTAGGCGTCTTTGAATTGAAAATGATGCTTACCACATTTAATTGGTATAAATGGCTACAATAATACACGGGTTTTTTTGCAGCCACTCTGTTCTGATTAAAGTTCTTTTTGAAATCTTGAAACATTTTTGATTATTAAGAGGGTGACTTCAGACTAAATACTTTCTTTTTCCTTTAATATCCTCTCCTCGCGAAAATTCTTATGTTTATATGATTAGAGAGGAGATAAAAATTAGACGAGATTTACTTGCAGATGTCTATTGGTTCTTGCGCCATTAATTTATCTACCGCAGTAGCTCAACAACATTTGAATGCTTTAAAAGACCCACTTTTTCCTGTTTCTGCTCTAATTTATGTCTTATCAAAGACTTTAGTGTCTATCCATTATAGATTTGTCCTCACATGGGCCAACGATGTCCTCATATGAGGACAATAATTTTTTGCGATACTATACTGTGGGAGTAAAAAAGTTTATATGCCCAATGTTTTGAAGTAAAAAAGTTATTCCGTAAAGTATTAATTACAGTAGAAATCTATCCCCCCCGGTTCCTACCCTTCTGAGAAACTTTATTGGAATGAGTATCTATCGAGTACATAGAAGGAATGACTATATGGTTAAGAACTTACCGGATATTACACGTCAGTCACATACAGTAGTGCTTGAGACAGAATTTACATTGCAATAGAATGCAACAGCACATGAATTTAAATACCCCATGACAAATTCTCCATTCCATTACTGGGACGGTGACTAATGGTGCAAATCGTAGGTTTGTGACCCCACCCAGACATTTTGGGTTTAGTTTTGGCTGGGTCTCTATCGGAGGCCCGAAAATTCCGTTGGAAACTCGACTGGTTTTTAAAAAGCTGCTGTCTCAGTGCGCCATTAGGAACCCAATTGAACCTTAGACAGAATACGGTGAAATCTTATAAAAGGGATAATTCAGTACGCCATGGACAACAGCTAACTTTACAAGTCATATAACGCTATTAAAACCACTATTGTCCTACATAAACAGAACTGAAAACAATTTTTACTTTTATCTCAGAAAGTCACACTAATTCGCTTCACCTTTGAATCATAGTTAGCACCCATATGGTGCTCTTTGCGCAAATGATACATAAGGAAACAACTTTTTGCGCTCGAGTGATAGATATAAAGATCGCCAGGGATTATTTTGTCACGGCAAGTAGAGCAAGTAAATTTCGACTTACTTACCATACAGACCCGACAACGACCTGGCAAGATGCATTGGTGTACAAAAAATTACCAAACTTCCTCTTCTTGGATGTCACTGCAAGAATGGTTCTAGTACCTGCAACAGGATCCAAGGACGTATCAGACGATAGTGAAGCATCTAAATCTTGTTTTTTGCTTTCATTCAGAAATTAGGCTAGTTCAACCTCCGCCAAAACGTTTGTTCGTTGTAATCACGCTTTGATGTTGAAAATATTCAGCGTATCGGTTTAGAGACGGTCGCGTATCTTCCGGCTTATTCCCATTGACCTCGTCCTTCAACCAGTTACAATATCAATATGGACTGCAATGAAGGTTTCAGAGACCAATTTCGTCTTCCAAGCTGACCCATAAAAGCGCTTCCATTTTGCCGCAAACGTAACAAGGGAAGCTTGGCGGTCAGTTGAAATTTCTAGAAAGATTCGTGTATCCATTTTGTGCAAGGAGGAAGGAAAAATCGAGGGTTAACGTGTGAGGAAAAGTTCTTCCTGTGCTTAGCAGAGTTGAAATTCTCGAAAATTCTGTTTTTATCGAATATCTCCATTTCTTAATGAGCATATAGGACGAAAGAAGGGGCATAAAAAGTTTTTTTATTTTCAGAAAAACTTAAAAATTGTTCTCATATGAGGACAATGGTCCTCTATACACTATAGAGGAACGATGCAATAGATCAATATAATTTAAACTTTAAAGTTTGTTCATGGCATCCAGACTAATGGAGTAATATGTTATGTTACGTGATACAACAAGCTCCTACTGGGCCACTTTAATATCAAAAAAGTACTTTTTTAAGACATGTGCCACCATGAACCTCATAATCGTGACAAAGAGAAGCCTCTGTCATCGTTTTCCAATATATTGTCGCCAAATAGTTCTATAGGCTTGGACTGGCACTTATTTGGGCATGATAACTCCAATGGCACGACAATTTTGCGGCAAGTAGTCTCAATTCAATAAAGGTAAAAAAAATCAATGAAAATTGACGAAGAAAACCCCTATAAAACTGAATCCCTAGGTTGATATATTAAAGATATTTAAAGAAACTTGGTAGATTTTACAAGAAAACGACGAGCTTTTCAATCAGTCCTTTACCAAGGGTGGTATATGCAGCAGAAAAAAAACCTCAGACATACGATTCTAAAATGACATTGTGGTCGACGAGCAATAGGAACGTAAGGTTTGTCGTGAAGATCAAAGATTATGTATTTATACGTTCAATACAACTCATATCTTTGTAGTGTGCATGAATAAATCAACCTTTACCGTCAAGCACTTTTCAAACTTGTTTGCATTTTCCATTTCATAATTTGATTTAACGATGCAATCATGGTTCGAATTTGCTACTTTCTGGTCAATCCAGTATACAACTTGTGCAAGGGAAGGGCGAGCGGAAATTTTACCGATGTAAAAGGTTAATGGGACAAATTTGATGCAGAAATTAAATGGCGAAGCACAGAAGAATATCGCGGAAGGCTGAAGTCCCACGGAACACCTCGGTAGGATTGATTCCAGTTTTAATTGTTCCTCACTCCGACTGATAACCATCCGTACTTCCCAAATATGTATCAAGGTCTGCGACTACCTATCTTGATGAACCGAAGATTACTATTTATGATCAGAATTTGGGGACTAATTTAAAGTTTGGGGTTGGAGACATAAATATGTTATAGGTAAAGTGTGCTCCTTTCTTGTAAGTTCTGACCACTAACGAATTATAAGGTGCAGAATATGATTAACTATAAAAAAAATTCTGCAATTATCTTAATTAACTAGTATAAAAGAGTATTATTACTCTAGTTTAGCCAAGCGGACCACTAATAAAAAACATGGAGGAGAAATAACTGTCCAAATCTCTCATGAATTAAATAAATACTCTAATTTTAATATAAAATGCTGGCAGGATCTATTTATTACCAAGCAAGACTCGCGGAACAGCCTTAAGCTAATATTTTCCGTTACGTGCTACAAAATTCATTGTTTCTGTCATTCACTCTAAATTTAACCAGGAAATGGTACAAAATCTTGAAATGAATGGGCAAAAGCACAAGAGACTTTAGACCGACTTGATAATTTAAGGAAAATATTTGGCCCGTGATTCCCGTGTTGAACTTTTGGTCACGTTATTACTCCCCAAAATTATATTAGTTTGATTCTAACGGGAATCTGCGTTTCACTTAATGAGTCTCACTGGTTGTTCCATTGATATTGCTAGAATTGTAAATTCCTTATAGAAATCGAAAATTTTTGTTCAGAATTGGCATCGGCACTACTTGATGGAGGGGTAAATCTGCCATTCAAGCCGATTGAATCTGCACCAGATAAGAACGGCATTATGCTATTAATTAAGAACAAGTTTATACTTCTCTATACTTTTCCATACGTGGCTTCACTGTAATCAGCAGGCATTTTCCATGCCTGCTGAAGATTTTATAACAGAAATACTGTGAAAATCATTTCAACAATCGTTTATCTCTCCGGAAAAAATTATAAACTTTTAATGCTAAATAGTCAGGTATACATGAAAAATATAAAGACTAAGCCATGAGGATGAAAGTAACCTGTAAACTAGTGAAATTTTTAATTCACTCCGCGACTCCTTTTGGATTAGCATCATTTTTTTCTCGCATCCTCTTCAAAGTATTTTTCATGGATTTTAGTATTTTGATTTAATGGGATAGATTTCCTCATAGAATGTTCCACTTTGTGTAGAAGTATACAGAGAATTTGATTTTGAAGATTATATCTTATAATTTTCCTTCATATTTGGGTAAAGAATAACATATACGAAGTCAGCAAGAATCAAAAGAGGTAAGACAGAGCTATTGAACTTATATTAAGGTTATAATTCAGCGACTCTACGAAAAAAATTTATTAGTATCCCAGAGTATATCTTTAAAAGCTCCTCATTCGGCAGTTTTAGAAACGTTTAAATTATTTAGTTCGCTTCAAGTTGGAAAGCTACTCAAAAAACAGATATATTTTGTTAGAACTCTAAAAAAATAGAATGGTTAATTACAATCCTATATCCTTCAATAGCCTAACGTCTAGTCGTAGTATACGATATTGTTTCCCTGAATAAATACTAGTAGGCAGCATCCAACAAATGGTCGACCCAATATATATTCAAATTCCAAAATTTCAGCTTTTCATCTTCCATAATGACTTTTAGTACTCTATCTTCGGGCACATGCTCAAGTTTTGTGAGTATTATCTATAAGCTTTTAACCCGCTTTGAAGCTGCTTGATGTTATGAGCTATTCTAATAGAAGAATAATAAGGAACCAATGAACTTTTGAAATAGATACAAAGATGGGTTGAGAGATAAAACTAACAGATAAAAGAGCAGTTTGGAAGGAAAAGGCAAAGAGGGCGAATCAGGTATTATGTTTTAGTGCTCGGCTTCACCTAAAATGTAGTCGATACTATAGGCGACAGAAAAAATTGGAACAAAAAAGCCATAAAAACATTTATGTTACTTTTCGCATCATATGTACATATTTCCGGAAGAAATCAAGATGTTATAGAAAATAAATTATGTTGGGGAATTTCGAACAGATTTTTTGCAAGCAAATTCTCTCCGAAATTATTAACATCGTATTTTTCGAAAGAACAGTTGCCCGATCTCACTGCATGTGTTTCTTCCTTACTTTTTTTTTTTTGTAACTAATATTGCCAAATAATTAGGGCTACTGTAAATGAAAAAATCTACTGGCTCTGTTTTCCCCCATTGAGAAGATACCTATATCAGATCTATCAAGGAAAATGTAATCTCGGTCTTAAGAACATACTGGACTTCATATATTACTCTCTCGTGCACTTTTATCACTGTGCTAAATGCGAAATAATTTTTTTTGCCGCATCCAAATTTATTATCATCTTATATGCGTTTCTATTATGCGTCGAAGCCCCTTTAATCAGATTTTTCAAGTAATTTTACGTTGTTTACGGTAGATCCTTCAATTAGACGAATTCTAGTCTAATTGATGCCTTTTTAACTTCCATCACGCGTTTACTGTTTGCTAATTTTTCCGGTTGATATTTTTTTGTTTCTCCTAAGCAAATTTGCAGTGATTACACCTTATATACGCACAGAGCTAGTATTAAGAGATTAAGGATCGCTCATTGCATGTGAAGACTTCCGATATTTTTTTCACAGATAAGAAAGACCTACGTGTTCAAATTGAAATCATTTCAATTACTTTATTATGCTCAGATAGTTTTGTTGTCGTAGAGATGGAGTTGATTCTTGGGACTTCAGCCGAATGTGCCTATTCAAAATTAGTCAAGGTCTCATTATTACTGAGATGGCTGTGCAATTTAAGAAGCCAAATTATGCGTCACTAATGATTCTAAATGCGACAAGTTTGTATGCACCGCCTAAAATTTAGTTCCATTGCAAAATCTCGAAACATATGACTGTCAAAGATTTCGTATAACGCATCTTCGGTAAGGTAATTTAGTTGAGAATTCAGAAAATTGGCTAATAGTGCGGCATAGATATTATTACAATGAAAGTCCTGTAGCTCGATACTAATATTTTCGCATAATGTGACTGAATTTTGATATTTGTCCTGCTCACGAATTCTATCAGTCTTCGGGTTTTTTTCCTCCTCAGAGAATATCAGCAGATTTTATTGGGATTCTGGGGCCGTTTAAAGCACATTTCCCGTTGCAGACTGTATCTTATTGCGACAAATACATATAAAGGGACTTGACATCTGATACGAATATATGAAGTCTCGGGTATACGTAGAAGCTCGGATTTTTGTGGCGCTCAGGATAAAAACCAGATAATAACTTACCATTAAATCCTTTCTAGTAGGAACTTTGATGCAATTATACAGATACATTTGGCGGTCTCGCTCTATAAGTTTAAACTTATTAGATAAAAATGTTGTCCAGTAAATATTTATCTTCATACTCATTGTTCAAAGTGTATAGACTAATCATCCCAGAAAACTGCAGTTCCAAAACTGAGAGGCGACTCATTTCGAAAAAAAACTCTAGTTAAAAGGGTAACCTTTGACAATCCTATTTTCGCTTATAAAAAAGCCTCTGTATCCACCAGAAAACTTCAACAAACAAGAAGCAGACTATATTCAAGGTCTGATATAAATATCAGTATCCGATTCCTATTTGGTCTTCGATATGGCATCTAGATCAATTGTTTTCTCTAAGATCTTCGAATTGGTCACTCTCCATATATATCAGTATCTATTTTTTCAGAAAATCCATTCTCTTCGTGACTTGATTATCTTTTCTATCGTTTTTTTGGATATTAATTTCACAAAATGTTATCATGCATTTTCACGTTTAAAACTTTTGCCGATCCGAAAAGGCAAAAGTGTTGCTTACGAAAATTGGAACAGTTTTTTATCTTTCCTAAAGTCAAGGAGAGGGAAAACAAGAAAAAATTAGTTAGTTGGTCTGCTCTCTCTTTTATAGGGTCAGAGTAACATTTACATTTAGATAGAATGCTTTTTAGTGAGACTTAGCCTATTATAGAACGGTTTTTGTCCTGAACATAGTTATTCGCCTTATTATCATTTTCATTGGCTTTGAATTCATTCGAAGGCTTTCTTTTCTGCTTTGCATGTCTTTATTCGGTCTTTTTGTCCCCCATTGTCTCACATATTGATATGGCATTAGTCAAATTAAAGGTAGGCCGTTCGACACTAGTTCTATCCGTTAGAAATATTCTTATCTCTGAACTAAATAAAGAGGGTTTTCCTAGCAGCTTTTTTCAAAACATTTTACCAGTGAAAGATTTTGGACTAAGTCACGCAAAAATTAGAAACTAATTTATGAATATAATTCTTTTCCTATTGTCGTAACTGTTCTCTATTTAGTCTTTCAAGGAGAATTCAGAATCGACAGAGAAAATTTTTTCTGTGGTTAAAAATGTATCTAAATCCAATACCCTTATTGAAATGCTTTAAAAATCCCCTTTTAGGTCCTTTTACACATGGTTGGCGGTTGAAAATACATCTAAGGCCTTCTTAGAAGTAATTTATCGCATAGATTACCAAATGAAGCGATTTTATGACAACTTTACTATCAAAATATTATTACTAGGAAGTGAGAATTTTCTCCTCTGCAACCATCTATAATTCTCAATTTTCGTCCCTGCAATATAAAAAACTCTACCTGATAGACATTAATTTCGGTTTCTCCACTGTGACTTATTCCTGTTAAATACGCACATCAAAAATACCAGAATTTGAAGAGCTTAATACAGTTGAACTAGCTAGGATTAGAATAATTGTGAAATCTTGGCTTTCGCGTGATTTATACGCATTACAGCAAATATAATGATTTTTTTCGTTTTTATGGTCCTCTAGTGGATAAACACAGAAAATATGTACCCATAACCAAGGTTGTACCCGATGATATGAATATATATAGAGTTTTTTATATCAAATTTTGAGTAGACTCAATAGGAGAAAAAACAAACCTGCTTTAGAGAGTGGCAGCAGAAGAAATACTCGCAAGCGTTGAAGAATTTTACAAAGAAAAGACAATACGAAAAGTAAAAATAGACCCTTTGGGAACCCAAATGAAGCATAGTTTATGTTTTGACTCAAAAGATTCATAAGTCTTCACGTTATCCAGACAAATCCCCCGATGAGTCATTTTGTGCGGATTTTGGGTGAATATGACATGGGTTAGAATTATTATATGTTGACTGGTAGATTCATGGATACCCTGCAATACCAGTCCAAATTTCCCCCTAGAAAGAAATAAGTTAATCTTACTGAGGATCTTTAGCCAAAATTTTTGTCTTTTTGAAATACAATGGGATAGGTTTGGTTAATTTCTAGAACCAAGTAAAGGGAGAATAATTTTGATTTAAAGTGGATTACTATGAAGATGAATAATAATTTTTTACGGAAAGACCGTCTTAGTCTTCAACAATATTAAATAGCGATATCCTGCTTCTTCTTCGTAATTCCATCATAACTTATACTTTGAATAATTTCATAAAGAACTGCATCATTACATAGGCTTATCATATAAATACCTATATATCACAATAAATAGAAATAGAAACATTTATAAAACCTATGTATTCATTATTATCGAATATTAGGTTTGAAAGCGGCGTGTAGCCTAGTCTATGCTGTTTCCGAATCGGTAACTAATTTAATTAGAGACGTAAGTTTATTACAATACAGTTCGGCGCGCGCTGAGGCTGACTGAGGTATTCTTGTACCACCACTTTCGGCAAAATCGGAAACGATCGACATCTTTCTGTTTCCTTCGGCTACGAAATACCATATTGATCACATTAATTTACGGATTGAAAAAGCTATCGGTAACCAAGACGGAAATCAATCACCGCTCAACATGAGCGTACCTCAGACTTTGGATGATTCCTTATCGTTTTCAACAAATTGCGCCTATTTTGTCGCCACTTCGATTAATCACCCAAAACTTCTCCGTTTGGATGGTAAGCTAATCAGAGCGTTACTTCGCCTCAATGATTAGTACCATAAATAGGTATCATCAAAGGAACAGCAGTTCTCCGAGAGGGTATCATAATCAACAACGGAAGCTACCCATCCGGTCAATTTGAAGTTTTATATTCATGGGGAATGCATAAAGTCAGCATTAGTACTTCATTTCTTCAAGGTATTCGATGATTATGGTCCATTACCGATTCGAAACTAGGAATTATCTCGAAAGCAAGTCCAATGGTTCCAAGGAGAGTCTCGATCTGAACAATTTGGATTCTGTTGTCCGACCCGTAATTTCAATGAACATAAGAGACAAGAAGTTCAAGTCCAGAATTCATTCCTTTTTCATGGACTAATATTCAATACTTCGCCGTCATGATTTATCATAGATTTTAAATGACAACCAGAAGGTGAGTTTTGCTCAAGTACTTTCTGCTGTTAAGCCAAAGTCACCCTTTTGTCGGCTAAGAATCAGAAATTGAATTCTTGCATGTGGAACTTCTAAAAGATTGAAATGGTTTCCTTAAACATTCCGTACATGTTGCCTAAGCTTTCAAACTCCTGAACACTGGTACAAAATCAAAACCGAAATTGGACAGAAAGGAGCGCAAGCACCGTCGTTCACAAAATATATCTCAAAGGGTTCACCGACCCCTCCAAGCTCAACGAAAAGCTCTGTATCGCCACGAAGATCGCCTCCCAACTGCCTGTACGGCAAGTATAAAGGTCTAAATCAATGGTTCCACGAATTTCGTAGTTCTACTTATGCGAAAAAACAGAAAATTATGGATGTTACCGCAGCATCAAAAGCTCGACACGAAACAGCAAATTCAACTCGTTCACACACTAGCGCTTCTGGTGCGAGTTCAAGCAAGTCGGAAAAATAATTTGTAAAAAATGTCCGTCGAATACCACAACAACCTTACCGATTGGAAAATTTTCGACAAACCTTCCTTTACTTCCACAGCTTCTAATGGACGAGAGTCTACTAATGCTACCGTACGGTGCGATGTTGAAATTGATGACAATCTGATCAAGCTGCTTCTCGCCGAGCGGGCGATAATGCAGGGTATCGCTAAGCGAACCTTTTAACAAATCGGTTCTGCTTAATGTTGCCCTCAAATAAGGAGATAAAGCGCATTATTTACCCTTCTCAAGAACGTGGGTTGCTCCTAGAACGGTTCTTCATCGGTTTTCCAGACAAATCGCGTTTTCCAACATCTCGTTCCTCGTTTCCGACGAAAATTTCGCTTGTAAAAAGCTAGTCATTGGCCTTCTGGTGTTGCGACACCTGCAAGTGGATACTCGCAGATTGTTGCAAATAGCGGATCTTTAATCGACGAGGCAGGTTATTCCTATGTTGGGAATCCGAATACTCTTAACTGCGGTGGAAATGTTAATCGCATGACGATTGCGCGGCTAAACCGCACATCAAACTCCGATCCAGTCAAGTAAAACGGATTATTCAAGACCACTTGTGAAATATTACACAGTCAGGTCAGATGAAGACCTCTTTGCAGATCTGTCCCTAATTAACCCTCTGGACGAGTATCAGAATATTGATGTGCGAGAAGAAGTCAAAATTTTGAAAAGACCGCGCGGGCAAACGGATTGAAGACCAATGAAGCTGCAACACGCAACAAGATGATGGGCGACTATATTCACATATTCTGCATGTTACTCTCTTCAAGTCACCCAACTCTACTCCGATCGTTGAATATAGAGCTCACTGCAGATGTACGTCGGGTCAAAGTGCGATTGCGCAACTAATTCCAAGATCAACCCTAATTTCTTTCCGAAACTGTTGACATGCTAGTATGCCATACCATTTCATATTTGAATATTACATTGCCTTGAGCATGTGTGCCTGTCCTCGTTCCAAAACATAGTCCTGTATGATACCGCTCAACGGTTGACCTCCGACCGGTAAACGAATAAATTGTGAACCACCAGCACCCAATGCGAAACTTAGCACACGAGTGTTCTCTGTTCTTTGCGACCTTCGATCTGCCGCATGGGTGATTTCAGATGGAGCTCGAAAAATCATTCCAAGCTCTTCAGCCATTCATCACGCTGGACGGAATATTTTCAACGACGAGCGTATTGCACTAAAGAAGGACGCATTTACTAACCTTAAATCATGCTGCGCTTAAAGAATACCGTCAACTGTGAAGCCCAAAAGCTTTTCATGGTTAAAAGATATCCTGATTGAGGACAAACCCATGCCCGGTATTTTCCGTGCGTTCAAGATGTGCGCCGAACACAACCTCAAACTGCATCCTGGCAAGGCTTTTTCTTTTTGAAAATAGTATTACCTAGTGTGGACTTCTGATCTATGTAGGCGTAATATGATACGAACCGAAAATGTAGGTGGCAGTGCCACCGACAGATACAATAAGCTAGCCTGTTAGTGGATTAGTCGCGGGATTAGTCTTGCAGCTATGGTATCACTTGGAATTTTGTTGTTATTTCTGGTATCTGTTATGCTAGCCTTTGATGTAAGTTTTAGTTTTCATGTAATTTGAGTTTCCGATTGTCAGTAGCACAGCTTTGCAGATCCAGGACCCCAGCCCTGGGTAGCATCTATGTCTGACCTGAACTACAGCCAGAATGCTGTTACCATGTGTTTAATCGGTATTTACTCTCCGTTCAAGGGAAAAATCAGACCGACTTGGGGGCAGAGTCATTAAATCACCAAAAAACCCAACTCTCCGAATTCGTAGCAGAAGAAACGGCTCAAAGGTCTCCTCAACATGGAGCCAACGCAGACTGGTGCCCATTTCAAGCATTTAATCTGCTCGCTTCATTAGGGGAAGAACGTGATACCGCAGTTTTACGACCGGATTGCGCATCTCTAGGAATCTATGGAACAAAATTAAACCAGTACCGGGAAACGTACCAAATGCGAAGTTTCTCGTTTAATTTATCCTTATTACGGTGTGACTGCACGAAGGAACAGGCACTTTAAGATTGAAAGGAAGTTACTGCCCACCAAGTCAAACTATCACATCGCGGTGAAACAAAAAAACTCTGCGTCGAAACTGAGGCATCTGGTATGGTTTAGTCAGAAATATCTACCCACGTTTCACCTGAAGATCGGGACCAACGAAATGGTCCTTTATTTTTCTTATCTATTCTGTTTAATATCACACAATTAGACTGGTCTCTCTTTGAGAAGGAAAGCTACGACATTCTCGCTGCACCCGAACGAAACGACTACGAGCGGCTTCGATCTATACACAGAACACAACAATCTGTATTCCTGTTTGATACGCATTCGTTTATTCCAGAATATTAACAGACTACTCTGCCATTCGCAGACTCCTCTGTGACTCTGCCATTCGCAGACTACTTGGCGAAGAGTCCCAGGCCTTTATGGTAATCATATACAACTACACTTGTTTCCACATCAAAAACCTGACAACTGTAAGCGTATTTGCTCGGGCGATGGACTGCACATTCAAACGTACAGAGACTAGTTCAGATATCGAAACGCCCTCGTCCTCTGCGGGAATTTTCGAATGGCGTGCCGCTGTGGTCATTACAATTTCACAAGAAAACGCCACTGGTTATCTCATTTAACTTAGAACGTGTCAATGACATCTGCTAAAATACAAGCAGTGCTATCTTTATTATCGATATTGACTCAAATCTACAAGTAAGATTTTCCATAATCGCCCTGACAGGTCCCAGAGGTCATCGGGATCGGTCTGCCACGGAGACTACTCTCCTAACCCGGATTTTCTGGTCAACTGTGAAGGCCGTAGTCCGGTCCTTGGTCTGCACTTGTATCCACTTTCCATCCACAGGCGGAAGATGGAAGTTACCGCAACCGTTCGGTCCAGCCGTCCATGGCACAAAACCCATTCGATTACATCGATCTAGGACCGAGTTCGGTAGGTGAAAAGTATGCCATCATGCTTAAGGACTATCATTCAGGCTACCGCTGCTGGTTTTTCCTGCAATGTGATACATCTGCTATGAACGCTACAGATGCAATCATGTACTGATACCCTGCGTTTGGCGTTCCGAACGGGTTGATATCTGATGGAACCACTCATTTCGAGAACGAAACGGTTCGTCTACTTACAAAGGGTCTGAAATTACCTTGTCGTTTCACTCTCTTTTATACCTTATAAAGCGACTGCTCCATTGAAAGGCTTGGAAAGTAGTTACTTCTCGTTTCACGATCGGTCAGCTCGGAATCTGCAATGCGATTCGACGAGTGGTCTAAATTAGTACCTCGAGTATAAAGCTCCACTAATAAGGCACCTTCTCCGCAACGTGGTATTGTGATGCTGGTGGTCTCTTTGACAGCAATGTAGTCTTCGATGCCTATTGCCACATTTATCCAGACAGAAACGAAGAAACCTGTATCTCAGCCATTGGAATGTACGAACTCAAGGTCCTTGCGAAGGACATGATTCCGCAATGGAGCGGTCAACTTGATCCGATACCTCGCATTCTCAGTGGCTATTCGCAATGACAGTAGGGGGTTGGGCAACACAGTAGCTCTAAAAGATCTATACTTGGATCCATGGTTCTCTCTGCTCGATCCGATTCTGATTGCTAGGTCATGATACGACACCTGGATCTAGAAGGATCCTCTCAGTGGACTGTATGACGCAATGTCACAGCAAAATCGCACATTGTTCACACGGGATCTAACTGTGTTCGTTTCACAACTCCTGGCGGTTCTAGTGACTCTATTACACTTTCTGATTACGAAATGCACTCTTACATTCCAAAATCTACGTTCATGAATGCCTCAAGCTCTGATCTTTCGCTCTCTTCTTCAGTAATTGGCGTTCTTAATGGTTTTTTTGGAAGGCCAATTCAGGAATGCTCCTAGATGACTATCAAGCATACAGTCGATAAGGTTCATTGACATGTATGTGGACATGCGTCGTACTCTGATATCAAGCTCCTCCTCATTCGTAACAATTTTTGGAATGACTCTGTTGAAAGATATCTCAACGATACTTTAGAAAATTGTGCTGGATTTCTTCATACATCTAGACCTCAGGGTACGCGAAAGGTTTCTCTTAGCTCGTGAATACGCTCTTTCAACGAGTTGGTATGCGTCGATCATTTCTATCTCTCCGATCTGTGTATCATGCACATCATGGACTCTGCTACACGTTATTCGTCTTGCTACATTGTGCCGAATACCTCTTTGAAAGACGCGGTTCTTGGCTTTGGGTCTTCCTGTGTGAGTCAGTTCTGGCCGCCTACTGCTGTGCTCGGTGACCAAGCCTTCAACCATGGAGTGTTCATTAAGTATCTGTCATTAATTGGTGTCACGTTCAAGCCCATACTACCCAGAAGACACAACAAAAATGTTCTCGAGTCTAAGCATGGTGTGATACGCAGCATATTTCTCCGTTTGATGCATGGAAATGATACGAGTTCAGAACTTGCCGCTATCCAAGCAGTGCGCAAATCAAATGATCTGTATGGTTCTGATATTCTGTCCGCCTTTGAAATGGCGAAGGGCTGCACAAGACCAGTCACTATGTGCTCAAAAGTATCCGAACTAGATCCTAAGCTTCTTGATGCACAGCTCCAGATCGAAGCTAAGCGCAAGCTCACGAGAATTCTCCGCTCCAAAGCTAATACTGATCTAAAACTGCCTGTTGTTGATCTAGTTGAAGTTTTTGTCAAGAGTGACAAGGATAAAAGAGGCAGGTGGATTTCGCCAAGATCTGTTTTCGCAATTGATCGTCCATCTCGAACGGTCACAGTCCCCGGCTCTTCCGGTCATACTATCAAGGCAGCTTTTGAAGATGTACGTCCCGCGTTCGAAAAAGACTCTTTCGCATTATTAATTCAAGAGAGCATTGACGTACTTGACAGAGAGGTCGCTTCGGCTCTTGATGAATCTGTCATAACTTCTTCGGAGGAACCAGATATATCGCATGATAATGGTACAGTTCCCGAAAACACTGGAGATTGTAACTCAACTCCTGTTCTACCTGTCTCTGGTGATCGAGTGGAAGTTTTTTGGCCTCTATATAACCAACACTACTCCGGAGAAGTGACTTCGGTAACTGATGGAAGACATCATGTCACGTACGATGACGAGGATACCGAAGAATTGTATCTCAGCAAGAAAACATGGCGGTTCACTATCACAGAGTCCGGTGAAGGAACTGTCTCTGCTCTGTGTTCTTTTGAGCTAAAAAGTACTCTACAGTCCAATTTGAATTTAATGTTCGACTACTTTGGTAACAAAGTATTCATGTTGCATCAAGCTCAAGGGTTTCCTTATCACGTTCTGCAGCGAGCATATGATGCCAAAGAAGAAAGTTTCAAGAAAATTGTTCAAATTTTCCCGCGCTCTTCAGTTCCTGGTAATGCAAATATCATCTCTTCTCATGTTCTCTACAAGGTCAAGATGGATGAGGACAAAAAGCCAAAGTTGCTCCATTGGGAGTTCGAGTTCTCATTTCAATTGCTACTTTGATGAAATGGCGTCTATCTCGAGTCGATGTCAAGTCAGTGTTTTTGCAGACGGGTGCTGCTGAACGCGATGTGTACGTAATTCCTCCACGAGAAGCACGGGATAGATATAGGTGTCTTTGGCTTTTGCTAACAGCTTCTTATGGACTTGTCAATGCGAATGCGAAATTTCAAGTGCAGTCAGACAACCTGCTTATAGATCTGGGACTGCTCCGTGTGGTCGATATTCCGCAGATTTTTTATGGAATGGTCGAAAATAGTCTGGCTGTCCTTGTGGCCAAAATTGTAGATGAGATTCTTATTACTGGACACGTTCATGCTGTGGATCAATTGTTGGATGAATTCAATGCAAAATTCAAGTTTGGCACAGTTGTTCATGGACCTGGAACTCTTCGATATTTTGGATTTAACATTGTGCAGACGGAAGACCATTGCTGCACTATTGATGCCGAAGACAAGCTCAATGCTCTTGGTCCTGCTCCTATTACACGTCTACGTCGAAAAGATCCTACTGCAAACCTTAATGCAATTGAAAAGTCTATGTTTTATTCCATTAACAGCTCTCTTGGATGGCTTGGAACCACAGTTTCTCCGTTTTGATCCTCAGCTGCTAGCAGACTTCAGCAATTCTTACCTAATGTTCATGTTTCCGATTTGGTGCGGCAAGGGAATATACCGCGTGATCTCAAGCGACTTGGGTCTGTGGTTACGTATGGACGACCGAGTGATCATCGTGAATACCTGATTTCAGTTTTGGTTTTTACGGATGCTGGTAGACCGTCCGGTAGTGCTCAATTGTCCATTATCTGTGGTCTACTTATTGGTTCTATGGATCAAGGTTCCTATTATCATGTCATTTCATGGTCTTACACACAAATCCAAGAGACCAGTTCGTTCTATGGCTGCCGGTGAAATTCTTTCAGCTGGAGAGGGAATCGATGAGGGAATCTTACTCAAGCGGACCTATTCTAAGCTCATGGGTTTGTCCCTTGAACTTGTCATTGTTCTGGACTCGAAAGATCTCTACACATCGCTCTCAACACAGCGGAAATCAATTGATCGTTCCTTTCTAGCCGATGTAAACTACATTCGGTATCAGTTTGAAATTTGTAATGCTGATCGAATATGTTGGGTTCCTGGGCGCCTTAATCCTTCCGACCCTGGAACGAAGCCTGATAGCCCACTCACTCAAGCTTTACAATTAATGTTGTTTACAGGAAACTTGCCTTTGGACTTTCCGCAACTTGAAGCTAGCAACTCTAAGGTGAAGCCTCTGGGATAAGAGCTTCAGGCTTGAGATTTGTTTTAAAAGAAAAATAGTAGGAATATCAAAAAGAAAAAACTGGTTGCTTTGTATGTAATGGATACAGTACAGAAGCAGTTTGATTTATTTTCTGTACTGTACGCTTGTCCTCGACGATCTAATTTGAATTCGTGATGTGGATTATCACATCACAGTACGCCTGGAGAAATTGCGCAACACACGCGGACAACCGCTTGCTTTTTGGCTGGATCCAGTTGTTCCAATTTTGTGTATTTAAGCGAGCGCCTGTGCCCTGCGACGAGGACTCTTCGTTACGAACTACTGCAACGAACCAGTTCCACCCCAGATCCTCGAAGCATTGTTCTGATCAGCTCTCGTTCCAAGATCCAACAGCTGCTCAAGTTGCTCCCCGCTCCACCGTCCGTGGTATCTGTTCCACTGGTCTTAGCTCCAAGTTTTCCCGTTCTTTATTCTGCAGTTGTTCTGACCTGTTCCACCGATCAACTAAAATTCTACAGTTGGTGCAAGACCTCTTGTTCCTTTTTGTTCTGTTCTTAGATCGGGATCCCCTGGTCACCCGAATCCCGAACTTTCATAGTTATGGGCCCAGGTTCGGCCAACGTTTTACTGTCTAGACCTCTCTTTTCTTGGGGTCCGCGGAATGCGCCGTGGACAGATGGTATTGGAGACCAACACGCTTGTGCAAAAGCTGTTAAGCAACGGTGTGCCTTCAATGATTCGCTTGCAGACGGAAATGCAAACAAAGTTGCGAAGGCTTCTCGCGGTATGATTTTACAATAACAGCTGTATGGAAGAGCCAAAATACGTGGAGCTGCTCTTGTCGATTACACAGTTTGTTCTGATGAGGGCGTGGATGCCATTGTTGATGCAGTCTACAAGAGGGATGCGCTATCGGTTTGCAATGCTGCTTATGCAGATTATGTCAAATTGCTTGGTATTCGTCGTGGATCCAATGAGTCGTACGCGAACTACGAAGACCGTTTCAGAACTGCTCTCACCAAACTCAACTCTCATGGCGAAGCTGTTTCAATTCCCGAAAATCTTGCAGCATGGTCATTGATCCAAAACGCCAACATCGATCCTTCGCAGCACCTTGGTGTCATGTCAGCAGCTGTTAATTCAGCGAACTCATCTAAGCTTACGCGTTCGTCTGGTAAGAAAGCTTTATTGAAGGCAATTCAATACGAGTCTCTTGCAGCTGTCGTGCGGCATTGCGACAATAAGATGGCGACTGACGCTCCAAGATCCCTTTTTTCTATGTCAGCTGGTCCAAGAGACGTTGCGAATAGGCGAACTCAGAAGTTACGCAAGAAGAAGCTCTCTCCTTAATAATTATCCGATCTCAAGTCAAAATCCAAGTGTCACACATGTGGTAAGTACGGCCATTGGTCGTCTGAGCACAATTATGATGGTTCCCTTCCAGCTACAGTGAAGTCAACTAATGAGCCGACCAGCGGCAGTGGAGCGGGGAGCAACTTGAGCAGCTGTTGGATCTTGGAACGAGAGCTGATCAGAACAGTGCTTCGAGGATCTGGGGTGGAACGAAGAGTCCTCGTCGCAGGGCACAGGCGCTCGCTCAAATACACAAAATTGGAACAACTGGATCCAGCCAAAAAGCAAGCGGTTGTCCGCGTGTTGCGCAATTTCTCCAGGCGTACTGTAATGTGATAATCCACATCACGAATTCAAATTAGTTCGTCGGGGACAAGCGTACAGTACAGAAAATAAATCAAACTGCTACTGTACTGTATCCATCACATACAAAGCAACCAGTTTTTGCTTTTCATACTACTAGCACCGAAATAAGCATGGAGCGCTGCTAATGGCTTGTTTGCCTTTGACTCAACAATGCTGTAGTTTGAACTGTTTGCCGTAGTCTGTATCTCCCGCTTTAAACTAAGCCAGGCTGCAATTCTATCACCGTTTAGATCCCCCACGCTAGAATAGCCAGACGACAAAGTAAACTACCCCATCATTCCCCCCTTGTCAGTTTGAATATGCGCCTCGTTCGTCCACAGTGATCCTGTAGATGCTGTTTAAGAAGCAGACAAGGGTTATTTCATAACTTATCCTGGAATTCTCTGAGAGAAGAAAACAGATGACATCACTCCTACCAAGAATGACCTTACCCAAAATTTTTCCTCCCTTGCGCAGGCTTTGATAGTGCAAATTTTCATACCAATAGAGCGGATTCTATCCAGAACAATCTCAATTTGCAGTAGTTGGAAAGCTTTTGGATTGAGGATGGATTCTTTCTTGAATTTATTCAGTAAAGCTGACCTGCTATGCTGGGAAATTTCAACAGAAGCTTATGCATACTTGAGCCCTGATTGTCACTGCTAGTTTTTGTAAGGGTGGCGATTGCAATAGAATGAGGTTCAGCAGAATTGTTTGATAGATTTCGAATGTGATTGAACGGAGCCGGTTTTACTTGAAAAGATAATATTTACTCATTCCTAATCTAAAGCGTGCACCGACTGGCCGACTATTCAGTTAAGAGCTAACTGGATGGTCTATGTCGGCCACATGCAGTTGAGCGGCCAAGGAAGATCCAAGACCTACCTGCCAATATTGGGCTACAAGTGATTGGTGGGGAATTGGGGTGCTTTGTTGAATAGAGATGAAGGATAGCTATTTCCCGAGACGCGGGGGAATAGACTGCGTATTGGAGGGTCTGAAAAGGAGACAGAGTCAGGCGAAACTCTCACAAGGCTGGTGTAAGACTTTAAGGGTGGTGGTAGACATTACTGTGGTAAATCTTATGGGTTGTACAATGTCGCACAGAAGCGTGCGGAGGGTATTCATAAATTAACTACGGATGCGGGCGGCGGGTAGAAACCTGTCGCGCCTGCATTATTTGGAGACTAAATGCAAAACGGGTAACGAAGTCGCGGAGCTCCTGTTGAGACGAGGAACCGAGACGGGAAGCAGCGAAGGAAATTGCTAGCGTACTATAGATACCGAAGTGTTTCACCCTACGTTCCACTCGCAGTGAACTAACCCGATTATGTCTAGTTCCACCCTGTTCCCCCCAATCTACCAGTCATCCGTTTCAGTATAAACCCGAAAATCCCCCGTTCACGAAATGCATTCATTTATCTGACAAAGCCTGGTGTAAATTCCCAATCATATTGCGTATTCCAATGTTCCATAGCAGCGGCTCTTCTCATGCGCCCTGATGGAACATTCTCTTCTACTTTTTTTTTGTGACCTCGTTTAGAACCCTTCAGTAACAAATCGACAAGCCTCGCTGCATCTCAAGTATCATACAGTACATCCTCACCCGGACCTGTCCATCTTTCCACAGTATAATTATCGATGATAACTACGATACAATTGCACCTCCAATCAAAACCTCTTAAAAACTGTACCTGCGGATGCAATCATAAAAGAAATTGGCATTGTGATTGTCTTCCGGTATCAATCCGCTGTTTACAGGCAACGTTTTTCGGGGGGAAATTTGGGTTATTTTAATGTCTGGAAGATGTGGTCGGTTGTATCCTCGCCTACTAGTGCGTTGTGAGGGATAAGTCGCCACTGATGGGTAACACTAAATAGCATTCCTTGCAGGGCGGGCTCAATGCCAGCGTTTTTCAGTGTACGGCTGACCGAAGCACTGAAGTTGAAATTATGCTGAGAGCATTCAGTGATACTTTCTAGTATCTGTTACGTACAGTAAATGAACCTTCCTTGTTTCCCTTTTCCAGTCTGAGTTTTTAGTTTTCAAAAAATTTCCAAGCACTTCATTGGTCTGCATTGGTAGTGCTCCTCTTGGTATCGCTTTGCAGCAGTTTCAAGTTACTTGCATGACTTTCGCAATACTTTTTTTCCAATTTGCAGACGTCAACTTTCCTACGCGGGTAATGTATCCACCTATGGCATTCTTGATAGGCGCAACCAAAAAACCTGCAACACGATGCAACTTTCGCAAATATACAGTCTATCATAGTAAACCTCACAAGTTATTGCTTTCAAATCGCTCGTGTATAATCGATATTTGCTGAGATCACAACAGCGTAGGGATACCCTCTAGTTTGCGATTGTTAGTACAGTAGCTTCATACATTTGGGCTTGGCATTACTCGGTCTTTGCTCTTTATCGCTGACCCGGTCCAAAAGTACTGCACTATAAATGCTCTTGATTTGTTGACCAGGAATTATAGAAGGCCACTTGAAAGCGGGAAAAGAAAAGGACACGGGGGGTCCTTTTACTGTAACAGAGAAGCTGGCTGATACCTAGTCAACCTGTATGGTCATAGTGAGAAAAGTGTGGGGTGGTTTAATTTTGAAAGATATCGTGGCACTTGATAGATAGATATAACCGACCACATCTTCCATGTATTGAAATAACCCAAAAATTTCCCCTTGATAGCACCGCTTAGAGTCGTAGGAAATGCACTGCAGATACCAGAGCTTTGAGCATGTGCAGTATTTCTAATCTAACATTCCAGATTACAGGAAAAAAGGTTGCCAATCATCAGTACCAATCACTACTAAATGGGAGACTTAGAGCAAGGCACGAAGCTGCAGCCACTCACGGCAGCAAGGTGTGTATATATCATTTATCCTTTATGGAAGTATAAAATGATCTACTATCACTTAACTGAACAAGAAGCGTTGTAGTCAGGGCCATGGAATCATACAGGAACGTTCGCGGGATGTTCATGCAATGGCACGCTGCGGCCGCTGCCACGGCCAATGCGGTCTGCCTGCTAGCTGGCCTCGAGCCAACCTTCTAACGATCTTGAACCTGTTCAATACCCGCTTCCAGGATCCCCCATCCCGACTATTTGTACCAATTATTTGATGCACTTTGGAATGTCCTCGTCCGCTCTTCATGCTTAGGTACTTCCCTTCCGGTAAATAACCACCACTGCCTCTAAATTAATAAAGCAACAAAGCCCCCCACCCTTTGAACACAGGCTAACCTATTTTCAATCATTTAAACACCCCGATTTTGCCCTCTTAACTGAAAATGTGCTGCCTAAGAATGTAGACTTTTACGGCAATATATACAACTTGCTCAATCCGGCGAGGGGGGGAATTTGGGTAGTTTAATATTTGGAAAGTGATATCATTCGCTGAAGTGAGGCCAGATGTTCCATTGGGGATTGAGGCGAGTGGGCCAGGAAGAAAATTTTGGGAAAAGTTTTGGGTGCTTTTACTGCTGGAAAATATATTCGAAAGGTTTTGGTGTGTTACTCTTGGAAGATATAGTCGATCTGGTCGCAAGTGCTTTCTGCAAATTGTTTGGCTAAGGTTAGCTCTTTGTTCGCTTCTCCGCTAAACGTCTTGTACACATTGCTTCACCTGAATACTCAACACTAAGTAATTTTTACATTCTCATTCCATGAACCCCGTTTATCGATTCCGGCATCATTTTTGATAAAATACAAAAGGTGACAAGATGCGATTTGAAAGGGGCAAGGCATGGTTGGTTTCCGGCATTCCGAGTATTGTAATAGATAGTACCGTAGACTTGCAACGTGACGATCCATTGGGAAGCACCTGGGATAGCAACTTGGATAAACTTCCCATTGCTGCATTCAATATTCCCAAGAAATTTTCAGCTGGAAACAATGACGGTGCCTTCAAGTCATGTTGGGCTGCATTGTCGAACTCATACACCATTCTTGCTGTCCGAGGATACATATCCCTGTAATTGCAATTGAGAAATTTATCTCGTGTCAATCCTCTTGTTTTCCGGCGTTCAAAGGCGAGCCACTATTGGCTTTCGAGAGCCCTATTGGCTTTCTCCTTTTTATTGCACAAATTTTATTTGAAGAACAATTTTATTTGACATCATCAGGAGTCCAATTGTCACTTACTCAGGCCGTGCAGACTCGAAACGCACGCAGCAGCAGCAGTTATGTCCAATGCAGCCTGTCTGTTGAGTGTCTTTGAGGTTCCCTTTTCAGGTTTCTCACTAGATGCATCCAATGTAACACTCAGATATGAAATGTGATTGGGTTACAGCCAAAACACCTGTCACAGTAAACAAACCCCTCTTTTCCCCCTTACTCAGCTGTCTTGATATTTGCGAAAGGTTTGGGTGTTTTACTCTTGGAAGATATATCCGGTTTTGTACAAAAGAACGTTTTGTACTGCTTCCTTAATCACCATGAGCAAAATTAATATTTCATAGCGATCGGCGCAGACGTCTACAGTCGAGTCGCAGCCTGCACTTCGTTTCACCAAGACTCTTGCCACAAACTGAGGTTACCAATTCAAGGTACAATGAGTGACAACGAGCGATTTATATCCATTCCTCCTGGCCGACATTTAGTGGCCTTAACCGTCGTACGAGGCAAGCACAGATCTCCCCCGAAAGGATTTCACAAAATACCTATGGATTTGAATGAGGGAGCTGGTGGTGAATACTTGTACCTTTGCTACAAACTTGGATTGCGTCGCCATCCCATTACAGCAATCAATGTCATTACTGGCCATTCCTCCCATTTGAATCCTCCACCAGGATACAAAATGATCGATGTTGATTTGAATGAAGGAGCAGGCGGTGACTACATATACTTGTGTTACACCAGGAACCGTTTAATGTTACCAATTCGGGACTTGACAGTGATTAAGGGGAAAAGTTCTACAACGTACCCGAATAGTTCAGACTGGTATCGCGTGAGCGTCGATTTAAACAAGGGAGCTAGGGGTCCATATCTTTACCTTTGCTTTAAGCACTAAAATGCGCTACAGAGCGGCGAAGATTGGAACGGAACAACTTTTACTAGCGTCAATTTTAATGAAAACTACAGTACTTCCAGAATTTGATTTCTGATTACGCTTTTAGGGGTTTCGTCAAGAATAAGGGACACGTGGATTTGGCTTACTGCAACTGCTGTCTACTGAAATCATCCATACTATTCCTGGGGGGCTACCATTACCTCGCAGTACCGAGTATCGGGGATCCTTACACTTGTAATGCTGCAGGAGCCGTCATGTTCAATGCGGCCTGCTTGATGGCCGGCCGCAGAGCAGCATTTTAGGGAGCGTGGTTCCTTCCCTGTTACTGTGTCGGCATTCCCTTTTGAGTCGGTTGTGATTGTCTGGAAAACCTTAGGATAGATTGAATATATCTTCCAAGCGTAAACCACCCAAACCTTTCTCCTTGCAATGAGCTAAAGAGTTTTCAAGCAAGAAATGACAGCCCGATTCAATCTTATTTTTATTTTAGAAATTTCCCCGGGGGGGTGATCTGTCGCGAACCGAGCGAGGGACAGATAGGAGAGGGTTACGGGCATCCTGTTACAAAGGCATGCCGCGTTAAAGGCTTCTTCGACCGCGGCATGCCTATTGACAGAGGGAAAAAGGGGGGTTAATTTACTGTGGTAGATATGTGGGTTGGTACCCAGTAAATTTGTACCGGAGCGTAGATACCGTATATTGGCCAAGCCATTAGCGAAACCGTACAATGCATCGAAAACTGTAGATGGCACTCCAATTTACCAGAAGGTGGAGGGGAGGCCAGCCAGCAAACAAGCGGCAGTGGAGGTTACTGTCATTGCGGAGTGCCGCTGTAAAAGAATGCATCTAACCTTTGACAGGACCAGTACCTATTTTCTAGTAAATGGCCCATAGCACCGTTACTTCTCGTCTTGAAGTCGATCCCTTGACATCGCTGTACGGCATGGCTTCCTAGAGCTCCAACCTTCTTCGCAATCGCAGTTAACCAAATCTTGTTTCCCCCTCGCAAGGGGTTCTTGACTCCAGTACAGATCGAAAGAAAGGGAACCCCAAATATTTGAACGTCGATGGCTCACCCGTATTGGTCCCTTTCCAATGGAGCTGTTTCAGACTGTGTTTTCATTTCCTGTTATGGAAATTGTAAGCTTTGAGCTACTCAATAAAGTAAAAGGATCTCTGTGCCCTGTCAAGATGCAGTACTGTACACTATTCAGTGCTGGTAAGGTATTCTGGCTGATAAGGCAACACAGTTTCGCCGGATAGATCGAATATATCTTCCCAGAGTAAAAACACCTACACTTTTCCCTGTTTCTCTACTGCTGATTAACGACACTGCACTTTGCAAACTTTGCAAAAGATCGAATATATCTTCATCTTCCAAGAGTAGAACACCAAAACCTTTCTCCTCTAGGCATTTAGCCAACTCGTACCGTTCAAATATTAACGAGCCCGAACACTTTTTCCATGCAGAACTACGACGCTGTACTTTCGCTTTGCGGGTTTCCACTCAAATCAATATGTTGTCTCCTGTAATCGAATATATCTTCCATCATAAAAACACCTAAAACTTCCCCCTTCCTGTAATTGCTAATTCCCCATATAGATCATCACCATTCGTATGAGCATTGATTGCACTTATTCTCCGTTTGATTTGTAAAACTTCAAGCCCAACGTTCTGAATGGCTCCTATGCAAGGCATGATCATGTTATCAGATCGAAGTCCTGTAAGGTTGTCTACCTGTCTCTGTCTCCGATGGACAGACCTGCTCCTCTCCGTCTTGGGAAGTAACAGGTTCATATATCTAATCGGTGGAGCATCCAAAGATTCCCCCCTTCGTAACGTATCAAATTCCTGCGTCTGTTGCAATTAATGCCAACCTGTATCCATCTTAAGGTCGTAAATGTAGTACTGCGCAGTTCTCGTGAAATGATCATCTTATATTTTATAGGTTGATCCATTTTACTCCTCTTTCTGCTTTTGTCAGTCATCGTTACATATATTTTTGGGAAAGCTTGGGAAGTTTGATATTTGGAAAGTAAAATCCTTTACGAAAGAGTGTGTGTATTTCGTAAACTGAGGCTAGTTATTCTCTAATTTATTCAGCATAGTCAATGTAAGCCTACATACTACGAGATCAGTAGCGCGCCGAGATCACCCTTGAAGACGGGAAGGAGACCAGCCATCAGGTATGCAGCAATAAGCATTGATACCGCTGCCGCGTGCCTTTGAATGGGGACTTAGTTAACCTTTTATCATGTCTTCATCGTCCTTGCCGTCGCATTGCGTGCGACGTCGACTAGCAGCGCGTAGGCTTCCGGATATTGACCTCTGACGGTGGATATGAGGGCGGAAACAAGCGTACTTCTGGCATAATTTGCGAAGGAAATGATGCCCTGGTAGCCTGTAACGTTTGTCAGAAGAAATAAGTATGGGATCTAAAATTTCAGCCCAAGCAATTTCCGGGGCACGCAAATAAACAAATCTACTTTTGCGATAAATGATCGCCACTTTATTTACTTATTTACTTAGCTCTGCCTCTGCAGAAGTCCTCGAAGGCGGTGCAGAGGTATCCAACTCACAGCAATAAATTCATATCAGTCTAAAGTTCAGTCAATTAAAATTTTCAATTATCGCACGGGCTGCCTCAGCTTTTTCTACCCACGAGAGGTATCATAAAAAGACTCTAAATTCATTTAACAATGGGGAAGGTTTCGGTGTTGTAGTCTTAGAAGATATATTCGATTAACAAAGCGACGGAGGTTTCTGACTTTCGAAGTGAAAGGTACTTTCTCAGAGGAGTAATTGTTGTGCTTTCATGATTGAAAATTAGGTAACTTTTTTTCCAAAGGGGGAAATTTGGGGTGTTTTTAATGCATGAAAAATATGGTCAGCTGTTCCCTAAGCGATGTCGTGATGGTAAAGGCTTACAATGTAAAGTGCATCGGAAAAAAATTACAATTAGTTGCCATGGGGCAAATAAGCACTGAAATCGAAGGTTGTCGAATGCTAAAAAGTGGGGCGTACTCGGAACAGCGTTAAACTTACCGAAAAGTTTGTAACCATCGAGCGTCACTACTGTATGGGTTAGCACAAAAATTGCGGGGAATATGTAACTTAAAGATTAGCCCCAAACTTTGTCCTCATATGAGGACAGTGGTCCAATAGACAATAGGGAAGGGAAAGATAATATTGACGCAGTTCTGAGCCCCTCTCTCCGGACATCGAGGCCCATGTAGTTCATGATTTGGTTCACTTTGGGCTATCACTTTCTGCCGCTAAGAGTAGTATTTCAATAGATTTTGTGCGTGGTTTCCAGAATCTGTTATGTGTAATTAATTAAACCGGCATTTAAGATTACTTGCCAAATTGATGTTCGCCAAAACAAATAAAATCAGATCAACAACAAGAAGCTGCAATAGTTTCATATTGGAATTCAAGGATTATCCGATATCCCAGCTGTTGATTCATTTTTTACCATTATTACACATAAGAGAAATATTAAAACTGTTTAAACCTGATTTGGGCACTTGTTTCACAGTTCCTGTGTATCAGTTGAGTTTTCATCTCTACATATACGCTAAAACAGAATGAA
Organism: Kappaphycus alvarezii; assembly: GCA_002205965.3. Lineage (NCBI taxonomy): Eukaryota > Rhodophyta > Florideophyceae > Gigartinales > Solieriaceae > Kappaphycus > Kappaphycus alvarezii. The sequence goes on along the minus strand of NADL03000492.1, from coordinate 113,102 downwards.
GATTTTTAGAATCCCCCAAGTACTAGAATAGATCGCTGTTAGCAACTAATTTACACGATAAGTCTAGATCATACGTTAGAAGAGAAGAAAGAGCTTCATCATCATACTTAGAAGCAGCTAAAAGCCTTCATCCTTACTGAAAATACGCAAAGCTAAGGTCTAATCGGAGACAGTATGTACTGATGATGAATTTTGAATCTACTTATAAGAGCTCGTATCCTCCTCGTTGGCCTCGGATATTTCCGTGGTATAGTCCTGTTTTTATACTAAAATCATTTAAAATAGTATCCCTTTGACCTCAAATCGAAGTAACTCTGAAGCAATCGTGATTAATGAAAAACAGTTAAAAATATAGACTTTTTAATTAGACGGACTTTAATTTATCAAACATCATTACACAAACACAAACATTATGCTTGATTGACAGAAGATTCCGTGCTACTATTTTAGTTTGATTCAGTCTCAGCCTACCATGATGAGCACGTTGAGTCATACTCTTCTCTGTTTATGAAGGTTGCTCATACCTTAGACGAAAATTTGGAAACAATTTTACCATCTGATTCCTACGAGATTTTGGCTAATGATATAGTTTATAAAAATAGTATTGGTACTGATAAAGCTACACAACTGAACCATTTTGGCGATAATAAGTGCACGTAAACGATCAAATGTAGTCTGCTAGTGATCAAAGTGGTTCAGTGACAAAGAAATGTCGTTGAAATATGTATTGGAAATTAATAATTGACTTGGATTTTTTCCATCGCTAAGTCATTCAATATGACATTTTTGACAAGGGACCCAACATATTACTTTTGTAGTAACATGAACTTAAATTAGTTCTCTCTAATGAATAAATACTCTCCGCGCGCCTCCATTGGTTTTTCCATCTTTTTTGGCAACAAATGCTCTCTATTCTTTGTTATTTGGATTTTCAAATCATCCAAATATTCGATACAAAATGATAACAGCTCTTCCTCCGAGGAAATACAGGAAAGATAGAAGAAAACTTGAAGTCAGGACCAGGGCGGTTATAGAGTTAGTATTGACCCAAAGTTCTCAGTCCATTTCGACCCCAACAGGCCTCAATTGCAGGGCCTAATTTGTTCACCCTTGAACCATTTTAGTAATATAACATTCTTTTGCCTTTATCTATTCTTTAGGTACTGTAAATAATTTTACGGAAAAACTAGCTGAACGAGAACTCCTTAAAAGAAAGGTGGAAGATGTAAGAAACATTTTCATACTCAATCTTACCATGGCAATATTATGATTGCTGTCTTTACGGACACAATGTCTTCAAATCAGTCTCAAGCTTTCAAATGTTCTACTTCAGTATTGACCATATTATTCTAATACATCTCATGAAACACCCTAAAGTTTGAATAAAACACTGGTCCCAAAAGCTTACCGAATCCAAATGTACACTCTGCAACAGCTTTTGCTACACTCAGAAACAGGTTTTTAACTTTTTCCTAGCTTTTTATTTCATTAAAAACCCGTCACTAATTGCAATTGTCCATAATCACTGCAAGTAATTCATTAGTTACCCTATACTCGTTGTTATTACCGCAACTTAACTGATATTTTTTGAATCTACTTGTTGAAATGGTTCTAGTGCCTTATTTGTAATTTTTGGCTGAAAGTTTTAGAAATAAGTTGGACGTCAAGAAAATAACATGAATAAAGAACTGTAAAAATTATCATATGCGAAATAAATACCCATGCAGAGTGAGGTTTAAGAAATTAGTTGTTAAGGAACTGACATATCTTTAAAGCACAGTAAAACAATAAAATTGCTCCAGAGGGACCAGATAACATTTTTTCGTCCAGTGACTCAATATTTTCTTGGTTCTTGCAGTAGACGAATATTTACCTTGGTAACATATTTTCATTTCGAAATCTCTATCAAAGCAGAATGCAGTCTATTTAGATATAATGTCTTCAACTTTTTTAAAATTAAAAAATAGTTGAGATAAGTGAGATTGAGGAGAGGGGATATTTCGCTTGTCTCCAGACCAGTGCAGGTGAATGGATATTTTAATAATTTATTATGCATAAGGATATAATACTGATTACACGGAGAGTTACGAATAGAATGCACCATCGAAGCTAATCTGATACTTCAGTAAAGCATTTCTTGAGTTCTAGTATTTAAATATATTCGGAATGGCTATGAAACCGTACTTGACTCCAAACTTGCGTTGAATCTTTCTCGTCTTTCCAAATTCATATAATTATTAGTTTTCAACATCGTGTTTTATTTCAACTGTTGAAAGTTCTTTTCTGGTACTATTTTTCACTGAGATTTATTTTATGCTGCAAGATTGAAATACGTAAAGCACTCGGAAGCTGGCAATAAATGGAACCTGTCCAAAGAAATCAATGGATGGTTCCAATTTCTAGTAACAGAAGTCGTTGCATATATCCTGCTCCTTAGCAAAACAGCTTCAAGATCTAAATCGGCGAAGACTAATCTTTTAATTACATTGAACTTCAATTTAATCAAAAAGAAGTGTGAAGAAAGTTGATTACTTATTTAAAATAAAAAATCCGATAATTGTAATGTCTATCGAATTATATAAAATTTGTGAAACAATAAACGAATAAAAGATCGACCGGCACAAAGGATACTAAATGATCAACTATCCAAACATATTAGTGGTCCTATAAACCAAACGCAATTATTTGTATAGGAAAAGATTCTAAGAAGACAGTATTAATCTTACCAAATTTTTGAATCCATTTTAATTTAAATATAATTATTTGTTTATAATTTATACAGGTTTATTACAAAGATTTTGTACATTTCACTGTCCGGTATGGAATGAATATTAAGTTAAGGCAGCTTTGGGACTAATAAAAATTTAATAAAAATTTAAATTCAACTGCCAATATCATATTTTAGGATGCATCATTGGGTAACAGAGCTAAAGCACAACAAATTATCATAGAGGATAGCCATGAAAGAGTGATTTCATATTTTTAATAAAATATTCTATGCGAATTTTCTATTTTTCTAGTTTACTGTATTTTCCTCCAACTGCTATAATATCTATACAGTAGTCTTTTAGAGAAAAACAAAACTTATGTGATTTTTATTTATAGCGAAATATAAATTTTCTAGAATTTGTTCTTTCTTGAGCCATTCGAGTTGGAAATGAACGACTCGCGTTGAAAAATGCTTCACAAGATATTTAATATATGTTACCACAAATGTAGTATCTTATATTTATCTATGGAAAGTATTCCCATAGTCAATTATTCCAGAGGTCATTTCACAATCAATTTCTAAGAAATTAATCAATTGAAGTATTTTTAAATTTTTTCCGTACCAAAATCTAAATTAGAACACTGAAATAAAATCAAAAATCTGTTACAAATCAACTATTGCTTGTTTATTCATTTATGAGCTAATAGGTTTAAAAAACATACCTATCTACTCTGTTTCTGTATTTATTTAATTCTAAGGTTCGCAGAAAAGTTTAAAAACTTTATTCAGCTTTATAATCTTGTATATTTGCTGTAAATGTATTTCCATGTGGGCTTGGATTTCGAAAATAATAATTCCACATCTGAAAAGATCACATAATTTCAATGCAATTGAAATTTTAGAGATAGTTTTGTGGGAAGCCTTGTTGAAATGAAACAGTTCTATCAGAATTCGCGAGCGAAAGAAATACATGCGACGGACATTCCCGAGACATGATCTCTATTATTAACAGGTCTGAGTGGAGAATACTTGAAGAGCATGTCCGCCAAGGAGAGTGATGAAAGAAGAATTGCTCAAGAAACTAATGAAATTCTTAGAGAAACGTAACATATGTATGCAACAATGCCAAGGTCATTCCCCCTGGAGCAAAAAGTGTGATCCCCAACCTAAATGCTTTCGGAGATCCAAATTTGGCCTTGAGGAACAATTTATCCTGCTCCGAGAAATCTTCGCTCAAAACGTGCTTATAGAAGAACAAGTAGGAAAAATCCCTTTGAAATTTTCAACGCAATGTACAACTTTGTCTCTTGATCCGCAACATCAATCTACCGCAAAAAGCATTCAAGGAAACTCTGTTCCCTTCCAGAAGATTTAGAATCTTGAAATAAGAATTAAAAGATGTTTCACGGTATCGGAGGAGATATTGAGTATGCAGAGTAAATTCTAGATATGATGAAAGACGAAAAGGGTGATTTAGCCTCTTCCCATGAGAAAAGCGAATCTACCCAAAGTCAAATGGAGTGCGCCAATTAAGACCAGTAATAAATTTTGTAGATATAGAGGAAGGACTGGATGGCGGTGAAGAATTCAAAGATAAAGGCAAATGAGAGACGATTGAATAACCTATTTTTCGGAAGAAGCAAAATATTGCAAAGCTACTGCTCAATTTAAATGTAATTATAAAATCTTGAGTGAATCCGTTAGATATGGCAACAAAACATAAGCAACGGTCACGAAAGAAACGATGGGGCCAGAAATACAGCTAATAAAAGTAAGAAAAGAAACGCGGCAGAAAGAAAGAGAAAGAGCTAATTATAATTAAAAGCGGACATACAAATGGGCCGCTATTAGAGGAAAGCCGACTTTGAAGTCAAGCTCAAGCCACCTGATACAAACAGTTCAAATAATTCCGTCATATTTATAGAAATTTTTGGAAAATTTCAGGCGAATCGGCCGTTCGTTGAACAAGAAAAATTACAACTTCTCCCTAACTGCATGGCGAAGCAATACATTGAAGTCAAACTCAGATTGATATCAGCAGAAAATTGAATGCTTTTTTCATTTGGTTTCACAACTTTGAGGCAGCTATTAAAATGACAATTTTCAATCCAATTACAGTCTATCTCGTGAAAAAGCATTTTAAAGGATACTTAGCGTTCATAATGTCAATTGTAGAAAAACCTTTGATAGAAATCACATCCTTCTGGCGTAGGTACAAGTCAATTATGTACTGTACGAGCTTCCTCAACGTTTGAGAAAATCCATCTTCTCTTTTTTGGCGGTTTTTCAACCGAACTATGACAGATAAGGGCATAGATCATAAGCGAGCATAAAGATCGGGGGGATCTTTTCGTGGACTTAATGTCAAATAAATTCCATCGGAAAGAAGTTCTAGATAGCTTCCGGATAAGTATAATCATCTACTGTAATGACCTGCTGTCTTTCCTCAAGGCCAATCGTAAGAAATGGAAAACTCATTTTATGACAGAATCTTTGATTAATTTATTAGAAGTAGGGTGTCCAGGTACCTTCTCAAGTAACTAATCATGTTTTCACATCTTTTACATATTCTTTCAAAATTGCATATTTACCAAACCTTAGATTACAAGAGACGCGTCGTTTAGGAGTACATGAATTAGTAAATGAACAGGTACATGGTACAAGTACTTGTTCCGAAAAAAGCGATCTTGTTGCTATATATCTACAGCAATACATTAGAAAAATTTTCCAATGCCCATGGATGTACCTACGATAGGTCCATATGCAATTAATTTAGCAACCAATAACAGGCATCCATATGTACCAATTTACCAATCGACGCAAAAATAACTAAACACCTATCCTCTTTCCACCAAACGGCGACACTTCCATCTCCTTCGCGAAAATGACCGATAAAATCATCAGTAAACTGTAATTTATCAATCCATTGGCGAATTAAATGGATATAGTTGTCTTAGGGCAGAGCCAAAGTTCAGCCCATGGAAACGAAGACAATGAAAATGAATCAGCTGCATTACTACAAGCTGAGACCACCGCAAAATCCCTTTACCTAGCAATACAGACGTGAAAGGACAATAAAAATGGGAGCAAAATGCATTAACTTCGGTGTTTTACAAACTCCTCTGGGATTCTAAGTACTCATACATTGTATGTTCTTCCGATATGGACTCACCCAAAAGCCTTAATTGTAGAGAGCGAAAGTGGATCTTGACGTTCAAAGTAAGTGCGGCAGCTAACTTTTTCCTTTGATACTTGAAAAAATAACACTCACATATATTTCAGAATCTCGAAGCAATGCACAACCAATGCAAAGAGTCCGAAAGAAGGAATCAAAAGGGCATTCAGAAAATAATTGCCAAGCATCAGAAGTACAGGCCAAATTCAACCGAATCAAATGAAGTGAACAACAACTTCCTTCTGGTGGTTGCGAGGGCATATATACCCTGTTCTTTCGTTGAAAATTCATAATTTCGTCGATTTCTGTATAATATCAACCCTCGAATTAATATTTCGAGATAGAACAACTTTAAGAGAGAAAATAGTTCCAGAATTCACAAGAGAGGTTGAATAATTTATTGTGAGGCCCAGACTTTCAGAAATTGACTCTCATTTTATTTCATTTGATCTTTGGATGAGCAGGGGTTTTCAAGACATTTTGAGTTAATTTTACATTGCTTTGATCTTGCACTTGTTGAATTTGATAACACAAGCGGTTAAGAGTTGGGAACTATGCTATTAGAACCGCTGGAAAAATACGGATTGACTAGGAAGGTGTTATCTTGTGTCAAAAAGAAGCTGACTCTAATCTAAAGACATGCACAAATGATCTAAGGATGATAACAATTTTTTTGAACGAGCAGATACGAAGTCATGTTTCAGTGCTATTTGTGTCACCCATTTTTTCAGTATTTTGTAGTGCTGCAGTTTCCATGAGCGTTTGCGAAGGGCTCCCTTCGATGGCAATTGATATTACTCGAAGTTACCTTCAGAAATGCATAACTTGGACGAAGAAGTCAGCGTAAGGGAAGAGAGCCTGATATGACACATACAAAAACGAAAGACTTCTTCAACGCTTGATTCCAACTTCGTTCAAAACCATGTTTGTGAGCTTTTTCGTTATGGAGAGAAAGAAGTTGAAGTGCAAAGATGTTTTTACCGAATATTTTCACTCCCAGGAATATCTAAATATGCAAAAGCATGTTCCAAATCAAGAAATTTGGGACATGGGCCGTGTATTGCGGAGACGCATCAACTGCCTTTGGTTCTAAGTCTCAAAAATCAACAGAAGTACTGCTCTGTTAGTAATGCGGTGAGTGAAGTGATATCAGTATATCATAATGTCAATGAAAACTGCCGCAAAATCCATTTGGTGTCAGATGATGATGCCGACCAAAAACTTTGAACGCTGAAGTCAAAAATGTCATCTGCTGTGTGTGAATCATTTAAAGAAATTTTGCATCCATTAATTTTCCTTTCAGATCTTGATGCGCCTTATGTTCATCAGTAAATTTCCGTAGCGAATGATCCGAAGTTGAAAAGTTTGAAGAGCACTTTAGTGACACTTCATCATATTAGGCCCTCAAAGCACGTCAAATGCAAGAAAATGTGACGGGGATATTATCTTCTTCTTCTGATAAGCTTCACAAAGAGAATTATGTACCTTAAAAATGCAAAATCAGGTAACGGGGGTGATGTTGAAAATATTGATTCAATTGAACATAACATTGAATAGTGCTTTGTGTTTGTCAATCCAAGATAGAAGAGAATATCATTTTTGAATCTTTAAAATCAGAGCTTTTAATGAGTGAAACAGAGTCGTTTTTATGGCACCAAAGACAAAATGAAGTGTATTACAGAAAAGGAAACAATTTACGTGGCTTTTGCTAAGCTTTGTAGATTCTATCTTGGCATTCCAGCAACAAAATTCGATAACGAGCTTTTTTTCAGTTTGGCAGGCTCAATCGCAGTCCTCTGAAGACCATATTTCTACTTCGTATATGAACAATTCGATTTAAAACTTTTAATTGATTTGGATATCTTTTTTTGTTACATTTGAGATACACAAAATTGCTAATCGCAGTACAGATCTGCTATGAAAAAGTTTTAATTGAATGAAAATATGAGATCGTAGCGAAATAAGTATAGTGTTTACCTATCTGAACAGACACAGTCATCAGAAATCAACTAAAATTGTAGAAATTTTCGCTTTTCTGGTTTTTGCGTATATCTGATAATTTACATCTACCATTTATTCTTTTTGCGAATTTTTAAGATAAATCACATTCATAAGAGTTTTACTGGGGTTTTCTGTAAGAACAGGAGGCTACAATTGATAATTTATTAGAACTATAGTTAATAATTTCACTTCGAATGACTCTGCACCGATTCGTACCATTAATTAATCAATAAAAAAGGCAGTAGTGCATTATTTATGGTATTGATCTCAAAATGTATTTATACATTTATTTTGTGGACGGTATTTTAGCATAACAAATTGAAAGAAAAATAGATATTTTGAACAATAGAAGATGTTGAAGCAAGACAAAATTGTTCTGAAAAAAATTAAGAAGCACTTTTAATACGCAACTCACTCTATTTTCTTATTTATTTTTGTTATTAATCACCATTTTCCACAGAATTAATTACAAACACTTAACATGCGATGTAGACCAATACGTATATGTATAGAACATCTCCAGAATAAATCTGAATCAAATACGGGCGAATATGGAATTTTTTGGAAGGCAAAAATAGCTCTAAGCTAGTCTACATACACTTGTTAAGGATTCGTGGTCAATATTTCTTCCCAATGGTTTTTGAATTTATTTTTTATGCTCTGCCAATTAGTTCTGAAAAAATTGAATTTTTTTATGCAGACGCAGTATAAGAAAATTAGTTTCTTCGCGGATAAAGATACAGTAAATCCACTCGACTGGTGATATTTTGGAGTTTTGCTTTCTCAGTATATGTATTTCGCAATTTATATGCTTAGACTGTATAGAACTTTTGCAACCAGAGAGCAAGTACTAATTTACTACTAGCTTTTAATGACGAAAATTAGGTGCTGCTCAATATTTCGTGAAATATTGAGCCATTGCAAACATAGATGCATATCTCCTAGAACAGATACAAAAAGATACAAATAGATACAAACAGATACAAACAGATACAAACATGGAATTCATTACCATTTTTCTCTGTGTGTTTTTCACTCTTTTTTCTTTATCTATTCTAATTTTAATTTTTGAAGAAAATATATTGAGTTTCCATAGTTTCATGCATTCCTTATATTTCGCCCCATCTAGAGTTCCTAAATATCTCCTTGTCGTAAACAAAATTAATTTTTCAGACTGAATACTCTTTTCCACATACATATCTATCTTCCTCAAGTTTTTCTAAAAAAGGCTGCAATTTCAATTCTTTTCATTCCTTGTAAAGTAAATAGTTCACTAATCTCTTGATTTGGGAGGAACATTTTTCTAGAAACTTTCTAGAAGCTCCCATTTGGAATTTTCCCAGAAATTGAATTGGAATACCTGAGGTATTGATGGTAGATTCTACGATTTGATTAATGAAAAGAATAGGTGACAGAATTATGTTCTCAAGAGAGGGTAAAATGAATCCTTTTTGACGAATAAACAAATATCAAGATAATTGATTAGCAGGTTTGCAGTCGCAATCTTTGATGAAAAATATCCAGGACTTGATTTTATTGATATCTAGTAATATCAGTTTCTCGATATTCTGTTTGTTAATGACTTCTGCTTCAAATAAGTTGTAAAACTGCTTCCGGAATATTTATGATTTCTTTTTCATTTTGTGGCTCATTGTTTGTTTCTGAATTAATTTAAGGTTTGATGAAGCACCATAACCGACAAATACACTTTTTAAACCCTCAAAAAGAACGCTCAAAGCCCTTTTGTGATATCATGCTATTATTATTATTCCTGCCCTGCTGAGAAGAAAGGTTCAGATCCCGGCTTTTACTCTATTCCTGCATATTTTTTTCTTATCCCTGTTCTTTCTGTGAGTGTCATTTTCTTTTTTCGATGAGCCCAAATTGTTATGTATGTATTGGTTTTAAAATACTTTTAGCTTTAAGATACGCGTATCTTGGGTAGAATTGACATTTTGTTGCACTTTTTGGCTCAGAATCATTATTGTAAAACTCTAAATTAGTGTGGGTTACGGGATACAGCATTTTTTCAGTTAGAACCATTGTTGTATTCGGAAACAAAAGTATATTTCACCTGAAGAAAGGCTGCCTACATTAAAGAAAGTAAATGGAGGATTACTAGATTTATCAGGGTTACCTGCCAATCACCTTGATATTATGGCAGTTTTAAATCCAGAAGTGCGTAGGGTAAAAAGTTCGTCTTTATTCTAACGCACTTCTCAAGTTATATTTCTTTATCGATGTTTGCTTCTTCATATGTCAGTCATTTTTAGATTTTGGACTTGGAAGTTTTTATAAAATAATGATTCTTTTATACATGTTGCATCTTCTACCTTTTGAAAGCTCTTTAATATGTTCTATTCGTGAGTAGACAGAGTTGACGTTGATGAAGACAACTAGTCATGCATTTGACACTATAGAACTCTTGGACTGCATTGTTCTATATATTAAAATTGTTATTGTAACTCAGTACATCTGTTTCTGGTCTTGTGTTTATCTATTCTGTGACTTTTACATATTAAAACAATAAATAACACAAAAACTGAGATTCATTGTAGTTGAAAGAACTATCGCCTACTGGCTCTTTACAGGCATACCATGTTCTTTGGAGGTTTGTTGATGGAATTTTCAGCAAAGAACAATATATTCCGACTATTTTTTGAAGCTCTCCACATGTTGAGGGACTCTTTTCTGTACCCCTAATTTTGTTTTTCTTGTCGTTTGATGCTCACTCAAAAAAGTATCGGGTACGTGTAGACTGCTGAACTTTTGAAGACTAGATTCCAATCATTGGAATAAATCATTTCGTTATTGGCCATTTCTCACCCAACATTAATGTTTTGTTGGAATTTCCATCTAGATGTTTCTTCTGAAAATATCGTTTAATCCGTCTAACCCAAGATGTCTGCGATTTTTTGCAGAATCTTGCCAGTTGCAGGTCTGAGTAGTTTATATGAATACCAGTCATTGCCATGCATGTTCTCAACGGGAGAGAATCATCGGTAAAACTTTGCATTTACAAAGACTATGCGCCTTGTACTCTACAGGGAGGATGAGATAGGATCAGATAAACATTGAACAAACAAAAGCGGTTCAGGGGAAAAGGCCTGTAGGAAACAAGGAAAATGAGTCTGCAAGGGGCAACGTGGTGCCCATAGAAACGACTAAAGCATAGTAGGGTTGATGTGACTGTGTGTGTAGTATTTAGCGTTTATGCAAAATTTGTATTCATACACCAAATGTATCTGACGCCGAGGGGTTTTGGAATATTTCAACCTCCATTTTCGATTCAGAGTAATCGCAAGGTTTTGTCAAAAGCGAAGCGTCAAAACCTTTGGGGTGTACTACAGAGAATTGAAGACGGAGCGGTTCAGATTGACCAATGAGGAGAGAATTTTATTGATATTATGACCGGGAGTTGCTTTGAAACACGAGAGAAAAGCCATCCATCGCGGAAGAGTTTCTTATTATGCAAGCTTGTGTACCGATGTGTGTTGCATGTCACGAAGAATATGTTGACATTTCCATCAAAGTGCGAGAGTTTTTGTTTTGAAAGGGTTGAGCAAACGGGAGGACAAAAATGACTAGGAATGTTGGCCTGTAGTGTTTGTAAAGGGCGTATGCAGTAGGGCGAAATACAATTCAAATTGGATGCGGTACATAATTGCGGACTTGCAGAGCGGTCATGGGGAGGTATAGATTTCAGTAGATGTGAAATATATTTTATGCATCTGCTGATTCCACAATACCTGTGTTGTGCAGTGTGAACATGGGATGGAATACGGTTGGTACGGCAAAGACATGGCATACATATGTCAATATGTTGATTCGTATCTTGGTTTTATGAAAAGAATACAGTAGACAATATGAAACAGGGTGAGTTGTGGAATGATTGCTGCTTGCCCGTTGACATTGTCTCCATAGTTTGGTGTTGTCATTTTAGCCTAGATTGAATTCATGGTAGCATTCAAGTTGTGGTTGTGAATGTAGTGGTACAAAAAGGAACTTTTGATTCGTTTTGGGGTGGTTGCCCATGAAACTGTGTGCGCATTACGACGTGTAGACGGGGAAAGGGTTAGCTGTGGGATGTATGAAAAGATGAGGAATCAATGAGAGAGTGGCGGACGACGAGGTGGGCGGGGGTGATGTAGGTATGAGAGGCGAGGTGAGGCGTTGGGAAAGAATGATTGAAATTGATTTTTCGTTGGACGCAAAGGAGTTGTGCGCAAGTTTAGAGTGAGTTGACTGTGCGAGAGTATAGGAGTATTCCGTTTGACCGGTGTAATTATGGGAGGATATTCGATTTGTGAGGATTGGAATGGAATGGATTGTGTACAAGGTACAAGGTGTTGCAGTGGGTTTCGAATCGGGTCGAATGTGGTGTGCGTGCGTCGTGTCAAAAATGTGTAGTAGATTTCCTAGTGGTAGTAGTAGGGTGAATTGTGATTCGGCAGGGGCGACTTGGTGCAGGGGCTGAAAGACGGAGGTGGGTGTTGTGGTGGATATATTTTACGACGTGTGGATCCAAGACACGAGTGATGATACGGGATTGTACAAGTTTGAGTGAATAGGAGACGGGGGAAATTCTTTTTTTTCTGTGATTGGAAAGTAGAGAATGTGGGGATGAAAGAGAGGGCAATGTGAAAGAGTGATGGAGAATGGAGATTGTGAGTGGAGGGTGAGTGTGAGTGTGATGGAGTGGAGAGATGGAATGAATGGAGAATGGAGAGGTGGCGGGTGTGAGTTGTGGATTGAGGTGGAAATGGCAGGTTGAGGATGTGTACAAGAGAGGGTCGGGTAGGGGGTGGAGGGGGTGGGGTGGGATGAGGGGCCATGAAACGTGGAGGTGATGAATGGATTCAAGGGATTGTGGATGTGGTGAGATGAGGTGCGCTGAGGTGAGGTGAGCGGAGGACTTTTGTTACCGTTACAGTGGTAGGGGGTACAATATGTAGAGAAGAGTGGAGCAAGTAAGCGGAGGGGATGGAATGGATGGTTTGACGGGGGACGGGGGACGGGGGCATGGGTGATACTTACAAGCTGTTCGGGGTGCGGTTGGGAATAATTTGTAGATGATGGGAGGTGATTGGTGAAAGGACAAGTACAATAGTATTGTACAGTACCGGTGTATGATTGTGGCTTGTGATTCAAGACAGCAGGATTCGAGCACAAGTACTGTACAGTACTGTACTGTACTTACAGTAAATACATGTGTACATAAACTATAACCGATACTGCACTGCACTGTGCAATGTACTGTACTGTACATGTACAGTATATTGTCATGAGCATTAATTATTGAGCTCGAAGCGTCGGCACATTTGCAGACAATGCATTCAACCAATTCATGGGCAGTCAAGTCAGTCCAGTGGTACAGTAACCGTCGGAACCGGCTCAGCTCCTACTGCTCCGACAGTACTGCACTGTACTGTACTGTACTGTACTGTACTGTACAGTGCAGTATGTACACTAGCAGAATAACAGTACCTACAGTAGATACTGTACTGTACTGTACATTGCAGTACAGTATTATCAAAATTCCAGGTGCCAGGGGCATTGTCCTGTATTCTATGATACAGTAATCCGCATTACAGTATCCCATCCATGGATACAGTACTGTTTTTAGAGTGCCTGTTGCATGGCGCCCTTGACATTTCGCAACAAGTCAACCTCGATTTATCCCTTACTCTATATCATTTCCCGTTTGATCCTCTCCGGCAATACAGTACAGTACAATACTGTATATGCCATCGCAAGCAGCACAAATTCTGTCTCGTCAACTCTTTTTACCCTTGGCCTACGGCTCCGCAGCAAGCGGCGCCAACTTGTCTCCCCCTCGTCACAAAAACAATTTCTTCTTCTTCTACTAGCGTACATACCACTACCAAACAAACAATCAAACAATCAAACACAAACTCTCTCAATCAATTCACCCAACACACCCACACAACACAACACAACACAAAACAATCCAAATCCATTCCCATCAACGCCCACTCCCCCCAACCCTCTGCCCACCCCCCTCCCTCCTCCTCTCCTCCTCCTTCTTCCGACATCCCACCGCCCTCTGCAAATGCTTGTTTGCATTCCCCTTTTCAGAAAACCTCTGCCCACAATGCACACATCGAAACGGCTTCTCCCCATTATGCACCGTCCTCACATGCTTGGACAACGTCCCCTTGTGTCCAAACTTTTGCTCACACTGCTCACACTTGTACGGCTTGATCTTCCTATGCACCGCATTCTCATGCTGCAACAAATCATACCGTCGCTTAAACGTCAGTGAGCACAACTCGCACGTCGCCTCCTTGCGCGCCCCCTTGCGACTCGACCCCAAATTCCCGCCACTCCCCCGTCCTCCCACCCCACGTGTCCCCAATCCACTCCCATGCAACGGCGTCGCCGTCACACCCTGCGGTCCCGTCCCCGTGCCCCCGACAATCGCCCCATGACGTAAAGGAGGGGGGCGTACCGCGCTGTGTCGCAGGGGTGTGTGCCGTAGGGGTGTGTGCCTCAACGGCGTCTGTCGTGGGGGGGGACTTCGGCCTCCGTTACCCTCGCTTGCCGCGGGTGCCGATAGTATTGTTTTCCAATATTCTTTGCGCTGCGCGTTCATCATTTCTTCAATTTTCGTTGTTTTTTGGCCACGTCCCACGGGTGTGGCCCCACTGTTGACGTTGCAGATGCAACGGCTGCACGAGTCGCCACGGGATGCGTGTGCTGGGTTATTTTTTTCCTTTTTTTTTGGGGGGGGGGGGGGTTCCCGGTTGCTCGGCCCCGCGTCCTGCTTGAGCGTCCGCCTACTCGGCAATCCACTTGGTCTTCACACGTTTCTCGAGCAAGCAAAAGGCCACAAGGGCAACAACTGCATGCGATGACAATCGATGGTGAGTATCTGTGAAAAAGTTGACACTGCCGCTGCCACCTGCCCTCTGCTTGAGCCCCACAACTTGCCCACTCAGTCTCTCACCCTCTATATAAATAGTGCTCCCCATGTCTATGTATCCCTCCACAAACCCTATCTGCAAAACAAAATATAAAAAAAAGTACCTCACCTTGCCCTACCAGTCCCTCTGTTTCTGTGACGTTGCTCCCTGTACCCGAAAAGAACCAACACCAATGTCACTCGTCTCGGCAACAAGAAAAACGCATAATATCGTTTCTCAACTAGCAATCCACTGCAACTGCAAAACAAAAAAGTAATTCAATCCCCGCTAGGTTCTACCACAGGGAATCAGTGGAAAAAAAAAGGACGCGAGGCATGTATCGGATGGTACCTAGCCGCTGGTATCTGCCATGGTCTCCAAACACTACCCGGAAACAAACGCTTTTCTCGTCCCCGCTCTACTCGGCAACCAATCGTCGCCTTGTCCAAAATCCCGCTTTTCTATCCTCATCCTACCCAACCATCCTGCACATGTTGCTCACTCTCAGCCCATCAACGATTTTCCGCGATATCTTTTCGATTCTCCTTCCACCTTGCCGCCCCCGCAGCAACCCGCCCCTACAGGCCCCATCCACTTGCCCCATGCCACCCACCCATCCTCTCTTCCCATTGCCTAGTGGTCACATCCCCCGTCATTACCTTCTCTTTCCATATTCCGTTTTCTGTTTCCGCGTTTTCTCGCTTGCCAATGCATCCTCTTTTCTCTCATAAATTAATTATTTCACAGTACATGTACAGTGGAATATTATTTGCCAATCCCAAATTCCATACCCGCTGCCCCAAAATCCGATCACCCCCCCCCTTCCTGTACAATCGCCACAAACGAATGAGTTCACCCCTCATGCGTTTCTCGCTCAACCGCTTGCAACCGCTTGTGCCAAAATTGAGATGACGGCTCGCTCCTTTTGTTTTCCACTGCCGTTCATCAAAGACACACGCATCGATGCATATAATTCTAATTGAAATTTAAATCTTGAAACAACCTGCACTATTCAAAAATGGCCAGATCCAACTCCCTGCAGCTCTCAAAAGTAGATCTACGTTCTTAAATATGCACTGCGACGGCACTCTACTGTCATCAATATTTTCACTCTCGCGCGATGGTCCACAAACAGTTGGAACAGAGCCCAAGGTTAACACAACGCTTCTGAACCTCCATATTTTCTCGCTTACATACAAAAGAGTGCCCAATCTCTCCTCGTACCAGTCATACGCAAGGACAATCAACTCAAGCCCTTGTGCCCTCGTTGCAAACATTCCGTCCAATGAAACCTGGGATACGACGTTTTTCATCGCTGCCGAGAAGGCTGCAGGAGCAGCGAGGACTCATCCTAGGGATTTTCATTTCAACTAGGGCACGCGTTTTTTCCGCCATCATTTGCGTCCGTCTGCAAAAGGATAGTCGAATAGCCCTTCACAAACGCCTTTTCCCTTGGAGCACAAACAATCATGTCTCTATGACAAGCTGTGCAAGTTGCATAAAATGGCGTGAATAAAGATGCTCGCTTTGGCCTCTTGACAAAGTGGATTTTCGCGTATGATAAACAGCACCTTGCTGTGTACGAGTTGCGTGGGAGTTTAAAGTGCCGCACTGCCGCTCCAATTTCGAAAACCATATCAACTTGTTTCTCCTGCAACATGACTGTTATAAAAAATTGGACACCGCACTACGTAGCCTCGCTTGAAGGCCCACCCTTTCTTCACATCAAAAGGTCTCTTGCCAACTACAATAAAGTGGGGGGACTGCTGAATGAGATTGTCAAAGCAATCTCCGTTCTAAAAACAATCTCATGTTATATATTTCCGGAAAAAAGTACAAAGCGGCTGAATCGCAAAACGAGCAACACCGAAAGCCACCCCTGGTGCGGGTGAAGGCGGTACTCTTTTCTCCGATTTTCTATTGATGAAACAAACCCTCTTGCAAAGAAGAGCAGGTAGTTTTCATTGAAAACGACTTGATGATCGGCACTATACTGTAAAGAGCTGTTGGAGTAATTACGAAATTCGCAAAGCTGTTGACTATTTGGAACACCTAATGCTGTAGCAACGGAACCACAGATTGTCAGTGACACAAGTTGTCACCACTCGTGCCGTATCTGCCATTCAACAAAACCTATCACATGAGGAGAAATTCATAATGTGTCGCTCCCTTCTTCACCTTGGCTATAGAAAGAACAACCCAGAGGTAAAACTTATGGCAATCGGCATTCATCATTTCTCTCCAACTCTAAACCGGAAGGGCTCGGCATAAACTTTTGACTCCATTTTGTACGAACTGAAGCCCCAAACTAGCAGGGTTCCTACAGTATCTTTCCAAATCAATACAAATAATTCGCTTGTTGTCGACATTTGTTTTTTCCTTACAACTCAAGAAGAAAGAAACTTGCGACTGGCAAGCCCATTATCTAAACGACAGCCTCAAATACAGCAGTTGTGTTTTGATTACAGTTTCTCTCCGAAATGCTGATCGATTTGGTTCTTTACGATTTGAAAGGGGCGATTCGGCTATCCCCCGGTGTATGCTAAACGTGTTCAGGATAAAGGGTAGTGCCACACGTGCGTGTTCTCCGAGATTCGCTCAAATTTGGATTTCATGGATTGCACTGAGCTGGCCAACTTTCATCCTTGGCGACATTTAAATCCGAGACGCCATTGACAGCTCTTTGTTTAGCACGTGGCCGACATAGTCCATGCAGTTCGCTCCCAACTGAATAGTCGGCTAGTCGGTGCAAACTCTAGAAATGTAATGAGTAAATATCATCATCTTTTTGTGAAATAATACTAGTATTGTATTATTTCCAAATGCCATCGCTTGAATATTCCTACACTTTATGTTCCAACCCATAACTGACAGCAACATCGGCCTGAGAGATCGCTACTTCTTGCAGTTACCAAGAGTTTAGCGGAAATATTCTCGTTATAATGTCAGTGCAAAGCAAAGATTTGCATCGCCAATGTCTAGTGGCAACTATGCTTGATGATGTATCAGTTCTTGGTGCAGGTGCGGGAAACCGCCCGACAAGTTTGAATGCATGTAACCCATTTTACTTTTTCTCCTAGTGTTTTTCTGACAAGGTATGGAAAGCGCGACCATATTTCTGCTATTCGAATGGCGATTGGTAAGACTATCATCTCAATATTTACTGTAATGATATATTGTATGCATAGCCAAGTTGCCTAGGATTGCTCATGTCATCAGCATGAACAAACTCCTAGTTAACAGGGCTTTGTTGTTGCTCTGTACTATGGTATAAGTAGTTGAGTTTCATATTTTCACAGAGTATGCGGCCAGCCGCATTTTTCAGTTGTTCACGGGCAGCCAATGGATTTTGTGGATTGGAGGTTTACAAAAATCGGGAAATTGCTCCAAATAGAGACGCACATTAGGAGTTGCTGGATAAATACGTGAGGAAGCCTTATTCAGTTACATGATGAGTAGAAACTCTGCGGTGGATATCGAGTAACTCTACAGGGTACCGTGACTTGGGTGTTTGGTGTTTTGCCATTTACCAACTGCTGAGCCAAAAATTTACAAGGAAAAGGCCTACTCTGGGCGATGGGTTTGCTGCGCTGTACCCGTTGGAACAAATTAAAAGGGTAAGCGTTTGGGTTCGTTAATATTTGAAAGGAAAGGGTCGTTTATCCCCCGGTATGTTCTAAACGGATGAAAGATTCCAGTGAAAACTTCAGCAGCAATAAAAGCGCTGTCCCTCATACGAGGCGGACACACACACACACACAGTGCGCCAAAGAGGTTAAAGGACAGGAGAAAGGATGCGCAGAGACTGAAGAGGCAGGGGAGACATTGCTCATCATTTCGTAGAGTGGACCGAGATCATTGCCTTGGAGACGAATAAATCGTGAGCCCCCGTCAGCTTTCCCCATTGTTCAAAGCATGTTCATACAGATTCACGATTTGCTTGAAACTGCCACATCTCGAGATTCTGCTCAAAGCTATATTCATCATTACTTTTCGTACTCAGGACAGAATTTTTTGTCAAGCATTTGTCACTACAAGAATAAACAGACAAGAGCCGTTCAAAAGACCTTGTATAGGTTGCTACTCGGAAACCCTCAGTTTTTGACGGTAATCATGAGATATTCCCGGGAGGTAGATGTCGATGATGGGGGGATGCGCTGGACTCGATTGCATTTGTAAAGTCGTGGAGCCTTGTTGCAAAATCTTAGCAGACGAGTCAAACGTTCAAATCTCATCTATCCTGCACATCCGAGTCCCTTTGTACGGCATAGTACTGTACTGTACTGTACAGTAGAGAGGTACTCGGTCCGAATAACCTGCCCTTATTACCTTCCAAAAATCCATTTTATATAGCTCTCTACTCGCAATTCTTTACAGGAGGTGGAGTACTGCCCCTTGTAACGTTATCGTGGCTCTTTTGATTTTAAAATCTTTTGCAATTAACAAAGACAAACACGGGCATCTTTGTGGGTTGCTGCCGCGGCCAAAGCAATTTTCTGTAATTAACGACAGTCAACATTTCCACCATATCCGATACTGTTTCAACCACGGGGGGGGGGAATCTTTCAGCCACTGTATTTCTCGAAACCGGGGACATTTTCCCACGTGCTATCTCAAATCTTGGCCCACAAATCGCCAAGTGGTTGTCCATATGTATTCTCCCTTTTCCGGACTGCAGATTGACTACAGATTTTCTATACATGGTGTAACGTATCACGCCGGTGAGTGCACTGCGGTAAACTGACAGCGGGTTGTAACTTGGAACCAGCTTCTAAAACTTTTGTGCGCATTTTACTCTCTCATATCTGCAGCAACGCCACCGGTCTTCCTGACGGGACCGACATGTCCAAATAAAAAGATTTGCAAGGATTTCACCATTCGATAAACTCTCTAACAAGTCCCATCCGCAAGTATTCTTGAATGAGGAAATAGGCTTCTCGAGAGCCAACATGGTCCTCATGTGTGGACACGGAGCGCAAGCTGTACTGTCTAGTGCGGCATGCCTCCTCGCCTGCCTTGACCCGTAGATGTAGTCACAGGGTCACAGAGGCGCAGACCCATTCCTGTTTTCTCCTTTCCTTCTCTCCAAACTCTGTTTAGATTCCTCCCGCTAGAAGTGTCAGACGACGAACTCAACTACCCCGTCATTCCATCCTTTGGGAGCTCGGAAAGCGTCATGTACAAAAACAGATACCATACGGCTTCGTTCTACCGAGAAAGACGTCTGAAAGGGGGAAATTTTTGGGTTGTTTTAATGCATGGAAGATGTGGTCGGTCATATCCACGTGGCCAATGCGTTATGCGCGTCTGAAAGTGCAGAGGGGTAATAATGGGGACAGAAACTTGATATTCGGAATTTTTGAAAGTTCACTTGGTGAAGCTAGGTATTCGTGCAACGGGCTACGCCGGTGGTACCGATCACTGCGATGTTACTTTTGCAAGCTCGCTGGCCACTTCTCACCTTAGAGTGAGAACCTTTAACTCCCTCAACAGATTTAAAGGTAGGTCAGACTAGCTACAAAAAAGGGCTATAGCCGAATTGAATAGTGGGAACAGACTCGTCCCATTTCCTATCTCCACGTTTAGATAACGTTCCCCCGTGCCCGCTTTTCATGTTTAGCTATGCCCCTTTCGGTTAAAGTGGACCCGGGTTTGATCATGCCGTGCAACGAGTCGCCCACTTTCTCGCCAGCAGGCGTGGTACCTCTGTTGCCGCCGAGAAACATCCGCTCCTCGTTAGATTCGTATGCTTGATTGTCCAATACGTGGATACGTCCGTTAATCGGCGGCGTCTTGACCAAAACCACCGATTTGGCCCCTGCTATGTAGTCCCAGGCCTTGCGCTGTATGGCGCTAGCGGTCTCCTGAGTATTGATAATTAAAGGTGATGCTTTCGTTAACAACCGCCACTGTCTATAAATTAATGAAGCACCAAAGTGTTTCCCCGTTTGGAGGGCGCCACATGAAGCGTTCTCCACGATCCGGATGGCACGATTGGTGGCCAACCGAGCCCGGAAACAACACTGTAGGGTGAGACCATTCTCCGTCAACGGCACGCCACTAACGTTGTCTGCTTGTGAATTGGGTTGCTAGCTACTCTGCAGTTTGTAAAAAGGGGAAAATTGGTTTGGTTTACTGCGAGTAATGGAACGGTTGGGAGTCCTCTGTATTTGTAATCAACCATTGGCGGGACCTACATTGCAAGTGCTTGAGCGTGTGTAAAAATGCTGTGATATTCGTTTTTTAGATCCTGAACCATGGTTTGAGTGCAAGTTCATACGACTCTCAGCGGTAATATACATATTTACTCCAGCTATGGTGGACTCCCAGCGGTAGCACCACTCGCAGTAAGTCAGCCCCAATTATCCCCAGTGTGCATGTTCCAGAGAACCTCAGTTCTCCGAGTAAGTAAGTGGCTACCCAAATTAGGCCTCGTCTGCGATTGCTTTTATCAGGAAAATTAAGTAAACCATCCCATTTAGCCCCAATAGTCAGAGACACTTGCACGCGTTCAGCAGACGTTCGATATGACGGGGGCAATGATGGGGTAGTTTACTTCATCGTCTGAAACTTCTAGCAGGGGGAATCTAAACGGAGTTTGGAGAGAAGGAAAGGAGAAAACAGAACTAACTGCGGATATCCAATCTGAGATTAAGGCTCGCTGGAACAAATTCACCTTCCGACAGTCTATTCGTCATCAAAACAGAGAAGCGATGTTCTCTCTCAGGGAGTTCATAGACCTTTGCCATGATACGATAAGAGGGGTCAAAAAACATGGATGACCTCAGAAAGGGAAGAGGGGCCTGTTTTCCAGTCAGCCTGCCTTCCGATCTCTCGCCTCTCTCGCGATCCGCCCAATTTATAGGAATCTCTATGGGTGTGTCAGATGTGTCTAGAGCCACACGCGTGAGAGATTAAAATAATTAAAAAGATAACCAGAAAAGTGTAGGAAAGCACTAAATTGCAAACGTGGGCAGATGTTGAGCACCGTAGAAATCTAATGATACTACTTGCTATACAGTGCGGGAGGGGTACTTGTTTTTGGAAGATTTTTCTTTTCTTTTCGGTTCTTTTCAATTACTCAAAAGAAATACCGAAAATATCTAAAGCGGGGTACCCGTCTCTACGTCCCTATTCACCCCTATTTCACTTACTTGTTGGCATCCTCAGCCTCGTTTTCGATATATCTGCTCCTCGGGTACTCTGTCCAGCCCGGATCAGCAGATCTCGTTCCCTCCTCCTTTTTGATCCTCTTTCCTTCGATCCGTCCCTGCCTTGGCTCATAAGAGTCGATTAGGCCACCTACCTCCCCGTAGGATTGGCTTAACGTCGGGGAGTGTGCTTAGTGAACGGCCGAGCTTTGGTGTCAGGAATAGGCGGCTAGTGAGCGGCGGCTGCGAGACAGGGTCGAAGACGGGCGGGACCGGAGGGGTTTGGCATTCTCATTAACTTTCACTCCATTATTTCCCTTCTATTCACCTCCATTCCTTCTCTGTACTTTTCCACATCTCACTCGACCACCTCTCTTGTCCCACTACGGGCGGAATTTCCCCGACGATTCCTTTCTTACCCGTGCACAAGAAGTGCTCCGCCCTCTGTAGCGAGGAAGTTTAGGTAACTGAACTCACGGGCATCGATATAGAACGTCCTTGCATACTCAAAAGCGACACCACCCAATGCGGGACACCGAGAGGGTATATAGGTCGGTGATACTTAGTGCTTTAGGTTGGTTAAATGTGGGGTTGTTGGTGGATTTGGCCCAAAGCTGTACTATGGAGGTCCATTTTCGGTGGCTTGTTATTGTTTCCGAGGAGAGCCTAACACCGATGGCTCCCGACCATTCCTTATATGGACACCGAAAAAATTAAAAAAAATCTCCAAAAAATATGAAAACACTACTTTATGGCTGAAACGTAGCCCGCACAACCCTGAAATTGTCGAATTGCCCCGTACTACTGCCCGTATTGTACTTAACTAGCCAATTACGCGGCTCTGATTCGTACATACAGTACAACACGAGCGTTGCTGATCAAGAAATAAAATTTTACCTTGCCAGTACCGCACTTGGGTGCTTTCCACATTTTTTGTGATTAAGAAAATCATTTAGAAAGCGTCATGAAAGTAGGAATACTGTACGGGATATTCCATGTGACTCATCAGAATTCTCTTGGAGCAACCCGCCTCTATATGGTCTCCCGGTGCAGCAAATAAGGGTGATCCAGAAAATTCCTTCCAGGCTCACAACTTTCCATGCTCTTTCAGGACCAATTTTTTCTGAATTCACACATATAAAGCCTCTAAAATCTCGCTCTTTTCTCGCACACCTACAGTGTACAGTACTAAATACGTAGCTCCAATCCTTTCCGTGTGATACCGCCGTCGCTTCTAGAACATATCGATTTAGGTCATCTAAAGCCTTTGGAACTGTATAATCCGGGTTAATATGATTGGAGGGTCAGAAATGTAGTGCAATAAGCGGTGTTTAGTTATTCTCGTGTAGGTAGGAATCCCGTCAGGCAATGAGAAAAACACACATACACACCAACATACTCAATTTGTCCGCTGTAAATTTTTCTCTTTAAGCACCCTGCGGTGCAGTTTTACAGTCCACAGATGGCTAGGATAAGTTTCAGGAAGGGAGCAGATCACGGTGATTCCTTGGACAGCTTGAAAGTTTAATTGTCCTCCAGGTTGTAACGCCGGGTCGAGATCCGCGGAATGCTGGAACCTTGAGAAGAATCGAGTCCAAGGAACCATGGACAGCAGGAGTGAAATAGCGGACAGAAATAGATGTAATAGCGGGTCAGCCGCGCTGGTTATCTCCTTTAGAGATAATAGTGTTGTTCCCAACGATAATCTTGAAGTTCCTATTTGCTTTGAGACACCGGAGTCGGGCACGCTCAGTGTTAATGAATATAACAGACGAATAATGAAGGCAGTAGTATAAAATGGGATAGAGAGGGGGAATTAAAGTGGGAATCTAGGCGGATAACAATGGCTAAACCAAAAGTAAATCCAAAGTTGCCCTTGGCAAGGTCGTTGCAAAGGCGGACGTTGGGAGTCAAGTTTAGAGCCAACAACGGGGTGTCTGTATGTTCTGGGGTCCTAGTGGCCAGGTCGGTATAAATATTAGTTAGCCGAGCTACGGTTATCTACGATGGCCGGGTAAGTGAAGTCAATTTCAGCCTAGCAATAGACATAAAATTTAGACATGAGCAAAGTCAAAGCTTGGCCCAATGGGTGTCTTTCTTCCTCGAAAATCAGGTCCAAGTTGGGGGCCGATTGGCCCCGAATTGTCGCCCTCATAACCACTCGGGTGCACTACAGCACCAAGAACAATTGTAGTCGACAATCGAAAAATTGCCCTTAATATACAGTACTATTAGCTGGTAGTAGTTCGTGAGCATGAAAAAAATTGGGTAATAAAAGGATCATTAAATTAAGCTCTACCAGTGAAAATACAGGAAGAGGTGCAAATTGCACTGCAAGACAGATTTGAAATCTTCCGAGAATGCCTGTGGGGAGTAGTTGGATGACCAGAATGGAGGAGGAAAGCTTCATTTCTCAAATACTAGGCGGAAAAGCTAATAAGATGTGGGGCAATGAATTGCACTGCTTGAAATAGATCGACGACGTAAAAGGTGTTTGAGTACCGAAAAAGTAGAGTATTTTTGAAGATTTATTGGGTCGTATAATTAACTCATAAGGATTCAAAATAGTGGAAAGAGGGAGAGATTAATTTACTGTAATGGAAATATTGGCTGAAACCCACTGAATAGATTCGAATAAATTGTAAATTCATTGAATCACAAACTGGACACGCTTAAAATATATGCGGAACAATTTTATTGATCTTCTGGATCACCTTGCAGATTTTTGATGAACTTTTAACGTCCTGGTGGATATGGGGATAGTGCGGTCACCAGAATACAATTGGACAAAGGTCACTTTATATGTAGAGTACACATTGTAAATACAAATATACTCCATTGGCGATGTTTTGAAAACAATTTAGGGGGACATTTTCGAAGACCTGGTTTCGTGTATCACTTTAAGCCGCTGCACGGAAACTGAAAGCAATGAAAGGAGATGGACTATGTTCAGTGGATTCTTAGACGCCATTTATCTGCATAGAAGGTCAAAAATTTCTCCATCGGTGAGAATATGCGTATATGACAGCTTTTAATGCTAGTACGGAATAGGGGGAACTGAATGTCAGAAGAAATCTCTCACTAAATGTGGAATCCAGACTGCGTACTGCTGCTTCAGAGGAATTGTATTGAATTTGGAGATTGTTTTTTTCTGCATCTGACAGCGGCAATCGGCGTTACAAGTCGAATTTATCTGATTGGAATTCTTTTGTTGTTCGGCTTACAGTCACTGCGTTTCGATCAAATCGACTTGCTTACATAGAATCTGTATTCGCATCTGTGTCTGTCTCAAATTAAATTTTTGAGTATGCAATGAGTTTCACAGATGTCACCAAGAATACAAAAAAACCCGTTTCAGACGTCAATTTTTGCAGAATGGGAACCTTTTCGGACCGCTTATCACATCAGTATGTTAAGTTCGAGGACGGAAAGCCATCCGCCGAGGAAGGCTGTATTATAGATGAATAGAAACAGAAGATATTTGTTCAGTAATTCCGATACAAAACTTCCTTCAAAGCATATTAGATGAACTCCCTACGGTCTGTTGGAAATGAAACGGTGCTTGTGGATATTGAAATTCTGGTTCCGGAGATTGTTAGTACATTCTATAAAACATGCTCCAGGATTGACAGACATAAAAGATACAGACCGTATGATCTTGGTCTAGAGAAGAAATTCGAAATCAATGATTGGTCGTTTTGGGTAAAAAATTCTTGCTAACAAGTTTGCATCGTTAATTCATGGGTTATGTAATATGATTCGATGGGTGCAAAGTAGTGCATGTCTCAAAAAGATTTTCATGCAAAAATGGCGAAGCAACTCAGCTAAAATCCTTTTGTTTCTATTGGCCTCCGCAGATCTGAAGTTAAGGGCCATGAGCATGATAATCATTTATTGGCTGCGGCATTGGAATCTACTTATTGCCCCCAGTTTAAAGGGCGAAGGAGCCAGTGAGGCTCAGAATAAAGCTGCATCTGAGAGCAGATGCAAAATTTGTAATTCTGACAATTAGTACAATTTTCTTTTCTCTGAGTACTACAATCTTACCAAAAACGTTTGGATGTGTCATTTCGAGATTGTAACTAACCAGTTCCAAAATTATTTCCGCTATTTCCTCTTCTGTTATTATTAGAAAATGCTTTTCATTACTCTATAGTGATGTTTATTTGTTCAGAACTACATTATTCTTAGGCTGAACGAAGAAAAATAAAAATACGATTTTGACACCAGCTGCTACATTTCTGATTTGCGTCGTTCTTCTTGCTAAATTGGCATATATAACTATAGCGTTATTCCCCTTTATGATTGATCAAAAAATTAACACCTCTTTCCATGTTCAAATAGTTGCGCTAATTTACACTGCGGTAGCAGATGTCGCGTGTATGTAGACCTCCCCGAATGAATATTTTGCCGTGCTGTAGAGCACAGAGAGTCGGAATCTCGATTTGTTTTTACATTGTATAATTGAGACCCATTGGACAACTGCTGCTATTTTAAGGAGGAAAAAATTAATTCTCTCAAACTTAGAAGATGTCATTGCTCAAAGATTCAGCGTACAGCAGTATATTTTTAGTTAAAGAATTGAAGTATTTTTGAACAATAATATTTACCCATATTAGTAGAATAGTATGCTTAAATCAGTAAATTGGGTTGTTCTTCATTAGAAACTTTATCAATGGAAAAGTAAGCCCATCCTAATCCCTATCATACCATGTATCATTTCGCTCGGCTGAATTCATGGAACGAGTCGCGTATTAGAAGAGAAGTAAATTTACACCCTCTTGCTTCTCAGGTAGCAATGCTCCCTGAGATACTTCCATAATAACTATTTTCATGAAAAAATTGCGCCTTAAAGTCAAAAATGCCTTCAGATATGGAAAATTAATACTATCGTTTAATGTCTTGAGTGCTGTTGTCATAATTTTCGTTCACTTTGGGTTCTTGTGTAATTTGGTTCTTTTTAAAGCAGCTCAAATAACTAAGGGTCGGAGCTGCAGCTATTACTGCAGCTTCGATAAAAATAATAAATCAAGGAAGCATTCAAAAGTCAGCCATGTTTAAATAAGTCGGTGCTGTCATAATGGAACTCATAATCCCTTCATAAAAATAGAATAAATCCTTATAGGCAGAATGAACAAACAGATTGAGGCGCTTCTCCTTAATGATACAATCTTTGATCTTCTCTTTCAGTTCTGTCCAGTGATTGAGCTCTAAGACGCCTGTAAGCAAACTAGATTTAGCCCAGATAGGCAAAAGGAACATTCCAACGTCGTTAAAGTATAAAATAACGAACTAAAAATGACCTTTAAGGAAAAAGCAGTCATTAGCTGAAATAAAGATGACTCCTGCATGATGCTGATGGGCATTAATTTCATCTTGAAAGTGACGAAGCGGAAAAGAAAGTGGTCATTCTTTTTTCATGCCTCGCTTATGCTGAATCGCGAATATCCTGCGAAAAGGTCAAAATTTGGAAAGAATGAGATTCCTTCAAATTTATAGAACATTTACCTTGTGTTGGGGAATATTAACCCGTATTCCCTCATTTTACTGTTCATACTACGATAGTATGCATAAAAATGGTAAATAGCATTACTCGTTTTGAAGGTTAGTACTTCAAAAGATCATGCCTCAGACGATAATGTGCTGATGTTTTCATCAAGGATATTGTATTGCAACAGTTTTGTATCGTGGAGATATGTGTTTAGACGTGTGATGATTGATAGGCATCTTATCCCAAGACAAGAACAAATTTTACGTCGGAGAGGATTACATGAGTCGTGTTTTCTACTTTTTAGCTATCACGGGGCGAGCTTTTTATCTTCTTTGGAGTTTCCTTAATGAGATAATCAAGCCTTGCTCTAAGTTTCTCTTTCATTTAATCTTTCTTGTATCCTAGTCGTCTTCAGCGGCAGGTGAAAGTTTTTCGGCGACCACTTAATCCGAATTGTCTATTCTTCCAAATAGATATTTCTGAATTGTTAGGACTAATGCTACTTCTGAGGTGTAAGTGGAATCGGAACCAGCCTCATGGTAGAGGTTGAAGTAATAGATGGGCTTACTGATTTCTTGGTGCCTTATTTAATTCTTTTCGACTTCATTAGTATTGCGCTGTCGTGAGCATGTAGGGCCAGTATTTAGAACAAAACATGGGATTTTGAGATAAAAAATTTCACAAATAAACGAGAGTATCACAAAGCTAAGGATGAGATAGAATGGAGACTTCTTCGCGACAAGACAGTCTAAATGGATTGACTGTTCTCCAAAGTAATAGAAATCTTGAGCATGGAGAGCATAAAGTAGATGCTATCAACGTTTAAGACGCCCATTCTATTTCTATGATTGCTTCGGTGATAAGCTAGAGGAAGCGGGATAAATTACCATACATGGACGTCATGTACGGCTATTGCGTCTGATAATGCACGCGTTTCAGTCCCGTAAAACTAATGCTTATCCAATCGCATCAAAAGCGGTCTTTTATTGGATTAGGTGCCAAAACAAACATAATCTTCTCCACTAAAAGTATTCGCATTACATTCGTACATCCCTTTGCAGCTTAATAAGAAACCGGAAAATGTATTTAGGCCACAGCTACCTTGACAGAGTTCAGCGACGAGCTGTCTCACTTCCTGGCATATCAGGGTAGTTTTTTCGAAATTTTAAGACCTCCATTGCTCTAATTAGGCTATTTATTATGATTTGTTGGTTATATTAACTATATTAGTGGATCAAAGGTGATCTTGATACTTGTTTAGAACTTCATACGATAAAAGTTATCTTGATATGAACTTGGTCCCCTCGGTGAGACTGTATCACTAGAGCTTTTCCTTTAAAAATTCTCACGTTTTCATCTAAAACTCTCTTAACTAACAAAGGGGTGCACGGTGGAACAAGACGATTGATAGTAAAAGGATCAGCTTCCTTATATTCATCCCTCCTTTCATTGCATTCTGAAACATCGGATGCTCTGATTCCATCACACACCATAATGTAGCCTCAGACCCAAACGAACTACCACCAATGCTGAAACGGCGATTTTGACCGGGGATTTGTTCTTACCTAGTCCTTATGGACTGGTATAAGACTAATAGACCACGAAAGGGTATATTTAATTCTTCAGGCTGGCAATTGAGGTTTTGAAATTGTGCCGAGATCTACTTTATTCTGTTTGAGAAAAAAACTCTGACGAGGCTGGTCCTCGCCAAATATTTTTACGTCATATTAGGTGTTTCTTTAGAATAAATTGGATAAGCTCATAGCTTTGAAAGCATTGATTCCACTTTCCCAGGAAGGCATCCGGAAAAATTGATCCGACTCGTGTGAAAGCTATGTAATAACCTGGAGATATTAGCGCAGATAACCGGAGTATAACAAATATAGAAATTACTGAAGGTTCTTATTTCTACTTTCTGGAGTCAGAGGCAATCAAATATTGTGATATAATAGAAAGAAAGTTCTCGTCCGAACGTTAAGGTTTCTCTAAGGAGTTCGGTATGTTGTCGCCCCAAATAAAAATTTACAACCGTTGATTGATGATATATTGCGGCTTGCGCCCCTAGAAGAAAAGTACGATAAAATTAATCTTGTAAATGCCATATATCTAAGTATTTTCGATTATAGTTTACTTAGAAAGAAGTAAGAGAGTACAAATAAACAGCGGTACTTTATAAATGCCCGAAGTATTGTAAAAACTCTGAAATTTGTACTTACTAGCTATCAATTTGTTGTAGGAGGAGAATAATGCCTATTTCTGCTATGGTAATGTATTTTATCTGAATGAAGTTTCCAAGGATAAAGTTTTATTTCTTAAAAGCACGATTATAAAGTTTGAAGAGTGTGTAAGGAAAACCTGATGACCAAAAGAAGCAGGAAACGCCGGATCGGTCATCAAATAACACTCTCTTCTCCCACTGATGGTGCAATCGTCCAGATTTATACGGAAGAAT
Organism: Kappaphycus alvarezii; assembly: GCA_002205965.3. Classification (NCBI taxonomy): domain Eukaryota; phylum Rhodophyta; class Florideophyceae; order Gigartinales; family Solieriaceae; genus Kappaphycus; species Kappaphycus alvarezii. Next base: position 83,196 of record NADL03000492.1, on the reverse strand, counting down.
ACATGTGAAGCACATAATTTCAGAAACGTTCACCTTTAAGTATACGGAAATAGACTGCGTGTGATTAAACGAGATCTGGAGTTCGTTACTCTTCAATCTTCAATGCAAGTTCTTTGAAGAACGTGTATACAGATTCAAGATTTTGAAGTAAAACTCAATGAATGAATGCATAACATATGAGTACTTGAGAAACTGATAAAGGAGTAGGAACAGGGAAAACGCTTGCAGAAATAGCACAACGGATTTCAGAGGGATCCTCGTGATTTTGATCTTGGGGGTCTGATTTTAGCTGAATACTAGTGCCACGCACGCTCAAGTACGCGTGCCAAATCCACATAGAAACGCTTCGGAGAAAGCCCATGTAATAAGGACAGACAGAGCACTCAGGACTTCTGCATCAACATTACTGAACAAATGCCCATAGCAGGGTCGGAACTGTAATGCAGTCGTCAAATTTTCTTGAAAACTCAAAGGAGAAGGAACTATGCCAGGACGCAAAGCCCATTTCAGTTAGCTCGATAACCGTTTACAGCCATATGAGCATTTTGAACCAGCACCTTTTGCAGTATACTGTAATATGCTAGTAAGAATTCATTCCGGCTGTATGTGAAAAATAACTAGCCGCAACATGATTTTCCGGTATCTAGACATCTAAACTGTCTTGCTACATGTAAAATACGAACTCATGTCTGTAAAATACATGAGATTCAGTATGTGCGAGGTAGAAGAGACATAGAAGGAGTAAAATGCTTTTCGCACTGCCTAAACAGACACTCCAATCCTCAAGGGTAGACGCCCGAGCCATGATAAGATTAATTACAAAATGTAGGTGTCAGAGGGGGCAAGCGGACTTTAAAATCTACATAAAGCGGGCCAAATGAAAAGAGATAATGGTAGTCCTAACAAAAGACTAGTTTGCAGCCGCTAACAGCAATGTGACGATGTATTTCAATATGGCAATATAACTCCAATGCAAATTACAGATCAAAATTTTCGAACTCGTACGGGCTAATATCGGTTATACCATACAGAAGGAAGTATAAAGAGGTTTCAGAAACATATTAAAACTCATATTGACCCAAGATTAGACCAAAAAAGCGTCTATAAGGTGCCAATCGATTATCAACACAAAATTCACGTGATTTACGATTACACGGGATGACAATGGTAAAGGAAAGCTTGGATATCAACAACTATTAAACGCCGAATGTATATAAGTAATATGCTATAGATAGAACTTGGAACGCTCCAGTCTAGAGCAAATCACGAAGATCCTGGCGAAACGTCTTAAATTTCTACGCTGTTTTCTGGCATTTAACCATTCCAAATGGTACCTGAAAGCTAACGAAACCAAGTACAGGTTTTTTAAAAATGTTTTTGAAAGAGTGAAGACAAAATAAGGCCAGGACTTTTGAAAAATGTCTAAAAAACTGCAAATCGTCTTACGAGAAATATATGTACTACACATGAAACCTCATATCGTTTACTTCACGTTAATGACAAACCGTCGTGGTCAACACGTGCTCAGAAAATAATAGGTCTTTAGAAAGCACTGATGTATATTTAGCAGCTTCAGTCCTTTCTTTTGAAGCTCTAGTTGAATCCAGTGAAAACACTCAACTTGGATACGGACAGTTATTCTGACCAGCAGTAAGCACTTAAAAAAAAACTTTCAAGAGGTAAAAAATAGATACGGGATACTAAAAAATCAGGTAAGGGGTGAATATCGGCGACCACAACATAACGGATACAAATATATGTAAATAAAGATATGATTTCACGCAAGCAGACATCTTCAAAAAGACTTTACATAAAAAGCTTGCACCGAGCCAATCTCCCCTTGACTTGACATCTTCAGCACAACCCAATTCTTTAGAAGAATCACAAGCAAAACTGCTGGTCTGGTGGGTATATTAAAGGCATAACAATTGAGGTTACAAATAGCTCAGTTTCTCTATAATTTCCGTCCTCTGTTGCGGAGTTCCTGCCCCCGAAAGCAATAATTGTAAAGCTCGAGACCATTTTATTCTACTAGAAATTTCTCGTATTCTACAGTGTGTCTGCGCTGACTGTTGTAAGTAATTATTTAAAGACCACCCGAGTTTACTGAATACTGTAGAGCAATACGGAGCACGCCATACAGCTGTAAGTATTACCTTTTTTTCACAATATTAAAAGGTTCTAGCTGTTATTTTCATGCATTAATACTCTAGAGCGCTAAATTAAAGCATTTGTCGTGGCTGGTTTAACTTTCTGCTAGCACGGTGCTTATAGCGTGAGTTTTAAACCCGTTCTTATATCTTTTTGTCTGGATTTTATTTGATAAATGGTTTTTGGGTCTCTTTGCACATGTTAACATTGGCGATTTCTTTTTAGGTTTGTGTCTGTTAGGCGGAACCACTTAAAGTTTTAGTTAAAGTACTATTTCCTTATATTTATAAAATTTCTTAGAGTATAATAGACTATAAGTCCTTGTAAGTATTCAGATGCCGACTAATATATAAAATAGAGGGGAAAAAAGAACTGAGGGGTCAATGGTGAGCACAAAGTTTTTATCATGGCTCAAAAATCTTCACAAGTACAAGATGAGTACCTACAATAATATTCGTCCTTCCAAGCTTGAAACATATTTCATGGCCTTAAAAAAGAGAAGCAGAGATATTTCAGTTTCAAAGTCAGGCTTTACATCGCAAAATTGTACATAAATGGGGCGTAGTGATTTCTCACGCTGTTTACCGCGCCCATAGCGTTATAAATTTCAACTTCGAATAGATTTTTTAAAATTATGTCAGGTAGGATTATTTATTTCCCCATTTCGGAAAATAATTAGCTTCTTTGTTTCACTTTGATCGTGCTCTTGAACCTAGAGTACATGTTATTATGGCCCTAAATGACAAAATAAACTCTTTTATTAGGTTTTATAGGAATGAAGCATTACCGAAATTAACCTGAGAATTGACGCCATTCATTTCACGTTTCTCGTAAAGAAACATATTATCAAGGCATAACTAAAAGTTATAATGAGGCACAGTGCAGACGAAGGAAAAATGTGATCAATTTTTGAAGTAAATTGGCAGTAATTTTTTTGTTTTTCTGCTTTACATGTAAAGGTTTCTATAATTGTACTAAAAATCATAAAAAAATGATCTTTTAGTATATAGTTTACTTAAAAAGTCACCGTAAAAAACCGGTGCAAATTATAACACAGCGGAAAATATATCTTAGTTCTATTCGATCTTTTGTTCATATAACGTATGGATATGACTTTATATTTTTCTGTCCTATTTAGAAACCTTGTCCAAACAAAGATTACAGAAATATTTATGTATTTCCAGGTCCTCATTATTTTGTAATTGGAATTTTGGAAGCGGAAACTAGTTAAATATGTACAGCCTGTACCTGAAAGACTATATAACAGTACAGAAATTCCATTTAATGATAGCAAAGAATTTATATCAATGGATCTCTTTCATGTCCTGTACGAATCCTGTTAATAGACGAAATGAGTTTGGAATGTTAAAGAAATGAACTTCAATGATCTGATGCAATAAGAAAAATAGTTTCAGAAACTATTAAATCAAAATGAGAGCTATCATAGAAGACAAAGTATAAGCATTAACGGTACGATTTAGTCTCATTATTTCGGGGAAGAAGTATCTCCGCTATTTTCCATATGGAATTTTTTCCGTATGGAATGTAAGTTTGCAACATCTATTTCTAATACCCTACAGGAGTATTCGTCCCAGCTGACTGGGTAAGTAATCATACATTGGACTTACAGTAGTATTGGGAAACACTTGACGGTATTTTATTGACGAAAAACAGCTTTCGGGTAACGCTATCTACATTTTCAGTGCTCCTCCGATTGCATTGACGTTAAATTTGCTAAGTATCTGTGAGTTTTCTAGATCAAGTTATTAAAAGCTATCAATGTGATTTAAGTAAAACCTTTACCTGTGACTCTTGGAAAAGTGCTTGCTCAGACCAGCGCGAGAAGCTGATCAGGTCTATGCAAAAGGGCGGCTGCATATGACTGGTATATGCCATAGTAAGAGGGGAAAATCCACTGTAACTCGGAATAGTTTCTACTTGAGGCATAAAAGGAACCGAAACTCATGCTGTTGTTACATAATCTGAAGATTTTTACTGAAGAAACATATGTTTTTCACCCAAATTAGTTAGATGAACAATTTGTACTTTAAGCGCCAATTTAGAGTTAATTTTATTTCCCCACTTCTTATGTGGAATGCCGTCATATCATTAAATACCTTCCTCATCTTTATACCCAAGTTAGGTAAAAAAAATAGATTTCCTCCTTAAAAGCATAGCAGTCAAAATACTGAACAGTAACAGAGCTTAAAAATGTGTTTCAATTTTTGCGTTTCCCCACATTTTCGCTGAAAATGCATTTGATTTAATGGTATTTTTTGCAAACTAAGTCTATGAGTAGAAAGCATGTTTCAAAATTTTATATTTACAATTTCTTAATGGAGATATGCCTGTTTCCAGATCACGAAGCAAAATTTACTTCTACAAAACTATTTAAAAGATTTCCGTACATCTCCAATCCCGTCACTTTGGGAGATCGATATACATTGAACAAGCGTTCTGACGTAGATTTTGTACAGTATGCTGGAAACAATGGCAATTCTAACTAATCTGCGTGTGTTAAAAGAAGACTGCGCAATATTTATGGATTTTTGGTTTGTTCTGCGGCAAACCTTGTGTATAGTGTTGGACTTTATGAATGATACAGTAATCATACATGAAAGAGTTTAAAGATACGAAAAGTTTATTGCTTCTTGCGGGTTTTGCTTTTTGCCGTACTGATGGCTTCTGTAATAAGAAAGACTGTTCTTTTTATCTTTTGATGGGATTTATGACACGTGTTATCGCTCGCCTAAAGTGATTTTATAGAAAATCCATGCATAAATAAAAAAAATAAGCAGAAGCAACGATAATTAAATATTGAATACGTAATTAGAGGTAACACGGAATTTATCATATCTGAAATACCTTTAATTACGGAAAAGCAATTAATCTTTCTCTTTTCATTTAAAAATGATTGCAGAACTAGATCCGAAACACATCGGGACGGAGACTGAAAAAAATCAGGTCAATATCATCAGTGCTTTCATTGCTAGTGAGGACCATTTGGCACACGCTTCTGCTGGTGTGCTTTTGCGCTTGGTACTGAGACTGAGTTCTAAGAGGAAGGGAGGATAACGTAACTGAATCTTCAGAAATATACTCACTACAACAAAGGATGATAAGGGCTAAGAAAAAGTCATGGATGTACTAAAAAAGCTATTGCAGGGTTTACAAAGGAGTTATTCCCAAAGATATTCACTTTAAATAGTCTGAAATCTATTTCAGTTTCTTCAAATCATGTAAATACCTGACATCTGTTCAATACTCATTATTCCTGAGTATAATTCGGAATAAAATTTAGGAACGATACAAGATTAATAACGAAAGAATCCGTTCAAATTTTAGCACGAGGGTAGCATAATAACCATAGGGCTTACGTTCAACGATCTGGACTGATGGTGTGATATAATAGTTGATTTAAGATATTTCATTTAAGGCTGTTATAGAGAAGTATTTTTGCTACAAACGCAATTTTAAATAACTGAAATGTGGGCATGAATTAAGTAAGAAGCGGCAATTGCTGTTTATGTGTACGGACCCACAAAATATTGGTAATACACGGGTTTAATTATTTCATTTTCCGATAAGCCATACGATTATCTTATCACACTGATTTTTATAGGAAACAAATTAGAGACTAGTTTCTGGGCGGTTTTTTTGGCACTAGATACCAGAAATGACATTATTGAGACAACTGAATGAAAATGCGAAGAAACTCCTCAACTAAATCTGAATTTTTTTCCTTAGTTGGCATAATGTCTGATTAATACGAAGGCAATTTCGCGTACCCGACACAAATGGTGGGGTATTATTGTTGATTGATCGATTATTGCGGAAATTGGTTGGATTCAGCCTTTTGGAAGCGTCTGATGAAGGCAAATATAGAGAATTATTTTAAGAAGTTTGGAATCAGAGGGTCAATTGTAGGGGCTTCTGACTGAAGTGATAATGCGTTTAAGTGTTGTAGAGGTCCCGCATATTGCGTAAATCCCAAAACGACTTTTTTGCCATTAATAGCTGAGGTTTTAAATGTTGACAGTAATAAATCTCCGTTCCGAATATCCTCATGGTATGTAATAACATCTTTGGCTTTATTTTATTCCCATTTTATTTTTCGATGGAGACAAAGATTTAGATTTGTAAATTGGGCCATTCTCCCCTGCTTCAGTTGAGTTAAGACTCTATTACATCTCAAAAATCTTGGCTTGTAAGTCTTTATAGTTTTATTGGAACATAGCTCCTCTGTTTTCGTGACCAATCTGTTCAAAAAATACATAACTGACAATAAATCAGGTATGTTCAGTAGCAAGTTGAACGCTATGTGTTTGTTAATTTCATTTTACGTGGCAGCAATCGGTACCCTCCAGAATCCCTCACAAATAACTATTTCTTTGTTCAAGGGGCTTCTTGATGAAATATCATCACTAGTAAATCTGCAGGAATTGTTTTTGATATTTTTGTAAAAGGATATGAGTATAAATATAAGATAAATTCATTTTATATGGGGCAAATTCCATTTTGCGCATTAATCTTTGTTATGACGTGCGGTAAGTATCTACCAAATATTCAAAGAACGATAAATACCTCTTAAGCTGCTCTAACATGAAGCTCAAACTTTCAAATGAAAACGAGCAGGGAAACTGACGATGGTGACGTAGCAAAAGGCATTTATAAGGCCTTCAACGAAAAGGCTTTATTAAGTGCTGAATATTATAGGGTATATCAATACAACAGTTACACTGAAAGCATTCATGGTCTATCTAAATAGATGAGATAATGAATATCTTATTCTCAATTGATCAACTTAATGAATTGGATGAATACAGAATTATCCTTAATAAAGTGCAGTTTGCCGCGTCTTTTCTGCACGATTTGGGCCATGAAGCAATACAAATGCACAGATCCAGTGTAAATTAGAAGTAGAGTACTAATATAGTCGAGATAGGTACTACAATAAGACATGAAACGCAGAGATGCAGCTATTTACACTGTTCTTAATTCAAAGGCTTATTCTATGAATGGTACCGTCAGAGGTTTAATATTTTGATTTACACACTATTTGTGAATAAAAAACGGTGAAAAGTGCTACGTGAGTTCATCGACTGAGACATGACTTTTTCCTTGACTACATATGTAGAGGAGCTCTTATATATACAAATGCTGCAGGTGGATGTAAAATATAAGCCAGAGACTACATCCAAATTCCTTTATTATTGGCAACATTGATACAATTCCGTCACGAACTGCAAAAGAAAATGGGGCCGATCCAAAAGAGATCGCTATCAAAAGACGGGAAAATATATACTCTTCGAGACAAAATTATAATACAAATTATCCATAAGTGCCCTTTGCGTGGCTATTAAGATGCAAAAAGGGGCAAAGAAACCTTAATTTTATATGTTGGCGTCTTTATATCTTTTTTGGAAGGGCTTACATGTATAATTGTATTTCATTTTACACTAAAACTGTACTGGAGCCTAAATCTTTAAGAAAAAATGGAAAGACTAATGAAAGACAAATTCACAGGCGAATGAGTGATTTTATGGTCCCAATGGGTCTCAAAGAATAATATTTACAGATGCGAATCGTATAGTAGGGTATCCACCACTACATATGTAAGTACAAGCTTCGGAAGGAGTACGGCTCTGTTACAGTATAAGAAACTACCAGCTGCCAATGCGTTGGTCACAGTGTGCGTCAGATATCAGAAAAGGCCATTTAATCGCGATATGAAATGGATGTGATTCGATTTGGGTGCATCATTCTCATTTATCTCCTCTTTAGAAGCTAGAGCTTGAATAATTTATCTGGTTAAGTAGATCTTACAAAATTTTGGATTGAAAATAGACGAATTTCGCAAGCAAAGGCGGCAGCTGAATTTTACGCTTTCTCTAAGTAATTAAAGTACCTGAAAGATAGGGTAAGAAACTGCCCCATATTGGCGTGAAGATGGATTGTAGGGGAAGAGGAAGTTTTCAAAAGGCGCTGTTAGTAATAGTCGCAGTGTACTTGCAGAGGTATTATTCCCTCTCACCAAATACGCTACAGTCCGTCTCATGCTTTCAATTTAAGTAAAATTTAGATGGTATCCTCCTATGACTGATGTAAGGAGTACATGCCTCAAGGCAGTACCGAAGAAGGACTCGTATAAAGCAGGATAAAAATTATTTAACAAAGAACGCTTCGCGACATATTCTTAGCAACTAAATAAGTCGCTTTACTGTTTATGAAAAATGCCAAGGGACTTAAATAATCATGACGACAGGCTCATGGGAAACATAATCTAAGAAAATAAAGCTCTGTCTGAAAAAAGGAACATTTATTTAGAAACGCATACAGCTCATATTCTTAGATTCGAATCAGTAAGACTTCCGGCTGCCCATAATTTTTTTTGGTGGAAAATAGAATATAATGTATTTAAATAAAGTAGAATGCATCCTAGTAGTCTCAAAAAACATGGTTCTTTGTTTATTAAAGTTTTTCACGTAGCAGGAGCACTTCAAAGTCCCGTAGACCTAGCAATATATTCAAGTTGTCCATATTTTGTATTGAATATAGTCTTTTCAATCTCCTGGCGTTTAATCGTTAGAGGACGATAAAAGCATTTCCACATCAAGATTGGAGAAAATTACCTCATCTAAAAGCTAATCTAACAGTTCATCATGACTAAATAATGGAGCAGTACTCTTTTTGATCATACCACTCGAATCAAGATAATCGAAAACATCTCATAGCTTTGCACTCCTTTCTTGTACAAAGAAAAATGATGCTCCAGAAAAGTACTAATCTTTATTTTCCTCAAAAGTGACTCGACTTACTCTTTCGTTGCCTTACGTTCAGATTGATAAAATTGGAATGGAGTTCCATGTGTTTTATTTGCTCCTTTATCCACTTCAATATCATGATCAGCTGTTCAAAAAGGAGGGAGCCCACTTGGCAAAAGATCACAGATGATCCCATCTCATATATTCAATAATATTTTGAGTCTTCCATGGAAATTTAAACCCGTCATTCATATCATGTTGTGAACTTCACTCAATTTAAATATTTCATAGACACCTCTATGACTCACCATTCTTTTAAATTTCTTTACTACCAAATTGGAACATTTCAATACGGGCTTCAGAATCGGGATTCATCACTGAAAGAGAAACATATTTCACCATCACAACCGATTGATGGGAATCGAAAATTGGATTTTGGGCAACATGCCACTGCATGCAAAACAGAGCGCCATATTATATTTGACAGAGAGAACAATAAGAATAATATATATGGTAATATATATGATAACCGAACGGAATCGGTGCTTTGAAAAGTATCTCAGCTGCTTCTTCCTAAGATTACTTCTGTGATCGGCAAGCAATGACTTGTTCATGAAGAATCTGAAATAAGTTCCGATTTCGTTTCAAGAACTCAGGATAAACCAGGTGCTTATTGAATCTATTTCCGTTATTTCTTTGACTTATATTACATGCAGTCTACCAGTAAGTACTAGTAAGGACTCCGCTGATATAGGGCCATCATTTAGGATTCTCTCATCATGACTACACGTGTTTGAAATAAATTAGGCATTGGAACATCTGTATTTCACAATATCCTTTGATAATATAATTCCGCTAATTTCTTCAATAATATCAGTCTTTAGATACCGATACCCCTTGCTCCAATTTCTGGTCTCACCTTAGCGTTCACCAAGTACGGTGGACTAACTGTTTCTCCGAGTCAGGGCTATTCGAATTATTAACGTATAGTACTTTTGTTATGCAATAATGCAACTATCACTCATCTTAACATATATTTATGTGCTCATGCCTATGTTTCATAGTGCCTTATTTCTCCTTGAGGCACGTAAAGCACAGAATTTCCACCAAGTCTTTCTGGTGCTGCCAGTTCCAATACATTCCAGGTTTACTGTCTTCATTGGCATAGGACCCCAGGCATTCCGAATATTGGGAAAAAACCTCCACTGCTATTGTAGCTTCGAAATCCTATGGATTCCTCTCACGGAACTTCAGAACAATATATAGTTCTAGACTTTCAAAGAAATTCCCCAGTTTTTTGACTCACCGATACCGAGAGTATCGCCAAAAAATTCCAGAACTCCAAGAGATACTCGGAAACACTCGTTTTCTTGCTGAGTTTTGTAATATTGTCACAATTTCGAATCAACCTGTGCTTTGCAACAAACTAAATATCGAGCATGAGTTGAAATATACCCAGTTCAGGGGAAAATGTTTTCTAAAACAAGCATGTACTACAAGTTTGGGGTATTTCCAGTAATAAACGCCGATGCAGATTCGATAGCATTTCGGGCACTCATAAATTCGCCTTGTCCCTCCTGTATAAAATTAGTTACTTTTCGACTGAATGTGATCTTGACATAACCATTTACCCATCACTTGTCCCATCAAATAAATCAGGCTTTTTTGGATTAAACTAAAACATAATCCAGTCAAAGAAAACCGAAAAACTCAATCAAAACAGAACAAAAGCCAAATTAAAAATGAAGGCTGAAATCTGCACTACAATTCGTCCCTAGACGAAAGATTGGAGTTCTCGTCACACCTACTCTTCTGGGTGACTCAATAGTTAGTCAGGAATTCCATCAAAATTCTTTGACATAGACCGCAATTTCTGTCTTTATTCTATCACGAAGCTCATAGACCAGCCTTAAGTTAGCGAATGACCAAACAATAATCGTTTCAAAAACGTAAATCTTTGTCAAGATCCAGTCCAGGTCGACCATATAACGCTTTGCTTGAACCCGCGATCCTGTCGGTGCAACTAGCTGACAGTCAACGAGTGTGATAGGATTGTAGAGTAATACTGCGCGGAAAAACTTAAATGGGGACTTGGTTACAATTACTGCTTTAATGTGGCAATTCTGCTGATCTATGTTTCCAATCTTGGTACTCTGCGATGGACCACCCAGCGTTTTGAGGTCTGTAGGTTACCTCTACAGTAACCCTCTAACATATTCCGGGCCTCAAGCGACCACCTCTTTCAAACATTAAAGTACCTGAAATTTTCCCTCGTCAGAATAACATAGAGAACAAGGTCTTGTCCTCACACCTACGATCCCAGTTACCTAAACCTCCAATTAATAGCCGTGACCTGCGTGGAACAATGGGGTTTAGAGTACCTGCCACTCCATACCACAGTGTGAATGTTTGGGTCGGCTTATCTTGTCACTATTATGTGTTAATTGGGGTGGGTTATTGTTATCTGTGCGATTTGCTTAAATATTTGGGTAAATAAGGTGGTACCATATACTTAATTTTACCCATTGAGGTAATAGAGGTTGTTATATGTGTGTATTGGGTTAACTATACTGATGAAAGTATTGGGTGTTTTCTTTACTCAAGTTTCCTGATATCAAAGGTTGTATATATCAAGCAAAAGAGCATACGACGAGATATGTCCGCCACCTTCTCATCCTCCTTCCCATCAATTTATAAGCCCCAAATCGGCAAGGCCCTCACCGATGTCGTCGCGTTTTGAAGATATGTCATTAGACTAGTCCGTCGAGCGTGCAGGCACCCGCAAACGCTCCGTGCCGTACGGTTCTATCACAGGCAGATTAGTGTCCCTCTCCGTATCCGTAATAAACCCACTCTCACGCCATGAAGTTTGCTCATAGACGCCTTTGGATGTTTCTTTGGTTTTGGTGGTTTCAGCCAAGGTGGAAGATTGGAGCTTCCCGCCACAAGGTGATAGGTACGGGGTGTTCGTTACCACTAGGTAGGTCACTATATGCGTGCTTCTTTAGGGAACGGAAGGAGCCGCGAAAGGAGTTGTGGGATCCGCCGGGATGTCTAAGTCATGCCAATCTCCGTCATTTTCGCCTTTCTCTCCGTAATCGCCTATCAAGTCAGACATGGGGACTATTTGCCGTAATAGGGGGAATGATAGGGTTGTTTATATCGTTGTCTGACACTTCTTGCTGTAAATGAAGTGACAATACGTGCAAAATAATTGGGATAGGTAGATCCAAATAATAATAAATAGTTCCAACTTGAATAAATAAATAAATGCCACAATCGGACTTAGAATGAATAATGAATAGAAAACCAAATTTAATAATATCTGATCGAGGGGAATATTTCGATAGCCCGAGGATGTAAAAATATTTCTAACAACCTAGACTACTTATACTCTACGCCAGGGTGAACCTGCTACAAAAATCAGGTGAGCCGTTCAATAATTTTGGTAGACATAATTTAGGCTCAGCAATAATTATTGCAGTATTTTCCAGGTAAGCAATCATCCAGATAATAATTTGTTGGTAGCATAAATGTAGTAATTATAGCCTGTATAATATAAAAACCCAACTGTAGGACATAAAAATTATTTCACACTGAATTCAGCATAAAATAGTGCCAGTGTAAAATAGATAAAATTATTCCTTGATGATTCATAATAAATATAAATTGTGGGCCTCAATAAAAATATTGCTCCACAATTCAGCATCACTGTAGGACACCGGGATAGAGATTAAAATATTTGGTCAATTTTCACACTACTTCCCCTTTGAAATATTGAATTAAATTTATCCTGTTGACTGAGATGAATCCCGAGATAAAATATTACTCATATCCATAGGTATAGATCCATCAAATAAAAGGAGCTTGAGCATGTCAGATACAGGACTGTTCTTTTTGTGAGCGGGTCGGAAGGATTAATTGAACCAGGTATCCATAGCATTTTCTTGATTTTGTTCGTTTCGAAATTATATCGAATTAATTGAACATCCGCTCTAATAGATTTATCTTCAGGCACACGACAAGTAGATAGAGAGCTGAATAGATCTTTTGAATCAACAGCAACATGAAGAGGAATATTGATATTTAGAAGTGTACTGTATGCTGCTGCAATAATTTTTCCTTCCTCGATAGCTTCACCAGCAGCCAATATTTCACCAGATGCAATAGATTTAACAGGACGCCGAGATAGATGTGAATGCCAATAAATTGTATGAAATATTGAATTACAATTTAAGGAGCCAATTAGCAACCCACCAATACATCCAAGTTGAGCATTTGTCGATCCGGCTGGTTTTCCTGCATCAGAAAAAACAACAACTGATAAATTGAAATTTCCAGAAACTTCCGGGCGCCGATACGTGCTTGTAGAACCAAAAGATTTTAAATTCCGAAGCATAGAAGATTGGATAGATAAATCACGAACCAACGGATTTGACCTTTTCTGTTGTAAATAACTTGCTGTAAAGGCAGACACTGGAGATGCAACCATACCCAAATAGACAATTGATCCGTTTAACGAATTAAAAGCAAAGTTTTCAAATGAGTTCATTTCTTCATCAGGTTGTTTTCGACGATTTCTTGATATTGAATGGGGTTCCAGTCCATTTAGCTTATCATCAGCTGAGACATTAATTTTATAGTCATCAAACTGCATGATTTTAACTCCATTGAAATAAAAATATCCAGGACTATGTACGATTGTACCAAGCTTATATACTTTCCCAAGATCTTGGATAAATTGCTTCTTAATATTTTTTTGTCCAGTAATAAGTATATCATCGACCAATTTAACAACAAGCAGAATTAAGGATCCTTTTAAACTCATGAAAAATAATTGGGGTATATAAACGACTGATTTCAATCCGAGGTCAAAGAAAGTATTATCAGAGTGTATTTGCCATTTTGCATTCGCGTTGACTAACCCATATGAAGCAGACAGTAATAACCGATAGAAGGATTTTTCGGAGCATTCCCGAGGAGGTCTCACATAAACATCTCGTAATGCTGATCCAGATTGTAAAAATGCAGACTTCACATCAACCTTTGATAAATTCCATTTAAAAATTGTAGCAATTGATAAGAGAATTCTAATTGCCATCGGAGAACAAGATTCCGAATCAGTTCTCAAATTATTTTTCTCCTTATCCTCATTTCCATGCGGAGCAATTCGAGCCTTGCAATAATATTTTCCATCATCCAAAATTTTTATTTTGTATAAAACGTGACTGGATATTACATTCGAGTCGGGAGGAATTTTTGAAACATGAATTTTTGAACACGTAGTGAGAAAATTATTTTCTTCCGTATTGTACGCATTTGAAATAATATGAGATGGAAGTCCAGATGCTTGATGAAGTAAAAATTCTTTAGATCCAAACCTTTTATGATAAAAACTCAGATCTTTTTGTTCAGATGATTTCAATTCCGTTCCAGGTAACAACTCAATTTCATGCGCATCAATTCCATCGTTTTCATCAATAGGGATATGAATTAAATTTTCAGGGTGCAGGGAACTAAGTTCAGATTCAATCGGAACATGTTCGAGGATAATATGTTTTTAGATTCTGATAAATTTCCATCACTTTCTGATTCATTATATTTTTCGACATCAGTATTCATATTTGTTAAAATTACCATCATCAGAATGATCGTCAAAATTGTTTTCGCCCACATTCTTCACTTCGGTAATATTTGTTTCATCAGAAATATCTTCCACAGAATATTCAATAGACTGATTCAATAAATCATTTGCCTTTTGAATTTGGTATGCTAGTTCATTAGATGAAACGGAATGTCGGACATCTTCAATTGCAGCATGTATAAATTTTCCATTGGATCCAGGTACTGTGACGATAAGAGATTTTTTGTCGAATTTCAATACTGGTTTGGGCGATGACCAAGATCCTCTTTTCTGATTTGGTAGATGAATAAAAATTTCCACAATATCGCCAACATTAATTGGAATATCGGTCACAGACTTTGATTTTAGAATAAGATTTAATTTCCTCTTGGCTATTAGCTCATTATGAGCTTCTCTTAAATCATTTGGTAGACTTCGAGGACCAGAATTATCGATGGGTCGAGTGTGACCAGTGGCAAGCTCGTATGAAGAAACAACATCATTTCCATATAAATCATTCGATATTTGAAACATTCGAGCAATACGAACCGTATTACTTGCAGAAGAATCGGATATTTTTAAACGGATATAAATGTCTCTCAATATTTTATGTTTTGACTCAATATAATTTTTGTTATGGCGGCGGGAACCAATAGGACAAAACGAAATTCCTCTTTCCTCAAGATAGCTTCTAAAATTATCATTGTCAAACGCCTGATCTCCCATTAAATAGTTAGGGTCCCAAAATGGTGTTAACCAGAGAGTCTCAATACAATCAACGCAATTTTCCATCCTTAAAGAGGGCACTATTGAACCAGTTGAATACCTGGTAACTGAGTCCATAATGTGAAAAATATCCAAGTTTTCCACAAAAAAATGATCCACACAAACCAATTCATTAAATCCGCGAGATATAGAGCTTAAAGATACTGCACGAGGATGAGATGGTTTTTTTGTGACATCACAAAATTTGCAGGAGTCAATTATGCTTGATAAATATTTTTTGCATTCATCGTCCCATATAAAATTTCTTTGTAACAATAGTTTTATATCATCATAATTTGAGTGACCACATACATGTTTGTGAACCTTATTAATTATTTTCTTCTTTTCAGCCCAAGATATATTTTTTGATGTATTGATATTGTTGGAACAAATTGCTGATAGAAATGAGTTTTCAATAGGTTCGGATGATTGTATAAATATATTTCCAGGTACATAACAATGATGACCATGATCCACCAATGTTATAGAATCGATTGAATTATTTGCGGACTCGAACTCGATGCGATTGTCCGTCATATGAATAATATTTGATTTTCTTGTGATATTTCTTCCAATAACCCATTGAGATGATCCACTGATTATTAGATGCCTTATTTTAACCTGATTTCCATTGTCTGAAATAGCTGATAAAAATATTGAACCGATCATTTTTCTTTTTTCGCTTGAGTGGTCGCCATTTCCGTATTGCCAGAAGGGCGTGTCCTTGATACATTCAGGAAGTTCATCAAGAATTCCATTCCATTTCGGTAAAATAAATTTCGAAAGTGCTCGTAATTCAACAATACCCATTCCACTATACGGTGCTCCATCATCAAGTAACGGACCTGGGTATAACGTATTTGACGGAGAATCAAGCACCGTTTTTACCATATGAAATGTTACGGAACCAGAATCATTTTTGTCTTTGATATTTTCTGCATTTCCCATTCTAGATGATGAACCTTTATGATAATTTTTAGCACTCTTGCATTTATCTTTTTCATAGGCCCAATGGCCAATTTCTCCACATCGGTCACAAGTTGATTTTGCCTTGAGCGCAGCAAAGTCTTCAGGAGATAATCTTTGCTTATTATTTTTCTTGAAATTTTTCTTTTCTCCGTATGAAATATTTGATTGATTTGAAGAGATATATTTTTGAGCATTTCCATATATTTGATTTGTATTTTTTGGTTTATCACATGCACGAATAATAGATGATATTTCTGAATATTTGATTAATTCTAGGATTTTTCCTTTTTCCAAATCGGCTTCTTCATGCTTCGGAGAAGCAGCAGCCAAAATAGATACTCGCTGGTTTGAATCAATTTTGGAATTAGCCAGGAGCAAAAATGATACCAGTGCTTCAGGTAATTTCGAAGTACCAGTAGATGAATGAAATCGGGCAATTTGAGCATCAAACCGTGATTCAAAATTTTTGAAAGACTCACTATCACCACGAGTAGTGTGCAATAGATCTAAGAATTTTTGAAATGTATCTGATATAGATGATAGAGGATCCACCTTATGAATAGCGTTAGCAATCGCTAATGCACCATTTTCAGACTGAATTTCTGTGTCTGGAATTTTCTTACAAATATCAAGAGCTCGTCCAAATAATTGTGATTGTAAGACAAGACCTTGTACTGCCTTAGGAACCTTATTAGAATTTGACGCTGGTAATAAATCATGAACAGATTTCCATTTTTGCATCAAAATATTTTTCTTGAGGTCCTTTACCATCCGTCCGAGGAGCCGTGCGAAGATCCCATGAAAATTTCGGCCTTGAAGGAATTTCGGGGCGATCTGGGCCCATAACTGCAAAATAATTGGGATAGGTAGATCCAAATAATAATAAATAGTTCCAACTTGAATAAATAAATAAATGCCACAATCGGACTTAGAATGAATAATGAATAGAAAACCAAATTTAATAATATCTGATCGAGGGGAATATTTCGATAGCCCGAGGATGTAAAAATATTTCTAACAACCTAGACTACTTATACTCTACGCCAGGGTGAACCTGCTACAAAAATCAGGTGAGCCGTTCAATAATTTTGGTAGACATAATTTAGGCTCAGCAATAATTATTGCAGTATTTTCCAGGTAAGCAATCATCCAGATAATAATTTGTTGGTAGCATAAATGTAGTAATTATAGCCTGTATAATATAAAAACCCAACTGTAGGACATAAAAATTATTTCACACTGAATTCAGCATAAAATAGTGCCAGTGTAAAATAGATAAAATTATTCCTTGATGATTCATAATAAATATAAATTGTGGGCCTCAATAAAAATATTGCTCCACAATTCAGCATCACTGTAGGACACCGGGATAGAGATTAAAATATTTGGTCAATTTTCACAATACGTGTTTACTTGAATGGGTTTTACTTGAATGGGTTTTTACTGAAACGGATGACTGGTAGATTGGGGGGAACAGGGTGGAACTAGACATAACAGGGAAGAGGCCTAACTTGCGTAGGGACGGAGATACCATGAGAACAGAGGTTCTCTGGAACATACTAACTTGCACGTTGCGGCATTAAGACTCACTCAAGACCCCTTCCAGCAGACAACTGGTGTTATTCTGGACGAGCCTCGCCGCGTGACGAGCGAACAGTGTTTGCGTTGCGTGAGCAATCGGGACAGCCGCCCGTGCAGCAATGCCGGTCGCAACCCGTTTCGCAAAGTCCCGAGCAGCCGGGTGCCAGCCCCCTAATGTGGAAAGTGGAAGGGCAATGAAGCGATGCCGAGGGCCTTTTGAACGTATCAATTCGGCAAAGCGAGTGTCCTTGCCAAGGCGGGCACGTTTAACGGGCTTGAGTGGGCATCGCGCCAGGGAGGGAAGGCGGGCGGGGGTCAATGGGTGGATGACAGTTACGTCCAAAAAGTCTGTCCCCCCGTTCTCTCCAAGCGCCTTGATGTCCGGGCGAACTGCGTGGCCGCGTTGTGGCGGCTCGAGGACAGGGTGTCGGGCAGCTTTGGAGAGATCTGCAGCAAACAAACGTGTCTGCGAGTCATGCCGCCACCCGCGTGTGGATCCATAGGCACAGCACAGCGCGTGGTCACCATACTGATCCATGAGGATCGTGCATCCCCCTTTGTGGCATTTCGAAGCTGGAGGAAATAGTGGCACCCTGCAATAGAACTGCAACCACGTGTTGTAATTGCGGTCCGAGATGTAGGTACCCAACCCCGGAGCCGGTTGGCATGACAGCCAGTCCTTGCAACTCTCCACTGACAACGAGGCTCGGAATGCAACAGTCCTCTCATCCCCCGTCGGCATGGCATCAAAGGCCTTTTCCTCAACTGGGCGGACGAGTTGCCCCTGCCCAAACTTCTGCACTGAGTCGATAGCCATGAAATGGACCATCTTCTCGGGTGCCACTTGTGTCTTCCAGTCGTCGTGCGCCCGAACTGCGGATTTGTATGAATAAAGAGCAGTGTTCGGTAGAACAGCCAGAACGGTAGAGCAAAGGGCACGCGTGAGGGACACGGAGGAAAGGAACGCAGCCGCCGCAGACAGTACGTGTTGGTTTACTGCGAGTGGAACATAGGGTCCCACAGGTACCGTACTTTCCGCACTTGGAAATCGGGGGGAAATGTTTGGGTGCTTTAATGTTTGAAAGATGTGGTCGGTTGGGGCCCGGAGTATCTTAGAGGGTTACCGATGATGGCAAGTCCTATTTGCCAGCAAAGTTACCGGGAGCATACCACGAGATATGCCCACCCCTTACTCATCCTTCTCCCCACCAGCTTCTAACCCCTCCAGATCGGCAGCGACATCACCGACGTCGTCGCCGTCCGAAGAGTTGAGATCAGACCAGTCCATCCAGCGAGCAGGCACCCACAAATGCTCCGTGCCGTAAGGTCCCATCACAGGCAGGTTAGTGTCCTTCTCAGTGGCCGTAATAATCCCACCCTCGCGCCATGACGTCTGCCCATAGACGCCTTTGGTTGTTGTTTGGTAATCGGCGGCTTCCACCAATGTGGAAGCTCACGAGCTTACCGCCACTAGGTATCGGGCGCGGGGTGTTCGGTACCACAGGCTAGTTCACTATAGGCCTGTTTCTTTGGGGAACAGACGGAGCCGAGTGAGAATCCGACCTTAAGCCATCAAATATTGCGAACAAAAGGTCCCTCACGGAGCGGTTCAAACCACGCGTTGCTGTCTTGGACGCTTTCACACGAGGTAGCAGATCGCATACGATTGCCGCCACCACGTGACTGATCCCGTAGTCACGCCACACAGTTACACTGTGCAGGCGGCTGAACCGTTGGAGTTCAGACACGAGCTGCTTGACCTGTGCATGTAGCCCGTTGAGGTCTTGTTTCGGTTCACGGAGCAGGGAACGAACGTCACTTTCTAGAGCGAAGTAGACCAGTCGCAAATAGAGGAAAGATTCTCCGGGCGGCTTAAGCTTCCGCGGGACGTCCGACCAAGCGGCCTCTGTCCTCGCAAAAGGTGCTGCGGGATCCTCCGGGGTGTCCAAATGCCAGTCTCCTTCGTCTTCGCCTTCCTCTCCGCAGTCGTCTGACAAGTTGAACATCGGGATAGTCGAAAGGTCCAACTGGGTTCTAAAAAGTCAACTCGGGATCGTATGGTGACCGGAAAGTCGTAAACGACGTACCAAACTCCACAGGTTCACTGATTTTTGCTGGAGTCTTGGAAATCCGGCCCCGAAGTACAGTACGAACGATTGTGCTTACAGAATCAAAAGCTGGCAAAAGAATTTGCAAAATTGAACTGCACACAAATATCACACAATAATTCCATTTGTACAAAAATCCAGCACCCCGAACTCGAACAATGCGAAATCTGAAAAGCAGCGGAGCCAGCGGAAGAGATGCCAGCATGTGCCAGTGAAACAGGGAGCGAGGCATCCGGGGGCGAAGAGGGCCAGATAGCTTTCCGACGCCTTGCTCCCTTCGCTGCTTCCCGTCGTGGTTCCCCTCCCCAGTAGGAACTTTGCGAATTCGTTCCCAGCTTTGCTTTTTGCATCCAGTGATGCATACGCGATTGGTTGCCACCAGCAGCCTGCCTGAGTAAGGGGGAAAGGTTTGGGTGTTTTACTCTTGGAAGATATATCCGATCTATCCCATGGTTTTCCAGACAACCGCAATCAACTCAAAAAGGGTATACCGACACAGTACTGGGGAAGGATCTACGCTCCCTAAAATGCTACCTTCAGGCCAGCCATCATTTACTCTGTATACTTTCGTGCCTTAAAAACTCGTGAAGATTTACTGTACCGCCATGGTACCGTGAATTATGAATTTTCTTTGCATTGTACAGTACTGTACCGCACTGCACAGTACAGCTATGCAGCACGATCCAATACAGTACAGTACAGTACAGTACACCAATGTAGAAGTGCGCTGCCCAGTAATATGTAACGTAATGGCTCAATCCGTAGTCGCCTACTGCTGTAGCATTGAACTGTGTGGGAATGCATCTTTGGCTTAAATTCATCGGTGATAGTGGGACATCAACATCATTCCAATAGCGAATCATCGTCTCTTAGATGTCCCGACTTTGGGGATCCGTATATCACAAGCATGGAGGTCTGACTCTCATGCAAACCTTGACGTTTAGAGAACATCCACAACGCCCAATACCCAAATCTTGTCATCCACACCACCCAATCACGAATCGCAGATCGCCTCCACATCTCGAGTACTACTAGTACTACCAAAAACAGTGACCAATCCAACTCACCAGCACCACGTCCTCCCCACCATAAAAAGCCCCGTGCTGGAAGATCACCCTCCATCAGTCCGACCTATCTCATCCACGCTCTGCATCAATTCCACATTCCACACCAGATCCGTCCCAAGTCATGCGTGCTCTCAGTTTTCTTCTCCCAAGTCTCCTCCCTCTCCTCCTCTCATCCCTTTCTCAAGCCACTGTCATCAATCTCCCTCAAGGCGTTGTAGTAGAGGGTGTAGCTCACGCTGGCGGCTCCAACTTCTTTGCCGCAGACCTGAACAACGGCCCCATCTACCTCATTGACGGCAACACAAACCTCACTACCACGGTCGCCCGTCCGGGCCCCAACCGCACTTCCATCGGCATATCCGCCACCTCCAGTCTGCTCTTCGCCGCCGGCGGTGGACCCTTCCCGCAACTTATCGTCGGCACCGGTCCCTCCGAACCGGTCCCGTCACTCAACGTCTACGACATCATTACTGGCGATATCATAGCCTCATGTCTCCCATCTGGTGCCAGCTTTGTCAACGACGTTATTGCCTCCGAGTCAGAGGGCTTTGCCTACTTTACCGACTCTGCCCGCGGGGCCATATACACCCTTGCTCTGGACTCGCTGCCCGCCTGTCAAATCTCCACAGTTATCTTGTCCCAACAATTTTTTTCCAACGTCACGACCTCTGCCAATGGTATTGTTGTCTTCAGTCGCGGTCTCATCGTCGCTAATTCGCAACTCGGTACCCTCTTCTTTGTTGACTTGCAAAATGGCAATCGATTGCAGCGGCTACTCGCTGACGGACGTGTGATAGGCGCTGATGGTTTGGAACTTGTCAGGACTAGAGCCGGGGATTTCTTATATGTCGCCCAGAACGTGTTCAACTTGGTGTCCGTCTGGGCCGTGGCAATAGAAAGAAGGGTAGTATCGTTGCGCTTTGTGAGAAATATCGAGTCGGACGGATTCCGCTTCCCGACCACAGTGGCCGTAGGCGCGGGTAGACTTGCTGTTCCGAACCCGCGGTTCAATGAACTTTTGATGGATGGTAATATTGCAAACGTTGACGACATGGTGTTTACATTAACCGTGATCGACCTGTGACATTTGCTGTGCTCAAATGCAGTTTGAGCTCCGAGTAATTATTGCGCAGTACATGTATAAGGGGGCAGATTCTGGGTATTTTGCTGATATCTTATTGATAAAGGATGTGGAGTTGCTACTTCTCTGGGCAGTGTTGAGCGGGAATGGTACAGGATAATGTATTCCTGTACCAGCTAGTCCCTGAGAACTAAACACAAATATGCAATATGGCTGGCCTGAAGGTAGCATTTTAGGAAGCGTAGTTCCTTCCCCATTACGCTGTAGGTATACCCTTTTTGAGTCGATTGCGGTTGTCTGGAAAACCATGGGATAGGTCGGAAATATCTTCCAACAGTAAAACACCCAAACGTTTCCCCCCAATATGCAATAAAGGGGGGAAATGTGGGGTGATTTAATATTTGAAAAGGGAAAATTGGTTTTACTTGAATGGGTGAATGGGGCTTACAGTCGAATGGATTACTGCGAGTAATGGAACGGTTGGGAGTCCTCTGTATTTGCTCTCCAGAATAAAGGGGGAAAATTGGTTTTACTTGAATGGGTGAAAATTGGCTTACTGCGAGTAATGGAACGGTTGGGAGTCCTCTGTATTTGCTCTCCAGAAGGGGGAAACGTTTGGGTGTTTTACTGTTGGAAGATATTTCCGACCTATCCCATGGTTTTCCAGACAATCGCAATCGACTCAATAAAGGGGGGAAATGGGTGAAAATTGGTTTACTGCGAGTAATGGAACGGTTGGAGTCCTCTGTATTTGCTCTCCAGAATAAAGGGTGAAAACTGGTTTACTGCGAGTAATGGAACGGTTGGGAGTCCTCTGTATTTGCTCTCCAGAATAAAGACGAAACTTTACTTCATTGAGTATCTATCGTATACACTGCAGGACTGACTATACGGCTAAGAACTAACCGGATGTTCCACGTCAGGCACGTGCAGTGGGGCTCGCGATAGAATCGCCATTGCAACAGAAGACCACAGTGTGCAACTAATAAAGGGGGAAAAATGGTTTGGTTTACTGCGAGTAATGGAAAGGTTGGGAGTCCTCTGTATTTGTAATCGAACCATTGGCGGGACCTATATTGCAAGTGCTTGAGCGTGTGTACCATCTAGAAAGTAGCTGGTAGATATTTGAAAGTGATCCTACAGGGGGAAATTTTTGGGTTATTTTAATGCATGGAAGATTTGGTCGGTTATATCCACGCGGCTAATGCGTTATGCGGGAAAAGTCGTCGCTGATGGGTAACACTACAGTACATGACCTTCCTTACAGGGCCGGCTCAATGCCGGCGAGCAGGCATGCTGCGTTGGACATGACGGCCGCAGCAGCGTGCCTTTGGGTAAGTACCGCTCTAACCATCCCATACGTCTCCATCGCTCGAACGGCCACGTTCCGCGCGACATCGGTTTGTACCGCGTACGCGTCTGGGTGCCAGCCTCCAAGGGTGGATATTGGGATAGGCGCAAGCCTCCCTCTAATAGCAGTCGCGAGCAGTGGTTCATACCTTCTACGTTTGGCGGAGATGGCTGCGTTGAGGGAGGTGAGTGGGTTGAAAGTACGCACTCTCCTATTGGAGGGCGCAAGAGGATTGACGAACGTGACGTCAAAAAAGTCCGTTCCTCCGTTGCTACCCATTGCCTCGATATCCGGCCTTGTGCGGAGAAGCCCCTGTCGCCGCTCGATAGCCGGATGACGGGCTGCCTTCTGGAGGTCTTGGGCGAGGAGGACGACTTGACGGTCGTGTCGTCGGGTGCGGTGCCCACCGTGCAGGCAGTACATGAGGTGATCCCCGTGGCAGTCGAG
The DNA here is from genome assembly GCA_002205965.3 of Kappaphycus alvarezii. NCBI lineage: Eukaryota > Rhodophyta > Florideophyceae > Gigartinales > Solieriaceae > Kappaphycus > Kappaphycus alvarezii. The sequence continues at coordinate 59,289 of NADL03000492.1, read as the reverse complement.
GACCTCAGGGCAGTTTGGGCGTGGGCACGGCGTGTCTGGGGCGAAGAGCGGGACTTGGAGGTAGTACTGGAGCCACACTGAGAACTCACGGGCGTCAATATTGGTCTTGAGGCCGGGGCACGGAGCACAATAGACCCATTCCTTTGCGCCGGGAAGGCCCATAGAAGCCCGGAAAGCTTGCCTTCGTTGGTCGCCGAGAGGGATCTCTTTTTGAACTGCCGCATGGACTGCTTCTGTTAGTGTCTTTGCGGAGGGGGTTTGCTTGAGCAAAATACACTAAAGGGTAGGAGTCGTGAGGGCAGGCAGAATATCGACTATATTCGGTGGGCGCGGACGGCATCATTGTACGTCGAAAGATCCGTGATGGGTGCCGGCAAGATACCGTTGGCCAGCCTGTTGGCAGCTGCGCTGGAGGCAAGGAAAGCGGCCCCAGCGATGCTTTTCGCCGATGTGAACCGTAAACCGAGGGTGGGTTTCTTAGGGTCCTGGGGTTTCACCGGTAGTTGGAGTTCTCGGAATATATCCTACAGGGTGACCAGTAATACCTCTGAAATTTTCCTAAAAGAACGGCTCAAGGCTGCCAAGCAGACAAGCTGCGTTGGACATTACGGCCGCGGCAGCGTGCCTCTGAGTAAGTACCGCTCGTACCTTACCATATACCGCCATCGCCCTAACGGCCACGTTCCGCGCGACATCGGTGAGCACCCTGTAAGCGTCCGGGTGCCAACCTCCGAGAGTAGATATTGAGATAGGCACAAGCTTACTTCTCATGGAGGTTGCAGTAAAAGATTCATATCTTCTATGCTTCCAGAGACGGCCGCATAGAGGGAGGTGAACGGATTAAACGTACGGACGCAATATCAGATTTGTCATGAGAATCGTCAAGAACCTCAACAGTACCAGTGTACAGTACAAGGTCCACAATTGGATCTCTAAGTTTGGAACAATTCGGATGTACCATATAATGTACAGTACTTCGCCAACAGTGATGAATTAAGCTCGTTTCAATCCATGAGTTCCATTAAGTAATGCAAACGTATTACTGACGCAGCATTATTTGGATGCGGGTCGGGTAGAAATTTAGACATACAAGCAATAGGGGGAAAGGTTTGGGTGTTTTACTCTTGGAAGATATATCCGGTCTATCCTATGGTTTTCAAGACAGGCAATAGTGTTGAGGAGGGAGGAAGGATTGGATGTTTTTACTATTGAAAGATATTTTCGACCTATCCTAAAGTTTTCCAGACAACCACAATTGACTAAAAACTCACTTGTTGAGTCAAAGGAGGTAAGAAACAACAGATGCCCACAGGGAAGAAATGGCTTCACTCTGGAAAACGTAAAAGGCGGAGGGAATTTGGGTAGTTTACTGACTAGGGATGTGAAGCGACTACTTCCGTGGCAGTGGTGGGAGGAAATGACCCTAACCTCCAAATAATGAACTACCCAAGGCTTCCCCCCACATGTACTACAATAAAGTTGTCCTTTGACATTATCAAGCTTAGCCTCCATGATCTACTTTTGTTTGGTGACGAAGGATTGGTATTGTCAGAGATGTGATTCACACGGAGAGCAAGTTGACTGTTTAACTATCAAATTGTTAGTAACTCGCGTTACTGCAGATAACCAATCTGAGCAAATTCGGGGTATTGGCCTCAGCAAGTCTCGGAGTATGTCGCTAAAGAAAAAGCAGACCAAATGTTTCGAAATTTTCGATAAATGAACCTTAAACCAATCAGAAGTTACTGTAAATGATCTAAAGCTGTAAATGGGGAAGGGTTTGGGTGTTTTACTCTTGGAAGATATATCTGATCTATCCCATAGTTTTCCAGACAACCACAATCGACTCAAGAAGGTATGCAGACACAGTAATGGGGGAGGAACTACGCTTCCTAAAAGGCTACCTTCAGGCCAGCTATCAAGCAGGCCGCATTTGACATGACGGCTGCTGTAAAATTGGACACTGTCAAAATGTGCAGCATATGTGCGTTACCGTACAGTGCCAAGGACTGTATATCGATTAGGTAATTCTGGTAAACCTTACTGTATGAAGGCACGCCTACGCAGTGCTGACCGACGTGGCGCGGAACGTCGCTATTAGGGCAATGGAGACATACGGGACGACTCGAGTGGTTTTAACCCAGAGGCATACGGCAGCAGCAGTGATGTCCAATGCATCATGTTGATGAAAGTGGCTGGAAGGTGATTTTTATGCGTTTCTAGTACTATCTATGACGATATTTTAGGGTAACGTACTGTACTTTCTATCTTTTACCTCGTAGTTTTTAATTATTTTTTATGGTCAAGTACAGTAGTGTACAGTAAGTAAACTACTGTACCGACGACTCTCAGCCACAGACCGCTCTGGTTTCGGTTATATAGGTAGCACCCGAGTTGGCTGGGCAGCTTGCAGGAGGCAGCGTCACCTTGCGACCCCTCCCTACCCTAAACCTACGCCTTTATCTGTCTTCTTCCAAAATCTCTCTTCGACTCCCATCATGGTACTCTTGCGCAGGGCCGATACTCCCAGCGCCAGCGCGGTCGTGTTCGACGGCACGAGCGACGTGCGAAAATTCTTCTTTTTCTTTGAGAATGTCGCGATGGCATCCAAACCTGACGAGGTGAAAGCTCTTTCTCTCCTCGCACACCTAGACGGCGCAGCGTTCGACTTCTATTACGATACGTTTGCGCCAAATGGTGAGCTCGTCCCCGAAGCGAAAAACTACGCCGAGGTTAAACAGAAGTTTCTTGAGCATTTCGCGAAGGACGAAGACCCAGAGGACGTCATCCGCCAAGCTCTAGAAGTTGGGCTTGAACTAGAAGACATTCTTGGTTCGTTGAGGGAAATTGAACGCCTCTACGAGAAGGCGGGGTTCGACAACATCGCCAGGTTCGGACTCCTTCGCACTGCCGCCTGTCGACACAAGGAGCTGCAGCAGTTTCTAGCATTTCGGGGACCCAAGGATTACCCGGGAATTGTCAAGGCGCTGAAGGACTTTCACTCTAATCGTGTGGCGTTTTTCTAGCCCTTCTAGCCGCACCGCTGAAGTTCCGCCGGCAAGGTTGCTGGTTCGCCCGGATTCTAGATCTAGGAACATCGAAGATAAGGTCGACGCTCTAGCCAAAGACCTCTCAAAAGTTGACTCTTTTTCTGAAGAAGACTAAGATAGATGATGGGGCTGGACCATCGTCGGTCCCTAGGAAAATAATGAGGTCCGCCAATGCTCTTACTGCAACGAGTTTGGACATAACGCAATGAATTGCGAGAAGAACCCGCATCGTAACACCCGCTGTTCCCTTTGTGGAAAGATGGGTCACTCAGATGCCACGTGCTGGTCCGGTGGAAGAAGGGCAGCGATTCGAGAAGAAGCCCCCGCCGAGAAAAAAGAAGACGGGGAGGGAAGTGACCGAGTAAATGTCCTCCGAGAAGACTCTTCCGAAACCGACTCCTCACAAGACGAAGGAGTGAATGTCGCGAAAAGAAACGCCGACGGAGAGGCACTACCCAAACAGCCCCGTCAGGACAATCATGGAGGCATTCCGATCTCTCGCCTCGTAACTGGTCCCCACGCTCGCGGTATGCAGCCGGGCCCAGCCCTACCCCCGGAAGAATTTCGAATCATTAGCCGTAAGAAGAAGGCGAAGAAATCGAACCGCGGGAAGAAGAATTCGAATAAGCTGCAGGAATACGTAGGGAAATATGACGTTTTTTCCGAGCTTGCAAATGCAAATCGTGGTTTGACATTCGGTCAGCTTCTCCCTGGAGATGCTGAAGGAGCTACCAAAGTCATGCGCCGTTTGTTGGGAAAACAGCCTATTTCACGTGTTGCAGTCGTTTCGAATTCGGGTCCTCGTTTATTACGGTTGGTCCAACTCAAAGTTTACGGAACCGAGGTCTGGGCTCTACTAGACTCCGGAGCCGTACCGGACGTAATTTCAGCTGATTTGTCTAGACTTCTTTACCTTTCACCGAACTACACGTCTAAAAGGATAACTGTTGCGAATGGTGACAGTTCTTCCTGTGTAGGTTCGCTGGTTAAGGCCCCCGACGACCTTTGGGGACCAAGCCGTGAAACTAGACTTCCTTGTCATCGAGAAGTCTCCTTTTGACCTAATAATAGGTCTCCCTACGCTCACAGCTATGCGTGCGAATATGGATTTCGGGGCACAGAGCGTCCGTTTAACCATTGGTTCCGAAGAAGTTGTGCTCCCGCTCGAGCCTGATACTAAGTCTACCGAGAAGAAACAGGCCGAGGGCGAGGAGATAGGGACTCACAGTGAAGATTTTACTTCTGATTCGAACGCCGGTATGGAGCCCTCGGACTCTTCGGAAGAAGAGCTGGTCCTAGCCATCCGCGAGGACAATTTTACCGGATGGAGCGAAGGTCCCAGCAGTGAGGAAAGCACTACCGACGAAAAAGAAGAGAAGGAGAAAATGCGGGATGCTCTGAGAACTCGACTTGCTCATTTAAAAGAAGAAACGCAAGGTGAAATAAATGGGTTGCTTCGCGACACGGGAATCGTCGCCTGGACTATAGACGAGCTACGTCCTGCAGCCGTGCCGACGAAGCATTCCTTCGAAATGAAGGACCTTTATCCCGATCTATCACAGGGCTCGCCGAATGTCGCCTCGACACAACGAAATCGCCCGTCAAGAAATAGACAACATGCTAGATGCTGGGATCATCACCCCAGCGTCGTCGGCTTGGTCGTTCCCAGTGGTTATCGTAACGGAAAAGGACGGTAGGCCTCGTTTCTGCGTGGATTATCGCACTTTGAACCGCAAGATGAAGGCGGATCGTTGGCCACTACCTAAGACAGAAGAGATCTTCGACGACCTAAAGGGTAGCTCTATATTCACCACCCTTGATTTGTTGGCGGGATACTGGCAAATCCGCATGGCCGAAGAGTGTACGGAGATGACTACGTTCGTCAGCCGTTTTGGTACCTTCAAGTTCGAGGTGATGCCATTTGGTCTAATGAACGCGCCTTCCACATTCCAGCGCATGATGGATTACGTACTGAAGGACATTCCCTTCGCCCGTGTCTATCTTGATGATGTCGTTATCTTCTCCAACTATATGGAGGAGCATATTGATCATTTGGCTGTCGTTTTCAAGGCAGTCGGGGACGCAGGACTTAAGTTTAAGATTACAAAATGCGCGTTTGCTATGACAAGCGTAAAGCTGCTTGGTCACTTCCTAGACAAGCGTGGAGTCCGTGTCGATGATGAGAAGATTGATGCCATCAAAAGGGCCACCGTTCCTACCAACTCAACGGAGTTGCGTAGCTTTCTTGGCCTTGCCGGGTATTACCGTCGCTTCATCAAGGACTTTGCCGTAATATCCTCTGCCCTTCACGCAGCAACTTCGGGCAATAGGAAGTTCGAATGGACTGAGGAGATGACTGCCGCCTTCGAAACCCTGAAAGAGAAGCTTACTTGTCCGCCGGTGCTAGACGTCCCAGACTTCGAGTCCCCCTTCATCGTGGAAACCGACGCTTCTCATGTCGCCGTTGGGGCAGTCCTGGCCCAGAAACAGGAAGATGGCAAGATTCATCCCGTGCAGTACGCAAGCCGGACGATGAACTCAGCAGAGCGTAACTATTCAGCCTGCGAGAGGGAGGCCCTCTCCGTTACGCGCTTTAAGGAAATTCAGAGTGTATCTGTTATCGACGGAGCCCTTCAAGCTCATTACCGACCATCAAGCCCTTCTTTATGCCTTCACGAAAAACGACATTCACGGAAGGCTGGCGGGATGGATGGACTTCCTTGCGGAGTATGAATTCGAGGTAGAGTACAGGCCAGGTACGGGAAACGGAGCAGCTGATTTCCTCTCGCGTGTGGTACCTGCCGGTCCATCTCCTGCTTCTGGACTTGATGAAGGAGACTTAGTTGCTTCGCTGGATTCTGCCGCTACGGAAGAGAATCCCATAATCGAGCCTTTCCTCCTCAACGTCGCGCGTCATTCGCAAGGTTTAAAGGTCCGAGTTGATGATGGAGAGAAGCGTCATTCCGTCAAGCGTATGGCTAAAAACTTCATGATGTGGGAAGGAAAGCTGCTCAGACGAACCAGAAACGGGCTAAAATCTGTACCGTTTATGAAGGAAAGGGTCGCGATATTGAAGACCTTTCACGACGATATCGGACATTGGGATAAGGAGACGACGAGGAAATTTGTCGTAGACCGCTATTGGTGGCCGCAGATGCACCAAGACATTCACAACTATGTGAAAAGTTGAGAGGGGTGCCAGAAGACGAGGCCCATTCCGCCGTACTGTACGACTTTGAAGGTCCCACTGACGAATATCTTCGAAACTTATTCGATCGATTTCGCGGGACCTCTGCCGATATCAAACGCCGGAAATAAGTATCTGCTCATCGCCGTCGAGCATTTGACAGGTTGGCCAATCGTAGTTGCCACCACAGACTCGTCGGCTGCAACTGTGTCCAAGTTCATCGAGAGTGAAGTTATGCACCCTTTTGTTCCCCCGAAGAACATTATCAGCGATAACGCTGGGTGCTTCACTGCTGCCTCCGTCGCTGATTTTATGAAGAAACATGGAATTACCTGGACCACTGTTCTCGCGTATGCTCCCATGTCTAATGGTAGAGCTGAAAGGATTGTACGAACCATCAAGACAGCCGTGAAGAAGATGGTTGTCGGCCAAGGTATGGATTGGGAAGAGTTTTTTGCCCCGTGTCTTGTACGGATACCGCCGCCGTCGCCTTTCCGCGGGAGCTTCGCCGTTCGAACTTATGTTCGGAGTAGTTCCGCGCATGAGTCCATCTGACTTCGTCGCGTTGATGGACCGCGCCTCAGATACACATCGCAAGTTAGAACTTCTGGCCTCCTCTGCCCTTCGGGGCTCAGTGTCGAGAAGAACAGATGTATAGAATGGGTGATTCAACCTCTACAGAGCCTTGCATGTTCAACTTGGGGCATTGGGTTCTAGTGGCACATGGTCAGGCATTAACTTCGGCTGCTAAGTGGCCTGCCCTCCGTTCTCGCTATTAAGGGCCTTGTCGCGTTTGGAAAGTTGCTCATCCTCGGTACTGGCTCATCTCATACGGGGGTCGCCATTCCCGCCGCGCCATCCACGCGAGGAGACTAGTTCCTTTTGCCTTTCGCTCGAGCCACTTGAAGGCCTAGGAGCACTTGATTGAGCCATGATAGCTATCGTCTCGTTCATTTCCTTTAATTCTTTTTATGTCTTTTTCTTTGCTGTTGAGTAATAAGCTGAATCATTTTGCATTTCGAACTAAGAAAAACTGCATTTTACACCCTCTGTCACCCAATGATGGAGCTTTAATAGTACTAAGTCACGCACAAAAATCAATACTTCTTGAATATAATGACGTACATGGGAATCACTGACGACTTCCTTGGTCTCCCCTGTACCTCTTGTCCGATGAAGAAGAACCTACTATCGGCTTTGGACGACGGCGCCTCCGCTTCTTTTTCTCCGAACCTGACGAAGCGGTCGGGATACTATGTCCTCGGGAAGGAATATCTTGCCTACTTGCCAACGTCACCCTCCGTACATCGGAGATCTTCAGAAAGTCTTCCAGGTCTTCCTCCCCGCAGCAAATCCTCAGAGAGGCCTCACAGAACCGCATCGCATACTCTTCCGCACAATCATATATGAGTATACGTCCTTCCCTTGCGTCTAGGCATACGGCATGCTGGGCCCCGCGGCGTCCTATGACCGGCGCCACGTAAATTCCACTTGAGGAAGAATTCGGCAAACCACGGATCCAGTTGATGTCAAGATCCCTTCTATCCCGCTGTCGAAGACTACTCTTGAAGCGGCCGCGCGGAGTTTCGTCAACGAGAATATGACTCAAAACGATGGGACTAGGACGAACGCGGTTCAAACCCTTCAGAACATCGGCGAAGGAAGTGCAACGAGGACGTTAACCCAACTGATCTAAGGTCTCACGATCATTCTTGTAATCACGAGACCAATAATCCTCTGCCGTGTCCTTTCCAAAGACGAGGTAGAGCGCCGTCGCTGCGGACGCCTGCATGCAGCGACCTTCGAAGTCTCGAAAAGGAACTGGAAAGCCCTTGTCTAGGAATGGGAGCGCCAAGGGTGAAGCCGCCCTCGACATCGGGAAGAGTACTTTGTAATAACTGTTCGGGTGCCTCTGGCACCAGGAGTCAATCATCATAATGGCTCCAACACGGGAAGCTAACTTCCTCCCGAACAACGCATTGACGACTACTCTGTCTTTATGCTCCTGTTTCACGTTCCTCTGAGGAGGATTATGAAGACCGGCCCCTGGGAGCGCCTCATGGAATGAGAAAGTGTACAAGTCTATGGGGTGCTCTTCCTCTGTATCCACGTCGACGGCAAGATACTGCCCCATGAAACAATCGTGTACGCCTTCCGGTATCTTCCAAACCACAGAGTAGATTGTCCAATCAGGAAATTCCGGGTACTCTGCATGGTCCTCAGAATCGAGAAGAGACTCTGTTAAGCTCAGTCGGAATGCTAGCTCCCTGTCAATACCATTCGTCAGCTCTCTGAAGGCGGCAATGTTAACCGTATTCTTTCCGAACAAAAGGGTAGCTTCATAATAAGACAGTTCCACCGAAGCCGGCTTCTCCTTCTCATAGCCCCCAAATGAAACCAGGAAGAAGAGATCATCTAGATTGTCGCCTACTTTGCGAGATCTTGTAATCTTGATTACATCCGGACGGCCGGCGAGACGTACGAGCCTACTCTTGTTTGTCCCGCGTCGGACTTGGTCTAGCGAGAAGTATTCCATGGTCTTGAGGTAGCTTCGGGGCTGTGGGGTAGTAACAGGAAATTCGGACGGTCTCTTTCTTGCCGCCTTACAAGCTAGTTCTAGCCGTGGAGCCCTCCCGCCTGTTGACCGTCGGGCGGTCTGTTTCGTATGCGCCATCTTACTAATCCACAGGGGATTTTGGGACGACGATACCACCGGATTCCTTCGCCTCTACACGCTCAGTGGATAGGCCTGTCGCGGAGACTTTGTCTGATCTGAATCGACACTGAGCTTCGAGGCGAAGGCGGTGCACGGGAGGATATGGAAGCTTATGAGGGTACAAGACCTCAAGAGTTGGTAGCTTGGGGTTGCGGGCAAGAATGGGAACGAGTGTGTGCAGGTGTGTGGGGGGGTGTGCAAGGGTCGGCCGATCCTTACCTTGAGCTAGCCGAGCTCACTTTACTGCACCCGGGTTGCAGTTTGAGGACGGAGTGGTGTTGATGACAGTGGCTGGAAGGTGATTTTATGCGTTTCTAGTACTATCTATGACGATATTTTAGGGTAACGTACTATACTTTCTATCTTTTACCTCGTAGTTTTTAATTATTTTTTATGGTCAAGTACAGTAGTGTACAGTAAGTACACTACTGTACCGACGACTCTCAGCCACAGACCGCTCTGGTGTCGGTTATATAGGTAGCACCCGAGTTGGCTGGGCAGCGTGCAGGAGGCAGCGTCACCTAGCGACCCCTCCCTACCCTAAACCTACTCCTTTATCTGTCTTCTTCCAAGAATCCCTCTCCCATTCCCATCAAATCATACCTGCTGACAGGATTTGAGCCAGCCCTCTAGGCGCACGAGTAACACCACCCATTATCCTGAACATGTTTAGCATACACCGAGGGATAGCCGAACCGCGCCTTTGAAACATTCCTGGCCAAAAGCGATCATATCTTTCAAATATTAAACTACCCCACATTCCCCCCGTTGCTGTTAAGGGTCGTTCCGACGAAAAACATTTAGTAGATAAGAACAAGAGATATGTAGGATTGATAGTAGAATTGGAATTGGAATGCATGTCGTATTCCGCATGCTAATTGTTAGGCGCGTGCTGATAGGAACCGATTTTTGTCGCCGTCATCTACAGACTTTTAGTATATTGTACTACCTCCCCTTGTCCAAAATTGCTTATAGTTCCAGTCCTTTCTCGTCCTCCGAGAGCCTTGCTTATCATTACCGCGGTGCTCTCCAAATTTGCTTCCATTTTATCTAGAAATTTTTATACTGTATCTACCCCTCTGAATCGATCCCGAATCAAGTTCTTTTCCCCTTATAGCTTATCCCCTCCTCCAAATTCGCTTTTTTGAGAAAAAGGGCGCAAATGCACTATTACAAAATCCCTTGCAGATTTATTTTACCTATTCCTAGTCTATTGAACCTGCCCCGGGAGCCTATTTAAACCCCTTCATTGCAAGTTTCAAACGTCCCCGATCATTTTACTTATCACCCCTCTCCCCCCACACACCCAAAACACCATCAATTGCCTCCCATTCCCCAAAGCCTACCAAAATGAAAAATCTATGCCCCTCGAAAGTCATTTCCAAAAAACGCCATCCCCGCCCCCTAAACTCTATTCCCCTACTCCCTTTCGGACCTACTGACAGTGATGACTACCTGCGCCGGCAAACCAAAAAGAAGGTGATCGAATTCGTGCGTCGCCTTTTTATTGAGGATGAGGCGGAGGAGCTAGGTAAGGAGCGGGAGTGGGACATCGAGGAGGGAGCTGGGGAGACCTTCGAGGAGTGGGTAGCCCCTGAATTGGCCTATGAGGTTAATAACGGGGAGGATGATGAAGAGGAAGAGGAGGAAAGGAGGAAGAGGAGGAAGAGAAGGAAGAGGAGGAAGAGGAAGAAGAGGAGGAAGAGGAGGATGATGAGGACGAGGACGAGGTGGATGAGGGAAAAGTGGGCATGGAAAGTGTTGGAGTGGTGGGGCCTGGACTGGAGAGTATGGAACAAGTGGTGCCGACGCTGGAACCGGATGGAGATATCTTTAGTAGTTTAGATATCTCCCAGGAGGAAACAGAGAGCTATGAGCCGTTCGCAGATATTTGTGGGGACTTCTTGGGCAGCATGGATATTTTGGAGGAGTTGCTTGGATCTGATTTAGAGAATGGGAAATAAGAGGACCTCATTGATTGTTAGTTTCTTAAGTATCTTTTGTTTAGAGTATATCGTCCACACAAATTGTTTTTATGCATTTCCTGGTACCTTCTGTAGTTTTGTTCGGACTTTAGCGGTAGCCAAAAGTCTATGTAAGCTGAGTAAACTGCTTCCTCATGGAGAGGTCAAGCAAGTTGGCAGCCAATTTCAAGCCAAGTCCCGAGTAGTAGGAAGTTGAGAGTCAACTTCAGACCCAAGAAAAACTTTTTCCTACGCTGGTCACAGAGCATCAGTGGTAGACCCTGCTCCTTCCATACTTGCTTGTAGACCTCTCAACTCTCTTCCATATAAAATCCTTTTTGTTCCTTCAACTATACCACGGTAGCACTTTTGTCGCTTGCAACACCTCCTTCTTGGGTTATTTGGGTCTGAGTATCTCTTCTCCCAACGATTTACCCCTATCACTAATATCAGCACGGGTAAAACATTCGAAATAAATTGTACAGTGTCGTTGTTGTATATACAGTGGCAAAACCTGTACTATCCAGCTTCGCTTTCACCACTTTTACATTCTCATAATGGTCTGTAGACTGTCAGGCGAAATCATCCGACTTGTACGGGGCAGTAGCTCATCGAAAAATGTCATTATAGCGCTCGTATCGAGAAAGCAAAGAACGATCCAGAAGGTCATATTCACTGTTTCAACGCTTTATGTTCTCTCGCTCGACATTGATGGCATGGACTGCAATCTATTCCTCGCGGCGTCTTCTTCTTTTTGGAAGTTCTATCTAGGACCCCTAAGAAATATTTGAAAGTCTATATTGCATGGCTATTGGAACTTTCATGCGACTTCCAGATGAACTTGTATTGGGAGACAAGCGGAATTCTAGAAGTTGTCCTCTCATGCATCTATCAGTTACTATACGAGGGTTGGAGAGGGTATCTTATCTTGACATGGCATATATTCACAGCTTATCTCTATCACGTGTGTAGTTTTTTATCGATGAAACTATGGAAGCTATGAATCAGTCACGACAAATCCAATTTCCGCATGGTTATGAGTTATGGCTCATAGAAGTCGTGAAAGTGTTTTCAAGGTCTGGACGTGGCGCACTGCGAATGTGCTGTGGAGCTCTAGATGGTATTTTCATTGAGATTGTGGAGCCAGCTGGTTGGGTGATTGATGATTATTCGTCGTACCTCATCAGAAAAGGTTTTTCGCGATTGATGTCGAAGCTATGTGCGACCCAAATTATAGTTTACCTTTATCTCTCGTCTAGAAGCTGGATCAAGACATGGATTTACTGCATATGCCATTACTGGTCTTTCTGAGCTACTTGAACGAAGGAGTGGAGGACTACTTCCTTGCTTTTGGATTACGGCCGATAGTTGAGAGTATCGGCGCAGCGGTGACTAATATTGAAGTTGAACGTTTTTGATTGCGGCGAAATCAGAATCTCTTGAATTGTGCAATCATTTTTTTGTCTGTGGCATGAAGCTTTCAGTCGTCAGTAAAGTCTCTCCTGATTGGAAACGTGCGACAAGTGGGGAATCTGCGTGCTTTCCTGTGGCATTCCGTTGTTGTTAGTCAGTATATTCTATGATTTGTAGCTAGAAATGACCGCCTACCATTTGTGGTCGCCAGTAGTTCTACTGTTGCTCGGTCTCTGATAGATTTATCGAGCTTTTTGTCCACACAAGGGCAAGTTTAAGTTGTGGAGTAAAGTATCTCCCCCGAAAAACAACCGAGAAAAGGGGAGCGTGTCTGTCATTTTGTTTAATAATCGCCTGAAACTCTTATCGCCGATGACGCATACGAACGCATGAATAGTTTATCAAAACCTTGGCCCGGTCGAAACTTGTCAATCGCGACAGACTGTTTCAATTACTGACATTATTCTGAAAGTTTCTTTATCGAACAAACGTTTCTATTCTTGTTTCGACGCGGTGTATTTTCCGGAGGCCATTGCGATGTACAGTTAAGAAATATGCGTGCATAATCGTGGTATGCTCAAAGCTCCACAACATGATTTTGGATTATTTTAATGACAATTAAATTCCATCTCCCTCTGGTTTTGATACAGGATGAGCCACGTAGACATCTAAAACTTGGAAGTTCATTTACAGGACGAATGCGACCTCTACGAGGCCTTGTATATGCGCAGACGATATTTGGATTCATCTGAGCCTAATATTGAGTTTAAGCGTGAAACTGAGGCGGGATCTATGCAAAGACCGTACTGATACGCTTTTATGAGTCATTTTCCCCGCTGTTCTTGCGTTCAGTACTTCAAACTGTCCGATCTATTAGCTTACTTACTTTTTCAACCCTTGTCTCAAGCACTGTTTGAGTTGTCTGGCCACGCAGATCGGAAGTGGTACTTTCCATTGATTCCATTATCTTGACTCAAGCTCCATTACTTTCGTAGCTTTCAACTCCATTTTGGTTGCTTTATGCAGTTGTAATTTGTCAGGATCAGACTCGTTGTTCGGTGCTCCATTCTAAATTATTATGGGTTGCAGATTGGAGTTGTTTTCCGCAAATTTTGACAAAGAAGCAGCCACTGAGGAAATATCTCCATCTCGTCTTTTTGCGGGCAGACAAATACCCCTCTGCCGTACAGGAGTGGTGATTATAGTCAGATCTATCAGCACTAAATTCGATTTATGCTGTCACAGGCATGGTTCCCAGAACTGCTTCAAGACTTAGATGATTCACAAAAACACATTGCAATTAGGATATGCTCTCGTCGCCGTTTGTAAAAGAGGTGAATGTGAGGTGATCCGGATGAAAATAATTGCTGAATTTTGTGCTTGCGTTAGTATAAAGTGACCACAATTTAATCCATCTGAGTCTCTAGCTTGTTCTGTGTCGCATGAAAGGGTGAACTGCCGGGTCGAACTGTACTAAAATGTCTTCTTTGACGCTGTTGGCAAGAGCGACGGTTTGAGATCCAAGGAGTTAAAATGCTTCATGAATTCATTTCCAAAAGATCATGATGGGGCGCATCAAGATTTGATCGCGTTTCAATGCGAAGGTACATTGTTCGCAACATAATTTGATGGATTGGGTCTAAAATAACATGAAAAAGGCGGAACATTTCATATCGCCACCACTGTGGAGAACGCTGTCAACAAAGACTGGCTAGTTCGCTTTGACAGAAACGTAGTTGGTCAGCGTCATCTGGACGCTTGCCCAGATGACGTTGCTTCCTGTTCTCGTCGCAGAGTTCAGTATTTCACCCTGCTGTTTGCTGTCGAGGAAGTCCTCGACATTGCGTTCTCGCATTTCGCAGCGGAAGCGTCGTACGCGAAGAGGCTTTCCTAGTTGACAAAGGACGACATGGACTTGGATGGGGATAATCGTGCAGCATTGTTGTTCGGTAAGAAGGGTGGGCTCCTCGAATGGCGGGCAGCTTTGCCGCCCGCTGTTAACATCCTTGCTGACCGGGAGTATTACCCAGGTTCTGTCGATCGCAATTTAGAATGAAAGATGCGACATGCTCACCAGGTTTTTTGAGCTATCACAACCGCGAAGCGAAGATTATTGACCCAGCAGCGCTGGGTGACAAGTACGTTCCAGTCCCCTTCTGATGTAACAAGTACGAGGTACGGCACAGATTTTTGCCAAAGGCTCCCTGGTTTATTGCGCACAGCGGCTTGGACATCGCGAGTACTTATCCAAATGACTAATACTCCTGTTGGGATGTAATTTTATCTGAAAGGATACAGAATTATTTCATAGCTCTAGTCTAAGAATCTCGCCGAGGTACATTGTACTTCCTGCTACCCGCGATAGTAGACAAGCGAGGGCGATGTGAATAGAATCTTTGTTTCCTCGGTCGACAGCGACAGACAGCGTCAATAGCAGAGCTCTCTTGGACATTGTTGACCAGAGTCACTGGTCCCAAGTTCCCGCGGTGAACCAGATTCTTCCTGAAAATCAGGGTATGAATACACCGTTCCATGCTGAAAGGGACTAATATGAGCTAAATTAAGTGATTTAATCTACGAGTAACCCCTGAATTGTACTTATGCCACGCATCCCAAGCTTTAATGTAAGATAGTAACCCAAACAGTCCTCAGAACAAATTGTTCGCACCTCCCATGTACTCGAGCTTAATTTAAATCACTAAATATCGGTCCCTTGCTGGACCCGGCTTGCCTGTACGCGATCATTTCTGTCGTTGCACTTTAGGAGTGCAAACCTCACCCCTCCTCAACGACAGCTCCGTCCTAGCTCGACGACGCAAACACAAACTCTACAAATGTTGCCCTTAGCTTGGCTAGTCTAAACTTACTTCGTAGCAGTTGTTACATCAACTCACACAACACAAATAAAAAACGTTTCAATGTCTCTGATCCCGTATCACGTCTTGTCCTTCAGAGGAGATTCGGGAATGGAAGGACCACCCTTGTGGGGCAACGCAAATTGATGCAAGAATGGATGATGGAAGAATGGAACGTCAAAGCAGCAAAATGATGAATAAGTAGCGAGCGATATTGCGACGATGGATCATTGGCGAACGATGCGTACTATTTCAAAAGCGATGGACGAAAATGTTCCAAAGTAAGTTTGTCCACAGCCTTCGTCAACAAATCAGCAACTTGTTCCTTCGTGCCAACGTATTCCAGAGCGATGATTCCTTTTCGAATAAGGTCCCTAACATTATCATACTTAACCTAGTTGTGTGTGCTCTTCGCAGATACTTGATCACTCACACAAAGTGTAAGCGCGGCGGTATTGTCGGTAAAGATGGTAGTGGTTGGAATGGATGATCTTTTACTAAACTGAACAACATTGCACAGCTCCCAACGCAACCTTCGTATCCAATTCAAGTTCTTCGAGAGTGATGAAAGTGCACCGAATTCAGACTCAGCTGATGATAAAGCGACGATGGTCTGGCGCTGGCTCTTCCAAGAGATGGGTGATCCGTTCAATACTACTACATAACCTATTGTTGACTTTAGAGTTTCTTTATCTCCTGTCCGATCCGCATCCACAAAGGCTTGAAGTATATGTGCCCCTCCTGTGGTTGATCAGCGGTATTCTATTCTCAATTTACGCGTCCCCGGCAGGTAGCGACGCACACGATGTAGCAGTAACGCATGTCTATGAGTTGGAGCATGAAGTTGTCTTGCTAAGGAACAAAACGCAAACGATAGATCTGGCCGTGTGCATACTGAAAGATATAGAAGAGCACCACTTGTTGCACGATACCAACTGTGTTCAGTCTAGGATAAAAATTTCTCGAATGGGCGAGCACTTATAAGATTGGCGTTGATGGGAAGAGGTGTCCAGCATCCGTTTGCTTCTCTAAGACCTTGGTCCTTCAAGATACTTTCCTTGTACCGGTGTTGCGAAATCTTAACTCCGCTTTCACTTTGAAATATTTCTCATCCGACGAACAACGACAACTTGCCAAAGAACCTCACGTCCAACTTAGCGCTCAATCTTGTCTTGCGATGTTGAAGAAGATTTGTGTGAATTGGAGACAAAATTATTATCGTCAACCACGATCAAGACAATTAAAAATTCATTTTCAACATTCCCGAAGAATGCCCTTGCATCTGCATTGGACTGAGTGAAATTACAACTTCGGAGGGTCGTCACCAGTACCGATCACCATACCTCTCCAGCTTGTCGAATGCCGTACATGGATTTCAAGAGACGACAAACATGCCCGGGTTGCTCGAGAATTCCACTGGAGTTGGTAGGTTGTTCTATGAAAATGTCAGTGTCAATGTTACCGTATAGGTAGACATTACACACGTCCCCTCCTTCGACAATGAGGCCATTGGCGGCGGCAACAGTCAGCAATATACGGATTGATTCATGGGCTGCGACGGGAGCATAGATATTATCAGGGTCAAAGTCCTATCCGGAAGCTTGCAGATAGCCGCGAACAACTCATCGAGCCTTGTGCAAGAAGGATGTTCCATCCATGTCCAAAGGCTTCAGGCGGAAGACCCATGTGTAAGGAAACATGCATCTCGGGACGTCGTTCAACATATTCCCAAGTTCGGCAATCTTTCAAAGCGAGGAATTCCCTATGGATAGCTTAAGAACATATTCTGTTTTGTATCGCCTCATGGAATGAGCGAGGCAAATTTGAGTCTTGCGGCTTCTTGCGTGCAATATGAACGTGTGGCAACATGTTGCGCAAGGGAATACGGTAATCGTGGAATGCCTGTACTAGGACTTCCTCAGCGTCCGCATCTGATAAATCTTTATCAGCTTCAATAGAACTTTTTTGTGCAATTCCGTCGAGCAGAGTTGTGGTCCCTGGCAAATTCTCGTCATGGAATATGCGGAAATCATTTATTCGTGTGATGATGAATCCCCTGTTCGACGGAACATAAATACGGTACAGCGAAGAGTCGCTTTGCAATCCGACAAAGTGCCCATGGACGGCTCTTGCAAATAGTTTGCGTTTGGCTCGTGTTGGGGATTGATAAAGGAAAAGCCCTGCTGTCCAAATGTTGGCAAGTAATTGAACGGAACCACTGCAGATACGTCCCACAATAGAATTGGGATTTTTTTGTTGATTCTTGCAGATGGAAAGCTATTGCGAAGCCAATTGCCGTGGCTCATGGCTTCGGTACAAAGGTCAGAAGGAAGCTTTGCTCCAAAAAACAGAACCCGTGCAAGCGTGCCGAGCTCCTTCATGAAACACTCGGCGACTCCATTGCTCTGTGAAGCATAGAGTGGAGTCTCTTCCATGCGAATTCCATTCATCCGGCAGAAATTGATGAATTCATTTGAAATGTTCTCCCCCGCTCCATCAAGGCGCGAAGATTGATCATCAGTCTACCAAGGATGTTCTCGTGCCGCTCCCTGTATAACTTGAGAGAAACGAATAGACCAATCTTGTTTTTGATGAAGTGGACATCAGTCTTTGAAGTTCGGTCATCAACCCGACGCCATAGTGCGAACCACCAGTGGAAGTAGTTGCAATCTTACCGGTGATTTCCAGGTGTACCAGCTAAAGGGGATAAGTTGTGATGCGCAAGCTTGGAGGGATTGGACTTCGTTTCGCTTTTCCAATTGCGCACGGAATACAAAAGATCGATTCTAATGTCTTAACCAAGATCAAACCTAGGGACGTCTGGGATTATTCTCGAAGGTTCCCTATACCTGGATGTTGATGTCCAGTTCGGCAGTTCCATTCAAGCGCCAAGTTTTGAGTTGTCTCCTTTTGATTCATGACTGCGTTGGTTGGTTTTGCTGATCCGAAAAACTTGTTTGGCGAAAGAGGTAAACGATAGAGTCCGTCTTTACCTATCTCCACGATCTTGACGATTTCTTCAGAGCGTCGCCGAAAGAAAGTGCAAGTGCTCACAAAATTCTTTGCCGGAGGATCCTGAGTGAACAATGTGTTAAAGAACTTGGTGAGAAGTCCAACTACCAAGATTTTGGCGTGAAAGTGTGGTGCGTGATAGGCTTCCATGTAGGAGCCACCATCCAGCGGGATGAAGACTTTGCCTTTTCCGACAGTGACAGACAGTTCGAAAGCAGCCTGGACATCAGCTACCTCGATCTACTCGTAATCAACGAGAGAATTACGGATATGGAAGAAATGGTGCGAACCACCGGAGTCAATCAAGGCATCAATAGATTTTTCTTCTGCACATTTTGCGATGGTGCTGCGAAATTTTATCTGAGTCATAAATCCGTATGGACCATTTCGCATATTGCTTGAAGGACCAGCTCCATAGTTAGGCGGAGGTGAATCTCGAATCTGCGTAGCTTGGCTACTTGGTACATTGCCTCCTTGGATATGAGCTCCTTGGTGTGGGGTAATGTTGCAGTCACCCCACCTGCTTTGCTGCAGCTGAACTTGATCATAGTTCTGGCGCTGATGATACTGATGGTATCGGTTCTGGCCTCTCTGCGGGTAGTAATTACCAAGTCCGCGAAACGATCCAAAATGACGATATCCACCGCGGTACGTTCCTCCACAGCCACGACCTCTTTCATGCTGCGGTTGTTGTCCTTGATCTTCCTGCATGTCCGCAAGCTATCAGCAGTCTTTTGCGTACTATCCCATCTTGTTGCAGACCCAGCAAGGTTCATAAAATCTGCGCTGCTTTTGAATCCTTCCATCTCTCGGCTTCCAGTTCTTTCCCCCGGCAGTATTTGCTTTCGAAATGCTAATTAAACCCTTTCTTTAGTCAATCTCCTTCATTCGAAGGCGAGCGACTTCAGTCTCAATGTTTGTTATCGAGTCTTGCCAGTTCAAACCACTTGATGTCATTGCAATAGGATTGAAATGCTCCGAAAGGGTTCTAACCATCTTCGATACCTTCTCACTCTCAGTAACCGGTCGTCTAAGAGAAGAAAGTTTTTTCAGAATTTCGTTGAACTTAGTCAATGGTACTTCTCAGTTTCCGTCTTCTTTGAACTCCATCTGTTCTAGTTCTTGCAAAAGATTGACAATTGTCTGCTCATTGGATGCAGTATGAAGAGAGACAAAAGCATCCCAAAGATCTTTCGCCGACTTCTCATCGTCTTCTGCAATCGTGGTTGTTTGTGCGCTTGGTCCAGCTTCCAATGGAAGGATTACGGATGTTTTAGCCTTGATCATTGCCTTCTTCCAGGCGGTTCTCTGCGAGGACCTTGCAGGTTCGGCGAGATCAGAAAGTCCCATGAGATCAATGTCTGAGCTTTGAATGTAGGCTTTCATACGACCACGCCATGATACGCAGTCTTTGGTGCTAGTTAGCTTGGCTGGCTTCAAAGCGTTTTGTTCGCCGGACATGGCTTTTTTTGATAAATGGCGCCAAATATAAAGATGTAACATTCGGTAGTAGATGTAGACAGTATGAAGAAAAAGAGAAATCCGGTTCAAATCATGATGAAGGTTCGTTGTGGTCCCCCTCCGTTTGACTCTGCTTTACTGCCACAAAAGGGTCCCACCAAAGATAGTCTCCCAAAACCTCCTCAGGACAAATTGTCCGCACCTCCCAGGTACTCGAGGTTAATCCAAATCACTAAATATGGGTCCCCTGCCGGACCCGGCTTGCTCCTAAGCGAGCATTGCAGTCGTTGCACGTCAGGAGTGCAACTCTCACTGTTGGACTAAAAGCTGACAATGTGAAAGATGCGTGCGCGTTTGGCCACTAGCTAGGTTGGTGCCGCGGCGGGGCGCGATGTACGTAATTTGCGATGAGAGAGATGCCCTTGTCATTTACCAAAACAAAAAAGCAAACCAACCAAAAATTTCCCCTATAATTGTTGCCGCCTTGTTGTACTTTTCGTCTCTAGCGACTTCTCTTTTACTCTGTAGAAACCATTTGATGTAAACGATTTACACTCTGTAGTAACAGTCGCAATTCATAAATTGATTGCTAATGCTTTGTGACTCTGAGATTAGACCTGTCGTTCGAACCACGCGGCCTTTGGAAACCTCACCGCTAGCAGTTTCGCTCAAGCTGCACCTCAGGCAAAACACATCCAATCTCGTCTAACATTCACGCGTAATTCCATCCTCATGTCTGAAAACCCGCGCGGCGTTAAGGCTGATGCTTTGAAAATGCTCAAGAAGTTCAAGAAACAACTCACACAGCATCCTGGTATGGCAAATATCACCCAACTTCAAGACCCATTGCAACATTTCTTTCATTTTCAAAATCAAGCTTCAAACCCCGCTCCGTATGCGCCTTCATTCCCTGCTCATCCCGTGTCGTCCCAAGATTTCCAAATCAGCGACGCTTCCATCACAAATCATCCTCAAAATTACCCGCATCAGTCCACACAAAATCCAGGAAATAGCAACCCTTCGCACATTGGAAATGCTGCGTTCTACGGCCCCGTGGCCACTCCTGCTTCAGTGCCAACGTCTGTAATACCTACAGAGTTGATTGAGCAGATTCTCAC
Organism: Kappaphycus alvarezii; assembly: GCA_002205965.3. Taxonomy (NCBI): domain Eukaryota; phylum Rhodophyta; class Florideophyceae; order Gigartinales; family Solieriaceae; genus Kappaphycus; species Kappaphycus alvarezii. Next base: position 38,513 of record NADL03000492.1, on the reverse strand, counting down.
GCGCCCATACTCCGCCTGTGTCAAGTTTGGACAAGAAGCCGTGCGAGAAGCTTGTAAAGGCCTTTCGCGTGTAATCACTCCAGGAGATGACAATGATCTACAGCTATTTGGATCCCAGCTTAAAAGAGTTGACTCTGCAGCAATTGCGGAACAGTATGAGAATTGCATACAGGATCGTATACCATGCTTCGCTACCTCTTACGTCCAAGTAGGCCAGGATCAAGTTGTCGGGAGATTCAAGTTTTCACGGCGAAACTGGGAGAATTTGCATTATGCACTGAGGGAATTGCGTAAAGCTGGAGTTCAAAGATGCCGATTGTGGTTGGATCAATGTTTGTGGATTCGCGACGCGAGTATGGGTAGTTGGGCCCATACAGGTCTACTGCCATACGTTTTGTGGCCTGTGATCAGCCTGAATGATAGAATTCCAGGAAAGGATCGATCAGAGCCAACTGTTAGGAGAATGTGGCCATTTGTGGAAGAAGTGGCTGGCTTGTGGTCATTAGGCGTCATCATGACAAGTGAATATAGGACTGCAGACTGCAAAGAAGGGGATGTGAGAATATGGACGTCGTTCAATCTTCGCGTCAAGCTCGAACCGGAGAAAAGTCTTGAGTTATTGTTAAAGAATATTTATCATGGGGCCGCAGATTCTCTCGAAACGGGATGGACCGAAGATGTTGAAGAATTGAAGGACATGGCTCGATGGAATATTGGATGCCCGGCGAGTGATCCAATCGTTGGTCCTGGATGGCGTGAGAGGATTGCAAGCCACGGAGTACATTCTTGGTACGGTCTGTTTGAAAGTTTAAAACTCCCAAGAAGAAGGGTCCTTGGACGGATTACGATGGGCGTGGCTGTGTGGCTTGATGGTAGTCGCAAATGTGCGCGGTCTTCATGGCATGGGTTGGAAGAGTGGACAAGCGGGAATAGTCACGCGGTTCCTCTTCGTAGGACTGATGTAAGTATCGTGGGTGGACGCCGTACATCATATAACTGCGTATCAGATAAAGGCGAATTTCAGATCATTCATCTCGGTCATGGTTCAGAAGGTTTAAGTTTACTGGTTGCAATGGATGGGCGTTCCTCTGGCATCACCAGGGGAAAGGTCGCTTGGACCAAAGTTTTGAGTGGATCATATTCTTGCCAACTTCCGATAGATAATTTCGAATCGGGAAATTTGGGGTTGCTGTCTCAAGTCTTGGCGGAACAACTGGGGGAAGCTAGTGTCCAAATTTACAGCTTTACATCGTTCTCAAGAACTCCAGAATGGGTTTGAGTTTTCTAAGGAGTTCCAAATAGTCCACCCCCTGCCCTCATGACGGGGCTCATTACTTGATCCTACAACTGTGACAGAAAAGGTCGCGACAAACACTCGACACAATTGACATATGTAATTCTGTTGCAATCAAAATGTGCCCCGTAGTAAAGGGGAAGGATTGCGTGTTTTGCTCTTGGAAGATGTATCCGACCTATCCCATACAGTAGTTTTCCAGACAACCACGATCGACTCTAAAAGGTATGCCGACACAGTAATGGGGAAGGAACTAATGCAGACGAACTTAACCGTTCGTGAAGATCAGTTCGGTCCTACTGCGAAGGCACGCTGCAGTGGATGTAATGGTACTCGCTGAGTAACTTGCGGCCAGTCTCATTCGGGTCTGACGAAAATCATTTATAATCTAATGTACAGTACAGATGTTCCGACCCACCCACCCTGACACTGTCAGGTTGGGTTAATAAGTGAGGAAACTGTAATTTCCGAAAATAAAGTCATGGTGATGGTGGTAAATCTTTATGGGTTGTACAATGCTGCACAGAAGCGTGCGGAGGGTATTCACAAATTAACTACGGATGCGGGCGGTGGGTAGAAACCTGTCGCGCCTGCATCATTTGGAGACTGAACTCAAAACGGGTAACCAAGTCGCGGAGCTCCTGTTGAGGGGAGGAACCGCGACGGGAAGCAGCGAAGGAAGCAAGGCGGCGGAAAAAACCCTTGCCGTCGTCGCCCAAGTCGCCATAGATATCAATCCCGACGGGGGAGAGGAGGATATCGTTGTGGTTGCAGTAAGTGCTGTAGTGATGATGTTTCTCGCGCTCTGCGAGTGTTGCGGCAGCGCCTGCGGTAACCGTACTTGGCGAAATGTGGCGGTGTGCGGAGGGCTGGGCAACAGTAACAACGACGGCGATATCGGTACTGTGAAGCCGGTATGTAAATGCCCATTCGTAACGCGGGGGACTCCGAATGCCCAGACGAGTCGGGAACCTGGTAGAGGAGCGGATGCTCGACGAGGGCGACGATCCAAACTTTCTTACAGTAGCGGGCAAGAACGTTGCGGAGGACGTGATGTCGACGAGTCATTCTGTCTTCGTATTTGCAGGTCAACGCGTCTTGACCGCTTGGATCTAAGACGGGTGCGATGTCGGCCGAGCGCCGGGAGCAGACCGGACAGCAAGTAGATCCAGGGAGTAGCGCGATGCTGAGACAGAGAGCCAGAGCGACTTTCCTCGTAGAAGAGGACATGTACGTACCGCGGTGGGGTTGAGGAAGCGAAGAGAAAACAGATGAGGCGGAGGACGTGCGCACGGAGAGGAGACGTGCCCGGTCGTGTGCTGCCGCGGACGAGAACAACCTATCGGACTTCGAGAGCATGAGTTCAGTTGTGATCGCAGACTGGAGCCGTGACGAGCGAACAGTGTTTGCGTTGCGTGAGCAATCGGAACAGCCGCCCGTGCAGCAATGCCGGTCGCAACCCGTTTCGCAAAGTCCCGAGCAGCCGGGTGCCAGCCCCCTAATGTGGAAAGTGGAAGGGCAATGAAGCGATGCCCAGGGCCTTTTGAACGTATCAATTCGGCAAAGCGAGTGTCCTTGCCAAGGCGGGCATGTTTAACGGGCTTGAGTGGGCATCGCGCCAGGGAGGGAAGGCGGGCGGGGGTCAATGGGTGGATGACAGTTACGTCGAAAAAGTCTGTCCCCCCGTTCTCTCCAAGCGCCTTGATGTCCGGGCGAACAGTGTGGCCGCGTTGTGGCGGCTCGAGGACAGGGTGTCGGGCAGCTTTGGAGAGATCTGCAGCAAACAAACGTGTCTGCGAGTCATGCCGCCACCCGCGTGTGGATCCATAGGCACAGCACAGCGCGTGGTCACCATACTGATCCATGAGGGTCGTGCATCCCCCTTTGTGGCATTTCGAGGCTGGAGGAAACAGTGGCACTCTGCAATAGAACTGCAACCACGTCTTGTAATTGCGGTCCGGGATTTAGGTACCCAACCCCGGAGCCGGTTGGCATGACAGCCAGTCCTTGCAACCCTCCACTGACAACGAGGCTCGGAATGCAACAGTCCTCTCATCCCCCTTCGGCATGGCATCAAAGGCCTTTTCCTCAACTGGGCGGACGACTTGGCCCTGCCCAAACCTCTGCACTGAGTCGATAGCCGTGAAATGGACCACCTTCTCGGGTGCCACTTGTGTCTTCCAGTCGTCGTGCGCCCGAACTGCGGATTTGTATGAATGAAGAGCAGTGTTCGGTAGCACAGGCAGAAGGGTAGAGCAAAGGGCACGCGTGAGGGACACGGAGGAAAGGAACGCAGCCGCCGCAGTGAGCTTCGCAGAGCGAAGCCCAATGCCAAAAGTTGGCTTGAGGGGGCCGAAGGGCGCCACAGGGAGTTGTAATTCCCGAAAAGTGTTGCTGTCCAGAACCCCGCCCATCAACCCCCGCAGTGTAGCTTCAACAGCGGAATCGAATTCCGCGGCCCCCTTAGCAGTGGAATGAGGGGGAACTACACGTAGGAGGTAGTTAATGCGACATACGCCGAAGCAGGTCCGTAGTAGATGGAGAGCTACTTGAGTGTCCTCCAGGGTTAACAAAGCGCTGAGGAGAGGCTTCAGTGAAGCGACATGCTTTGAGAACTCGCGCTCCACGAATAGGTCCGATCCGATTGGGGCGCGAAGCACTTTTGTCCCTTCACTATAGTCCTGGCGAAGGTCGGCTGGGAAGGACTGCTGAACAGACGGGGGGGGAGCGGTTGGCCACCAGACGGCACACTTATCCATGCGGAGGTGCAAACCCAAAGCACGCACCTCCGCGGAAGAGAGGAATTGTAGTGCCCTCCGAATGGCTTCATGGGTGCCCACTATATACCCATCGTCCAAGTACCATAGCTGAAGGAGTAGAGAAGGCCTGCCTGTGGTGTCAGCCACATTTTCCAGGCGGGTTTTCAGTTCCCGCGTTACTTTTTGCAGCACAAGGGAGAATAAAAGTGGACCCAGAGGATCCCCTTGCTGCACGCCTACCACGCTCCGGAGCATATCATCCCCACACCACAGATGACCCGGGTTTACCGCGTACGTGTAATTGACCCAAGGTAAGAGCTCCGCGAACCTCTCCTCGACCTCCTTCAAAAACGCACTTCGGCTGACCAGGTTGAATGCGTTTTGAAGGTCAACGGTTAACAGTGCATACTCTGCCGATTCGCCATGCTCCTCATAAAGTCGCCGTACAGCGTGGACAACTGCCTCAGATCCTCCTGACGTTGCTACTCCCAACTGTAGTGGCTGGAAGTATTCGGAAGCCTTCTCGGAAATGCAAGTCAGCAAACATCTTCCCACCAAGCGACGGAGGGTCTCGCCCACGGCGATCGGTCTGATTCCCCCGTCTGGTTTTAGGAGTGCTGTGAGCGGCGCACCTGCGATCCATGCCGATATAGCCGCAGGGGCCTTCCCGTTGGCTAGCAAGTTGACCACACTAGTTAGAGAAGCTAGCAAGCTCCTTCCACCATTGACAACTGGTGGGACCTGCAAAAGCTCGACGAGGTGGTTTGGGCGGAGTCCGGATCCCCCTGCGGCGCTACCCCTTGGAAAGCTCCGAACGCAACGGAGAACGAGTTCTGGAGTGAAGTGGGGGCAAGCCGGCAACGAGTCAGGGGAAGCGAGTTGGTACGATTCCGTGGTCGGAGAGCGCTGTGGGTGTTTCTCCCGAAGAATGGAAACCACCTCTGCAGAGGGGCATGCGATCCCCGAAGATCCCAGCGCCCGCGCTGCCTTGCCGTAAGCGCCCTCCTTTGCAAGCCTCAGGGCGCGCCGTTTGTTGATCCCCGCTTGTTCCTCTTCCGTTGCCTTATGCAACGGGCGCGATGTTGCCAAGGCGTTTGCCCTTCGCATCAAAGTTTCGTACTGTCCATCACGCCATAGTTGAATACGTTCAGCAAAAATACGGGAATTTGATGCTGTGCCCGGAACGAGGATTGAGAGGGTGGAGGGCTTGGGATTAGCAAGGATCGCGGACGGGAATAGGAACAACTTGGTGAATGCCTCCACAGCTTGAGGAGAACCATGTGGTGCGTCCGCGCATTCCCCAAGGACAAGAGCTAGCTCCCTTGAAATCCGCTGACGTTCACGTCGCGGTATGTGTTGCGCTAGCGGGACGAAGTAGCTGGTAGACCGGTTGACAAGCAGGCTGCGTTAGAGGTGACCATCAACGCTGCGTGTCGTTGGAGGAGAATTGCCCTCACCCTGGAGTATTGGTCCAAGGCTCGGTTGGCGACCGCTCGGGCTAACTCCGTGATGTGGCGGAACGCTACGGCCTGCCTGAGTAAGTGATCTCTGAATATTCTGCATACTTTCGTGCCTTAAAAACTCGTAAAGATTTACTGTACCGCCATGGTACTGTGAATTATGAATTTTCTTTGCATTGTACAGTACTGTACCGCAGTGTACAGCTATGCAGCACGATCCAATACAGTACAGTACAGTACAGTACAGTACAGTACACCAATGTAGAAGTGCGCTGCCCAGTAATATGTAACGTAATGGCTCAGTCCGTACGGTAGTCGCCTACTGCTGTAGCATTGAAATGTGTGGGAATGCATCTTTGGCTTAAATTCATCGGTGATAGTGGGACATCAACATCATTCCAATAGCGAATCATCGTCTCTTAGATGTCCCGACTTTGGGGATCCGTATATCACAAGCATGGAGGTCTGACTCCTATGCAAACCTTGACGTTTAGGGAACATCCACAACGCCAAATACCCAAATCTTGTCATCCAAACCACCCAATCACGAATCGCAGATCGCCTCCACATCTCGAGTACTACTAGTACTACCAAAAACAGTGACCAATCCAACTCACCAGCACCACGTCCTCCCCACCATAAAAAGCCCCGTGCTGGAAGATCACCCTCCATCAGTCCGACCTATCTCATCCACGCTCCCCATCAATTCCACAATCCACACCGGATGCGTCCTAAGTCATGCGTGCTCTCAGTTATCTTCTCCCAAGTCTCCTCCCTCTCCTTCTCTCATCCCTTTCTCAAGCCACTGTCATCAATCTCCCTCAAGGCGTTGTAGTAGAGGGTGCAGCTCACGCTGGTGGCTCCAACTTCTTTGCCGCAGACCTGAACAACGGCCCCATCTACCTCATTGACGGCAACACAAACCTCACTACCACGGTCGCCCGTCCGGGCCGCAACCGCACTTCCATCGGCATATCCGCCACCTCCAGTCTGCTCTTCGCCGCCGGCGGTGGACCCTTCCCGCAACTTGTCGTCGGCACCGGTCCCTCCGAACCGGTCCCGTCACTCAACGTCTACGACATCATTACTGGCGATATCATAGCCTCATGCCTCCTATCTGGTGCCAGCTTTGTCACCGACGTTATTGCCTCCGAGTCATAGGGCTTTGCCTACTTTACCGGCCCGAGGATATAAAAAATATTTCTAACAACCTAGTACTACTTATACTCTACACCATGGTACAATAATTTTGGTAGACGTGATTCAGGTTCACCAATATTTATTGCAGTATTTTCCAGGTAAGCACTCATCCAGATAATAATTTGTTGGCAGCATAAATGCAATAATTATAGCCTGTAGATTCTGGGTATTTTGCTGATATCTTATTGATAAAGTATGCGGAGTTGCTACTTCTCTGGGCAGTGTTGAGCGGGAAAGGTATTGGATAATGAATTCCTGTACCAGCTAGTCCCTGAGAACTAAACACAAATATGCAATAAAGGGGAGAATGTGGGGTGATTTAATATTTGAAAGATATTGTCGGTTGTGGTCCGGAATATCCTACAGGGTGACCAGCAATACCTCTGAAATTTTCCTAAAAGACCGGCTCAAGGCTGCCAAGCAGACAAGCTGCGTTGGACATTACGACCGCGGCAGCGTGCCTCTGAGTAAGTACCGCTCGTACCTTACCATATACCGCCATCGCCCTAACGGCCACGTTCCGCACGACGTCGGTTAGCACCCTACAAGCGTCCGAGTGCCAACCTCCGAGAGTAGATATTGAGATAGGCACGAGCTTACTTCTTATGGAGGTTGCAGTAAAAGATTCATATCTTCTATGTTTCGCAAAGACGGCTGCATAGAGGGAGGTGAACGGATTAAACGTACGGACGCAATATCAGATTTTTCATGAGAATCCTCAAGAACATCAACAGTACCAGTGTACAGTACAAGGTCCACAATTGGATCTCTAAGTTTGGAACAATTCGGATATACCATATAATGTACAGTACTTCGCCAACAGTGATGAATTAAGCTCGTTTCAATCCATGCGTTCCAATAAGCAATGCAAACGTATTACTGACGCAGCATGATTTGGATGCGAGTCGGGTAGAAATTTAGACATACAGGCAATAGTGTTGAGGAGGGCGGAAGGATTGGATGTTTTTACTATTGAAAGATATTTTTGACCTATACTAAAGTTTTCCATACAACCACAATTGACTAAAAACTCACTTGTTGAGTCAAAGGAGGTAAGGAACAACAGATGTCCACAGGGAAGAAATGGGTTCACTCTGGAAAACGTAAAAGGCGGAGAGAATTTGGGTAGTTTACTGACTAGGGATGTGAAGCGACTAATTCCGTGGCAGTGGTGGGCGGAAATGACCCTAACCTCCAAATAATGAACTACCCAAGGTTTCCCCCCACATATACTACAATAAAATTGTCCTTTGAGATTATCAAGCTTAGCCTCCATGATCTACTTTTGTTTGGTGACGAAGGATTGGCATTAACAGAGATTTGATTCACACGGAGAGCAAGTTGACTATTTAACTATCAAATTGCTAGTAAGTCGCTGTACTACAGATAACCAATCTGACAGGGGTAAATTGCCGGGACAAGAGATACTCACAACCAACTACTCCAAGAAGGACGTGTTGCAAGCGACAAAAGTGCTCCCGTGGCATAGTTGAACGAAAAAAGGATCGGAAAAGGAAGACAGTTGAGAGGGCTAAAAACAAGTATAGAAGGGGCAGAGTCTACCACTGATGTTCTCTGGCCATTGCAAGAGAAAGTGTTCTTGTCTCTCAAGTTGACTCTCAACTTCCTACTACTCGGGACTTGACTTGAAGTTTTCTGCCAACTTGCTCGACCTTCACAAGCAGAAGCAGTTTACTCAGCTTATATAGACTTTTTGGCTAACCCTAAAGTCTCAACAAAACATATTAAGAATCATAAAATGCATCAAATGGAATCGTGTGAACGAGAAGGACTAACAACAGATACTATCAGGATAAATATCTAGATTTCTTCCTTATTAGCCTAGTCATCTAGATCAGAGCCAAACAGTTCCCCCAAAATATCCATTCCACCCAAGAAGTCCCTAAAAATATCCGCGAACGGCTTAGAATTCTCCATTGCCTCCTGGCAAATATTTAGAACACTGAAGATGCCCCATCCGGTTTCAGAGTCGAGACCACCTGGTCCATACTTTCCGGCCCCCTCCCCACCATTCCACCGCTTTCCATGTCTCCCTCCCCTTATTCTCCTCGTCCTCTTCTTCACCCTTCTCTTCATCTTCCTCAGAAGAATCAGAGATCACGATTGCTCCCTCAGTATCTCCTTCGTTCTCCATGGGACCTCTCCCACCGTTATACGCTAGTGGCTCCCACGGGTCAGCCCAGTCCTCCTCTTCATCATCCTCTTCCTCCTCTTCCTCTTCATCTTCCTCCTCCTCTGCCTCTTCTGCATGCTGGAAGCAGTTACGGCGGACCCACTCCCGAACGCGTTCCAGGTCCATTCTTCTACAGTAGTCATCGTAGTCGGTATTGGGAAGCATCTGTAGTGACATAGATCGGTAGACTTGAATCGAAATTTCAAAGGACTGGAGCGTTGCACAATATTTTCTTCAGTGTTTGAAATGATTTTTTCTTGAGTTTCTGTCCAATGAAAACAAAGTTTCTTTGTCAACTCGGTAAGTGGTTTCGAAATTAAGGAACGACTCTTAATGAACCGTCTATAATAGTTTACAAACCCCAAGAATAACTGAAGATGTTGTTTGTTCCGAGGTGGCGGCCATTCCATGACGGCTTTAATCTTGTTGGGATCCACAGAAATTTTTTCCTGGCCTATGATGTGCCCAAGATACTCGACTTCTTTAACACCAAAGACACACTTTGACAATTTTGCGAATAAATTTTCCCTTCTACGGATCTCTAATTCTTCAGCGATGTGTTTCAAATGTTCTTCCCATGTCCTACTAAATATAAGAATATCATCAAGATATACGATAACAAAAACGTCAAGTACATCTTTGAAAATGTCGTTCATGAGACCCATGAAAGTCTCTGGGGCATTAATCAATTCAGATGGTAATACCAGAAATTCAAAATGTCCATATCTAGTTCTAAATGCCGTGAGGGGTATTGAAGATTCATCCAGTCTGATCTGATGATAACCTGACCTCAGGTCTATTTTAGAGAAGTACTTTGATCCTTTGAGCTGATCGAAGATATCGTATATGCGCGGCAGTGGATAACTGTTCTTTACAGTAAGCCGATTGAGTGCTCTGTAATCCACGGACATCTGCAATGAGCTGTCCCTCTTCGTCACGAATAGAATTGGAGCCCCCCATGGGCTTTTGCGTGGTCTAATGAAATCACTCTTCAGCAGCTCATCTAGCTGCTTGCGAAGCTCCTCCATTTCTTTTTCCGAAAGACGGTAGAGACCCTTTTTCTGGGGCTTTGCTTCTTTTTCTAATTCAATCTTGAAATCATACTTTCGCTTCGGAGGGAGGCCTTTTGGAAGTCTGCTTGGGAATACATCCTCATACTTTGTAACCATGTCCTGAATCTCTCCGGAATAGGTTTCCGTAGAATATTTCTTTGACCTTAGGGGTCTCGCAAGTACTGCAAACGTCCCATAATTTTTTTCCAAATCCGTGAGTATTGAATTTGCCGAGACGAAAGAATTCAATAGCCGTTCATTGGCAGCGATAACGTAATTTTCATCCTTATAATTGAATGAAACTTGATTTTCGGTGGTGTCGATAATCGCTTCATGGGCTCCACACCATTCCTTCCCAAGGATTGCATCATACCTCTACAGGAGACTTACGGCGAATTACAGTGGTTCAGTATATAGCTTTATTTGGACGATAACAGGACGCGGTGTTTCCATTAATTTTTGATCAAAATCATTCGCCATTTCGGCAAGTTCTTCTGATTCTTCGGTTTTAATCTTGTGGTGATCGCATACATGAATCGCTAAGGAAGTTAGCCTCACCGCCGGGGTCGATGAGAATTTTAGCTGGTCCGTTGGAGATGACTCCTTTAACAATAAGAAGTCCCCTCTGGTGGCGCTGGAAGGTCGGGGTCGGTGTGGCCCTAACTAGTTCTTTGGATCTTACTGTTGAAAGAATTAGATTTACTTGATCTGGAACTGAATGCGGACAGTCAATCAGTTCTTCCGGGCTTTTGGTCAGTTCTTTGCTATGTGTCCTTTTTTACGTATCTTAGGCTTAGTTCTTCGCACATGCATCTTTCGCGCTCTACCTTATCGAGCTTCTGTAGATTCACATTTGATGCCTCTACACCAGACTTCACTTCTTCCACGTTTCCAATTTCCATCGGTACAGGACCATTATTTCCCGCAGATGAACTTCTATTCAGCAATTTTCCACCGGACTTAGTATTTATCAGGGTTTCTGAACGCCTGTATGCCGCTTTCGCTCTTTCTGAATCTCACATAAGATCGGAAAGCTTGGTGTATTCTTTCGTGCATAAGTTTTTCCAAATGTATGGTTTCAAACCGCGTGAGTATCGATCTATTTGATGTGTTACTCCAATGTCTACGATGTCCAATAAGATTTTTTTAAAATTATCAGTAAATGTTGGAACGTCCTTGACTTGTTTCCAGCGAGCCAGTTTGTCTCAGGCGATTTTTTCTTTGTTTATCGTCTCAAAACGATTGAGAACAGCAGTCTTCAATTTCTTCCATGTTTGAATTTCCTTCCCCTCCGCACTCTTGGAATAGACCATTCACCATTCATGAGCATTTTCCGAGGGGTATCTCAGTGCAATGTTCATGGTAGCTGGCCCATCTGCTTCACCCAGGTAATTCTCCATCTGCACGCAACAGCTTCCGACAGACCCTTTCCCACCGAAAGACTCCGGTTTATTCTTCTTAGGGGCGTCCTTGTTTTCATTTTGACTACTAGAGGTACAAGTATTGATCCTGACTGGGGATAGTTCATTCTCGAGGGCTCTTACCTTTTGAGCAGCATTATTGAGCTGATTCTACTGCGCGGAGATCTGATTATGGGCCTCTGTCAGCTAACGTTGAAGTTCGCTTACAGCTTGAGCGAGAGCCTCTACCGTAATTCTAGGAGTTTCCATGGTCTTTTTCTATTGGTCGATAGAGTCACTGATGAAACTTTACTTCATTGAGTATCTATCGTGTACACTGCAGGACTGACTATACGGCTAAGAACTAACCGGATGTTCCACGTCAGGCACGTGCAGTGGGGCTCGCGATAGAATCGCCATTGCAACAGAAGACCACAGTGTGCAACTAATGCGCTGATAAATACGTCTGCGGATCACTGCTGTGGTTGTGTTGAGCTTCTCTGCGATGCGCGGGATGAAGTCTTCGAGGAACAGAATGGAGGCGGGGGATGGGGCACCCAGGGAATCGAAAGCCAGGGGCTCGAGTGGTGTTGGGTTTTTTACCTTTAAATAGAAGTTTTCCAATTTGCTCAGCAAGAATCAGTCTACACTGTGGCCGAGTTGACAAGACCAGCAAAACACCAGTGAGAGGTCTCGAGTTCGAATCCCAGTCGATACCTTGGAAAAGTTGATTTTCTCTGACGTAAGGGTTTGACGTCAGTCACGTCGGGTGTGCTATAGTAGCCCTCCTTCCGATGCTTTACCAAAAGGTTGTTTTCCCCTCTAGAACCTGGCGGCGATACGGACTTACAAGTCCTACTGCAAGGAACTGGGGAAAGCGAGTTTGTAAGGTATCCACAGTGGGAGGGTGAGCACAGCACAAAAGAAGTCGATTGAAGAAGCAACTTTTTAGGTTTTTTTCCTATTCGACAAGGATATATTTATTCAAGTACAAGCTACTCATACTCATGAGCAGTCTCGCGATGAAGACGGCCAAAACGGTGGCGCTAAAGGTCTGCCTTGCTCGGAACTTCAATCTTGCAAATATTGTAGGTGTGCCTTGTCTTTTCAGCGCGATGCTGATGCTTGCGGGAAAGGAGATGCTCGAAGTACTGCACACGGCCTGTGCAGGTGACTTGACAGTGACGACAGTGGAAGGGAGACGATCGAGGTTTCTTGGTCATTCGAGGCCTCCTGACAGACTTCCAGATACGGCGGTTGGCTGTCCTTTGGATAAAGATGGAGGCGGCGTCAGGAAGAACAGGTAGGCCCTTCTTGGAAATCGTAGGCCTGGTGGTCGGTTTGACCTTCCCTGGCTTGACGGGCCTTGAGCGGGGGATCTCGGGAAGCGCTGGTATCGGTGGAAGGGCCGACGGAAGTGCCAAAGCGGGAGGCGGCGGGGTTCTCGGTTCCTTGATTTCAATCCCCGTTGGTGTCCTTGGTTCTTGACCGTTACAGAACTTAGTTACTTCTTGACAATTTTCCTCGAAAAAGCCCTGTAAGCACTTCTCGGTGTACTCGTCAAGCGACTGGGGGCGGTTCGTGGAAGTCGTGTTTTTCGGCACTGGGCGTTATCCAGAAGGATCAGAGTAAAAAACAAAAATGTTAGTCTTTGCTTGCAATCGGGCAGAAAAGCAAATCTAATAGAGATTTTAAGTTACTGTCGGATTGGAAGAACTCGCAGTACTGACTTAATTTTGGCGATGCTACCAGATATGGGGTTTTGGGCGCACAAGAGGTAATCGATGGTTGAACTGATGGTTGAAGCTTCCTGTGAACAGACAGGAGCTTCTGACCATGTTTTATATAGAGAAGCATTCAACGAGAGCTACAATGAATGGTAAGCAAACAATACTAAATTCAAAGTTATTCTAGAAGTACAGGCCTAGGGGCGTAATACTACAAGGTTTTGAGAGTTCACCTAGTATATTGTAGAGAGACTAACAGTTTTGCCCATCATGGCAGATTTCCATTGATCCACTTGGCGAGACAGCACAAAGCACTTGCTGATTGGTCTTGCCTGGAAAGTATCAAGGAGTATGCCAAGTATCCATGATGGCTTCGTCTGATTAGCTCTGTGGTCTTGCGTTGCGTCGGTGACAGGTTACAGTACAATAGTTGCGCTGATGTCTCCTTACAGTGTTTATGTTGCACTGGTGCCTCTCTACGGTGCTCATACCGTTTGAGGGCTACTGGCGCGATACTACTGGGCATCTTGATACTACTCGGCATACTCGTCACATCGGACGTGCTAGCAGAGCAATGGACTTGATTTGTCTACGCTGCAATACTTCTCTCTACATCCTCTCCTTCTCGGCTTGTCTTGGGAGACCTGCACTTTCGTTAATACACAGTACTGACCCATGCGGTGCGTTTTCGGTCGCTGGTGCCCGCGACTGGCATTCACAAGCCCTTTAATGCTGACAGACCGGTGCATTTCAGTCAACCAAACACTCTCTCCGCTTGTGTTATATGCGCCGCGCCGTGTGGCATTCCCAGGACGCACGTCAGATATGAAAGAGATATAAAATTAATTAAAAAAATGTAGATCAGGATGCACGGGTAACACAGTGTGCCAAAGTCTAAACTAAACGCTTGGGGAATACAATAAACCGGTTGGGCCAAAACTGCATTGGTCAGATACTGTACCCGGTGAATTACAATGTGAACGCTCGTTCAAATAGGTATAAATACCAGGCTGGGTCTTGTTCTGCTGGTGGATTTCCAATTCTTCATTGTCGCGGCCAGCTTACTGAGCGGTGCTTGCAGCATGTGTAGGAGTGATAGCAAAGGTGAAATGGCAAGTGATTTTCATCGGGACGAGGAGATGGGTAGTGGCGAAGTGAGGCAGTTGGATGCAAGAAAGTAGATGAGAGAGCTGCACGAAGAGTTGGGACTGATGGACAAGTCGGACCGTATTATGTTGTGGAATTCAGGAGACTCTCCATGTACTAAGCCGATCCCCAAATAAACTTGAAGGTACTGCTGATGGTCCTTGGCAGATGATCCACTGCGCTGGTGCAATGCGAAGTCTGCCGGAGGAAATCATTTGTCGGAGGAATTCCTCAGTCAATGGTTTGGTCAGTCCATCCGCGACGTTATGCTGAGAGCGGACCAATCCAATATCAGTGATGATCTTTTCCCTGAACGCCTCTCGAGCAGCAGCGATGTCAAGCATCATGGGCTTCTCGGAGGTGCGGGAGCCTTTGGAGACGACATCGAATAGTCTCCTTCTGTCTGTCATCAAATGGACGGGGACAGACTTTTCGAGCATAGGCTTCAGTCCTTGGCTGAGTTCCAGTGCGATATAGAACATGTCGCTGAAAGATATGACTTCTACGTACATTGCGGGACGATTGATGCGGCGGGCCTCGTAGGACTTGAGGGAAATTGGAATACTTCTGTTCGAGGCGTCGCCAAGAAAAAAGATGTGTCCCAGTTGGGAGGAGAGATCGCGGTTATTGGCAAACGAGGGGTCCGAGAAGCCGATAATGCGTAGGGTGTTGAGGTCGGGCTTTTCGATGCTAAGTTTTACCCTGTTGTCGACAGCGTAGCGAATTGCCTTATTAATTCGGTGGATAAGAGCGGGACGTTCCGTCCTGTAAAATTCTTCAGTCATCTGAGAAAGTTGAGAGATACCGAACAAACAGTCTGGTCTAGAGTTCGAAAGCCAGGGAAGACGCATGCGCATGGATCGAAAATGTGGGAAGGATGCATCTAGTGGAAAAAATTCCAGCTTGCGGAGGTAATGGCTTTGGTCGACGTAGTACGAACCATCAGGATCTCAACCAACGATAAATCCAGTGAACTCCGATGGGCGGGTTTCATCGGGTTTCATTTCAAACTTGTTTCGAGTCTTTCGGACACGTTGCGAAAGGAGGGGTCTCCACGACGTATCAAGTCATCCAAATAAGCGCCATTTAGGCCAGTCAAGATGTTGTTAGTGAGTATGTAATACAAGGCAGGGTTGATACGGAGCGGTGTCATTCCGAGCTCTATGCGATGGTGGTGGTCGATCGTGTCGTGCCAAAGACCACCGGCGTCACAAAGACCGTATAGGGGACGGAGGAGCTTGCGGCACTGTTCAGGGCAAAGTTTGAACTCCATGACCAGTTTTTCTATGAAGATGTCGCGTTCAAGTGGTTCCGTAGACTGGAGGTAATTTTAAGTGATGTCAGCAGTCCATACATCGAAGCCGAAAATAGCAGCCATAGCCAGGAGGAGAAGGACTGACTGCGGTTGCAGTGCGGTGGAGGAATGGACTAAGATGTGCTTCATCAAGTCCCTGTGGCCTCCAATTACGTATCTTGCCTTAAAATTCACCCTCCCGTCAATGGTTGACTTGAGGGAGAGAATGAATATCCCGGGGAGGACACTGGCGTCATGGGGGATCTCCTCACGAAGGACCATCTTGAACGTACCACGCTCAAGAAGCCCGATAATTTCGGCCTTTTTGCCTTCGTTCATCTCGTGACTTGTCGCAAGGGGTTCATTAGGGTCTGGGATTTCGACAGCAAAGACGTTTTCGTCATGTTTCGACTTGAAGGAGCGAAGACCAGTGGCGATGTTGCAGAGAAAGGTGTGCGCCAGGAGGTCTGGGTTAATATAAGGGTTGACGTGTACAAAGTTGAATGGCTTTAAGGGGCCAATTCCAAAATTCGCGAACGAAGACGAGCTTCCTCTCAGGATCAAAGGCGTCTACGGTGAATGATCTAAGCCAATCAACAATACGATTAGCTACAAATGTCTCTCGCCAGACCAAGACTTTGTCGCCCGGTTGAAATGTGGGGTCACAGGCAGTTGGTACGGCGTCCTTTAAGGCTCTCCGCAGTCGGAGGGAAGCCATGTATTTAGCTATCTCTGGACGGGCAATAGTGTCTATCTCAGCACGTTCTTGATGAGTTGGGCGATCAGGACGTGATTCAAGCGGGGTAGATACCTGCGGGAATTCGCCGAACACCAGAGCGGAGGGGACGAGGGCTTTGGGGCCAAGCGTATCGTTCAAAGATTTGATGGCGCACGCGAGAGTGAGATTCTTATTAGTCTTCGGGTTGACGGCCATGATTTTGCGGATAATCGTACGAATGGGTTCATTGTAACGCTCTCCTGTACCAAGGCTGGAGTAGGCTTCAATGCCGGTGCGGCTCACCTCAACGTCAGCGAGCTTGACAAGGTGGTTAAACTTGGAGCCAAAGGCGGAACCTTGGTCGGCTAGGATCTTACTAGGTAGTCCACTGTAGATTATAGCCCAACACTCTAGGATCTTTTGCCAGATATGTCCTGTCGAAACGTTGTTCATGAATCGGGCGGCGCTAAAGCATGTGCCTTAGTCGACAATGTGAAGTACGGGTGAACCGTCGATGTAAATTATTTCGAGGAATATACGCTCGTTCAATTATTCATCTTCGGCTCCAAAGGATTTTCGGAAACGCGTCGGTGCTCGCTGGATTCGCTGGCAAGGATCGCAACGACTAGAAATGTCTTCTAGGGTCATAAGTGTTTCGGGAGATGCCTCTCCAGGAAGGGAGTGGGAAATAAGGTTGAAGAGCTTTTTAGCCGTGGTGTGAAAGAATTGTCGATGAAGCCTGGCCAGTTGGGTCTTGGTGAAGTGGATATTTGTCGCCGTTTGGATGGGAACGTAGAGGTGGTTGGTTGGAGATCTTGACATTGGATTGTACCAGTCATCCATATACGCAACCTTCCCATCTTCCAAAGTGTCTGGGACGCGGTGAAAAAAGCGGTTGGATACGGTGCAGGGGATTAGAGACTCTCGTTTCATCACGTTTAAACGTAGGAGAGTTGGTATATCAGCATCGACGATGTCCAACTCGACGAAGATGTGGGGATCGTCATGAGGTGTGCCAAGCGGTAATACAATGCGTCCTCGTGATGGGTATGAAGCATCAGCGAAACGGAACGAATTTTGCGAAGGTGGGATCTTCCTGTTATGGACGCCGAGGGCTGTGAGAATACGGTTGAGTTCCTTACCACCGACGCAAGATTTAGGGGCTTCAATATCGCAGAGGAACCAAAGGGGGTGTCGTTAACGGACTTCACGCGCCAAATTTCGGACGAAGATATCTGCCATGACGACAGATGAGTACTCAGCGGAGAGAATCGGTGAAGTTGCGCATTGATTGGGCACATCTTCTTCGTCATCCGATGAGTCATCGTCATCTCGCAGTGGCGGCATTGGTACTGTAGCTGCCGCTATGTGACATGTAGCGATACCGGAGTCCACTGCCTCTATAGATTCGACTTGCTCGTGAGTAATAGTGCGTGTCATTATTGAAGTGATAGACAGGATCTTCGTAATCTTGCGAAAGAAGCGAATCGAATACGTCCAGTTCATAATTCTGGTATGTAATCATAGTGTCGCTCTGTTGTTCTGCGAGGGGCTCGGTTCGAGCTCCCTCTTCGCCTTGGATTATTTTTTCTGCGAGCACGTGGACTGATGACTCTTCCCTTTGCAAGCGACTGCGTGCAAATGCAGCAACAACGCCGGGAGCGCTTCGGTGAGAGCGACTCCAATTGGGCGCACCTCACTTCCAGAAATCTCCTCGCTTGCGGGAACCAGCGGGCTTGGGGGCCATTGCTGCAGGATAGGGTTGCTTCAGACAGCGATTGTGCGCACGATTTTTCGAACAAGGGTTTCTGCCATACTTTGTCAGGTGCGTCATGTATTCTTCATCTTGGGTGACTAGGCCGGTCAAATTGGACGTATCGAGTTCATGAGCTCCCGTCAGCAGCTCAAGCTGGCGGACGTTCTGGATAGACTCGTGGAGAGAAGCCACGAAGTTGTTAAAGGAGTAGCCTTGCGAAGTGATACTCTGAATTGGAATCCGAGACCAAATTTGGAATTCCGTCAAAGCCTTGCGAAGGTCATCAATCTTGTGCGAATAGGTTCGAAAGTCACGCGGGCATTGGGTAGCAAGCTCATTGATGTGTTCGACAAGCTTCATGAGACCAAGTGAGATCTCGGCAATTTCTTTTTCCTTCATGAAAGTACGGAGGCGAAGGGTCTCTAGCATTCCTTTGAATTGGAGCTGCCTGGCATCACTGACGTATTCCGTGAGCACCACGTTTACCATTTCGCCATATGACATCGATTCGGAGTAGTTGGCAAAGAAAAAATTGCGAGCAGCCACGTCAAAACAGTGAATGAAGAAGTAAGTGCGCTGGGATGGCTTGAGTACGTACTGACGAGCGACGAAGGTATACAAATTGAGAGTTTCGTGGATATCTTGACAGAAGTCCCCGGATAGCTTCGCATCTTTAAATATTTGGTGAATTTAATTGGCTTTGCGCCCATCATCGCCGTTGTGGGATTGATAATTTTCGGGAACTGTATGAGCGGGTCCGTCTTCAGAGTTTTCTTTGGGTGCGCGATTCGGGTCTGAATGCCTTGGATCCTCCGGGAACATATGCTGAGGTACGGGGGGAACTTTGGTCACAGGCATTGGTAACGCAGTTCCTCGAGTTCCAATACTTGCATCGCCGGTACGGGGGACAAGTTCCGGTGATGTTTGGCTGTGGTCCGAGATTCCAGGCGCGTGAGGTTATTGAATCATTGGTTTCGTTGTACTTGCGAATAAATGAGGATGAAAACTCTACATTGCATCCCATAAAGTAGCACAACCATGCCAAAAGTGAAATACACTTATCGTTTCTCTCGATGATCGTCAAATGTAGTCATTTCATGAAGTCTTTCGGGATGAGCGTAAAATAATACAAGTCGGCAATTTGAATGAGTACACGGAACGGAAAGGTAGATGATCCAAAGAAAATTTCAGAGAACATAGCATTAATCAGAGGAAGCAGATCACGGAGGAAGTCAGCCAATTATTTCGGTCCTGCATGATTACGAACAGTAGTTGGTCAGAGTTCGTTTTTTTCTTCGTCTGACAGATCGTAGTACTCCAAAGTAGACTTCGCAGAGAGTAAGATGCGCTCGGAGTAGTCATCCTTGATTCTTGCCGTTTTGATCATTCGCATGATCTTCCTATGCTTTGCCTTCAATGTAACGACGGATATCGGCGTCATCGTGGCTGTTGAATATCAAGAGAATTGCATAGATCAAAGTCCAGAGGTCGGTGGATAGCGTGATTCCTAGTAGCCAAACGAAGAAGTCTTGAATCCCGATTGTACTGGGACTCTAACGTTTGCCCTTTGCTGAAGCCCGACGATAATCGTCGGGGATATGGGTGAGCAAGAGAGAGAGGTTAAAAGGAAGTTTTATTTATGAGAAGGGCCGGGACCGACGTCCTAGCAGAGCAACGGAATCTTCTACGCTGCAATACTGCTCTCTGCCTCCTCTCCTTCTCGGCTTGTCTCGGGGGACCTGAACTATCGTTAATATACAACACTGAGCCACGCGGTGCGTTGTAAGTCGCAGGTGCCGGCGAATGACATTCATGAACCCTGTAATGCTGACAGCCCTGTGCATTACAGTTAGCCAAACAGAGTTTTTTAAACCCAGAGGCATATTGCAGCAGCAGTGTTGTCCAATGCCTCATGACTGCTGACAGGACTTGAGGCAGCCCTCTAGGCGCACGAGGGACACCAACTACTATCTTGAACACGTTTATCATACACCGGGGGATACACGATCCGTAACTTTCAAATATTCCTGGCCAAAAGCGACCATATCTTTCAAATGTTAAACTGCCCCACATTCCCCCCCTGCTGTTAAGGGTCGTTACAACGAAAAACATTTAGTAGATAAGAACAAGGGATACGTAGTATTGATAGTAGAATTGGAATCGAAATGCATGTCGTATTCCCCATGCTAATATCAGCATGGATAGAACATACGAAATAAATGTATCAGCGTTGTTTTTACCTAGACAGAGGCAAAACCTGTAGTATACAGCTTAGCTTTCACCACTTTTACATTCTCATAATGGTCTGTAGACTATCAGGCGAAATCGTCTAACTTGTGCGGGGCAGAAGCTCATCGGAAAGTGTCATTACAGGGCTTGTATCGAGAAAGTAAAGCACGATACAGAAGGTCATGCTCACCTTTTCAACCCTTTGTGTTCTCTTGTTCGACAATTATGGCATGGACTGCAATCTATTTCCCGCTGCGTCTTCTTCTTTATGGCAGTTCTGTCTAGCACCCCCCAGAAATCTTTGAACATCTCTATCACATGCCTATTGGAACTTCCATGCGACTTGCCGAGGAACTTGTATCGGAAGACAAGCGGAATTCTAGAAGTTGTCCGCTCATTCATCTATCAGTTACTATACGAGGGTTGGAGAGGGGATCTTATCTTGACATCCCATTTATTCATAGCTTATCTCTATCAAGTGTGTAGTTTTACATCGATGAAACTATGGAAGCTATAAATCAGTCAATACAAATCCAATTTCCACAAAGTTATGAGTTATGGCTAAAAGAAGTCGTGACGAGGTTTTCAAGGTCTGGACGTAGCGCTCTGCGAATGTGCTTTGGAGCTCTAGATGGTATTATCATTGCGATAGTGGATCCAGCTGGCTGGGAGATTGATAATTATTCGTCTTCTTCATCAAAAAAGATTTTTCTCGATTAATGACTAAGCTATGTGCGACTCAAATCATATTTTACCTTCGTCTCTCGTTTAGAAGCTGTATCAAGACATGAATTTACTGCACATGCCATTAGAGGTCTTTCTGAGCTATTTGAGCGAAGAAGTGGAGGACTAACTCCCTGCTCTTAGATTACGGTCGATAATTAAGAGTATCGGCGTAGCAGGTAGCAGTGACTAATATGGAAGTTGATCGTTTTTGATTGCGGCGATATCAGAATCGCTTGAATTGTGTGATCGTTTTTTTCTTTGTGGCATGAGGCTTTCAATCGTCAAAGAAAGTCTCTTCTGATTGAAAACGTGGAGCAAGTGGGTAATCGGCGTGCTCTTCTGTGGCTTTCCGTTGTTTTTAGTCAGTATTGTCTATGGTGTGAGGCTAGTGATGACCTCCTTCCGTTTGTGGTCGTCAGTAGTTCCACTGTTGCTCGGTCTCTGATAGGTTTATCGAGCTGTTTGTTTACATAAGGGCAATTTTAATTTTTAGAGTAAATTATTCGCTTGAAAAACAACCGAGAAAAGGGGGGCCCATCTGTCTTTTTGTCTGATAATCTCCTGAAAATCTTATCGCCGATGACGCATATCACCGCATGAATAGTTTATGAAGACCTTGGCCCAGACGAAAATTTTCTATCGCGAAAGACTGTTTCAACTACTGGCAGTCTTCTGCACGTATCTTTATCGAACAAAATGTTTTTATTATTCTTGTTGCGAGGCGGTGGATTTTCCGGAGGCCGTTGCGAGGTACAGTTAAGAAATATGCGCGCATAATCGTGGTGTGCGCAAAGCTCCATAACATGATTTTGAATGATTTTAATGACAACTAAGTTCTATCTCCCTCTGGTTTTGATACAGGCAGAGCCCCATAGACCTCGAAAACTGGGAAGTTCATTTACAGACGAATGCGACCCCGATAGGGCTTTTTATATGCGCAGACGGGGTTTGGATTCATCTGAGTTTAATATTGAGCTTAAGCGTGAAACTGAAGCGATATCTATGCGAAGGCTGTAGGAAGTTAAGCGCACACGAGCAGATCTAGGTAGAACTGTGGTTGAAATTTTGGTTGAAGATGGCTAGGTTAAGCCGGCCGTTCCAAACCAGGCTTTATATAGAACTGAAGGTAGCTACATACTTAAGGAAAATGCAGCCTAACAGTAGCGAATTCAAAGGTTTTCTCGTAAAACAGCCCTGACTGTATCGTAAGTAGCGCTTTCAGAATTGTGGTCGGCACGAGTGACATACTCTGACAAGGTGTAAAAAGTACATTGGTCCACGTGGCATGGTGTGGCAAGGAAACTTTTGATTGGTAAAGCAGTGATATGATATCACAGTGTGAAACTCGCTTTTAACTATTCCAAGTGTACCAATGGGGTCAAACACTGTGATCAGAACTGTAAGGAAAGTTAAATGACAGCAAAGTGCCCAGTAGCCTTGGTTGTAAGGTTACCAGTTATTTGAATGTACAGTACAGTAGATGCAGTGAACTCGTGTTAAGCTGTAAGGTTTGTAAAGTGAAATAAAACATCACTGCAACTCTAAAAACGTATTTAGATAATTTGCCAAACAACTTTTCTTTTCTGAGGATTTCGAGTACAGTTCGAATATGATCCAAGTGATCTTCCCATGTCTTACTGTAGATGAGAATATCATCCAGATAGACGGTCACAAATAAGTCGAGCTGGTCCTTAAGAATTTCCTTCATTAGGTTTATGAAAGTTGCTGGGCATTAGTGAGTCCAATCGGCAGAACAAGAAACTCAAAGTGCCCGTATCGTGTTCTGAAGTCGGTAAATGGAACCGAATCTTCGTGTAGTGTAATCTTGTGATAAACAGATCTAAGATCAATTTTGCTGAAGAGCTTTGATCCTTTGAGCAGGTCGAAAATGTTGTCAATTCTTGGTAAGGGATAACTTTTTTTACAGTTATCCGTTTTAAGGCTCTGTAATCCACACACATCCGTAGACTTTTATCCTTCTTGCTCACGAATAGAATAGATTCTCCCCAGGGGCTCTTACTAGGTCTTATAAATTAAGCTCCCAGTAGCCCTTCCAACTGTTTTCGGAGTTCTGACATCTCTCTGCCAGAAAGTCTATGGAGACCTTTCTTCTGTGGTTCTGCTCCTTCCTTTATTTTTTTTCAAAGTCCTGTTTTCTTCTCGATGGCAAAAATTTTGGGAGCTTCTCTGAAAATACACCAGCAAATGTTTCCAAAACCTTCTGCACGTCTTGAAGATATACTGGCGCTGTTGGTTCACTAGAATGTAAAGTTTTAAATAAAAATTCAAATAACTCATTTTTCTCATCTTATTCACAAACTATAGTATTGGAGGATGCAAAAGGACTCAGTACGGAATCATTACCAATAAATACGAGTGATTTCCCTTAATTTTCGAATTTAACTTCATTATTAAGGAAATTGATTTTTGCCCCATGCGAGGTGCACCATTTCTTCCCGAGAATTGCATCACAACGCTTCAATGGGCTTACCAAAAAGTAGGGAGGTTCAGTATAGGCGGTAATATGTACACTGACAGCATTTACCAATTCTTTAAGTGTCTGGTCCGCGCCGTTGGCCATTTCAGCAAGCTCTCTGGAATCTTTGATCTTTATTTGATGTTGCTTGCAAAATAATTCACTCCAAAAGTTGATCTCATCATCAGGGTCAGTAAGGATTTTCGCTGGCCCACCAGCAATTATACCCTTGACAATGAGAATGCCATTCTGATTTCTCTCGAATGCAGGGGAGAGTGTTTCAGTGAAGGTTGCATTCGATCTGATGGTGGACATGATGGATCTTTTTGTTTGCTCCAATATTAAAGCTCGGGGTTTTTGCCTTAATTTAAGGGGTTTAAATGGGTTTTCAATGAAACGAACTGACTGGGGACCTTCAATCAGTTCCTCCGAGCTTTTTGGGCAGTTCTTGGCAATGTAGCCTTTCTGTCTGCATGTGAGACAGAGACCTTGGCGTATAAATCTTTCACGTTCTTCTTTGTGATGCTTCTGTAAATTAGGAGTGTTTCATTTCAGCCCCAGTATCACTTCTATGTTCCCAATTTCCATCGGTACTGGACTGCCGTTTCCAACAAAAGGGCTTCCATTTCCATTCTTTCCTCCAGTGAACTTTGATAGGTTACCGTGCCCAGAACGCCGATAGGCCGAATCCACTCTCTCAGCGTCCCTCATGAGGTCAGAGAGGTTGACGTATTCTTGGTGCATAACGACTTCCAGATATAGAGCTTTAAACCACGAGAGTAACGATCTATCTGGTCTTTAATTCCAATATCGGGGATGTCCAGTATAAATTGGTTGAAGTCTGTGTTGAAGGTAGGAACATGTTTGACTTATTACCATTGGGCCAGCTTGTCTCAAGCGATCTTCTCTTTGTTCAAGGTTTATAAACGCTGTATCAAAGCTCCCTTCAGGGTCTGCCAGGAATTTATTTCTTTCCCATCTTCTGTCTTGGAATGGACCATCCACCATTCATGGGCATTGCCATCCAAGTAACTGAGTGCTATGTGTAGGGTTCCATTACCATTATTTCATCCGAGGTAGTTGTCGATCTAAACACATCTGCTGCCAATTGATCCTTTCCTAGAGAATGTAGTTGGCTTGTTTTTCTTAGGACCAGCCTGACTATCCATAGGTGCATAACTTGACAAACTGGCTTGGTTTCCGGCGTTTACCAGTTCAGATTCTAAGGAGGATACCTTTCGCGCTGCAATAGAAAGCTCTGATCTGTGTGCAGCGATCTGGTTATTGGCATGATCGAGATTATGCTACAACTGATGCCCTATTTGCGTAAGGGACTCTTAGGTGACTTGCATCTGAACCATAGCGATTAGGTTCACAAAGACAGTAACACTGATTGGCCGGGTATCTGAGAGGAGTTTTCGACCTTACACGTGTACACGCTGTGATGCCTGTTCACGTTTTCTGTAACACCTAGAGTAACAGAAAGTTGCTTAGATGGTTTTGGGGCTAACTACCCACGATGCGAAGCCATCAGCAAGCTGGTTTTTCAAAATGCCGGAAGAAGAAGTTTAATGCATTCAGTAACTACTTAGGACTGCGCCCGTCCTAGCTATACGGCTAAGATCTAACCCGATGTACCTCGTCGTCCATGTGCATCGGGGCTCGGGACAGGATAGCTTGAGCAATGGATGGCCAGAGGATGCAACTCAGTCGCTGGTAGATACGGCGGCGGATAACGCCAGGTGTCGAGTGACACTTGGACGCGATCCGCGGAACTAAGTCCTCGATAAATGCAATTGTATCAGGGGAAGGGGCACCCAGAGAATCAAACGCAAGAGATCTAAACGTGAAGTTCGGCGTGTAAGGCGCAGAAGATGGGCCAGTTGAGGGAGCGGGGAGGCATCGGGCGAGGTTGCGTTCCAGAGTTGTAACCTTGTCGCCGGCCGCCAGTTCAGCAGCGCCACCGACAACCTGGGTCGCCTGGAAAACTTTAAGATAGATCTAATACATCTTCCAACAGTAAAAAGACCCAAAGCTTTCCCCCCTTGATGCAAACTGCGGCCTTGAACGGTGAGACGACAGTGATGTCACACGCAATGGGGCGCAACGTTGTGCCTTCCGGGGTTGGGGGGGTTGTACAAGGATATCGGCGGGCCGGGGCTCAGTTCCCAGGACGAGGATCCGAACCCCGTACCGAGTATCCAGACCCGCGGTGCGGGTACGGTGTGTCGCAAAGGCATAACAGAGCGAGTCATGGCGGAGACGACGGCCGAAACCGGGGCAGCATAGGTCGGCGGCGTGATCCCCTAAGGTGTCCAAGAGGTGGTCACAGCTGTGGCAGTTGAGGGGCATCGAGTCATCATACACTGGCAGTCCGAGGTGACGGCGGAGCATGGCCTGCCAGTGTGTGGTGTGCACCTTCGTGACTGCAGTGGGGTGAGCGAAGAGAAACGCCGCAGCGGGGCTGCGGCGGAACGCTAAACCACGGATGCATTGTCGAATGTCGGCATCGCTATGGGAAGTCGGGTTTGGGGCATTCGCCCAGGATTCGTTTTGCCAATGTACTCTTAACCGCGCCTCTTTCTGCACCCGTTTGAGAAGGGCTAGTGTTGATGGGTGAAGGAGCCAGAGTTGGAGGGCCAAGGGTGGAAAGGTCGACTATCCCGGGGATGCACAGGGCAAAACGGCGGAGCAAAGACCCAGCCTGACGGAGGAGGAAAGACCGGTCTCCGCGGAAGCGACCATAAGCTAGTGCAAAAGCACGCGGCATGGCGTATGCGGAAGTCTGCTGTCGTGCGGGTGCAGCATCAATGATGCTGGCGGCGGCAACGCCGTGGAGGCACGAGGCGATGCTTTCGAAGCCCTGACCTCCGAGGTGCATAGGGAGGCAGGCTTGGTCCCAGGCTCGGTCCGTGAGTGCGATGCAATGTAACTTTACATATGATGGCCCTTGCAGATCATCTAATTCTTCTGCAGCGGACTCAGCTAAGCGCGGATCCTAGAGATTGAACGCATGCGAAAGTAGGCATGCATAGGCACAGATCCGGTGCATGTGGAACCGGGCGCGGGCGTCGCGCACCAGCATTAGGCGGCCCAGGATGCGGCGGCACTGAGCGATCTTACTTACTCTCCGTGAACGTTTTGTTGCCAATGGGAGGCCGTAGTGTATATTGGACCGTTGTCCTCATTTGACGAAAATAGAAAGTTCTTATTATCGTGTGGGGTTTCAGAAACGAGGGCGCATATACAGTAAAAATTACTGTACTGTAACTAAACCTAAAAAACCTTTTTTCCAGTAAAAATTTCGGGCTTTCAAAACATTTACCTTTCCAAAATGTGACGGAACTTGTCCTCATGTGAGGACAAAGCCTCATATGAGGACAGTGCTTGGTCGGATAGACACTAGAAACGGAAAGCCGTCCCGCGAGAATTCTGCGAGAGGGAATTCCGCCAAGAGGGCTGCTCGATCCGGAGGCATGACGTGAGGCCAATATATCCATGTCTTACGTGGGTTGACATGGAACCCAAATGTGGGACCATCTCGGGCGAGGATCCTGAGCGCCTGACGGATGCCGCCAAGGTTCCCGGCGATCTTACCGTCATTGGGGTACCATTGGCAGAGAGCAATTTTGGGTATCTCAGCAATCCGACGGATGAGGGGTTGGATCGTTAGCGAGAACATGAAGCGGAATATCAGTTGGGACAAAGGGAGACATGTAAAATAAACTCAGATCTTTGACTTTGATTCATGAAAAAATTGTTGGTCGGGTCTTGGTGCCGCTACTCGGCAATAATGGAACACCTGACCAGCAGCAGTTGCAGTTGAGGAGGCCAATGCTGGGGTGGTCCTGAGATTCATCGAAAAGAAATAATTGAACCGTTTGGTCTACCAAAAAGGATCATCTCGGATAGCGCCCTTTGTTTTACTGCAACGTCACTGCTTCGTTTTTTGGAAGAAAAATAAGTTCAGTTGAAGACAGTTCTCGTATACGCTCCTATGTCAAACTGGAAAGCTGAAAGGATGGCTAAAACCATCAAAAGAGCAATATCGAAAACTATGTCGAAGAATGAGATCCAGTGGGAAGATGCCTTACCGAAAGTGTTACACGGCTATCGTCGAAGAAGAGGAAGAAGTGGACGCTCACAATTTGAGCTAATGTACGGAAGGGCTCTTAGAATATTAAAGAGAGACGTGGAAACAAATAAGATCGATGTAGAGAGTAGAGAAGTCGAACTACTGGCCACAGAAGGCTGGAGATCACACCGCGCGTTAATACAGACAAGAATTGAGGGTGCAGAGGCTCCAGCCCAAACCTTCTCAGTCGGCTCTAGAGTACAGTACTTGTAGTACATTGAAAAGCAATGCAACCGGGTGTGAAGTGGCCGGCCTTCCAAACAAAGTACCCGAACCCTTGCATCGTCACGGAGGAAAGACACCCGCATTATAAGCTCTGTTCAAGCTCAGGGAAGAGATTAAGGAGGGCCATCAATGCACGTCGCCTTGTCCCTTATCATCAGAGGCCTGAAGAATTCCTTCTCACACAGGACTTTGTGCAACCACGAGGCATACTCATCTTTAAATATAGAATGATTCCTATGGGAGGAAAAAGAGCCTGGGAATGGATCATCTCGATTACGCGGGACTACTACGAACTACACGTAATACTACATTTCTACATTAATATGTGCCTATGGTTTCGTACATTGAACTGCCCATTGCTACTCAAAGAAGATTTCCGACTATTAATAAGAGTTCTATTTTCATTCCAAAACGGAAGGTTCACGGAAGCAGGTCCAGAGTTTGTGGAGGTAATATATCATTACTGTACAGGAAAGTATGGGAAAGTAGCTATCGGGGACTTGTCGAAAACCTATCTGAATGTCATCTGCCCGATTTTTGTATTTCTCAAGAACAACCAAGATTTGCAACTGAAAAGTTACAGCTTACCCCCTGATATGGAATAGCGACGGGTCCCATATCCAATATGGAAACCTTGCGTGTCTCCGCCAAGGAACACGAGCTCAGCTGAAGACCAAGATCCTCCCGAGACCGTCATGATGATACGAGCAGGACCATCCAGTGATCGGGGCGGATCATCGAAAAGGACAAGGTGTCGAGAGCAACGAGGAAGATCAGCAAGGAGATCACCTCAAACACAGCCTAGTCTCCCAAGTGTAAGCTATGCCTCCATAATTATTGGAAGGCTACCGACTAGACGTTGGCTTCGCGAAATAACGGAGGACCCCCGAGAAGCCGAGGTAATTTCCTATTTTGCGATTAGTATTTGCATGTGCTTCCAAAGAATTCATGGGGCGCACCTTAATGCCCAATCCACTTTCGCTACCATTCCTTCTGTTATGTTTTCATCGTTTCTTCTTTCTTCCTTCTGGTTGGGTCTTCGCGAAAGATAATGGGCGGCCCCATTCGCTAGTCCCGGACGATACTTGATACCAAAGTCGTATTCCGCCATCAAGTCCATCCACCTTGCCAACCGCCGGTGAATATCTTTCTTCTTGAACGCGGTTTGAAGTGCTTGATGGTCTGTATAAACGACGAAAGGCTTATCCAACAGAAGGCACACTCTGAACTTCTTAAAAGCGAAAACCACGGCGAGTGCTTCTAGTTTCCTTGTGGAGTAGCGGCGCTCCTATTCCGTCATCGTTCGAGAAGCGAACTGAATGGGATGTATTTTCCCGTCTTTTTTCTTCTGCGAGAGAAAAACCCCAAGGGCTGCCGAAGGGGCGTCTGTTTCCACCAAGAAAGGAGAATTGAAATCCGGAAACGCCAATACTGGAGGGGCAGTAAGTTTCCCCTTCAAGTATTCGAAAGCCTCTTGCATCTCCGAGGTCCATTCGAAAGCCTTCTTGACAGACGTCGCTGCGTGCAACACTGCTGGGCTGTCGGCAAACCCCATTATGAACCGTCGGTAGTACTCCGCGATTCCTAGAAAACCCCGGAGTTTGGTCACTTTTTTAAGCACCGGGGCTGCCAAAATATCCTTGATCTTGTCGGGATCCACCTTCATACCACCTTAATTAACTATGGGACCAAGCAATTTCACTTCTGATTGAGGAAAGTTGCACTTGGTAATCTTCAACTTCAGCTTCGATTCTTTGATCCTCCTGAACACTTCTTTGCAATGAGTTATGTGTTCCTCTAACGTCTTTGAGAAAATATCAACGTCGTCCACATAAACTATAGCGAACTTCAGCCCGCGAAGCACCTCCTCCATCATTCTGTGAAACGTCGCTGGAGCGTTCATGAGTCCAAACGGCAATACCTCGAACTTGTACATTCCATATCGAGAGACGAACGTCATCTTTTCCTTGCAAGTTTCGGACATCCTAACCTGCCAGTATTCTGTGTAAAGGTCCAAATGCTGTGAAGAACTCTGCGCCAGAGAGTTCGTCGAAGATTTCTTCTGTTTTCAGTAACGCACAGCGGTCCGGCTTCATCACCCTGTTCAACTGACTGTGGTCGACGCAAAATCGGAGCCTTCCGTCTTTCTTCGTGGCTATCACTACCGGAAAGGACCAGGCGGACCTTGCCGGCGTAATGATTCCAGCTTCCAATAATTCCTTAACTTCTATCCTGACGACTTCGTTAAGCCTCGGCGGCATTCGGCGAGCTTTCGGATGTATCGAAGTCTCGTTCGTCAACTCAAAAGAATGCACCACCGGCACATGAGCAGGCTTCAGATCGTGAATTTCCTAAGCTATGCCATCAGTTTCCTTGAGAGCTTTCGCCAGCTCCTTCTGATTCTTCTCTTCGAGATGGTTCAGTTTCGAGGCCAATAGAGCCGAGCGGGCCACCACCTTTTTTTACCTCTTTAACTTCAGTCTTCGTCGAGGGAGATAGATCAGGCTCGTACGACTCCTTGTTAATGATGGCTAAGACCAGGTCTTGCTTGGTATCAGATCCACTATCGCTTTCGCTAGACGACGAGAACGGGTGGAGAGATTCCTCATCGTCCGAAACTTTGGGGGACGTGAATTTCTCACCGTCCGTCTGAGTCCCATTGATTCTGAACGCTCGTTTACGAATGGGAACACAACATCTTATTCTACAATAACCAAAGTAACGTGTTGGAGTGCGTAATCAATGCGCGTCTGGAGAGCTTCCAGAGTCGGGCTTCTAACAATAACGTCAAACCGGGCATTGTTGACTACCAGGAACTCAAGATGCTCAACCATTTACCCATACGACACAGGCACTCCTTTGAGACAACGAAGAACCTCAGCGACAGTTCTGTCTGCTACAGTCACCTGACGATCGGTCTCTGTTGGGGTGAGGGCAAGCCTTTTGCAGAGTTCCCAAGAGCTCAAGTTAGGAACTCCACCCGTGTCCAAAAGTGCATGAGTCTCCGTTCCATACAACTTCACGGCTACTACCTTCAGTTGGCGTGAACCTCCTGAAGAGCTAACCAACGACGCCTGTGTAACCGGTAACCTCTTGGATAAAATTCTTATTAAAACCTTTCTGGCCTCCTCGGCATCCCCGCGAAACGGTTGCCCGAAGTTCATTCCTGTGGAAGCGGAACCCAGTTCAGAGATCACGTTATACTTCCCTAAATGATCCTGAAGCCTACCGGATTTCTTCCTCTATTTGCGGTTTTCTCTCTAAGTCTTCTTCCTTGGGACGGGAGCCATCATCGGCGGACGATTAGCAGGGGCTTTGTTCAAGATGGCTTCAAGATCCATCAAGTTTTCCCTCCGCTGTTTCGGGAGTGCCTGCCCGTCCGCACTTCTCGTCGCGGCGGCCACCACGTCCTTTTTGCAAGATTCCTGAACAACGGCGATCTTGTCATCGTCTTTCGACTTCTTCATTTTCAATTCTTCTCCAGACTCAGACGGGCCCAAGCAACTTCTGCTCGCTGATCATTACCACGAGAGTTCTTAGACCAGCATTTTGCTTCCGAATTTCCTCTTCTCCCACAAATCGTACAGCGTGTATCTCTATGCGGATTATGCGGGCAACAGCTCGCTCCCTGGCCCTTCTGATTGCAATAGCTGCAAAAATAATCAGCAACCGTCTTCACTGGCGGCGTCTTTCCGTCGAATTGCTTCTTCACGAGCAACGATAGTTCAGCTAATTGGTCGGCCAGCTTCTCCACCTTTTTTTCCAGATGCTGTGCACTACGAGCATCCGGACTTTGGAGGTTCTTCTTCGGCGCTTCACTCGATGATGCCCCTTGACTTTCTTCTCGATAGAACGTCTTCTTTCCAATTACGAGGTCCGCGATTTCCTTCTTGGGCTCTTTGTAGTCCGTAGGAGCTCTAAAAATCACAAACTGCGCCATTTCTTGATTTCCTGTCACTGCTTTCCGAAGCAGGCCGAACGAAGCGGTATCGTTGAATCCAACTCTCTTGAATAGAGCATCCAACTGCGCCAGGGAGCTCGTTAAGTCTTTCGGGTCCAACCTAGCGTTGATAGCCTTCCGCAATTCTTCTTCCGGCTTCGGGTTATCCCCAAACTCCTCAATGAGCTTGGCCTTAACGGTCGAATGGTCCTTCGACTCCTCCACCAATGCTCCACCTTCGCGAAAGCCTCGTGGTAACGCTCAAAGGCTGCGCCCTCGAGGTGGCAAAGGATCTGGAGCGCCTTTTTCTCGTCGCTTTGTCGCGCATAACTACATTCTCGTACGCGAAAAAGAAGCGCGCGACGTCGGAAGAAGGGGAACCGTTGAAGGAAACGGGGGGTCTCGGGGAATCTTTCATATTCATAGTGGCTAATGATTTACTGTTATTTTTGGCTGGACGTGCAGATCACATGTAGTTTTTTTGGTTAAAATTTCTTGTCCCTGCAGATCATTACATTAAGCAAACTCAGTTGGTAGCTGTTCCCAATATTATTTCCAGTCCGAATCCTTAATAAGTTTCACACTATCATTGCAGAATTTCATTCACAGTGTTTCATGTTTCCAAAAGCCCTTCAATGTACAAACGGATGCATCACTAATCTTGTTGTGCATTTAACATGCTTTAATATTCAAACAGATGTTAGTCATATTTGCATTCGCAGAAAGCTTTGCATGGCAAACAAATGAGAATTATGTACCTTTTTCCTGGTGCAGAATGTTCCACGAGGAACAATCGGCACCAGTCCAAGTATTGCCAGGACTGTACTAGTCGAATTACCAGTTGCGTCATATTGGCATTCCAAAGTTGGTAAATAGTTGGAGTTGTTGAATTTCATAGGTAGAAACCCGTTCAGAGCAAATAGACGGAAGAGATACCGCAAATAAAACCGGGATGATTTGTCCAGGTGATATCCTTACAAGTTGGATTCTCCGCTCTCGAATTTCTCGTCGCATAATTCTTCTTCATTTCGAGATTGCCTTAATAAACATTCATAGTCAGGTATCTTGGGTTAGCTGGTGAGCGAATTTTGCTTGCAGTTTTCGGTGCAGAACGTGTACCATGGAATAGAGTTAACCAAAAAGCTGCCAGTACCAGTTTGCGAATTGAGGGGAAACAAGTCATACCGATTATGTCAAGGAATGTTGCATGTAAATCAACCATAAGCGGATTTTCGCACATGAAGAAATCAGATCAACTGAAGTTTCCTGGAAAATAAAATTCTTTCGGTGGCCAACAGGCAGGTTAATGTTGAATAAAGGCGAGTAAATACAGGTCAAAGCAGCTCTCTTTGAGTGTTGCAGTCAGTCACGGCACCAAATTTGGGAAGCGATACTAAATCAAGGTATTGTTGCACAAACCCACGACGTTTTGTACGACTTCAATTAAACAAGAGTTCTCAAATTGCAAATTATTGTACATTCACATGATTGCGTCAACGGAATAGATGTTAGTTTTGAGCTCGATTGAGATCGCAAAGAAAACCCTACACCCAATAGATTGGCATGACACAGAAAACCCTACACCAAATAACAGAAAAAAGTAGGACTTACTTCTGCAATTTTTCTGCCATAAATATAACTCTCAGCGTCTAAACTCCGATCGGTCGGCATGACATACGACTCCTTTCCCATCTCGTCGGTAGAAACAAGTTTGCTGTCACCCATATTCTTGTCCCTCATCCTCCTTTGACCTCTTTTCTTTCCATTTTTCTCCAATCTATCCCTGCTTGTCCCCTTTTGGCTTTCAAGCAACTAGAAGCACAAGATCTGCTACCTTTACAAGGCATGTGCATCAAATTTGTTGCCAGAGATTGCTAAGGCATTGGAAACATAACTTTGTATCGACATTGGATATTATTGATCGCGTCGGTGACGGAATATTTTGGCGTAAATTGTTCCACGAGGAACAGTTTGCAACGACTTGACACTTTTTTTCAACACACTGGAATTATTCCCGTTGGTTTTTGAACCCAATTTTTTTGAGGAAACAAAGAAATAATCAATGGAGAAAGCTTGGAAAAATCTCACCGAGGTAATTGCCCATGCTCGTACTCATGGATTGGGAGTTAGCCGTATCCATGGGAATTGGAAAGACCAGTATAATAAAATCAGAATGATTCTTCTACAAAAAAGGCTACACGACAAGTGCACTTGACAAGTACCGACTTACATTGGAAATCCGGCTACTATTCAATCAAATTGAGCCGAAACCTGCCATTCTGGATATTGAAGAGGCGCTTGAGAATGAGGTTGAGACATCAGATGTGACCTGCTTGGAATTGGTGAACTTGGCTGAAAGAAATCCGAAATTAGTAAGGAGCTGCTATGAAGTATTTCTGTGCACACGTCGCCGAATGAATAGCTCTAGCATATCCGAAAAACGTGTTTAGATCTAATCATGATCTTATTTAAATCCTTTTGGCAGATCATTGATCCCATCGATTGATAGTTTTAAGCCCTTGAATTTACCTGGAATGAGGGTAGAGCCACAGACATCTTTTGGCGAGAATATTCGAAAACAGTAAATGCCATCTTCGGTTTGGTTCTGTTCCTCTTCTTCCGGGAGATCAGCTTATTGAAAGCTTATAAAATGATTTCGCCAAGAACATAATGTAGGAAATGACCGAATGACGGAACTGCTGCGTAAAAGAGAGGGTGTTTACCGTTTTTTTCTCCAAGTAAACACACATTCTCACCACTTTGGTTGCAACCGATTGCTTCTGCAATTCTTCCTTTGCACAAATCGAACGTTGAAGGGTTGATATTATTCTTCTTCTGACTTGGTTTCTGCTTTGACGCGTTTGAGAAGAACTTTGCACCTTTGAACTGCAGTTCGAGACAGTAAGTTTTCTGGTCAACGAGAAGTGAGACTGTTGCTCGGCAGCAAACAAGATCTTTAATCCAATTCAAGAAAAGATCAAGTCTGTATCACAGAAAATAGCATTGCGAGGAAGGCAACAGTCTGGAAAATCCTGTTTTTGCTCACTTGAAGAAACATATTTAGGATCTTGCTGTTTTGCAATAGCTGAGAAGTGTAGTGCGATAAGCTGAATCCTCCATTTGGTCACTACATTCAACGGTCTCAGAACAAAAAAATACTCAAAACGTTTGTGTAGCTTGGTCCTCGATGAGCAATTTGCACCAAAATTGTCTCTCCGGAATATCTTGGAAATCGCAGTAAAAACGGACAACAGTTTTGATTCAGATGTAAAGAGGAATGGAACAAAAATTGAAAGAGAACCAGGAAGATTTCATAAGAAGGTCAAATACACACATCGTTTTGCATGCAAAAGTTATAATTTGTGGGATAGGTGAAGGTGGAATTGAGTCAGATGAACCAAATTACATACGCCACATGCGCAGAGAGCATGGACACAGTACTGCTAGTGCACGGAATCTGTTTAGAAGTGAAATGAACAAAATTTCCAAGTCGAAAATCAATGCTGAGCTTGAAGTACGGTACAAGGAAAAAGAAGTAACGAGCAGGCATTTCCAGCTACTTCCCAAGCTTCCTGCACTGCATGTGACAAACGTTGTGAAATGCATGTTCTGCAAATATGTATGCAAAGGTCACAGAAATTTAGCTCGTCATATTCGGGAAAGTAAGAATCATGATGAGTTCGATGGAGACGTAGACATATCTGATATTCCAATTCTGAAGGGCCAGTCGCTTTGGCGTGGAACCAAGCAGAGGTTCTATTTTGCAATTGACAATAATGAAACAGATATGATTGGGAGGTCACGAAGTAAGGATTTTTCTGCTGATAATTCCCTATAAGTTGCTCTTCGTCATGTAAGGAATGCACAAAATCAAAGGCTTCCAAGTATTGAAGATATAGATGTCAGAAGATTGCACACCTTTGCAGCCATGAAGAGACTGGATTTGTACTTGTTGAACCTTGGAATAAACTGGGAGAATTCTCTCTGTCTTGCTGCTGGTCCAGGAGCGGGCTCCAACGATATCTGCAAGAGGGAGAAAGTGATGAAGCTGGTTGTAGAAATCAAAAGTTATTTCCGAGACCTTTTCCGTCTCTCACGTATCCACGAAAAAAACCCAACATGCGACGGAACGATATAGTGAAGGCAGTTTCAGCTCCCGGAATTGTCTCGAAAAGAAACTTTCAGCACTGCCAAGAGAGTACAGAAGAAAGGTATGCCCTTCACGGTGTTTTTCTCATCCTAATGATTTTTCGTTTATGCCGACTCATTGATTTTCCTGGATGCAAAAAGTTTCAATTTGAGTTGTCGGAAGACGTGAGAAAAGCCTCTGTTCAGTTTTTCAAGACGTTGGTCCCGAAAAAATCTTGACTGCCAAAGTTTGAAGGAATCCCTCACCATTAATGGTGAGGATTGTTCCTCGAGGGACAATATAAACCGTAAATGCACGATCGAAGCAAGTCCATGGATTGGACCCGAAAAAAGTATGAGGTCATGAAAGATTTTTTTGACCTTATGAAAAGCGTTCTGTATGAGGAGAACAGTCTTGAAAGCTCCACTAATCTAACTGCAGCCAATGTATTCATTACATGCCTTGGAGTCTACCAAGGCAGAGGCGAGGAGGCACGTCTCTCTGAAGGGAGAGAAAATTCTCCAACTCTTGCTGGACTGGCGTATATTGTTGGATGTTGCGGCATTTTGGAAATTGATCTTTGGCACTGCCCGACTGGAAAAAAAGCGCTGGAGCTTCTTGCCCAGAAGCATAGTCCGAATGCTGGTCTTAAATTCAATGTATTTCAAGAGATGCTTGCAAAAACGAAAATAACACTATCTGCAGAAAATGCTAGATTTATTTGGGTGCCATGCTCCGATCCGGGTCATGTCAACCGTGGGTGGGCTTCTGGTCTGCATATTCCTCCAACAGATGTTGTCCTTAATGTGAGAAAGATGCAAGAAGGTATTTACAGGCTGATGTTCGGAGTAGGCGGCATATTTGGTGGTGTAATGGTTCCAATGGATATTGAGAATCAATTTGGAGATCTGTGCGATGACGTGACTGAGAAGAAAGTTGGTTATTGCATCATGGGCCACCATGCCAGTCCCATGTTCGTCGTTGAATGTCGTAACTTCGTCACCAGGGCTCTCAAATCAATGTCGCTGATATCTGCCACCCAAAGATTCCATTAAATACGAAGGAAGCTCAAGAACATTGAGGGAGTATCAAGGTTGATGACAGCCTTGATATATTTATCGAGCGGAAACCCCCCGCATGGTACAGAAATAGGACTGCATCTTGTTCGCAACTCGGCGGTTGCTCCTCGGAACTACGTGTTTTTCAACGAGAGACTAACTTTTATTCCAGGTTATGACAAGACAAAAGCGATGCGTGGCGGAAGGAAGAGAGTCGTAAGCCGTCATCCAGATATTTCTCTTCAAAATATTTGTTGCAGTCGTGATGGAAATGCGTGCAGTGATGAGGCTGCAATTTTTGGGGAATCAAGCTTCATTTGCGGACAAAGAGAACGCCATGATGATGGATTTCGTTCTTGATTCCGAGATTGAGCGGAACAATACCACTGAATTAATTGAAAAGATATTTCCTAAATATGGAATCCAGTCAACAGTGCAAAACTATCGTCAGTGGATTGGGGGTTACTGTAATGATACGTCTGTG
This sequence comes from Kappaphycus alvarezii, assembly GCA_002205965.3. Taxonomy (NCBI): domain Eukaryota; phylum Rhodophyta; class Florideophyceae; order Gigartinales; family Solieriaceae; genus Kappaphycus; species Kappaphycus alvarezii. The sequence continues at coordinate 1,111 of NADL03000492.1, read as the reverse complement.
TATTAGGGGATTTAGGGGGTTTTCGGGGATTTAGGGGACTAGGGGATTTAGGGGTTTTAGGGGACTAGGGGATTAGGGGTCTTAGGGGTTTTTAGGGGATTAGGGGTTTTAGGGGGTTTTTAGGGGTTTAGGGGATTAGGGGATTAGAGGATTTAGGGGATTAGGGGATTTAGGGGATTTTAGGGGATTAGGGGATTTAGGGGTTTTAGGGGATTTAGGGGATTAGGGGATTAGGGATTTAGGGGATTTAGGGGATTTAGGGGATTTAAGGGGATTTAGGGGATTTAGGGGTTTTAGGGGTTTTAGGGGTTTTTAGGGGTTTTAGGGGATTTTAGGGGATTTAGGGGATTTAGGGGATTTAGGGGATTTAGGGGTTTTTTAGGGGATTTAGGGGATTTAGGGGATTAGGGGTTTTTAGGGGATTTAGGGGATTTAGGGGATTTAGGGTTTTTAGGGGTTTTAGGGGTTTTAGGGGTTTTAGGGGATTTAGGGATTAGGGGATTAGGGGTTTTTTAGGGGTTTTAGGGGTTTTTAGGGGATTTAGGGGTTTTTTAGGGTTTTAGGGTTTTAGGGGATTTAGGGGATTAGGGGTTTTTTTAGGGGTTTTTAGGGGTTTAGGGGATTTTAGGGGATTAGGGGTTTTTAGGGGTTTAGGGGATTAGGGATTTAGGGGGATTTAGGGGTTTTAGGGGATTTAGGGGATTTAGGGATTTAGGGGATTTAGGGGATTTAGGGGTTATTAGGGGATTTAGGGATTAGGGGTTTTAGGGGTTTTTAGGGGATTTAGGGATTTAGGGGTTTTAGGGATTTAGGGGATTTAGGGTTTTTAGGGGTTTTTTAGGGATTTAGGGGTTTTTTGGGGATTAGGGGATTAGGGGATTAGGGGATTAGGGGATTTAGGGGTTTAGGGGTTTTAGGGGATTTAGGGGTTTTAGGGATTTAGGGGTTTAGGGGTTTAGGGGTTTTAGGGGATTTAGGGGATTTAGGGGTTTTAGGGGATTTAGGGGTTTTAGGGGATTTAGGGGATTTAGGGGTTTTTAGGGTTTTAGGGTTTAGGGATTAGGGGATTTAGGGGATTAGGGGATTTAGGGGTTTTAGGGGTTTTAGGGGA